>OY997588.1:124154202-124894202 GCA_963921825.1 Erodium maritimum | reverse complement strand
TTTGAAATAGTTCCAATGTCATAATTAGTTGGTTCTTTGTTTTTAAATCGATTTCTCATTTATAACAGAATCACCTGAAAAGGTAGTATTTTTTTCTGACTTTTTTTGTTATATGCATTTCTTTCTCCCCAATGCGTAGTTATTTTATTTCCAAAAAAAAAACATAATTGGACAGAAAATGCTTAAGGTTGCACAAATTCAACTTGAAATCTACTCATACAAGTGGAATAAAATAATTCCATCAAAGATTTCTATTTTTCTTCCTTGTTTTTATTAAATTTTGATTAAATGAAAGACAAGTTTCCATACACATCGCTAAGCTTCTACCTTTTAAACCAATGTTATTCTCCTCCAAGAACCACCACATTTACAGAGATAAAAACTCGAGCCAGACACAAAATGGAAGCCAAGGCCCAATTTATGTGTGTATTTGTCATCTTCATCGGTCTTATTAGCCAAGGTATGTCAATTTTGTTCAGTAATAAAAACTATTTCTTTAGTAGATATACATAGTTGTCGGTTGAAATATCATTTTTTCTGTAGTTTGATTTGAAATATTTGCAGGACGGTGCCAATGTTCTCTTGACGATATTAAAATCAAACAAGATACGGCAGGACGTGAGGTGGGAGGGAAGCAGGAATGGTTGGTGACGATCACCAACAATTGTACGTGTAGTCAAATAGGTCTTAAACTCGATTGCAGTGGATTCAAGACAACTGAAAAACCAGACCCCAATTACGTCGTTGTTGTCGGGTCCGTATGGCTGGTCTCCGATCAAGAACGATTTATTCGTCCTTTTACTTCTATCAACTTCACTTATGCTTGGGATAATGCTTTTGCCTTCACCCCACTCTTTTCATAGTTGAGTTGTCCTTGATCGTTCTCCATATTTACTAAATCATGAGTATTATCGTTATTGTCGCATTATTAAAATAATATTTGTTAGTTTATATTGTCTCAAAGTTCTATGCGTGATTGCATTACTATTCACTTCTATGTTAAATCTCAATAGTAATATATTAATTAGTAAGATATTATTATACAAACAGGAATCCATATCGATGGTACTTCCTAGTCAGTCACACTTGAAGAAGACAAGAAACCAACAAAAACACCACATGAAAGGCCAATAATTGGCAGTTCGTAAGAACTAAATCAGTCATCCACCGTCTTTTTGTCCTTTTTAAACAGGAGGACGACACTTGTTAAGGAAATGATAATATAAGGATTAGTAATTGTGGAAAAAGTCGGTGTATCTTAGGAGACTCTTGTGATGCGGACACTAAAGGTTATAAGGGAACTAAATTAGGCCTCCACCGGGTTATTCGAATTTTCTTATTTCATTTGCGATTGTTAAATTTTTTTGATCGGTCATAATTACTGTTAATTTGCTACTTATTTGTATAATGAACTAAAATAACCTAACAAGTATAACACCCTATCCTCACAAAGTGAATGAGACCCAAACAATGATCCCTCAAAGCATTGTCGTGGACAACAAGCATTGTCGTGAACAACATGAGCTTGCTTCTAGTAGCTTCAGGTTGCTTGTTGCCTAAGGCAACTTCAACTCTCCTTATCTGATCAATTTCTTTGTTTAATTGATTGTGTTGGGTGTGGGGCTCGGGGAAGGGTTTTGGGTTAGAGGGTCCTGTGGTGAGTTTGGTAAGGTTGCTTGGTTCTTTTCCGTGTGCAAGTTTTTGGCCTTTAACATCTTAAGGTCATGTGTGTGGGCTTAATTTCTTTTTCCTCACTGGTTTTTTTTTTCTGCTTTTGTGAGTGGGTAGCTTCTCATTAGGTTGTGTGTGTTTGCTTTGTTTGGTTGTTGGTTTTCTTGCCTCTTTTTCAGATCTCTTTGGGGATTGCTTCATCTGAGAAAATTTTCTTGCACGACAAGAAACCTCTCCTCTTTCATCTCGTCATGAATTCTTGGGTGCCAATTACTGATTGTTAGGCACTCTTTTAAGGCCTCAGTTTGGGTGTTGTTGGTGGTTGCTCCCTTCGTAGTTGGTGCTGTAGAATATGTTCCCTCTTAGTTGATTTTTGGAAGTTCTCTCCACAAGAATTGCTTGGTTGAAGACAAGGCTCATTTTGGTTACCTTTTTTTTTGATAGGCTAAAAATTTATTGAGCATTCGTTAGAACGAAGCGAAAGAATGGTCCCAAAACGGGATCCATCCTCCATACCAAAACAGCTACGAAAGCTCTAAACAGTTTCGAGAACCAAACACAAAACAACCACAACCAAACTAACCATATGAAAATGATAACATAAAGAACAAACCCCATCAAGGAGCCGCCCTCCTCTGCTGCCTTCTGCCAGTCCACAAGCACCAAGACGGGTCTCTACCCCAGTCCTCAAAAGTCACCCACGGACGAAGAGAGCCTGAATTCCAACAAACCCCAAAAGCATGGGCCTGAATCTTCGCCACCACCCCATTCACACTATCCATCTTCTGATTGAAAACTGCACCATTGCGAATAACCCAAATGGACCAGAAGGCTACATAACCAACCCGGACCCAGCCAGACCACCACTGCTTCGAACCTAACCCCTTCCACCAAAGGAGAACAGCACCTAAAGTTCTCGGCATAGGACCATACACCTTCCACCACACAAACACTTTACTCCAAACCTCCCAAGAAAATAAACAATGCAACAAAATATGATCTACAGACTCAAAAAATAGCATGCAAAAAGGGCACAACATACTATTCAAAGATATCTGCAAACCTCTGCTCTCCAGGAAGTCCTTAGTAGGAAGGGCATTGTGCGCTGCCAGCCACACAAACACACAGAATTTCGGGGGGACGTGCTTCACCCACAGAATCGACGCCCACTTACCTTGGTTACTGGTTTTGTTGGTTTGTTATTTAAAAAGTTTGGCTTGTTTGTCCCTCTAGTCTTGGCTTGGGCTGCAAGATACTTATCATACTTGCCTTAGGTTTTTTTTGTAGGGTTGGGTCTCTATTTCTTATTGTTGGGCTCGAACTTTGTAACTCCTCTTTCACCTCAAAAAATGTTTAATTTAAATTGGGTAAATTACAAATGACCCCCTCTAAGATGTAGCGATTATCTGATACATATCCTCATCTTTTTTTTAACTGATACATATCTCGATGTTTTGGTATGTAACAAATAGCCCCTACCGTCCAACTCCGCCAATCATGTTTTTGTTAAATCACGAAAATACCCTCCACTGTCTTTCAATATTACAACCTTATCTTTCAAATAATTACGGAAATACCATCAGTTATTTACAAAAACGCCATTATGACTAAATTTAAAATTTCTTATATTTTTTTATTAATCTATTTTTAAAAAAAATCAACATTTAGTTTCAAAAATTATTTTTACTTTTAAAAATCAGTTTTATTTTTTATTGTTAATTCATTTTTCATAATTGTTTTATTTATTTATTTTCATTAATTTAATTATATTTATTTTCATTAATTTAATTATATTTATTTTCTTAAATTTAATATTTTAATTTAACTTATTCAAATTACTTTTTAATTCTAAATATATTTTTAAATATTTAAGATTTTATATAATTTCGTTTTTTTATGTATCAGATTTTTATATATCAGTTTTATTTAAAAAAATTAGATTTTATTTAAAAAACAGTTTTATTTAAAAATAATCAATTTTTATTATTAAAAATTATAAGTTTTTGTAAAATAATTTTTTTTATATATTATGTTATAATTCTAAAAATAATTTATTCATGTGTTCTTCATTTTACCCACGGTAGTAGCAGAACTCCCAAGAAACATCATGCAAACAAAAGTCAAAATCACAATTAATCTACATATATACACAGATTGATTTACATCTTCAAATAAATCCAACAAAACCCTTACACCAGCAACTATAAATCCCCAAATCCTCTGTAAATCCCAAACCCTAAATCACCATCAACGAAATCATCAGTAAATCAAACCTAAACCCAGAAGAACAGTGAAATCAAAATGCAATTACTAGAGTAAAAATTGGGCGAAGGGAAGAGATGGAATCAAATTGTGAAGCACCGAATCGTGCCTGAGAAGAAGAAGGGTGGCGGGTCGTCCAGCTCGCGAAGACGAAGGTGTCGAAGAGGAAGGAAGAAGCAGAAGCAAAAGCGCACCTCCTCACTCTAAATCTTCAAGCGAATAAAGCCCTAGCTTCGAGGAATCGTCGGAGATCAGATCTAGGATTTATTTCTCGATCTCTATGTTGGTTTCGAATCCTCTGTACCGCACTGTGTCGTAATCGTGTCGATTTTCTACGGCCTAGAGATGGTGTGTCAATGCCGCGACGGATCTTGGGCCTGGAACAGAAGAAGTTGGGCCTGGAGCCTTCGGCCCAAGTGAAGCAGCGAGGGTCACTTACCAAGATGTCGTCGTTTTCGGGTCTGCAGCACGTCGTCTTCAACCTCAGGAACTTGGTTGGCACGGCGAGAAGAAAGCGCCAAAACAGTGCAGAAAGGACAGAGACGACTTGCAGGCGAGGGAAATGGGCTCAGATGAGAAGCAGCTTTAATTAAATGTTGTTGTCTGTTAAGGTAGTATTTGAATCGTAGTTTGGTTAGCATTTCCGTTGGAGAAGATTGTAGAGAACCTTGTAGCAAGAAAAAGCTTAGCTTGGAGCAAGTTGGAGCATCTCTGTAATTGGACCACTTGCCTTTCAATTCCAAAAATATCAGCAATTATAGCTTAATCGTGTGAGAAATTTGTTGGGTTCATTACACTGATATCAGAGCCTCTGTATCCAGCGACAATGGAAGAAACCCCAGAAGTAACCGAGCAAAGCATCGCCTCCATCGCAAGGAAGGTGGATGGCATCCTGGCTCAGGTTCGTACCAACCTCCAGGGAGTCAATGCTAGGGTGGACGCGATGCATATAGGGCAGGCTGAGCTCAAAGCCGCATTGGACCAGATTCTCGCTCGTCTCCCACCGCTACAGGATACCCACCAAGCTTATACTAGCTCAGCGGGGAACAACAGGGATGGTCGCCGTACCCTAGAGGTAGACCAAACCCCTGAGTACCGGCCAGACTCCCCATTCCGCAACTTCCGAAAACCGCTTCCACCACAAATCCCCAATCCACACCCGGTCCAAACAGAGCAAGTTGAACCCGACACTCCCCAAACACAAAATCACCACACCCACACCCTAAATATTATCTTCCCTTCCTTTGATGGCACAAACCTCTCTGTATGCATACAAAAATGCCTGGCTTACTTTGCGTTTTACAACATTGAGGAAGCTTTCAAAGCCCGGTTAGCTTCCTTACACTTCTTAGGGCGAGCTGAGTCTTGGTACTTGATGTATCAGAGAGGAAGAAAAAATATACCCTGGGATGATTTTATCTGCGATATGGCCTGGAAATTTGAGGCCTTGGGTCACGATGACACTGTGATCGAGTTTCTGCAACTGTCGCAAACAGGCTCGGTGGCTGAATTCGAGGACAAGTTTGACGAAGCAAGGGCGATGGTTCTGAATGAACATCCAGACCTAAACGAGAGATTCTTCACTTCATCTTTCGTAGCACAGTTGAAGCCTGCCCTCCGACCTGGTCTCCGGCAACTTGACCCGACGTTCGTTCAACACGCGATGCGGTTGGCCAGGTTCGAAGAGATGAAGCAAGGAAAGGGCCTACCACACACGAAAAAGATGGCCTGAGTCCCGAATCAGTTTCCATACAGGCCGAGGCCCTTTCAGAATCAGGGTACTGGGCCTAACGCAAGACAAAATGGTCCAAGATGAGGAGGCCCACGAACAACTGTTGAAAACACGTGGCCAATGGTAGGTAGAGCTTATCTGCGAGATCGTCGCCGACAAGGGCTCTATTTCAATTTCCCTGCTCCCTACACCAAAGAGCACCGACTCACATGTCCGAATCGGAATCAGCTCTACATGCTGAGTCAGTCTGACGATGAGGGGGACGACGGGTCGGATATTCATAAAGAAGAAGCAGGCCAAAATGATGGGAGAGTGAACCCTTTGGGCGAAGGAATGGAAGTGGTGGCCAAAATTGAGGAGAGAATTTGTGCCATTGGAGACACCCAGGGCGTTCAGAGTAAGACCAAGACTCTACACGTCCAAGGAATGGTCGAGAGGAGGCCAATGTCCATTCCCGTGGATACTGGTGCCACATCATCGTTTCAGGACGAGAACACAGCGAAATCGCTGCGATTGAAGTGCGTCAAGATCATGACCAGGAGAGTTCGTCTTGCCAATGGTAAGAAATTCTTTTGCCAGTCCAAATCGAGGGTGTGCTGTGAGATTGATGGGTTCAAATTTGTGGGGGGTTATCTAATTATGCCCTTGGGAGATTGTGATATCATTTTGGGAGCGGACTGGCTGGAATGTGTGAATCCAGTGACGTTTGATCATATTCAACGAACAATCACAGTCAGAGTAAAGGGGGTGGATGTCACCATCTTCGGAGCAGGACCCAAGCCCTCGCCAAGGTTAATTAATTTCGCCATTTTACATAAGGAAGCGAAGAAAGGTGAGGAACTGTGGCTGGGTCAATTCTGTAGATTGGAGGAAGGAAGCTCGATGACTTAGATACACCCTCGGTTAGAAGGGTTGTTAGAGAAATATGGCGAAGTATTCCAGGAAGCCAAAGCATTACCACCTCGCCGGAGCTTAGATCATGCCATTCCTCTAATACAAGTTTCAAATCCACCTTTAATTCGCCCTTATAAGCTGAGCCATGAACAGAAAGGTGTGGTAGAAACAATGGTCGACGAAATGCGGCAGAAGGGAGTCATTAGGAACAGCTCGAGCCCCTTCTCATTTCCAGTGATTCTCGTGAAGAAGAAGGATGGGGGATGGCGATTCTGTGTGGATTATAAGAAACTTAATGACCTTACAATTAAGGATAAGTTCCCGATTCCCGCCATTGATGAGTTGTTGGATGAACTTGGAGGGAGAAAAGTCCTCTCAAAGATCGACCTACGTTCTGGATACCACCAGATATGTCTCAAAGAAGGTGAAGAGATGAAGACTGCTTTTAGGACGCATCATGGACACTATGAATGGAAGGTAATGTCATTTGGCCTCATTAACGCGTCGTCAACCTTCCAAGCCCTGATGAACGAGGTATTCAAAGATTTTATGCACAAGTTTGTTTAGTTTTCTTCGATGACATATTGGTGTATAGAAAATCTATGGAAGAGCATTATCTGCATCTGGAATTGGTATTGAAGAAGCTGAAACAAGAGGCTCTATTCGCTAGAAAATCTAAGTGCAACTTCAGTAGAGCTTCAATTGAGTACCTTGGCCACATAATATCAGGCCAAGGAGTAGCAACGGACCCAAGAAAGGTGGAAGCAATGCCTGACTGGCCGGTACCTACAAACTTGAAGGCATTGAGGGGGTTCTTGGGACTCACGGGATACTACTGTAATTTCATCAGAGGCTATGTAGTTATTGCCAAACCCTTGACCAATCTACTAAAGAAGGATGCTTTTCAGTGGGGAGAGGAAGCTCAAGTGAGCTTCGAGCAACTCAAGGAGACGATGTCATCAGCTCCAGTGCCACAACTGGCAGATTTCAAGCTACCATTTATAATTGAGACCAATGCCTGTGAGAGTTGTATTGGTGCAGTGTTGATGCAACAAGGGTGGCCTATTGCTTATCTGAGCAGAGCATTAGGACCCAAAAATTGCAAACTCTCCACATACGAAAAAGAGTTATTGGTTGTAGTCCTAGCAACAAAACAATGGAGGCATTATCTACAAAGCTCGAGATTCATCCTAAGAACCGACCACCAACCATTGAAGTATCTCCTTGATCAGAAGCTTACCACGTCCTTTGAACAGAAATGGCTAGCCAAGCTCTTAGGATTGGCCTACTCTATAGAATACAAGAAAGGGTCGTCAAATAAGGCTGCAGATGCCTTGTCAAGAAGAGCTACCAACGATTGTAGAGCCATATCCATGTCAATCCCAACTTGGATGGAAGAGGTAGCTGACAGTTATAAAGGAGATTTGGAAGCAGAGGGGCTGTGCTGCAAATTGAGATCACTCCTCAAGAATCGCCCAACCATCAACTTAAACAGTGAGTGATTTTTGTGGAAGGAAAGGTCTACTTGGGAAGGGGATCAGATATTAGAAACAAGATCATCGAGACCCTCCATGCCTTTGCCTTGGGAGGGCACTCGGGAAGAAGGGCCACACTTAAGACAATCCAAAAGCAGTTCTGGTGGCCAGAAATGTCGAAGCAAGTAAAGAGCTTCGTGAGAAATTGCCAGACATGCCAGAGGTGAAAAGGCGAGAATGTACCATATCCAGGCCTTCTCCAACCGTTTGATATCCCATCTGAGCCATGGAAGGAGATTGTCATGGACTTCGTCGAAGGTCTCCCAAAGTCCGATGGGTATGAGTGTATAATGGTGGTGGTGGATCGATACTCGAAGTATGGGCACTTCATACCAATTAAACATCCATTTACAGCCTCCAAGATAGCTGAGATCTTTGTAGATAATGTGTATAAACTCCACGGCTTGCCTGTTTCTATCGTCTCTGACCGGGACAAGATCTTCATCAGTGGTTTCTGGAAGGAACTCTTCACGCTGTTGAAGACCCAATTGAAATTATCAACGCTTGGAGAATTACTTACGAGCCATGGTTCATCAGAAACCCAAAAGCTGGAGAAAATGGGTGGGATTAGCTGAGTTCTGGTACCGCACCAACTACCATTCATCACTCAAAATGACCCCATTTGAGGTAGTCTATGGGTATGCTCCGAGATCATTGAACCTGGCTGAATTGGGAACCAAAGTCCCAGCTGTTGAAGAATTCTTGAGAAACAGAGCATCGATTTCGCAGTAACTGAAGAATAATTTGCAAATTGCTCAGGAGAGAATGAAGACCCAGGCAGACAAACATCGGTCGGAGAGGCAATTCGTTGTGGGAGACTGGGTTTTCTTAAGGTTACAACCTTACCGACAATCATCCTTGGATTTGAGACAGAACATGAAGCTTGCTGCAAGGTATTTTTGTCCGTTTGAGGTGCTTGAGAAGTTGGGTTCGGTTGCCTATAGGTTGAAACTCCCAGAGACCTCCAAGATCCATCCTGTGTTTCACGTGTCATTGTTGAAGAAGCAACTTGGGGACAGGCACAAGCTCGTTACTCAGCTACCAGAAATGGGAGAGGAAGGGCAATTGAGAGTCGAGCCTTACAAATTTTTGGATCTGAGGATGGTTAACAAGAGGAATCGACCAGTGGTAGAGTATTTAGTCCAATGGGATCCCTCGAGTAAAGAGGACGCGACTTGGGAAGAAGCTCGGACTTTCTGTTCAAGGTTCCCGGAGTTCATAATTCCAGACTTGAGGACAAGTCTAAACCGAGGGGAAAGCATTGTTAATGCCGCGACGTGTAAGAACCATTCCCGGTCAACGACAGTCAAACCTGCGAAAAACAGGAAAATTAAATTTTTTTAAGACAGACACTTAATTTAACCTAAATTGACCCTGAGGGTCATACCGGACTTAAGTTGACCCCGTTATTGACCAAAATGAGTTCCGGGGGACTCAGGGCAACTTTCTGATCAATTTATGAAATGTTGACTTTTCGCCGGAAAAGTCAACCGAGCGACGTTTAGGTCCATTCGAGGACCGTTTTGGATCCAAAAAGCTTAGCCGTCGTCGCAGCGGTCTTAGTTGAGCCGTTTCCTTTTTATCCCGTCAAGTTTCGTAATTTCTTGGAAAAAGTGCCTGTTCGGGGCCCGAAACGTCCGATTTTCGCGAATCTGATTGGAAAATATCTTCTAGATATTGTTCCAAAAAGGTGTGGGACCCACCTTGCCACTTGTCCACCAAGTGGTGGTGTTAGGTTTTGGGGGGAAAATGAAAGGGAGACTACAAGGGGGGTTCGGCCAAGGGGTAAAACAAAGAGAAAAAAAAATAGAAAAAAGGGAAGAGAGAGTTAAAGAGAGAAGGAGAAGAAGGAAGAGAGAAGCTAGGGCTTGGTTGCCACTATTCACGTCATCCCACCTTTGGATCGTCTCAAGGCAAGGAGCAATCTAGTTCCCCTCGTTCTCCTCTACGGTATACACCGAACCGATTCTCGTTTTGTTTAATTTTGGAAGTTAGGGTTTTTGTAAAACTATTGGTTTAGGGTGTTTTGAGGTTGGGGGAATTTTTGGAGACGTTTTGGGAGGTGTATGGAGGGGAAAGATGACGTTTTCCGGTGACCGGAAGCTCGGGAGGAGCTCCGACCACCGTGGGTGGTGGCCGGCCGGCCATGGGGTGGCTGGCCGGAGCTGGTACCAGCCACCACCATGGTGGCCGAGCCCCATTGAAACCCTAGGGCCCACGTCCAAGTGGGCCGGGTGGGGCCCACGTGCTCGGGTGATCGGGTTTAGTGTTCGGGTGGTTGAAAACGTCCCCCGGACCATTTATCCTTAACCGAATCGAAATTTGGATTTAATTTGGAGAAGTTGTAATTAGCGGGTTTTAGAAACTTTAAACGTTAATTAATCGACTCGGAAGTCGGAATTCGTTCCCGTCAAGTACATTGGGATCCTTGAATTATTCTAAGACCGTAGAAACGAAAACGGGAACTTTTGGAGCCCCGGAAGGGCATTTTCCAAAACCCGGGCAGATTCGCCATGTCGGACGAATCGGGCCTTTACGAGTCCTTTATCGACAATGTCGAGTAATTGGGAAGTTTGGGAGTGATCGACATTGTCGGGGTTACGTTTGGGCGTTAAGTTTATCGAATTTCAGTTTATTCCTGCAAGTTTAAAGTGCTTTAAAAATTGTGTTCTTTTAGATCGTGCCGCGGACCGAGGCAAGGGAAAGCTGGGTGAGTGACTGAGGTCATACCGGAACTCGTTGGTTGGCTTTTGGAGGACTTATACGAGGTAGGGAAAAGTAGCCGGATCTCGGCCCTGACTAGGGAAAGTTAACTGTAGAATTGCATGTGACACCAGGGTGTCGTGGGTTATTTAGGTTATCAAATATTAGAAAGGCATGATACGGGAACGTAGCAATTATTAGAAAAGCATGTGACACTTAGTAGTGTCGTAGGAACAGTGAACTTAGCGAGATTAGAATTTACTGGAGGCATGTGACCATGCCCGGAGGTTGTTTGTTACTATTGTTGAGTTGGGTGGCCATGAGAGCCCGTGTTATTATTGTTGAGTTTGGGTGGCCATGAGAGCCCGTTTTATTATTGTTGAGTTGGGTGGCCATGAGAGCCCGTGTATTATTGTTGAGTCTCGGGTGGCCATGAGAGCCCGTGTTATTATTATTGGTATTTTGGGTGGCCGTGAGTGCCCGTGGGGTTGTGAACCCGTACTTTACCGTTGGTGTCTTGGGTGGCCATGAGGGCCCGTAGGGTTGTTGAACCCGTGTTTTGTGTTGGTGTCTTGGTGGCCTTGAGTGCCTGTGGAGTTTGGGACTGGTGTCGTTACTGTCTGTTGAACCTTGTTTGTGATTGTGATTGGTTACTTGATGATGGTGGAGGTTGTGTGGTGTAGCTAGCCTCCCGACTGGGATCGGGAGAAGCGGAGAGGTTGTGGGCTAGCTCCCCGACTGGGATCGGGGGAAGGACGCGCGGGTGTGGCTAACCACCCGACTGGGATCGGGTGAAGCGGAGAGGTTGTGGGTTAGCCTCCCGACTGGGATCGGGTGAAGCGGAGAGGTTGTGGGTTAGCCTCCCGACTGGGATCGGGAGAAGTTGCGCAACAGGTCGACCGCCTGACCTGACTCGGATCGATAAATGGCGAGAGACAGAGACTGGGTTACTGAGCGACTGGGTTACCGAGCAGCTGGTATGCGATCCTTTGTGAGGTTGTTTGGTGTGTGATCCTTTGTGATCTTGGTATTGCGTGGTTGTCAGTCGTGTCTTTGGAGGAGGTCGTCAATCGTTGTGTGGGGTCTACATCACGTGTCCGAGTGTTGAGTCGGTTGAGGAAAGTGTTGGTCGTGTGTGTGTCATTTGAGTCGTTGTTGGTGTCACCGGCTTTATCTGCTAAGTATGTCGTAGTCAGTCTGTTATCTGTGGTGGTGAGCGAACGCTCACCCCTAGTTGCTTTTCCTACAGGTACCGTTCGCATGCTGGATTAGGTGAGCTTCTGAAGCTTGAAGAGCTTGAAGCGGGGATTTGGGTTATTTTTTAGTCTAGTGACGTGTACCACGTTTTTGTCCAATTGTTGGGACTTATTTTGAGATGTAAATGTTATTTTGTTGAACTTTTGGTGATTTTAAAGTGAATTATAAAAAGGGTTTCAAAATGGTTTATTGTTTCAAAACGTTCGCGTCCCGAGTTCGGTTTACTGAAATTGGGGCGTGACACGACGGATCTTGGGCCTGGAACAGAAGAAGTTGGGCCTGGAGCCTTCGGCCCAAGCGAAGCAGCAAGGGTCACTTACCGAAACGTCATCGTTCTCGGGTCTGCAGCACGTCTTCTTCAACCTTAGGAACTTGGTCGGCACGGCGAGAAGAAAGCGCCAAAACAGTGCAGAAAGGACAAAGACGACTTGCAGGCGAGGGAAAGGGGCTCAAAAGAGGAGCACCTTTAATTAAATGTTGTTGTCTGTTAAGGTAGTATTTCAATAGTAGTTTGGTTAGCATTTCCGTTAAAGAAGATTGTAGAGAACCGTGTAGCAAGGAAAAGCTCAACTTGGAGCAAACTGGAGCATCTCTGTAATTGGATCACTTGCCTTTCAATTCCAAAAATATCAGGAATTATAGATTAATCGTGTGAGAAATTTGTTGGGTTCATTACATGGTGGTGGACGAAGTAGGGATGGCGAGGCGGTTCTGGATCAAGTTCATGAGCGCTTCTGTGTGAGGGAGGAAGAAGAGAAGGGAGAGAGGGTTGGGTGGCAGCAGATTGAGAGAGGATTGTGTTAGATTAGGGTTTAGTTTATATTAAATACTTTTTAGAATAATTAAACAATTAAATTTGGATATTAAATAAATAAATATTGAACTAAAAAATAAATTTCGATTTTATAAATTATTTTTAATAATTATGATGTTCAATATTTTATTATCATTTTTATTTAATAATATATAATTTTTGGGTTGAAGAGATAGGTAGGGTTTAATGGCATTTTCGTAAATAACTTATGGCATAACTAAGGGGCATTTGGGGCATTTCTGATAAAAATAACAGTCAATGGATGGAAAACACTAACGACAAGGGCTATTTGTTACATACCAAAACATCGAGATATGTATCAGTTAGAAAAAAAGATGATATAATCACTACATCTTAGAGGGGGTCATTTGTAATTTACCCATTTAAATTTGCTTCGCTGATAGAAAAAAATGTTTATATAGATTTAATCGAAGGACACTATCTAAATTCGACATATGAATCTAAACCTAAATCCACAACACTCGTCCAGGGAACTAAAACCACAAACACCATTGAAGTAAGCAACTATATTCGTCGTCTTCATCAAAAAACACTACGAACCACGGGGGGGGGGGGGGGGGGGGGGGGGGGGGGGGGGGGGGGTGGTGGTGGGGATGTTTAGGAAATGATGAGATTTGATACATGTTATTTTAATTTCCTAATTGTTTTATGCTTCTATTTTTTAATTTCCTAATTTTATTTAGCTTTAAAAAATTATTCTTATTTAAAACGTTGTTGAGACTACGTCAATTTGCTCTGAGTGATGCTCCGTACAAAATATCATACGTAATAAAGAGTTTTTAAAGCAAATATGACTCCACTAATTGTAATGAAATGTAAAACTATATGTCGTTTTTTTAGAAAAGAGAAAAAAAGTTTGGTGCCCCGTTGAATTGAAAAGCTAAATCTGCCACTATTGGAGGGTGGCATAAGGGAAGGGAAATTTGAGAATCTATGCTTCATAACATAGCATATTTGTTTAGTATGAAAAATATACTGTAAGTATTTGTAACAAAATCGCACACAATAAGTATTTGCAAGACATGTGATGTGGACATAAAATACATCTATTTTAGATGTCATTAGCCCACATTTGTGCTCTTTTTAGTCCCGAGTTAATATGAAATGATGCATTTTACTCTCGTATTGTGTATTTGGTCTTGTTTCAGGGTTCATCAAGTTTTCTGAGCAAAAAGGGGCAATTCGAGAGTGAAACGGAGCAAATTTGGAAGTTGGACATAAGTGTCAGCAACATGCACCAGTTTGATGCACGCCGTGCAACAAACTGGTGCACTCTGGACAGAGGAGTCAAGAAAATGCACTAGTTTGTTGCACGGCGTGCAAGAAACTGGTGCAACTTAAGTGCACCAGAAACTTGCACGGCGTGCAAGCGACCGTGCAAGTGTCAAAAACGCGATTTCCAGTTGCGTTTCCTAATTTTTATAAGAGTTAACCCGTCATATAAAAGGGAATTTAGGTCAGATTGAAGAGGATCACGAATTGGAGGAGAGAAACACACTTTGGAGCTTGGAGAACTTGGAGAGAAGATCGAAGCAAGAGATTAGAACATCAAGGTTTTGTGTAATTGGATTGAAACTTGATATTGGTATTACTCTTAATGTTTAATATGAATCTCAGTGTTTTATTCATCTCTATGTGTTCTTATTCTCGTGCTATGAACTAAACTCTCATGATCTAGGGCTAGGGGTGAAGATGTGATGAGTGGAATTAACTCGTTTGGGTTATGCATTTGTTAACTAGTATTAGGATTTCGTTTATTTAATTTCGTTCGTAATGCTACATTTCCTTGATCACGTATATGTATGATTCAATCTTGTTAACCAACAGTTGAGAAATGAGGTTAGGAAGAGGAAAAGGAATTAAATAGCTCGGGTTTTAATCTAAGCCAGAACATGGTTAGACTGACACGAGTGCAATAGCCATAGGAGTAAAACCCGAAAGTTAGAGGGATTCATAGAATATAATGCTATATACCGCTCTACACCTAGATTAGAGATAATTAGGTGGACCGAGTATGTTAGGGTCCTAATACGATCGAGAGATGGTTAGGACTACATCGAGAGAATTCCCGTTGCCCTTAGAATAGTATTAGTGCAAATGTATACCGAATCCCGTTAAGTCATTCATCACATTCGAACCCCGTTAATGTCCTAGATCGCTTTTTATCTCTGATTTACAATCTTGTTGTGACTTTGCGCTTATTTTCGGATCATTCATATAATCTCGTTACTCGCATGAATTTACATTTTACAAAACCAAACCAATCACCGTTATAGGAATAGCTTGATTATCGGATTAACTAACTAAAGAGCTTGCTTATTTGCTCCCTTGGGTACGATATCTCGGACTTAAACCCCGAATACTACTTGACGACCGGTACGCTTGCCGTGCCATTCTGAGGGTTAAATCTCGGAGTGTCAAGTTAATGGCGCCGTTGCCGGGGAGCAACTAAGGCAACTCTGATACGTTTGTAATTCGTGTTAAGACTATTCCATTTTTTTATTTAATTTAATTTTGTGTATGCAATTGCGGTCTCACCCCTCTCCGAGCTTGTTGACTACAGATATTTCAGAGGTCGAGAGAAACTCTCGGATCACGAATCGTCAAGGCAAGCTAGCTATGAGTCATCACTCCGCTTCAAGTCATCATTCTGGTTCGAGTCATCACCCAGACAATGAAGATAACCAGGATGACAATCAAAGGGAGGTGATCCCGCCAAGACATGAGAACCCAATTAGGGAACGAAATCCAATTCCTCCTGGCTTTAATCCACTTTTTGCTCCAGAAGAACCACCGAGGCAAAGGGCATTAATGGAGTATGGAACTCCATCACTACGAGGCATTGAAGGCAACATTGTCGCACCACCAGTCATGAACCCGACATTTGAGATCAAGACATCAGTTATCAACTTGGTGAGAGGTGACCCATTCCACGGGAATGCACATGAGGATCCATTGGAACATTTAACAACGTTCCTCGAGCTTTGTGATACGTTCATGTATAATGGAGTGTCAAGTGATGCACTGCGCCTTCGGCTTTTTCCTTTTTCATTGACGGATAAAGCAAGTAAGTGGCTAAGAGAATTGCCTACTGGGAGCATCAGAACATGGGACCAGTTGGTGGAAGCATTCATGAATCAGTTTTTCCCACCAAAGAAGACAATAAAGCTAAGAGATGACATCAACACATTTGTCCAACAAGGTGGTGAAACGTTAGTGGAAGCATGAGAAAGGTTCTCTGACTTATTAGGGCAGTGTCTGCATCATGGTCAACCACTATGGGTCCAAATGCAGACTTTCTATTCTGGTCTGAATGAGGTCAGCCAAGGACAACTTGATTCAGCGGCTGGAGGTTCTTTTGTGCAATTAACTCCAGAGAACAATGTGGCTCTATTGAACTTGATGGCTTCTAACAGAGTCTGGCAGTCCAACAGAAGAGGCGCAGGAGCTAAGGGGACGGTTAATGCATTGGAGTCATCATCAATGGACAAAGTGGTGGATCAGATTGTCCAGAGTGTGACAAAGAGATTGGATGCAATGCAGGTTCCTTCATTATCTGATCCTCTTGATTATATTGAAGGTATTGGAGAGCCTCAGGGAGAAACGGTAAACTATGTGGGGAACCAAAGACCTCAAGGACAAGGTTATCAACAGAGGCCTCAGAACCAGCAGTTCCATCAGTGGAACCAAAACCAACAGTATCAACAGAGGCCTCAACCTCAACAATATCAAAACCAGCAGCCTCAGAATGCACCTCCACAAGAGTCTTCCTCCAAACTGGAGCAAATGATGTTAACCATGATGGCACAGATGAAGGAAGATAGAAAAGAGATGATTGAGTTGTATAAGGCATCGGCGCAGGAGCAGCAGACAGTGAACCGGAATAATGATTCCCGGTTCCAGAAGTTGGAAATTCAATTGGGCCAAATAGCCAATCCAATTAATCAAATAAATCCTCTTATACAAGTGGTGAATGAGAGAGCTCTACACGATCAAGCAATTCACATTGGGGAAGATCATTCCGAGCACTTAGGTGATACAACAAAACAAGAAACTCATTATCCAACCATGAGTTTAGAGGTAAGTGCGGAATGTGAGGTACCAAGTTCTTACTCCTCTTGTACTGTATCTATTCCATCTCCATGTAGTTTTGATGCTTTGAATTATGTAGATGTAAATAATAATTGTATAATTGTAGAAAATAGTTCACAAACTCTTGCTGAGCCGAATCCTTCCATAGTATCCATAGAGTTGGCTGACAAATCTATAGTATATCCAAGGGGTACTATGGAATATGCTCTCAAGAGAGAGGTTGTATTTTAATCTTCCATTGATTTTATTTTGGTAGACATCGAGCATGATGTCGAAATTCCCTTTAGTATGGGAGATTCATTCTTGGATTCTAGCAAATCAACTCTTTATGTTCAACCCATCCCATTGATTTTCAAAATTAACATTGAGCATAGAGTGCTTAATATAAAGCATAATTTTTGTGATGTATTTGCTAGTACTCATTCCCCGTTTGTGAGCTGTTACTCTATTGTGGTAGATGCTCTTGACCCTCGTTGTCATGAGCATCATCCGTTTCTTGGGAATCATGTCGCTATCAAGTTGTGCCAAGATGAATGTGATCACAATTATTCAGTTAAAGCAAGCTTGATGAAGCTAGCCTTGAGTTTGGAGCTCTTACAAAACTCAAGGAAAGGGTTCTTATGCTACATTGTGTTCCTTCTCCCGCCTTTCTATCTACACTTGAAGAGGAGGACGCAATGGAAGTATGAGACGTTCGGGAGGCCTCCTGATTGAGCCTCCTACCCGTCGAGCTAACGACGTTAAACAAATGCGCTTGTTGGGAGGCACCCCAACTATGGATTGGAGAGCGTATGGACATTGATCACATGCGAGGCGTCGGGCTCACACGAGCTCGATCGGGCGAGGAGTTTTCCATCCATCCATGCGCCACAGGATCCCCAAGTCAGTGGCGTACCACACAACGGTTCTTCGAGGGGCAGTTTTCTTACCATCTTGCTTATTATTGTTTTTCGCTGTTTTACTCCTATATGTAATATGGTGGGTGCCGAGCACCCGAATTGTTGTGCTGATAGTATAAACATATAGGACTGTATGGTGGTTGAATCTATGCCAACTGACAAGTGTGGGGTAACATGTTATGAATATTTGTTGTGGTATGCAAGTGGTCATGTGTGTTAGAGTCGCACTGGGGACAGTGTTGTGTTTTAAAGTGTGGGGTGGGGTGCTTGCATTTCATTTCGCACTTTTTGGTCTGCATATTGTGCTGCATTGAAAAAAAAATCAAAAAATTAAAAAAATCAAAAAAATATTTTCTGGTGATATGATTGAGTAAGAGAGTGTAGGATCTTAAGACTCCGATGATTGAACTGTTACACATGCCCATTTGTTACACTGTTCAAATAATACATATATTAGCATGAATCAATTAAGTAGAGTAAGCACATGCACTAAGATCGCTCTTTTGTTTGCACTCTGAGTGTTTACTTGATTAGTCGTTGCTTCCTTTGATTCTTATGCATTGTAAGCTGAGTCTAGAACTGCTTGTGTATCCCAGTCGAGGCGAAATAGAATGAGGAACATGGTTAAATTGAGAAAATGATTCTAGGCCATCCTTGGAACGTTTGTGCCAAATCTCTAACCTTACATTATTTTCCTAGTCACCCATTTTGAGCCTATGGCCTTTCGTTTCTAACCATTACATCACAAACCTATGTGCCCATCATTTCTTGTATATCCTCATGTTATTTTTGAACCCATATTTCGTGTTTTATGTGCTTCATGAGAGGGGGTGTTGGGGATGTAATTGTGAGTTGAGTGATTACAAGGAAAAGGAAGTCTTGATGATAATATGCCATTTGGTTTGTGGGAAAAAAAAGAGAAAAGAAAAAGAAAATAAGATAGAGACCTCTCTTTTACCCAAGGAATTTAATGGGTAAGAAAAAGGAAAACAAAATCGAGAGAGGAGAAACGAAAAGGTGAAATAAAAGGGGCAAAAGAAAAAAATATTTTAGCCCAACAAGTAGACTCAAAAAGAGTGTCTAAGAAATGGTTTGGTAGAGACTTGAGGTGAAAGTAAGCGGGATGTGTGAAAAGTGGTTAGGGGGTGAGATGAAGCATGTTGGACACATTTTATTTTATGAGTTTCGTGCTTTAAATCCTTTCCATGCCCTTTGCCTAGCCATACATTACAAGCCGAGTATAAGTCCTTTTTGATTCTTGATTGCCATGATTCCTCACGATTAGTGGAGATGGGATTAACTAGTAGCATATGAATCTCTAAGATCCGTGTAGTAGGGAAAAGAGGAAGCGCACTAGTAAAGTGAACGAGGAGGTGCTCGTTAAGGGAGTCGGTCTTTAATGTGAGTAGCAACTTGCTTATATACATTCATTGGTTCATGTGTTTTCTTGAACTTTGTTCGATCTTGTAGTGTGTAATTATGAGAAAGCTCTTATGATCAGCAAGCACACTTTAACTCAGTCATCACCAAATTTTCGTAACCTTTTTTGCATGCTGCATCTTTATTTTACCATGTTTGAATAAAGGAGGACCGGACTCCTCCTATCGGGGTGAACCTCGGGGTTTAACCGGGACATATCTTACTGCTTTGTTAGTTTAATTTTCTCGGGGCGAGAAAAGCTTAAGTGTGGGGTGTACATGCATAGTTCACCATAAAATGTTTTCAATTATCCATATTTTTATTTTAAATTTTGGTGTAGTACAATAATTTAGTATATGATAAAGTATATTAAAATAAATAATAAAATCCTACAATGTACATAAGTAATTCAGCACAAGCGGTTAAGTTTATACATTTTTTTTGTGAATAACCATAGTTGAAGTCCTCTCATGTACAATTTATTTTGGGGTTAAAACTAATAGTTATGAGGGTATTTTTGTCCTAAAATATTTCAAAAGTATGAATTTCCAAATATTGAATTATAGTGTCAGTGGGGAAATCAAATAGAAAATCACCCTTAACCTAAAAACTATGTGAACCTATCCAAGTCATCCATTACATAAATGGATGAATAAGATACAATTAAGTTGTTGACTGCAATAACACATCACTTTTTAGTAAGTGGTAGGAGCATTTTAGTAAAACTATCTTATTATCTTTTTTACCAATTCACTAATTTAATCATTCCCGCTTCGTTTGAACTCCGTATGGCTTCAAACTTGCGCCAATTATTTTTTTGTTTTTTCAAGGGCTTTCTATCAAGATCAGTGAATAATATATTTTGAAGTACGAAAAAAATTATTTCGAGATGATTTTTAAAAAATATCTCGGTATTTTTTATCAACACTTTACACTGATTTTATCAACACTGAACAGTAGTTTTATCACCTCATTTTCCAAAACTGAACATGATTTTTATCACCTTAGCGCATGTGTTTTATGAATATTGAATACTAGTTTTATCAACACGAAATATTAGGTTTATCACTAAATTACATGTAATTTATCACCCCATCCATGCTTTTTTTATCAACACTAAACTCTAGTTTATGGCCCTTATTATTAAAATTGAACATGATTTTTTATCACATCATCACTTGTATTTTATCACTTCAGTACATGTTTTTTATATCATAATTTAGCACTAATTTGATCACCCTGATATAAAACATTTACTAGTGAAGATTTATTAACACTCGACATTATTTTTATCACCCCGATATAACCTTTATTTCTGTGAAGACCGCTTCGGTAAAAAGGTTAATTTAATTAATTTTTAATCGTTCGGAACGTCGAGGTTGAAATCTAAATCGGTTCGGGTAAAGGCGAGGCTGAAAGTCGTTTTAATTCTTTAGTCGTGTAAAAATAAATAAATAAATAAATAAATAATTATATATAGAAGCGGAATGGGCCAGTCAGGCCAGGCCCGGACGGACCCAGCCAAACCAGCCCAGCCTTCTTCTGCCTGAGGCCCAAATGGCAAGTAGCCCAAGCTACTTAAGGCCAAAAGTTAGGGTTTTTACCCAAATTTCTTGTCAACGCAGCCTCCATCCCGCTCCTTCTGCGTCGTCTTCTTCGATTCCCCCCTCTCTGCCGAAACCCTCGCCGACCCAATCCTCCCTCTCCCATCTTCATCCTCTCCGGTGACCAGCTCCCTCATCCCCACACCGCCGCCGTCTCCCTTCCCTCTCCGTCCAGCCACCACGCAACCACCGAGCCGCCGCCCTTTTTCCCTCACCGAGCTCTGGCCCGAGTTCCCTGTCGTCGCCGGGAAAGCGCTGCAGAGGCGAGCTCGCCGACGAACTCACCTGGTCCGGGACGGGACTCCAAGCTCGTCCGGATCTGAGGTCGTAGCCTCCGCCTCCTCAAGTCTCCCGAACCGCCGCCGTCTCCTCCGTTCCTCTCCGATCTCCCTTCTATCTCCTTGCGGGTTCGATTCCGGCGAAACCCTCGCCGTCATGCGTTGTTCTGGAAGCAAGCGCGCCGGCAACGCCCCGTCGTCGGAGAGTTCGGCAGAGCCCGGGACGTCTTGTTTCCGGCGAAACCCTGGCCGTACGGGCCAGATCTGAGGTGAGGAAGGTCCCCGCCGTGCACCGCCCAGCCGTCCTTCCCTCCACGTGAGCGTCCGGCTTCGATCGAAGTGAAGCCCGGAGGTAGCGAGCCAGAACGTCAGCAGCTAGGAAGCGTAGCGGGTGCTCTTCGGTTGAGGTAGGGAAAAGTAGCCGGATCTCGGCCCTGACTAGGGAAAGTTAACAATAGAATTGCATGTGACACCGGGGTGTCGTGGGTTGAGTAGGTTTATTTTAAATACTAGAAAATCATGATGCGCGGTTTGTAGGGTTTATCAGAAAAGCATGATACGGGAACGTAGCGATTACTGGAAATGCATGTGACACTTAGTAGTGTCGTAGGAGCAGAGAACTTAGCGTTAATTGTTTTACTGGAGGCATATGACCATGCCCGGAGGTTGTTTGTGAAACTAGTGATCTTAGGACTGTTGGAGGCATCGTTTATGCCGGAGGTTGTTGTGTGTTATTTACGGTTGAGTTGGGTGGCCTTGAGAGCCCGTGTTGTCGTTTCGGTGTTTTGGGGTGGCCGTGAGTGCCGTGGGGTTGTTGAACCCGAGTCTTCACCGTTGGTGTGTCTTGAGTGACAGTGAGTGCCCGTGGGGTTGTTGAACCCGAGTCTTGATTGTTGAGGTGTCTTGAGTGGCCTTGAGTGCCTGTGTTGTCGAACTTGCTTGTGATTTTGTTTGTGATTGTGACTGTGATTGTGGTTGCCTGAGTGAGAGATGTGAGTGAGACAGGTCGACCGCCTGGCCTGAGTGGTTCGGCAAAGTGCGTGAGTGAGAGAGGTGAGTGAGACAGGTCGACCGCCTGGCCTGAGTGGTTCGGCAAAGTGCGTGAGTGAGACAGGTCGACCGCCTGGCCTGAGTGGTTCGGCAAAGTGCATGAGTGAGAGAGGTGAGTGAGACAGGTCGACCGTCTGGCCTGAGTGGTTCGGCAAAGTGCGCGAGTGAGACAGGTCGACCGCCTGGCCTGAGTGGTTCGGCAAAGTGCGTGAGTAAGAGAGGTTACTGAGACAGGTGTGAGTAAGAGAGGTTACTGAGCAGCTGGTTTGCGATCCTTTGTGATCTTGTTTGGTGTGCGATCCTTTGTGATCTTGTTTGGTGTTGCGTAGTTCCTTCGAGTCCTTGGAAGAGGTCGTGATCGTTGTGTCGTGTCTACTTACGTGTTTGAGTGTCGATTCGTTCGAGGAAGGTCACCGTGGGTGTTTATCAGTCAGAGTACTTGGGTTGGGGACAGTGATCCCCGGGGGGGGGGGAGGGGTTGAGTCTGTTGTTGGTGTTACCGGCATTGTCTGCTAATTATGTCGTAGTCAGTCTGTTATCCGTGGTGGTGAGCGAACGCTCACCCCTGGCTGCTTTTCCTACATGTACTGTTCGTGGGACGGACTAGGTGAGCTCTCGAAGCTTGTGGAGCTAAGAGCGGAGTCCGGGTTTTTACTTTTGGTCTAGCGACGGATGCCTCGCCTTTATGTCCGCTTGTGGGACGTTTTATTTTGAGTTGTAATTATCCTTTTGTTGAACTACACTGGCATTGTGAAGTGTTTTAATGGAAAGAGTTTCAAAGTGTTTTCTTATTTTAAACGTTCGCGTCCCGAGTTCGGTTTACTGAAATTGGGGCGTGACAGCTTGGTATCAGAGCTCGAGGTTTCACACCTCGGACTGTCCGTCAATTAGGTGGGAAGAGTCGAGTCAGTAAAGTCCCGTCGTGCGTTGGGCACGTAGGTCGGGAACCGTGTGTAAACCCTTAATGTCTTGAGTTTTGTTTTGTCTGTTTGTATGTGCAGTACGGGGTTACTGGCATATTGTCTGTGTGTGCTGCGTGAAACGTTTTTTTAAGCTGTCGCGGGTCGACTCAGGAGCGCTCCTGTAGTCGAACGTAACGGTGCTGATGTCAAGTCGGTACAACGTAGTTCGGGGACGCCTGGACCGGGTTGTAACCACCTGATGTCAAGAATTGAGGTTTTAATGAAGTGGAGTAACCTTTAAAAGAAATTTGAGTGCGTTGATTTTGTTTGACGCCGTGGGCGTGTATGTCTGATTGCGTTAGGCCCGGTGGGCGTGTCTTGATTCTGTGTGACGCCATAGGCGTTTGTGTTTGACTTCGATTGGCCCTGTGGGCGTTTTGTGATTGTTGTTGGTTGTCCCGGTGGGCTCTATTTGACTTTGGTTGGCCTGGTGGGCGGGTGTTGTCGTTGTTGTTGTTATGGGCGTTTGGCCGGTTCGGCTTGTTCGTGGTTTAGTCGGGTTTTGTGGTACGTGTTGGGTCGTTTTGGTGGTAAGTTGTCTGCGACGTACTAGAGTACGGGTCGCTATTAGCCGGGAAAGTTGCGAATACCCTAGGGTAGACATAGCGGGTGGAGGTAGTGTGAAATCATTACCACTATATTATCGGGGTCTCTGGTTTGGTCCGGTAGGTAGACTGGACCGGCTTGGTTGCCGGCCCGGTAAGGGGCCCGGCAGATATTGGACGCCGGCCCGGTAAGGGGCCCGGCAGGTTTTGGGTTCCGGCCCGGTAGGGGGCAAGGCCCGGCTAGGTTACCAGCCCGGAGAGTGGCATGGCAGGGGTCGTGTACCGGCCCGGTACAGTGAGCCGTTTTCAAACTTTCGGTGGTTGTTGCTTCGTTGTACATTTAGGTTTGTGGTTGTGTGACTCGGTTCACATTCGTGCGGTTTGAGCGTTGGTTTTACGTGTTTGTGTTCGCGGTTGTTGTTGAACTTTTCGCTTACATACTATTATAATTAAGGCATTAATAGCGTGAGCAGTGGTGTTGTACTGAACTGAGGAAGTGTTTCCCGTGTCGAGGTTTATCTTACGTAAGCGAGTACTTGAGGTGTTGATGATGTGAACAGTGTGACGTTTGGCGTCCTGTTTTGAGGTAGTGGGTTGCCCTGGCTAGATCGGTAAGTCTTTAGTGTGTTACTAGTATGCCATAATCGAACGGGTGTCCGTGGAGGTGAGCATAACGCTCATCCCCTTTACTACTTTTCCCGCAAGGGACGAGTAGCGAACACTGGTTTGGTTGCGGAAAGTTACAAGTAAATGCTTAGAGGACCGTGTGAGGGTTACACTAGACCTTACCAGAGTGACCAATGGAGTGGGCGTTCGTCTTCTGATTTTGGGCGTCATATTCATTGGATGTCGGGATATCACACTCGTTTGTTCGTCGAGTTGTGCTGAGAGGTAAGGGCTGAGTTTAGAGCCGTTGAGTCCACCCCTGCGTCGGGACACGCCGGTTGGTGGTGGGGTGGTGTTAACTAGGGCTGTCGCGCCTGCGAAGTTAGAGAATCGAGCTGATAATGGAGGTTCGAGAGAAGGCTCAAGAGCCCTGATGCTGGATCGAGTCCTCACTCGAGGATTTGGGTGTGTTCAGAATTGGTAAGCACGATAACGGTGGAGGAGCGAGGTCTTAGTGAGACCGCGAGGTTCCATGAAGTTCGGCAGCGACTAAGCTGGTACCTGTGTTCGTGGGAAGGATACCCACGAAATGACCGCCTTGACGTGATCCTGGGAATGGGTTGGCGAGCGAAGTACCAAGTCATTGGCGACTGTTACAAGCGACGAGTGACGGTGTCAACAGGCAACACGAAAGGTTCGTGTATTCTGGGCAGTAGGAGCGGAGTTTCTCATGTCGGCTTGTCTGCAGTAAAGGAAGTATCGGCCGAGCAGAGCCGGGAATTACCGCGAGTGACGTGCGAGTTCCCCGAGGTCTTCCCTAAGGAATTGAGCGGGTTGCCACCAGCTCGTGAGGTGGAGTTCGGGATTGACCTGGTGCCGGGAACGGCAGCGATATCGATGGCGCCTTACAGGTTCGCGCCAGTCGAGTTGACCGAGCTGAATATTCAGCTCTAGGAACTTCGGGAGAAGGGGCTTATTCGTCCGAGCACATCGCCGTGGGGAGCGCTAGCACTCTTCGTGAAGAAGAAGAGTGGAGAGCTTCGGATGTGCATGGACTACCGGAAACTGAACCGGGTTACGGTGAATGACCGATACCCGATACCGAAAATTGATGCCTGTTCTACCAGTTGAGAGGGTCGACGTATTTCTCGAAGATCGACCTGCGATCCGGATACTACCAGTTGCGAGTCCGAGAGGGGGACGTCGCAAGGACTACATTTCGGACATGCTATGAACATTACGAGTTCTGGGCGATGACTCTGAACTACCAAACGCACCTGCAGCATTCTTGGACCTGATGAACAGTATAGTCCGGCTGTTCTTAAATCAGTTTGTGGTGGTGTTTTGTGGACGACCAGGATCCGGGAGTTAGTTGCTGGCGCTACAGACACCGAGGGCTGGGATCGTTGTACTAAATGGGGAGTTACGGTATCGTGGAGGTTTGTACATACCGCGTGACGGCGAAGGCGACGAGCTACGAGAGTCGCAACTTTCGTGTCTAACAGTGCACGTGAATAGCACTAAGAGGAGCGCGACATCAGGTGGCATGTCTAGTGGAGCGGGATGCGGAGAGCGGTCGCGGAGTTAGTATCGCGATGCCTCGCCCGTCGACAGGTGAGAGCCGAACAACAGCGTCCCGCTGGATTATTGCAGCCACCGCCGGGTACACCGTGGAAATGGGGGCACGTCACGATGGGTTTCGTGAGCGGTTAGCCGAGTTCGGCTACAACAACAACTTTCAGGCCAATATCATGATGGCACCGTTCGAAGCGTTGTATGGTAGGCCGTGTCGATCGCCCGTGTGCTGGGCAGAAGTGAGAAATAAGAGGTTACTGGGTCTGGAACTGGACCGAGAGACAGCTGAGTTGGTCGTGCCAAAGCGTGAGCGGTTGAAAACCGCGCATAGTCAGCAGGAGTCATGCTGACTAACGGCGCCGACCTCTCGAGTCAGCAATCAGTGGTCATGTATCCCTGGAGGTGAGCCCGAAAGGTGGACTAGTGTGTTTCAATCGCGGCGGAGGCGGGTTGGCCCCGCGGTGTATCGGGCCTTTCGAGGTCTTGAGTACGTCTTTGAGTGGGCAGATGCCGAAGTGACGGGTGATGCCCCATGAAAGGAGAATCTGATGTGGGAAAGGGATCCACGAAAGCAGCACCTGCGCAGAAAGGTTTTCCGCTTAGAGCTGGTGTTGTGGCGACACCACGAGGCCGAGTCGACTTGGGAACGCGAGGACGAGGTTCGCGCGAAGTACCCCGACCGGTTTGACTTCTGAAGTACGTTATTTTAAATTTCGGGGACGAAATTCTTTTAAGGGGGGAGATTGTGAAGACCGCTTCGGTAAAAAGGTTAATTTAATTAATTTTTAATCGTTCGGAACGTCGAGGTTGAAATCTAAATCGGTTCGGGTAAAGGCGAGGCTGAAAGTCGTTTTAATTCTTTAGTCATGTAAAAAAAAAATATATATATAGAAGCGGAATGGGCCAGTCAGGCCAGGCCCGGACGAACCCAGCCAAACCAGCCCAGCCCTCTTCTGCCTGAGGCCCAAATGGCAAGTAGCCCAAGCTACTTAAGGCCAAAAGTTAGGGTTTTTACCCAAATTTCTTGTCAACGCAGCCTCCATCCCTCTCCTTCTGCGTCGTCTTCTTCGATTCCCCCCTCTCTGCCGAAACCCTCGCCGACCCGATCCTCCATCTCCCATCTTCATCCTCTCCGGTGACCAGCTCCCTCGTCCCCACGCCGCCGCCGTCTCCCTTCCCTCTCCGTCCAGTCACCACGCAACCACCGAGCCGCCGCCCTTTTTCCCTCACCGAGCTCTGGCCCGAGTTCCCCGTCGTCGCCGGGAAAGCGCTGTAGAGGCGAGCTCGCCGGCGAACTCACCTGGTCCGGGACGGGACTCCAAGCTCGTCCGGATCTGAGGCCATAGCCTCCGCCTCCTCAAGTCTCCCGAACCGCCGCCGTCTCCTCCGTTCCTCTCCGACCTCCCTTCTGTCTCCTTGCGGGTTCGATTCCGGCGAAACCCTCGCCGTCATGCGTTGTTCCGGAAGCAAGCGCGCCGGCAACGCCCCATCGCCGGAGAGTTCGGCAGAGCCCGGGACGTCTTGTTTCCGGTGAAACCCTGGCCGTACGGGCCAGATCTGAGGTGAGGAAGGTCCCCGCCGTGCACCGCCGTGCACCGCCGCCGTGCACCGCCGCCGTGCACCGCCCATCCGTCCTTCCCTCCACATGAGCGTCCGGCTTCGATCGAAGTGAAGCCCGGAGGTAGCGAGCCAGAACGTCAGCAGCTAGGAAGCGTAGCGGGTGCTCTTCGGTTGAGGTAGGGAAAAGTAGCCGGATCTCGGCCCTGACTAGGGAAAGTTAACAGTAGAATTGCATGTGACACCGGGGTGTCGTGGGTTGAGTAGGTTTATTTTAAATACTAGAAAAGCATGATGCGGGGTTTGTAGCGTTTATCAGAAAAGCATGATACGGGAACGTAGCGATTACTGGAAATGCATGTGACACTTAGTAGTGTCGTAGGAGCAGAGAACTTAGCGTTAATTGTTTTATTGGAGGCATATGACCATGCCCGGAGGTTGTTTATGAAACTAGTGATCTTAGGACTCTTGGAGGCATCGTTTATGCCGGAGGTTGTTGTGTGTTATTTACGGTTGAGTTGGGTGGCCTTGAGAGCCTGTGTTGTCGTTTCGGTGTTTTGGGGTGGCCGTGAGTGCCGTGGGGTTGTTGAACTCGAGTCTTGACCGTTGGTGTGTCTTGAGTGGCAGTGAGTGCCCGTGGGT
This sequence comes from Erodium maritimum, assembly GCA_963921825.1. NCBI lineage: Eukaryota > Viridiplantae > Streptophyta > Magnoliopsida > Geraniales > Geraniaceae > Erodium > Erodium maritimum. The sequence continues at coordinate 124,866,084 of OY997588.1, read as the reverse complement.
TTGTTGAACCCGAGTCTTGATTGTTGAGGTGTCTTGAGTGGCCTTGACTGGCCTTGAGTGCCTGTGTTGTCGAACTTGCTTGTGATTGTGTTTGTGATTGTGACTGTGATTGTGGTTGCCTGAGTGAGAGAGGTGAGTGAGACAGGTCGACCGCCTGGCCTGAGTGGTTCAGCAAAGTGCGTGAGTGAGAGAGGTGAGTGAGACAGGTCGACCGCCTGGCCTGAGTAGTTCGGCAAAGTGCGTGAGTGAGACAGGTCGACCGCCTGGCCTGAGTGGTTCGGCAAAGTGCATGAGTGAGAGAGGTGAGTGAGACAGGTCGACCGCCTGGCCTGAGTGTTTCGGCAAAGTGCGTGAGTGAGACAGGTCGACCGCCTGGCCTGAGTGGTTCGGCAAAGTGCGTGAGTCAGAGAGGTTACTGAGACAGGTGTGAGTAAGAGAGGTTACTGAGCAGCTGGTTTGCGATCCTTTGTGATCTTGTTTGGTGTTGCGTAGTTCCTTCGAGTCCTTGGAAGAGGTCGTGATCGTTGTGTCGTGTCTACTTACGTGTTTGAGTGTCGAGTCGTTCGAGGAAGGTCACCGTGGGTGTTTGTCAGTCAGAGTACTTGGGTTGGGGACAGTGATCCCCGGGGGGGGGGGGGGGGGGTTGTTGAGTCTGTTGTTGGTGTTACCGGCATTGTCTGCTAATTATGCCGTAGTCAGTCTGTTATCCGTGGTGGTGAGCGAACGCTCACCCCTAGCTGCTTTTCCTACAGGTACTGTTCGTGGGACGGACTAGGTGAGCTCTCAAAGCTTGTGGAGCTAGGAGCGGAGTCCGGGTTTTTACTTTTGGTCTAGCGACGGATGCCTCGCCTTTTTGTCCGTTTGTGGGACGTTTTATTTTGAGTTGTAATTATCCTTTTGTTGAACTAAACTGGCATTGTGAAGTGTTTTAATGGAAAGAGTTTCAAAGTGTTTTCTTATTTTAAACGTTCGTGTCCCGAGTTCGGTTTACTGAAATTGGGGCGTGACAATTTCCGTTCTTCGAAATATATTCAATATGCTACTTGATAGATATCCCTTGGAAAAAGAAAAATATTGGCGCAAGTTTGAAGTTAATCGGAGTTGAAACGAATCGAGAATGATTAAATTAGTGAATTGGTTGTTACAATTATACCCTTGCTTGTGTTAGAAATGATGAAAATAACGTGAATTTGGGTGGAATTGGGATGATGACGTGATATCATGGTGATGTTAGATCTTAAGAGTGTGTGGCTCGGATGAGTTCACCCAGTGTAAAAGATAAGAGGAGAATCTATTAGATTTGTCTTCATTCATGAAAGAAATTAAATAAAAACTTATTTTTAACCTAAGAACACTGAGAACCCATTCAAATCACCCATTATAAAATTGGATGGATGAGATGCAATTGAATGGTTGAATTGTTAACTATAAAAACACATCACTGAGATGAAATTGAGTTGTTGACTTTTTACATTGAGAACCCATTCAAATGAGTGATAGAGACTTTTTAGTAAGAAGACAGATAAGAAATCAAATAGAAACTCACTCTTAACCTAAAACCCGTGATAACCTATCTAAGTCATCTATTATTTCATAAATGGATAGATGAGATGAAATTGAGTTGTTGACTGAAAAACATACCACTTTTTTTGGTAAGTTGTAGGGGCTTTTTAGTACAACTTACAAAAAAAATGTTGTGTTTTTCACTCAACACCTCAATTACATCTCATTCATCTATTTATCAAATGAATGGTTTGGATATGTTCTCACTGTTTTTAGGTTAAAAATAGGTTTCTATTTCTTCTTCATGTTTTTAACTTATTTCGATGATTCAGTTTTTTTTATCATCGAAAACATATTTAAATTAGAACCCATTTTGAGGTAGAAAGAGTTCCAGCAACGTAATCTAGCTACAGATTACAAGTGAGAGTGTGGCAATGAGAAATGAGTCGGCCGAACATACCAAAAATTCTAAACTGTGATGAGCAAAGATCACCTATGCCAAGAGAAACAAAATGAGCTGAGCAATGGACTTGTGCTTCAGAAGATTGCAATAGCAAGTGATAATATGCAGGGGCGAATTGATGTCTGCAAGTGTTGCCCAGGTGCCATATCAAGGCTTCAGTTTCTAGAAACAAATTCCTTTTTCTTTTAGCGAAGAACGCAAATTCCATCGGTATACATGCATGTTCATATTTGGCTGTATTAATCATGATGTTGCATGAAACTATTGTATCGGAGTGAAATTATTTGTGTACGGGCAATTACATAAATTCAATTAATATCATCACGTAGACAAATACATTTAATATCATCACGTAGACAAATACATGTATGTACATACGATAAATAAAATATATATTTTCAGTTACAAAGTTTAATAGATTTTGACCACAAAGTCAAAGCAACTAATAACCCAAGTAATAAAAGAAATTAAATTAATTGTTTCCATTATCCCAAAAGTAACAGTTTTGCTCGGAAGAGGAGGTGGCTCGTGTATTGGGATGCCAAGTAGTTTTTTGCCGATGAAGTATCTTGGTTTCCGGTTAGGGGCCAACCCAAGGAGGATTGCTTCATGGGATCCCGTGGTGCAGAAGTTTAAAAAGTCTTTGGGGCTTTGGAACTTGAAGAACCTTAATATGACAGGTCGGATTGTCTTGGTGAAGTCGACTTTATCATCTCTTCCCTTGTTCCTTATGTCTCTTATGAAAGCACCAAAGAAGGTTATTGCAGATTTGGAAGCGTGGCAGATGCGTTTTCTTTGGACTAATCCCTTTACAGGGAAGATGTTCTACAAAGTGGCTTGGGGTTCGGTGTGTAAACCGAAGGAGGAGGGGGGGCTTGGTATTAGAAGATTGGAGGCCATGAATGTCAGTCTTTTGGCAAAGTGATGGTGGAGGTTCGCGAATGAAGTTGATTCCCTGTGGAAGAAGGTTATTTGTGCTTTATACGGTTGGGAAGTACAGGATTGGGACTTGTTAAAGCTTGATAAGCCAGGTTCTTCTTTTATGATTAGTCATATTATGGCTCTTGCAAATGATCCTGTGTTTAAGGACCTGTTTGGCAATCAGGGGGTGCATTGGAGATTGGGGAAAGGTTATCGTATCTCGTTTTGGGAGGATTTTTGGGTTGGTTCCATCTTTTTTTGTATCAAGTTCCCAAGTGTGTTTGAAGCTGCGGTGGACAAGTATGGGAAAGTTAATTCTTTTTGGGTGGAGGGAGAGTGGGGTTTTTGTATGATTTGGACCCTTGTGTGGAAGAGGCGGCGATGGAGTTGTTGGGTTTATTAGTTGATGTTTCTGTTGTGCAGGACCGGGAGGACTCTCTTATTTGGGAGACACATGTTAGAGGTTTTTTCAGTCGCATCAACTTTTAAACTATTATCAGGGCCGATTGGAGTGGGGTTCACTCGGGAGTGGGCGTCTGTTTTATGGGTGAAACACATTCCTCCGAAGTTATGTGTTTTTGTATGGCTGGCTTCTCATAAAGCTTTACCGACTATGGACTTTTTGGAGAGTAGGGGTGTTCAGATCTCTTTGAACCGTATGCTGTGTTCTTTTTGCAAGAACAGTTTCGAGTGCAGTGATCACCTTCTGTTGCATTACTTATACTCTTGGGAGATATGGTCTAAGGTTTTGTTGTGGTGGGGATTTTGTGGCCCGATGCCGGTGTGTGTAGGTGGAGTCCTGTTGTGGTGGAAAGGATTGGGTCCGAGGAAGTGGTGGTCGTGTTGGGTATGTGTTGGTTACTTATCTCTTTGGCATATTTGGTTGGTGCGGAATAGTGTTGTCTTTAACCAGGTAATGGAGACTGTAAGAACCACTCCCGGTCAACGCCAATCAAATCGGCGAAAAACAGGAAAATTTAAAAAATTTGGATAGACACTTAAATGAACCTAAATTTGACCCCTAGGGTCATACCGGACTTAAGTTGACCCCGATATCGACCAAAGTGAGTTCCGGGGGACTTAGGGAAATTTTCTGACCAATTTGGGAAAGGTTGACTTTTTGCTGGAAAAGTCAACCGAGCAACGTTTTGGTCCATTCGAGGCTCGTTTTGGATCCAAAAAGCTTAGCCATCGTCACAGCGGTCTTAGTTGAGCCGTTTCCTTGTAGCCCGTAAAGTTTCGTAATTTCTTGGAAAAAGTGCCCGTTCGGGGCCCGAGACGGCCGAATTTCGCGAATCTGACTGAAAAATATCTAGAAGATATTTTCCAAAATATCTAGAAGATAGTTAACTTCGCTAATTAACTATTTGATCCATGGATTAAAAAAACTATTTGACTAATGCAGTTGTTAATCCTTGGTCATTAGCAATAGGCATGATCAGACAATAATTAATTATAAAACCCCTTGAAGATATATTACTATATATAGACTGGACTCATTCTCTTTCCATACAATATCTCAATTTGTTTCTAGCAAGCTATAGCTCCAAGATATGGGTTTTGTCACATTAATGCTGATCTCTTTGGTCATCTTTTTTGTCTCTACACCTGCAGCAATGGCTTTTCCTCTTTCTTCCACTCCAAAGCAACCCCAGAAGTTCTTCTTTCCCGACCCCTTCAAAGCTCCTCATACTAAACCTACAATTCACCAAGAATGAATGAAACTAGTGCACCAATAAGAAACACTAACAAGAAACACTACGAAACAAGCTTATTACAATTAAAACGTTATGCCTCATCATCTTCTTCTTCATAACAAACATCTTGAACATCGAGGTGATGTCCCTAAATAAACACATTAAAAACACACATTAATGATACACTTAGATTGGATAATAATTTAAAAGAAAATAAATATATGATTTACCTTTTTCATTCCATAGCCAACTTCGAGCACACATAAGTGCCTCCAAAGTATCTGAATGCAGTCTACTACGATGTGGGTTAACCGCTTTACCACCATAACTGAATGCGGACTTAGAAGCTACTATTGAAATAGGAATAGCTAAAATATCTCAAGCTATTTTTTGCAAAGTCGGCCACTTTCCCCCAACATCTTTCCAAAAAGTCATAATATCAAACTTCTCAGTGTTTCTTCGTATGATTGTCTCTTCCAAATATTGATCTAGCTCTGATCTACCCATAACATTACTCTGATTTGCAAATCGCTCAAAACTAGCATAATCATCATCATCTTCTTCTTCTTCAAGAGCTCCAATTGTAGTGTTTTGTTTCTTTGATCATTTTGGCTCTCTAGATTGATACTCCTCCACAAGCTCGGAACAAAGAGCTTTCACTTTCTCAACCTCAAAAGAAGCTTCATCCCCATAAAGTTTGAGAAATTGATATTCTAAATATTTCAACTTGTATCTTGGATCCAAGACCATAGCAACATTCATAACTCCGTGTATGTTACTCCAATACTTATCAAACTTTCGGTCCATACTCAATGCCATAGACCTTATCAGTTCTGATGAAGATAACCGCCATGAAGATAATTTATACTTAATCTTGCACATGAGAGGAAAGAACATATTTGCAGTAGGATACTTGCTACCAGAGAATGTCTTAGTCACATCATAGAATGTTTTTAACTTGGCACATATTTCTTCAGCTTGATCTCATTCTTCATTTGTGGGACAACAGTTAAAAAGATCCTCTCGAATTTCCAATCTCATGAATACCTTTTTATACTCCAATGCCACCATCAACATCAAGTATGTAGAGTTCCATCTCGTCTTACAATCAAGCGATAGCTTTTTGGTGCACTCAATTTCTAACTTACGAGATATTTCCTCAAATTTTTCTACCCTTTTGGGACTCGAACTCCAATATGCTACTGTGTCCCTTACTTTTTCAATTCCTACCTTCATCACCGATAATCCATCTTGCACAATTAGATTTAGCATATGCGCACAACAACGCATGTGAAACAATTTTCCATCACATATAAATGAGCTGGTAGGAAGCTTCTCCAACAGATTTCTGACGATGGCATCATTAGTTGTACAATTATCTACTGTTAATGTAGACAATTTCGCATCTAAGTTCCAATCTATCATGCAGTCATATAACTTAGTAGCAAGAATGTCGGAAGTATGCGGACAAGGCACATGTACGAACCTAAGCAAATCAAGTGGCAAATGAACTAAGCTATATGAAACTACAATAATAATTAGAAAACATGCCATATAAACTATGCAAAAATTAATAATTATGAAAAATAATATATGAACTAATCAGGAAAATATGATACCTGATAATTCGGCTTTGCATCTCCCACTTTTCATCAATGAAATGACATGTGATTGTCATATAACCCTTTCTCTGATTGTTTGCCGTCCACATATCCGTAGTCAATGCAATCCGACTCTTGTTTCTATCCAACATCTTCATTGTAGTTTCCTTCCCATAATTGTAGATGTCGAGAATCTCTTTTTTAATACAGTTTCGAGAAGGAACTTTAAAAGATGGGTTAAAACTAGCCAATACGTCCCGAAATCCCCAATGTTCCACTTCTGACAAGGGATACCCGTGCATGATGATCATGCGAGCAATCTTCTTCTTTGATACATCTTCATCGAAATGGAACTCCTTAGATACTCGATGCTTTGCACACCTCTTATAATGATCAAGTAGATGGCTAGTTCCAGAAGTGCTCTTACCAGTAAGTGGCGTCTTACAATAGTTGCAAACAACTTTGTCTTCTCCGTTGATCTTCTCCAAGGTAAAATGTGACCACACTATCGATCTTTTCCTCTTATTACGCGTTGTAGTTGTATCTTCAGTGGCACGTGCATCACATTCTTCAGTAGTAGGTAAGTCACAATCTTCGCGTTCCATAAGAGTAACCGAAGCAGTGGATTCCTCATCGATATTCATTAATTTGAAATTGCTTCACTTGAAAGAGAAACACAAGATGTATCAATGATTAAACTAGCCAAGTTTAGTTATCAAATCAATGATAGTTAGAGTTCAAGTCAAATGATGAGTAAAGAAAGAAACAGTACACATATTATGACCCTTTCTACATGAGAACTCTAGTTGATGTATCGAAATAAAAAGGAACTCTGGTTCATAGATAAAGTGTAGAGGATCCAAAAAGAGAAAACTTTTGGCATACCCATTTTTGGGATTAAATATTACAAGACAAACCCAATATAATCTGATATCTAATTTATTAGTATATTTCAGTCATTTGTGTGACAAATTAACTAGTCTGCATTGATCTATTTTCAATTCTGAATCTAATCAAGCATTTTCATCAAGCTTTGTGGTTTGAAGGCAACTTGATGAAGTCAAGTAGTGTTGAGCAGGATGTAAATTGAAAGAGACTCTGTAACTTGAAAGCAAAAGGTTTGTAGTTTAGAGTTGAATAACATTTTGCATACTAATCATCAAATCCTGTAAGTGGGTTTCTTTAAAACAAATGGAAAACAAGGTTGACAAGTAGGAAAGAGATAGCACCACCAAACATAACTACCAAAAACAGTAGAGAGAGACTGAAATCAAAATACTTATAGCAGTGGTTCTCATTCAGTTGATTCAACCCAAAACTTATAGCAGCAATTTTAATCAATCAAAATACTTAGATTTCCAATAATTCCTCATTTTGTTGTTCATTCTAAAATCAATCTAGAACAAAGGCTAGTTCTAGACTGTGGAGCATCAGATTGTGAGCTTAAAAGTGGTATAGACCCTGAATTTGACTCACATTGATATTATTTCTGATATGGTCCCAAAATGAATTTTGAATTTTGGGAATTCAGAACCCCAAATGAAACATTGAATGGTCTCTGAAAACACAACTAAAACCCCACATTAATTCAGTCAAAATACCCAGTTTCTGAATCCTAGTAGACATGCAAAAAACAATCACCCTAGAACTAGATTTTACACAAATTGGCCATAAGAATTCAGAACCAACATGGATATAGAAGATAAACAAAAGAAATTAATAGCTTTGATCAGGCAAAATGATGATTCTATGTCCATTTCGAAACTGTTTCAGGCCCAAAAAAGCAAATTTTTAGAGACCCAAAAAGCGAAGAATCACTCAAATAGAACAGTGATTCTGATTGGAACAACATCGAAGAAGATCCGACTTGGGTTTCTCCTCCGAAGACTTTGAGAATCAGAGAGAGGTTTCAATAAAAAGGGAAGCTAGAACTGATAAGATTTACCTGAGAAAATCGGTGAGACAAGGAGAAGCTCGGTGAGAGAAGACGCGAGAGAAGCTACAGCCGAGGGCGGTGGATGCGGCTCAACGTGAGATGACGGCGGCGGAGGTGCAGTGGCGCTTCTATGGTGGATGCGGCTGAACGTAAGAAGAGAGGAAGATTAAGCAACCAGTGCGCAGAGATGCCTGAGAGTCGAGACTCGAGAAGGTGAGAGACTGAGACGGTTTTAGGTTTCGGAGGAGATTGGAGGTCCGAATCCAATCCGAATCCAACCCGAACCCGAACCTCATTTAATCAAACCCAAAAGTAATATCCATATCCGATCCATACCTGAATCCATCCGATCCGATACCGACCCGAACATGTTTAGAAATGGACTATCCATTGGGTATGGATCTTTTTGCCATCCCTATCTAGGATCTGCCTCCCAGAAATAAATCATGTCTGCTCTTCACCAACCAAGAAAGGGAGTATGACCTTTAATCTAGAGGATAACAGCTTGGATAAAATCTCGTAAGGACCACCCATGAGACTAATAGGTCTGAAATCATCAAATGACTGCGGAGAAGGACACTTGGGAATGAGGGTCATGAAGGAAGAGGTAAGGCCTTTCCCTAATTTTCCTGACATGTGGAAGTGATTAAAAAAATCTTCAAATCCTCTTTAATAATAGGCCAACACACTAGAAAAAAATTGATTGAAAAACCATCTGGGTCAACAACCTTGTCTCTTGTGCAGGCCATCAAAGCTAAAAGTATTTCTTTTTCAGAGAAATCTCTCTCAAGCCATATAGATTGATCTTGAGATAGAGAATTGAAATTAAAGTGATCAAGAGAAATAGCATCTAGAGGGGCCTGTGAGAATTTGGAACTGAAGTGATCAGTTGTAGCTTGCTTGATTTGATCAGGATCTAATAATGTTTGGCCTTGGAAAGAAATATGTGAAATTTTTCTATGAGCTCCTTTGAAGTTGGCAATTATGTGGAAGAGCTTGGACCCTTTATCTCCATAGTTAGCCCAATTTTTTCTAGCCTTGAGACTTCAGAGTTTAGAAAGCTGTTTGGTTTTAAGAACTAAGTTTTCCTTGAGCCTTCCTCTTTGAGAACATTTAGTGGGGGTGAGAGGCCTACTATCAATGATAGAGTCCAGATGATCTATATCAAGCCTGAGTTGTGAAATAGTGCTCTCTAATAGGCCAAAGACTTCAACATTCCATTTTTTGAGATCCTGTTTCAAAAGTTTTAATTTCTGCCAAAGACTTACATGAAGATAGCCATCCACGGAATATGTTGACCAAAATGCTTCTACAGCTAAGAAAAATCTTGGATCTTCAATCCAAATGTTCAGAAACTTGAAGGGTCTTGGTCCCCAATCAAGTTGTTTATCAGACAATAAAATGGCCTTGTGATCTGTGGAAAGCTGTTTCACTTCCGGACTAACATACCGGCATTCCTCCGGAATAGGGACAAATTTTGTCCGGAGGTTCGCCACCACCTATAGAGTACCTGATATAGCTCACCAAAGAAACACCTTGATACGTGGCTGAATGTATAGGTCCCAAATGGTCGTCCAGACTGAGGCTCCCTGGGTTAGTACCCACCGACCATGCAACCGAGCCAGCAAACGATACCCTTCCTTACAACTATAATTGCCTTGGATGTCTTGTGTGCAATACCATCTATTCAGTCTTGTGTGATTAGGGAGCGGTACATTCAACACCTTTGGGACGAACTCCGACGGTAGACATGTAGTGATATTTGAAGCGTCCCAATCTCCCATTTTTGGTAATTACCTCCGAAATCAGCATCTCTCCATTTGGTACCGTCCCAATAGGAATTTTGGGTATGTTACCCATGAGCCACGATATCCCTTCCACCATAGTGGACCTTCCATTCCCTATGGTCTTCCAAAGGCCTTCTTGCAAGATTTTTTGAGTAGCTCGCAGACCCGACTAGAGCAAACTAGGTTCAGACCCGCCCTAGCCGTAAGGAAACCCCCCTCTCTAAAGTACCGAGCCTTAAAAAAATTTGCCAATAAACAATCCGTATTGGATAAGACTTTCCATCCCATTTTTTGCCAACAATGCAATGTTCATATCATACATATTCCAAATGCCCATTCCACCCACCGCTTTCGGTTGACAAAGTTTATCCCAGTCTTGCAAAATAATAGGCTTTCCCGCCCTTGGAGTTCATGTCTGCCAATATCTAGCCAATGCCACATGAATTTTTGACATTGAGGATATTGACAGGAGAAAAACACTCATGGCATAAATTGGCATCGACTGGAGCACTGGTTTGATCATCACCTCCTTTCCACCAGTAGAGACCATCTTATCGTCCCAAGAAGTAATTTTTGCCAGTATGCGATCACACACTAACTATAGGCTCTGGCATCTCCTTCGACCAAGCATGTTCGGGACCCCAAGGTAGGTAGATGCCTATGAGATTTCCTGAATACCCACAGTAGTACTATCACGCCCCAAATCCGGTTTTGACCGGACTCGAGACGTGAACTGAAAACAATAAATAAATAAATAAGTAAAAGAAAAGCTTAAATAAGGTAAACTCCGTAAATATAGATTACATAAAACCAAATCAAGAGTCAACAGTTCTGAAAATGATAGGAAATACAGTCAAAATAAGTCAATACGTCTCTAGAATAATCCCCGATTCCCAAGGAGCTCCCGAGCCTTGAGATCACCTCTAGGACTACTCAAAAGTAAACCTGTACAAATAGTAAACTGTCACGCCCCAAATCCGGTTTCGCCCAGACTCGAGACGTGACTAAAGATTTACAGTAAAACAAAAATAATGAAATAAAATAAAGTTTCCAAATGATATAAATCCTTCAAAATGTAAAGAGTCACGGTTCAAACGGTAAAACACAATATCCAACATAAAAGAGTACACGTCTCTAAAACTAGCTAAACCCTCAAGCTCCCAAGCTCCGAGATTCCGGCTAATACTGCTCCCGCTCAACACCTGAAACATCACAAAGACAGGAGGGGTGAGCTTACGCTCATTAGGGAAAAAGCATAACCAGGTCACCCTTTTTGTTTAATAAACAGGAGTTCACAAGTTCATTCAAATCTTAATAAAACGACAAAACAAACCGATGATGAAATACGAAGGCAAACCGAATGTTTAACAATTTCAAAGAGTCAATAAAGATCGTAGGAAAATAAGAGAATCAAAGCATTTCTCAAATACTCAATAGAAAATAGAACGTTCAAGTAATGCCGTGGGACATGAAGTCGCCACCCTCCGATCCACAATACTCGTTGTGTCATGTCGGATTTTCCCTCGGTCCAGAGGAGACGCATGACATCACAAAGACGTTTAACGTCGAGGCTACCGGTAACAACCCCTGAGGGCGCTTATCGTCGGGATTCTCGGAAACGTCTCCAAAGGACCATATGTCATAGGGAACCAAGGTAATGCTCCCGCAGGACGCATACACTCGGGTGAAACAACAAGCAATCAATACCCGCAGGGTAAAACCGTCCAATTGCCCGCAGGGTCCAATATCCAATGCCCCGCAGGGTCCAATCCACCGGCTATGATACTACCCCACACCGGCACTTCCTTCGGTGTAGGTACCATACCGGATACCGACTATGATACTACCCCACCCGGAATCCTCTACGGCGTGGGTACCATACCGGATCACCAATAACTATTGGCTATGATACTACCCCACATCGGAATCCTCAACGATGTGGGTACCATACCAGATCACTAATAACCATCGGTTATGATACTACCCCACATCGGAATCCTCAATGATGTGGGTACCATACCGGATCACCAATAACCATCGGCTATGATACTACCCCACATCGGAATCCTCTACGATGTGGGTACCATACCAGATCACCAATAACCATCGGCTATGATACTACCTCACATCGGAATCCTCTACGATGTGGGTACCATACCGGATCACCAATAACCATCGGCTATGATACTACCCCACATCGGAATCCTCAACGATGTGGGTACCATACCGGATACCAATAACTATCAGCTATGATACTACCCCACATCGGAATCCTCAACGATGTGGGTACCATACCGGATACCAATAACTATTGGCTATGATACTACCCCACATCGGAATCCTCAACGATGTGGGTACCATACCGGATACCAATAACTATTCCCATAAACCATCCCCACACCGGAATCCTCAACGGTGTGGGTACCCTAACCAGTATCCCGCATGATCTATCAAACAATGCCCCGCAGGGTCCATAACTGTTGCCCGCGGGCTCAATAACCAATCATAGAAATACACACGTTCATCAATGCACACCACACGGGATTCATACCCCTAATTACACTTACCACTTGCTCTCCACCGATCAATCGATCACCTGATCGTGCCTCCTTGGCACAACCAGTCATACTCGATCAACCATTCAATCATTTAAGCATTCAACCAATTAACCAATGATTCAAGCATTCAAGTTCAACATTCAAACATTCAAGCATGCATTCGATCTAGTTTCATTAGACTCTTGATTATCCTAATGACTAGCAAACCAAACATGTGAAGCTAACACAACTAATCCGAGAGCTCATCACAGCCTCTCTACCAGTAAAATCAATTCCCAAGTATTGAAAACGATCTATGTTAGTGATTTCGCATCTTAAGCATGCTTACTAGACACATCGTTTATTAGTAATTGAAAGACATTTAATCTAGTTATTCGCATCCTATAAGCAATTCTAGGACCTTTCCGATTTTATTAACCTAATAGGCATACTAAAGCGTTATTTAAACGAGAAGTTAAGGTTTTCCCTACCTTGCGGTCTTCCTCTAAATACTCTGTTGAAAAGACGATTTGCCCCTACTCCGTTCTTCGGGTTCCGGATTGGTCTTCGTCTTCTCGGGCAAAGTCCAAGCTCTCGGGCGAAGTCTAGCTCCGAGTCGTCACGGCGAGTTTGGAGAAGAGGCACGCGATGAGGAACGAGTCGAATCTGCTATTCCTCCGTCGCCGACGTCGATTCGCGTCTCAGGAAGGCGAACTCACAGTGGGTTTTTCTCCGGCGTTAGCCACACAACGAAGGCGAGGCTCGGGGTTACTCTGAAGGGACGGTGAAAGGTGGAGATGGTGATGGCGAGGCTTGAGGGAAGGAGGACGAGAAGAGAGAGTGAGGGAGGTTCGAGGGAGAACAAAATCTGGAGGAGGCGAGTTACACAGCTCGCGCGGCGCGAGGTCGAAGGTGAAGGAACAGTAGAGCGAGGATTAGGGTTGGGCTCGCGTCAGATAGGCTTGGGCCCGCGCGCATCACTGAACGGCCCAAGTCCGGCACAATGGTCTGCTCAGTCCAGATCCTCCAAAGTCTTCCTTTTTTTCTTTTTCTCTTTTTTTTAAAACAAATTTCTTTTAACAATACCACTTATTGCACAAACATACCTCGACGTTTCTAATTACAAAAGACTACCCTTTTTTTAAATAAGCGGGATTTACAGTAAACAGAAGAAGGGTGAGCTTACGCTCATTAGGAAAAAGCAGTAAAGTAAAATAACCCCGTTAAAGTATAAAATCAACTAGTTCAAGTAATCAGAGTTTAACTGTAAAACCCCACTTAATTCTAAAGGGTAATATTTTGAAAATCGAAATGTTGGGGTAGGAAATTGCAACGAGTATTTTTGAAAAGAAGAAAATAAAAAAAAAGGAGAAAAGAAAAAGGGGAAGAGTTTGGGCTGGACCAGACTGACCAGGCCCAAGCCAGATTGGGCGAGCCCAACTCGCGAAGTCAGGCCCAAAAGCTCAGCACAACCCAACCCTAGCCACAAAACTCGAGAATCACCGCTTTAACTCCCTTTTTTCGCGCACGATTACCGAGGCGCTTGTCTCCCTCCTCCTATCGCGTTCTCATCTCCCTCACAGAGCAAATCCTCACCTCCCTCTCTCGAATTCGCGCCGGCCAACGTCCGCATCAGTTCCAGGCCTCGCCACCATGACACGGGACCGAGCAGAGATCGTCGTGTCTCGCCGTGTTCGGGACTGAGCCGCCGCGAACTTCGTGTGCCAGATCTGGACGCGCCGCCGGAGCTCGAGCTCCTCTTCTATTTCATCTCCCTCCACCCACGGCCTTCCTCACCATCTGAAACCCCTTCAATCCTTTCCTCCTCCTCGATTCGTAACGAGACGCGTCATTGACGGAGAACCGGTGAAGGTGGGTATTGTTTGCGGTCACATCCCTCATCGCTGACGAAACCTCGCCTGAAAACCCATCTCCGAGCTCGTTTGGGACGAGTTTTTTCCCTGGGCTGGAAGCCCGAGCTCCATAACACAAGCCCCGCCGACGGGAGCTCGATTCTTGCCCCTTCGAGTTCTCGACGGCGCCCCCGCCGATGGAGCGCCGGAACCCTAATTCCTCGTCGTTACGCAGGCCTTGGGCCGGACGTGGCAAAATAGAAGTTGGGCCGGACCAGAATGGAAGACGGGCCTTGGACTACGACTCGGGCCAGGCCCATGCTTTCAGATCCGGGTCTGTACCGGGTCCGGACCGGGTCTAACTCGGGTTTGGGTCCGGGTCGGGCTTGGACCGGGTCTGATTCGGGTCTGGGTCCGGGTTGGGCCTAGATTCGGGCCGGATCCGGGTCACAAAATTAATTAATTAATTAATTAATGATTTTGACTTAAAATCTGGTAATTTAAAGACGTTTGAGTCGTTCCGAAGATTTTGGACACTTGAGAACTGATTGGACCATTTGCCTGTTTAAAAACCCAGACTGGGACTCCGCTCGAGAGCTTGGACTTCGCCCGAGAAGACGGAGTTGGCCCGGTCGTCAGCAGCTAGGAGTATTTTTAGTGGAAGACCACAAGGTATGGGAAATACTAAACTCCTCGTGCAATTCAATACTTGTATGCCTATTAGGTTAATAAAATCGGAAAGGTCCTAGAATTGCATATAGGATGCGAATAACTAGAATAATCGTTTTTCAATTACTAATAACCAGACGTGTCTAGTATGCATGCATATGATGTGAACAACTAGTTTAAATCGCTTTCAATACTTGGGAAATTGCTTTACTGGTAGAGAGGCTGTGATGAGCCCTCGGATTAGTTGTGTTTGCCTCACATACATTGTTTGCTTAGTTTAAGATAAATTAAGGGTCGAACGAAACTAGATAAATTGCATGCTTGATTGATAAAATGAATGCTTGATTGATAGAATGAATGCTTGAATGATTGAATGGATGATCGAGTAAGACTGATTGTGCCAAATGATACGATCAGGTGATCGATGGACCAATGGAACGTGGTTGGTAAGTACGATGGTAAGTGTGATTGTGGGTATGAATCCCATGTGATGTGTATGGGTGAATCCTTGAACTGCTAAGTTTGATTGTGCAATGTGTTGACCTGTTGGTCTCTTGTGTCTGGTTAATTGATCATGCGGGATATTGGTTGTGGACCCTGCGGGGCATTGGTTAATTGATCCTGCGGGATATTGGTTGTGGACCCTGCGGGGCATTGGTTAATTGATCCTGCGGGATATTGGTTGTGGACCCCGCGGGCATTGGTTAATTGATCCTGCGGGATATTGGTTGTGGACCCTGCGGGGCATTGGTTAATTGATCCTGCGGGATATTGGTTGTGGACCCTGCGGGGCATTGGTTAATTGATCCTGCGGGATATTGGTTGTGGACCCTACGAGGCATTGGTTAATTGATCCTGCGGGATATTGGTTGTGGACCCTACGAGGCATTGGTTAATTGATCCTGCGGGATATTGGTTGTGGACCCTGCGGGGCATTGGTTAATTGATCTTACGGGATATTGGTTGTGGACCCTGCGGGGCATTAGTTGATTGATCCTGCGGGATATTGGTTGTGGATCCTGCGGGGCATTGATTGGTTAATCCTGCGGGATATTGATTGGCTGACCCTGCGGGGCATTGATTGGTTAATCCTGCGGGATATTGATTGGCTGACCCTGCGGGGCACTATTTGGTTAATCCTTCGGGATATTGATTGGAGGACCCTGCGGGGCATTGATTGGTTAATCCTGCGGGATATTGATTGGAGGACCCTGCGGGGCATTGGTTGGTTGATCCTGCAGGATATTGATGGTTTACCCTGCGGGGAACGGTTACTTATTGATTCACCCGAGTGTATGCGTCCTACGGGAGCATTACCTTGGTTCCCTATGACATATGGTCCTTTGGGGGCATTTCCGAGAATCCCGACGATAAGCGTCCCTCAGGGATTGTTACCGGTAGCCCGATGTATGTGCCTCCTCTGGACAGAGGGAAAATATAATATGACACGAATACTCTTGTGGATCGGAGTATGGGATCCGACGTGACACAAAGAGTAGTGTGGATCGGAGGGTGGTGACTTCATGTCCCACGTCATTACTTAAACGCTCTATCTTCTATTGATTGCTAATAAATGGATTGTTTACTTTATTTTATATGATTGTTATTGGCTCTTTGAAAGCGTTAAATACCCGTTTTATTCTCGCATTTCAACATCTTTTTAGTTCTCCGTATCATGGAGTCCCGAACGAAATTGTGAATTTCTATTTATTAAACTTAAAGACCGTTATCCTTAAGAATGTGATATTGTTCCTATCTTGCCTTTGTTATAACATCCTTTGGATTAAAAGTATTAATTGCAATATGTATTGTCATGCTAAAGCTATTTTATTACTAAACTGGGGGTTAAACTGTTTATCTATTTTCCCTACTGAGCTTAAGCTCACCTTTATTTGTTTTATTGACTATTGTTTCAGGCGTGCTTGTTGACTTTTGGACTCGAGGCTCGGGAGCTTCGATGGGTCCGGATGCTTTTGTCTTTAGAAACGATGATGGTCCTACTCCTATCTTTGGTTGCGAACATTCTGTTTAAAGAATTTATTATGGGACTTTTAATTGAGATATTTTGATGCAAACTAAATTGGAGAGTTATAGTGGATTTGAGACACTTTTGTTGTTACATCTTATATTATTTTCAAGTCACGTCTCGAGTCCGGTCAATACCGGATTTGGGGCGTGACATTAACAATTAAAACGATTAATCAAAAGGTGTTGTAAACATAGATCAGAAAGTTCCAATGTCTTAAAGAAAATAACCCTCAAGGGAAATCAACGGAAAATAAAGATGTAATGCTTTAGAGAAAAAAACTACTCATGGATATCGAAGGAAAAGAATAAATTTATCAGAGGATTAAATGAAGAAGCACACAAATACCGAAATATTCTAACATCAAGTTCCACGACTCTGACCCGTACACTGACTGGTACATCACATCAGAGTGCCCCTCAATCCAGAGGACACACTATCATCGGACTTTCCGGAAAAGTTCTCTAGGAAAGCACGTTCTCGGAAGTCCCTGAAAATGTACCCAAGGACCATAATTCATCGGGACAAAGGGAGTTTCTCCGGAACACGTAGCGTCGGAATAAGACAATAAAGTATAATGCCGGAACATCTGTCGCCCTCAGTCTTCCCGGAACACTTAGCATCGGGGTGGGACCAGTCCTTCCGAAACACGTAGCATCGGGGTGAAACCAGTCTTTCCAGATCACGTAGCATCGGGTAAGACGGTAATGCACCATACCGGAATATCTCTCGGTCTAGGTCTTCCCGGATCACGTAGCATCGGGATGGACAATAATATAAACGTATCAGACCGGCATACCCGTTCAGCAAATAAACAGTCTAGGCACGCAATTCCCGACAGGGCACAACACACAACCTCATACCAGCAACCAAGCTTCCCGGCACAACTTACCAATTACGTATCATCGGTCTATCACTCACCCGATCATATCCTTAGGCACAAATAATTTACACTCAAGCATTCATTCAATCAACCAATCATTCAAGCATTCATTCGAGCAATCATTCAAACATTCATTCAATCACTTAATTCTTCTAGTTTAGTGAGACTCGTATCTTAATCTAAAGACTAAGCAAGTAAGGAATGTGAGGCAATCACAAACAATCCTAAGGCTCATCACGGCCAATCTACCAGCACGACTATTTCCCAAGTATTGAAAGCGATTATCTAGTGAAACACATCCAATATGCATACTAGACTCGTCCAGTTATTTATGTAATTAACAACAGTTATTATAGTGAATCACATCCTATATGCAATCTAGGACCTTTCCGGTTATTGTTATCCTATAGGCATGATATCAGCGTTATTTAAATTATCAGATGAGTTAGTACTTTTCCCTACCTCAAGACGATAACAACAGCTGCGTCTCCTAGCTGCTGACGTCCTGGCCTAACTCCGGTCTTCTCGGGCGAAGTCCAAGTTCTCGGGCGAAGTCCAAGTCTGGGTTTAACAGGTAAAAGTCGAATCAGTCCCGATAGTCCAAAAGTCCTCTGATTTTAGTAGTTCAGTCCTTTACCAGTTTAGTCCTTTGAATTATCTACTTTAATCCATTTAATTAACCAATTTTAAATCATTTATTTTAAATTCATTAATTAATTAAACTATCGACCCGAGTTCGACCCGAATTCGGGATCCGACCCGGATCCGACCCGGTACAGAACCTGACCTGGACCTGACCCAGAACCGACCCGGACCCGACTCCAGACCCGACCAAGACCTGGTCCAGAGACCTGGGCCTGGGCCAAGGCCTGACCCGAGACCCAAGTTGTCCGGCCTAAGGTCGTCTTCAGGCCCACGCCATCTAGAGGCCCAAAGCCCGCCTGATACGAAGCCCGTGCTGTGGTCCTGACCCGATCTGGAGACGGAGCAGGGCCAGCTCTAGGGTTCCGGCCAGTTCGATGGCGGCGACGCCGTCCAGGAGTTCGGGGAACGCGCGGCGAAGCTCAGAGACGACTGCAGAGCTCCGACCTGATTCTGGACTAGGATGGCGAACGTTGACACGCAGCCAGAGGCTTCCTCCGTCCCAGATCTGGCGGGGCGAAGCTCTCTCGCTTTCGGGGAGCTTCTGGCCAGCATCAATCCCGTCAGAACTCGCCTTCAACGTCGCCAGAGAGGGGTTTTCGGTGGGTATTGACGGAGAAGAAGGATAGGCGAAGGAGCACAAACCCGAGCTGCTCCTCTATCGATGGCACGACGAGGTTCGAAGTCGGAGAAGACGAACCAGAGCGACGAGCTCTTGGCGGTGGCGTCTCGGCTCGTGATGGTGGGGTTCGATTGGTACTCGGAGGTGAAATTCCTTGTGAAGGCGAATGGCGGCGTGGGTTCGAGATAGAGAGAGAGAGAGAAGAGGGAGGGTCTGAGAGAAGAGGGAGAAACGAGATCCAGAGAGAGAGGGGAGAGCGGCCGTTCTTGGGATGCGTGCGTGCACTTGAGGAAGAAGGAGCGAGTGTAGGGTTTTGAGGTGGGCTTGGGCTCATGCGGTTGACCTAGGCCTGGGCGCGCGCGGTTGATCTGGGCCCGTTTCTCTGACCGACCCAGTTCAGCCCGTTTCCCTTTTTTTCCTTTTAGAAATTTACTAGTTGCAATTTCCCACCCCAACGTTTCCAATTGCAAAAAAGTACCCTTTTAAACAAAGCGGGCTTTATAAGTACATCATAGGATCCATTCACCGGGGTCGTGTTCGTGATAAAAAATATTGAAGATATATGCTTATGAATAACTTGACCGAGAGTTGCCCAAAAAGTGTGGAGGATACCCTACAAATATTCAGCCTCCTATCTATCCGCTCGTCAAAAGATGTAACAATCGTCCGCGAAGAATACGTGGGATATAACCAGAGCTCCCCTGGCCACAGACACCCTATGAATTTTACCATCTCTATCGGCCTGAGATAATAACCTTGACAACCCCTCCATACAAAATAGGAAAAGATGCGGAGATAACGGGTCGTCTTGTCTTATGCCTCGTCTCGCCGTAAACACTTTTGTCTGCTTGCCCCCCGTTTTAATTGTATATTGAATTGATCGCATACAAGCCAGTACTAGCACCCTTCACTTGGTCCAAAACCAAAAACTCCCATCATAGCTATAATGAAATACCATTCTACTCGATCATACGCCTTACTCATGTCTAATTTGAGTGACATGAAACCATTCAACCCTTAAGTACGTCTTCGTAAGGAATGAATAACTTCATAGGATCTAAACACATTATCCTGGATAGCTCTCCTTGGTACAAAAGCCCCTGGTTCATTGAGATGATAAGGTCCAATAACGGTTTCAGTCTATTAACAAGGACTTTAGACAAAACCCAAAAAATGACATTGCATAGGGCTATGGGACGCAAATCAACAATCCTCTTCGGGTCTTTATTCTCTGGGATAAGTACTAGGGTCGTATGATTAACATCAGGGTCTATTTTGCCTTTTTCTACTTCTTGGGCGACAAAATTTACTACCTCCTTGCAAAGAGTAGACCAATAATGCTGATAAAAGAGTGGATTAAGACCATCCGGGCCCCGGGACTTACTAGGTCCCATCTGGAACACTACTGCCCGAACTTCCTCCTCCAAGACCCTCATACCTAGGGATAAGTTTGGCTCCTCGTAATCATACTCAGGATAGTAATAGGCAATTCATCCATCCATTCAGGTCCTGCCGTGAATATTTGCTCAAAATACCCAACTAATAGGGACTGCATTCTGGTATCCCATGTGATCGTTGTACCAGCGTCCGTCTCCAACACTTTAATATTATTTCTCCGTTGGTGCTTCTTAATTGAGGCAAGGAAGAACTTAGTATTTCTATCCCCATCCGTCAGCCAGTGTTGTTTGGCCCGTTGGCGCTAAAAAGTACCTTGCCTCGATAAAGCCTACTCATACTGTTTCTGAATGGCCAGTCGTAGTCGAATTCTCGGTCTATCCCTCCGCTCATTTAGGTCTTGCTGACACCTTCAAATTGCGTTGATTGTCTTTTTATACAAGGTTTGACCCCATACATCTAGTGATTTTCCAATCTTCTGAATGTCCGTTTTGATGTGTCTACCAGTCGGATGTGCCCATTCTTGTTGAATCAATCTACCACATTTTGATTCTTCAATCCAAGCATTCTCAAAGCGAAATTGCCTTTCCACCCGATTTCTTTTCTCCTTTACCAAATGAAGTGTAATAGACAGATGATCGGATGTAGTATACCCCACATTCTGAAGGCCTGCCTAAGGAAACCGGTCCCTGAGAGATGGAGACATAAGTGCCCTATCCAATCTGACCTCCAATTTTGTAAATAGGTCCTTTCCTTTTGTCCATGTAAACTGATAACCCTTCCATAGGTATATCCTGAACCCCAATATCATTTAGGGCGTGCAGAAAATTCTGAACATGAGAAATGGGATACGCTCTCCCTCCTCACTTCTTATCCGGATGGAGGATGTCATTAAAATCCCCCATAAGCAACCAAACTTGTAATTGTGTATCCCGTCCCAACTTGCGTAACAAATTTCAGGTACGGTGCATGAATTCCCTTGCCGATTCCCCATAAATACCAGTGAATCGGAAAGGTTGATCTTGCTCAAAAAAGACCCGCACATCAATATGGGGTTGAGGCGTCTCTATCACATCCACCCGACATTTATCCGACCACAGGAGCATCACCCCTCCTTTTCTATGTTCAACTGGTCGACTTGTTCTCCCATGAAAACCAAGGTTACGACGTAATAGGGCCAACCGAGAGCATGACCGTCTTGCTTCAAAATGATAGGTTTCAGATAAAAACAAAACATCAGGCTGAATTTTCCTAACCAAATCATGTAATTGTTGTCTATGTCGGTCCGATCCCAATCCCCGACAGTTGCATGTCATACAAATAGCCATAATCGTCGTGCAAACAAAGAAAACACCGAGTGCACAGAGTCCCACAGAATAAACACAGTAATCCGACCCACACACAACAACAGTACCACATGCAAAAACGATAAATCGAGAAGTGGTGAATAGGTTACATAACTTACCCGTGTCGGCCTCGATCTACATGACAAACACGATCACCGAAGAAACCCGATCCGACGTCGAGAAACTAGCCTTACCAGGCTCGTTGGATACGCAGTATAGCAGGAATAAAAACCCCAGGTGCACATATGAGAAGATGAAGAGACGCTGACGTGCGATCACCGGATAAATAGTATGATAACCGCAAGCCCTAATCGACTAAAGTCTCTTAGGCTAAAAGAGTTTTAAATATTTTTTTGACCCTTTTATAACTTAAAATTGGCATTCATGCAATTAACGTCACTACCGTTCAAAAAAAGTAACAAGCCTATAAGAGGTGAAATCGGCTACAAACCACTTTTAACCTAAGAACCACGAGAACCAATCCTAGCACACACACACCTAAGATCCAACGTTCACCATGATGCCACATCATCACCCAATTCTACCAAAATTCACGCCACTTTCATCCTTTCTCACACAAGCAAGGGCATAATTGTAATAACATGGTGTCATGTGGACAAATGTCCATTTTTTTCTTCACCAATTCACTAATTTAATATTTCCCGATTCGTTTGAGCTCCGATTAGCTTCAAACTTGCGCCAATATTTTTATTTTTTCAAGGGCTTTAAATCAAGATCAGACATGAATATATTTTGAAGCATGAAAATAAAAAGGTATATCGGGGTGATAAAAATAATGTTGAGTATTGATAAATCTTCACTAATAAATATTTTATATCAGAGGTATCAAACTAGTGCTAAATGTTGATAAAAACATGTACTGAGGTGATAAAAAACAAATAATGAGGTGATAAAAACCATGCTCAATTTTGATAATAAGTGTGATAAACTAGAGTGTAGCGTTGATAAAAAAAACATGTGATGGGGTGATAGAAACACATGTAATTTAATGATAAACATAGTGTTTAATGTTGATAAAACTAATGTTCATAAAAACACGTGATGAGGTGATAAAAATTATGTTCGTTAATGTGTTTTTACACTTATAATTTATGAAGGGTGAGAACAAGAAAAAGTGTTTCAGATGAGAGAAGAGTAGAAGAGATAATTGGAGGTGAAAGTTTGGAGTTGGAAGCTTTGTACGGTTGAGAGGAAATGAAAATGAGGAAAAGGGGGGAGAGATAAGGGTTTGAGTTTAGTTAGGTTTAGTTAGTATGTATGAAATGATAGTTATGTCATTTAATAAAAATAAAATATCATGTGCTTTGCAAATGGTTGTTTCCATCCAAAATTTAACACCGTTAGACTAAAGTGAAAAAAAGAAGTTAAAGGAGTTAAATATCACAAAAAATAGTTAGGGGGTGATGTGAAAAACGGTGATAATTAGCTAGGGTAATGTGTTATTTTCTTATTTCCCTTTAAAAATTTACTGGTGACTTTTGACTGCATAATTATTTTATTACTCGCGTACATGGTTCAGAACTAATAATTATTTTCTGTATAAGAGAAAAGGGCCAGAGCCAGAGGCTCTTCTTCTTAAGTTCTGACCTTGATTCCTATACTTCTAAGTTCCTCGGTAGAGAAGAACAACAGTAATGGCGTCGGCCTGTACTGCGCCTGAAGAAAAGGTACAGCTCCACGTCTGATTTGGTGTTCTCCGTGCCCTATTTTTCACTTTCCTCAACAAATTCGGTATTTTTGTCCCTTTCAGGAAAATAATGTCGTCGTCGACAAATATAACGTTGAAGCCGCTGAACTCTTAGCGAATGAGGCACTGGTATGTTTTTTCTGATGATCTCCATATAGATGACTTCAAAATTAGCTTATTTTTATTGAATGCTGATTTTCTGGTTCTTTTGCTATTTCTCTCCAGCATCTCCCTATTACAGAGGCGGCTCCTATATACGAGCAGCTTCTAGTATTGTTTCCCACAGCTGTGAGCATTCTCAATCTTATCTTCTTCTTTTTCATTAGGAATTTACTATAGCCTAGTGATTTAATATAATTCATTCAGTTAATTGTGTTACATCTGGAAAATCTGATAGACCTGACACTGGTGTTTAAATCGGGGGCGTTTGCCTAATCAACCTATTAATTGATACAAGTGTCATCCTTTCTTAAATTTGATGTTACAATAAGTGTCTCGTTTTCTTTTCGAGAATCGAATTATGAATGAATCACCAATAGTGTCCTTGTTTGAGTTATTTATTATTCCATGACTATCTTAGTAAGTGGGATCACAAAAGTACACTGTGGGAAAGTGGAGTTAGTACTCCGCTCACCCTTCATTTTTGTCAAAATCAAACATGACATTTATCTTGAATGGATGGAGTATTGGTTATGAACATAATATATTTGTATGTTATTGGGGAGGTTCCACATGTTAATACTAGCTACTCTAATATTCGCTATTATTCATTGTCAATGCAAAGATTTTTCGTATAGTCTTCATCTTAGTTAAAGGGTTTAAACTCATTTTTGCTTTAAATTTTCATGTTTTCGGTATTTATTTGACGTGTTAGAAGAGGGGTCATATGATATGCTTGGCTCTTTAGATTATTCTACATCCATCAGGGCAATTGACTGGGGTAAGGATAACTACATCACATTTTTTTTATTCTCATGTTTGGAGAGTGCCCAAATAAATTGAGGGTTCTTGTAGGTGTTTCTAGTATTAGCTTATTGAGGCATGTTCATATAACCATCTGTTTCCTATCTAATTATCTTAGTTGTTTGTTTGGAAATTTTGGTTTGCTGTGGTCGAATTATCTCCAGGCAAAGTACTGGAAACAGTACGTGGAGGCCATTATGGCTGCAAATAATGACGATGCTACAAAACAGATATTTAGCAGATGCTTATTGAACTGTCTCCAAGTTCCTCTTTGGTATTACTTTATTTCCTTTTAATTTTATTATGTAAATCAGGTTTCGTTTGTGTACTTTGTCTGTACTATCTAGTCAGTTACTATAAAGGACAAAATGTTAAATTGCTTATGTTGTTTCTCTATCTCTCTGTGATGATTGAAAAGTTTTATCATGTTGCCAGGCGATGCTACATTCGTTTCATCAGAAAAGTCAATGACAAGAAGGGAGCAGAGGGCCAGGAAGAGACTAGAAAGGCTTTTGATTTTATGCTCAACTATGTTGGTCTGTTATCTTTCTTAATCCTTTTAGAATGGTTGTTACTTTAGTATATTGCTGGTACATAGAACAAAACATCTCCAGGGAAATAAAAAGTTAAATTCATTTCAAATGCTGTTAATACTGGATAATTTTTCCTAGCATTATAGATCTTACAGTTATGTAGTATTCTTATGATCAAATTACACATAAAATATTTACTTATGATTTTTGCCTAACTGATACGCATATTCGCTTGCTTGATGGTGGTTGACTGGCATTTCTTTTTCGTTTTGATAAAAATATAAATAGAATAAGATATTCATATTTATGTAGACTAAGTTGCCTACACTGTAGTTTCTGATGCAATGGCAAAAATCTTTGGTTTGCATGTGCAAGTAAAACTCAAGGAATGCAGTGCATCTATTTTTATGTCAAGATTTTTTACATAGTAAATTAATCAAGCTATATCATTGCTTGCTCTTGTGTAGTAATATATAGAGTCAGCTATCTTTTGAGTTGGGCAAACTGGGTCACTAAACATTCAGTGGTTTTATGTGTCTGATACCAGGAGCAGACATAGCATCTGGCCCTATTTGGATGGAATATATTGCATATTTAAAATCACTGCCGGTTTGTTGACTTCTTCCTCTATTTTCAGGTTTTTATTTTGTGGCTTTAAAGAACATGGTACCAAAACCACTATTAGTTTATTACATAATTTCTGTTAACTTATATAATATGATCTTGCAGGCTTTACACTCACAGGAAGAGACACAGCGGATGACTGTTGTCCGGAAAATATATCAGAAAGCTATTCTTACCCCTACTCATCATGTGGAACAGCTGTGGAAGGACTATGAAGGTTTCGAGAACTCTGTTAGCCGTCAACTGGTAATTATTTGAATCTTCCATTGTATGCAAACTCGTGTTTCTTTATTTTGAACCCAGTTCCTCTCCTAAAAGATCCCCCCCTCTGATTATATTGTTGAGCAGGCCAAAGGACTGTTATCTGATTATCAGCCAAAATACAATAGTGCCAGGGCCGTGTATAGGGAGCGGAAGAAATATGTTGATGAAATTGATTGGAACATGCTTGCTGTACCACCAACTGGCTCTTACAAGGCAAGCTCTTTGATCTATTCAGCAGCTGCGGTAATTGATATTTATGCCATATACTATGATGAAACCAAATTATTATGTTAGGTTTTCCCATTAGTTTTTTAGGCATGATAATGCTGCAGCCAATTTTTAGCTAGATTAGAGTTGTCCCCTTTGATAGCCAAGAAAGAAGTCCAAGCACACCATGATGTTATCCATGGAAGTGTATTGGATTATTTTTATTTTCTGACGCATATTGGATGATTAACATTTTATTTTGGCTTAATAAGCTAGGGTATTTTGGTAAGTTTGTTTGTGTGGTTATGGGTTGTAGTTGTGGCACATGGGTTTTTGTTGCTAACTTAATGAGGTCTAGTATGTTTATTTGACAAGTAAGAATCTAAAGCAGGAATTACTGGCTATACTACTTAAGTGACAATTAATGAGAAATTCTTATTTGTATCTCAAGTTTGGAAGTACACAAAAATTTTGCTTTCCCTTCTCCTCTCTCTTATGCTCGAAGGTCTGCATCTCTTTTAGTCTTGGTTATGGTTCACAGCTACTCTCCACTACCCCTAAACATCTTTAGCTGTGGAACTAGCAATAGTGCTTACGAGATTGAGAACTTTAAAGTTTCCTACCCAGAATCCTACATTGTTTTGTGGACTGGCTTGGCTAGTATTTGAAAGAATATCAAACAACTAGATATGAACCATGTGGGGCACTCTAATTCTCACCTTTACCAACAGACTTTGCAACTTAACAGGCTCTGTGTGTACCTAGACTGAACAGAGATAACATAAGAACTGGGAAAGGCCCAAAACTAAACCTGCTCGGGTGCATGCTAGTTTTCTAACTGAAAATCCAAAGTTCTTAGTTGAAAGATTCAATTAGTAATATATTGAGTGGTCGCAAACACGTCACATCATAGACTGTGTGGGGGCACTTCAGTAGGAATAAAATGATTTTTTTTCTGGCTGTTTGGCATGGAAGTTACCTCTTTTGAGGCTATAATCTTACATTACATGCTTTCTGGTATGGATTCAAGGACAAAATGGTCTAGGCGACAGCTTCTCCCTTTTTGCAATTCACAAAACAGTTCTTTTTCAACAATACACCTAAATTGTTCTCAATTTTTTTTATGGGTGTCTTGTAATTTACTGTTGCATTTTCACAGGAAGAACAGCAATGGATGGCTTGGAAGAGGTTTATTGCTTTTGAGAAGTAAGAAACGAGATTACAATGTTTTTCTAGTTCAGTAGTGATGCATGATGCATATACATTTCACTATTTTTATCTGAAGATCACACATGTGGTATTAAATCTTGATAACATGCGTTTTGAAAAGGAGATGCTCTCTTTAAAAGATTGGGTCAAATTTAGTGGTTATATCTTTGTCAGTGCTGCAAAAGTTTGGAAGAAAAAAGAAACAATATTTTTGCTTATTCATAATTCTTTTTGGTATCTTCAACTGTTAGTCTCCAAGATATGAGAACCTTTAAGTAAAAAATCAAATCTCATGTTTGCAGATGAAGTATATTATCCTGATATTATAATGTTGTAACTGCAAACCATTACTGTTCCTTAATGGCTATCTAATTTGTCTAGAGAACATTTTACTCCTAACTTGTGTATTATTCTCGACTATCTCATTCCCTTGCGCCCATGAACAGAATCCTAAATGACATTGACATATTATTAGCTGATGATTATATTTACCTTAAGCTAGGGAGATCTTTCTTTACTTTCAGGTTTTAATTGATTAAATGGTTTGTGTTTCAGGGGAAACCCTCAAAGGATAGACAGTGCTTCCTCCAATAAGCGTATTATACTAACCTATGAGCAGGTACAGTTTTTCAGAGTACCATATGTTTTTAACCCTCTAGTGTAGTAAACAGGCTTTAGAGTTTTCCTGCTATGCTCTGTCAGCCCATCCTTTGATTATTGTTGCTTAAATGCTTATCGAATTTTCTGAGGTCTATTTAACTCAGCTATTATCTCTAATGTGTGTGCTCTTTAATATGTCACCGGGCAGTAGCAACTTTTCTTTGTGTTGTCACCATTGTAGTTTGTAGGTGTGTGTATTTTCTGTTGAAGTGTTTTATACTCTTATTTAAATATCTCCCACTCCTATCGCTTGGCCTTTCTTTATCATTGTTATTTTGTGATGTTCCTTTATGGTCGTTACGCCTTTTCTGTTCTTATATTCTTGATCTAAAAGAAAGAGTGATATATTTGTCAAGAAAAAAAAGGTATGGAACATGTTTTCCTGAGATTAAGTGTCAAAGACCAGTGGCTGCGCTAGGTCATAGGATCAAATTTCCCCAACAAAAAAGAAAGAAAGAAACTTGTAGTTAAGTAATGGAAGCAATAAGGAAGGCCTAAAAGCAAACTTCTAGCATGCATATTTCTACTTCTTACATTTATTAGTATTTAGTAAGATGCGATTTTGTTTTGGTACTGTTCATTGAATGGACTGTAATAGGGTGCCAGAAACAAATTTGATGCTGGGTGGTTGAATTGGGGAGAGCTTAAGGTGTTCTATGTGATAAGAAAAAATAAGGTTGAAAGAAAAGTTTGGTAGGTTAGCTATACAATGAATGCTGGGCTCCAAAACGATGCAAATCAATGAGAAGAGGGTTGCGGAGATGAGACTGCTTAGGTGGATATGCGGTAACACTATGAATGAGAAGATGATGACTGAGGTTATTGTGGGAAGCGTTGGGGTTGCTTCAATTGCGCAGAGAGGAATAGAGACTGTTGTTTGAGGTGGTCTACATGTGTACATCTTGTGAAGTTAGTTATCCCATAAGGAAAGGCGCGAGAATTCAATTAGGAGAAAATAGAAGTAGTAAGGGTAGACCTAAGTTAACATGGGAGGAAGTGCTAAGAAATAGCATGATGACAGTTGGTTTAAGTGGGGACTTGTTGCTAGATAGGATGGGCGGAGGGAAAAGATATAAGCCAAAGATCCCAATGAGGCTATTTAGAAAACGGCTTAGTTGTCTAGCAATATGGTCAAGTGGGTGCTTATTTCATAATGCATGACACACTTTGTTCTTCAATGGTATACAATTCTTGTCCATTTTATTTTGCCATAAATTCTAAACCATCTTCTGTATTCAGTGTCTGATGTATTTATACCATTATCCTGATATATGGTATGACTACGCAACATGGCATGCAAAAAGTGGCGCTATAGATTCAGCAATTAAAGTGTATCAACGAGCGCTAAAAGTTCTTCCTGGTCAGTAGGTTTCTTCTTGTCTTTCAGCAACCGCAATCTTCTATTTGATAGTAAAAGCGCACTTTTTTCATGGGTTAATTGTCAAAAGTTACTCTTATGTATCGGTCACGTGCGGAAAACTACCCTAAGGCTAAAAGTGACCAATAAGACTAAGATACACTATCTTTTGGTCACAGATCATCTACATGCCTTTTTGGACACTTCACATATGCTTCAATAAAACCATGCAGTTCATCTAATTCCTTCCCAGCCAAATCACCTTTCCAGACAGGTACCCCTCTAGGCATAGGGTAAGACTTCATAACATGTGGATATAATGAATTGACGTCGTAGTAGTGTAAATTATCCCCAATAGGCATATAGATATCCGTATGACCACCATAGTACCCTCGACGAATGAAAGTATCCTCATTCCGATTTGGGATATGGATAGGCCAGTTGATTATGAATTGGTCACAGATCATCTACATGCATTGTGAATTGGTCACAGATCATTCACATGCTTTAAGAATTGAACAATACGGAAAAAGTGTCGAAAATTAGTCCTAAATTTTGTCCAGTAAGTTACCATAACTTAGGGTAGTGTTCTGCACGTGAGCAATACATATGGGTTACTTTTGGCAATTAAACCCCCTTTTTTATTGATGTCACCATTTGTATACATCTTGGGGCTTCCACCCATGAGCTTTAGCCTCTTGGTTGGAATATGGTTTAACATGGTATGCAGGTATAGTTGATTTGGATATATGGGCATTGACCATGTGGCCCATTTTCGTCACCCCATATATCTACAGATCTGTCACATGTTATATAGTCCATGTGTAATAGAAATATATGAACTACATATATAGGCAAAGGATAGTTTCAACTAGAAGGTTGACCAGGTTGACCTTTTAGTTGGGGAGACCAACCCAATATATGTAGCTCGATTTACAATCCTACGTGGTATTAGAAGTTTGGTTGATCTCTTTGGCTTGAACCACTCTATACCATCTTGGGCCTTTGACCCATCTGTAGCCATCTGTCTTAACGCAGCCTGCATGTGAGGAGGGTGTCAGAGTCCACATTGGATATATGTGACTCATTTCGGGGACTCCACCCATCAACTTGAGCTTTGGATTGAATCCGGCTTTAAAAAAATTAGTTTCATTTGTATTTGTTATTTCAGATACACCTACATCCACCTCTTTGTTTTTTTTTTCATTTTATTTATTCTTTCTGTAATGTATAATTGCGAGCAGATTCAGAAATGATTAGATATGCATATGCTGAGTTGGAGGAAACCCGTGGAGCAATTCAGGTACATGAATCTTGATGTTCGTTTTCTTTCTCACTTACACCGTTACACGTGATCTTCTGGTTCATGGTCTTACCATTTGCTGCTCTTATTTTCAGCCTGCAAAGAAAATTTATGAGAGCCTTGTACGGGATGGTGTCAATGCAACAGCTCTAGCACATATTCAGGTAAGTAGTTTTTGAATTATTCACTGGACATGTTTATGCTGGTATGTTCTACCTTGATAGCATAATGTTGCCTGAGTCATTCCACAACTAAGATCCATCGTATGTGTGGGTATCATGAACAACTTTTGTGCAGCTTGATAAAAATGGGTAAATATGGTTCAGCGTCCATTTTGAGTACCTTGGACAGTTTATGATTGTTCAATTAGTTTCTAGATGATACTTATTATTTTATATAATTGTTTGGTTGAATTGAAAATTCTAGCGACATGGATATTTTATAGCTTGTAGTTGATGTTTGGCATTCTTAGAAAAGAATTTCATTCTATTTATGGCTCTGCATTTTTATTATATTGGTCAATGTTTTTCTCTTACTGCAGTTTATTCGCTTTCTAAGAAGGACCGAAGGAGTTGAATCAGCTCGGAAATACTTTCTTGATGCTCGCAAATCCCCAAACTGCACATACCATGTTTATGTTGCTTATGCAATGATGGCCTTTTGTCTTGACAAGGATCCAAAGGTTTTATTTTCTCTGCTTTGTGTTTATTGGGGATAAGTAACCTATTTTGTTTCACTAATTACACTTGTTAGAATACAGGATTTGTGATAATGAACCACTATTTTTGATAGTTTAAAATGGTTGCAGTTGTCTCGTTGTGGTATACTTAAATGTGGAAGAAGTCGATGAATTGTTATGGATATCAAGCACTAAGATTCTTTTGCTCACAATTTAAGCATGCATAATGCTTGTAACTAGATCGATTACTAACTTGTAGACTATTTTTAACAAAATTAATTTGGAAATATTCTTTACCGTTGATGTTCACTCATGCAGGTTGCACAAAATATATTCGAGGCAGGTTTAAAACGATTCATGCATGAGCCTGTTTACATTCTTGAGTGAGTTTACCACTTCTAGTTTTAGACTTATCTATATCACAGTGCTTCATGTGTTGTTTAGATCATATATTTCGGTATTGAGTTGTGTTACTCATGGAAAGTTTCATTACCTGTCTCTTAGGTAAATTTTATGAGGGTGTAGTAGGGCCATCGACTTGCCAATTGTTTTTGGCTATTCATGTAAAGTTAAAGCAAAAGTCTAGTATGTCAAAATTGAAAATCAAAATAGAAGTAATTGCCCTATTGGCTTAGAAACTCATAGGTGACTACCGTGGGAATGCAGTCTGTAAGGGGAATATTTTGAGCTCAGTAATTGGTGTTACAATCTATTTTTATTCTCATTTTTTATGTTGATTGAAATTGCATTTTTCTACAGCAAGTCCATGCTCGTATTGCGTACCCTTAGCTATCTGGTGCATGTGTAGGTCAAGTTTGCTTAAGCTCACATTTAGCAGCAAGGCAGTATCATATTTTTTTGTACAAAAAACAATTGACACGTGATATAGAAACCATTATTTGTCGTGGTGTTGAGACATATACAGGAGTTAGCAGGATGAAACCTTCTAAAACTCAAATATGTTCAACCTGATCCGACATGTAAGTGTGCTCTCTGTAGGCGTACTCATAAGCATGTATCTGATATCTGAAAAGTGCCAAGTAACTGAATTCATAATAGTATTGTAATTGTTTTGTTGGTCAAACATGTTGAAAATTGAAATATGAAGTCTAACATCAAATAAAAATAGAAAGAGGGGTACATTACATATAGGGAAGAGTCAAACCCAACTATTCATGATGACCTTTTAGTTGTGGAGTCCGACCTGATTTATGTAGCTCAATTTAAAATTCTACATGGTATCAGAGCATGATTGATTTGGACGCAATTGGCCATGTGTAGCCTCCTCCTGTAATCTCTGTTCTATATGCATGTGTTTCCTGTTATGACCCATGCATGTATAGAAGTCCAACCCTATACGTGAGACAAACGTTGAAGTATAAAGTCCACCTTTTGGTTGTGTAACTCGACCCGATATATGTAGCTCAATTTTAAAATTCTATACAAGTTGGTCAAACACATCTTTTTTTGTTGCAGATATGCAGACTTCTTGTTTCGTTTGAACGATGATAATAACATTCGGGCATTGTTTGAGAGGGCGCTGAGCTCACTGCCACCTGAGGAATCTGTGGAGGTGCACTTTCTTGGTCATTAAACCCCTGCCTTGTGATTTTTTTTTTTAATATAGTGGAACCATATACAAATTACAGAAAAAGATCATGACTAGATGTTGACTTCGTATTAGAACTGTGTTAGATGTGATGCATGAAATGCATTCTCAAAGAATGGTCAAATAAACAATAACATCTCCCTTTTTCTTATAATTTGGTTGTATAGATTTTAGACATCTTGCATGTCCATGTATTCTTGCAACAAAAGTGCTGATCTTTGAATACCTGATCTTCCAAACTGGTTTTGATGACTTCTCCCTTTACATCTAAATTTTTGAAAGTTTACCGTTATAAATTTGAATTATCATTTTAAAAATAGGGATAATTGTCAAAACATGCACTAAAGTTTCGTCCACAAATGAAATAATGCACAATGTTTCGTCCACGTTGTGTGGCTACCCTAAAGTTTCGTCCACGAACATTTGTTAGTAAAATTACTTATCAAACCTAAATCAGCAAATTACTTTAGGGTAGCCACACAACGTGGACGAAACGTTGTGCACTATTTCATTTGTGGACGAAGCTTTAGGGTAGCCACACAGCGTGGACGAAACGTTGTGCACTATTTCATTTTGTGGACGAAACTTTAGGGTAGCCGCACAACGTGGACGGAACGTTGTGCACTATTTCATTTGTGGACGAAACTTTAGTGCATGTTTTGACAATTATCCCTTAAAAATATGTATCAAAATAATCTGATTTATAAAAATTAAATCTTATTTATAAAATTGAATAAAATATTTTTCATATAAAATCTGAATATTGTTTTGAAAAATAGATTTGAATAAATTAATTAAATCTGAATTCATTTTGAAGAAATAAATGAATATTTTAAACATTGAGCCGCCAAAGGTCTGACCGATTCGTGTGGCCAGTTTTAAGGAACTATCCCTTTTAGTTATTAATTTCCTTAGAAGGTCTGGCTAACACATATCTGGTTATCATTTTTCTTATTGTTACCTCAACAAATAACATAGATTTTCTATTGTTTCAGGTGTGGAAACGTTTTACCCAATTTGAGCAAACGTATGGAGATCTTGCAAGTATTCTGAAGGTAGAGATTATTATTATTATTACATATTAGTAAATTGAATGTGGTTGTTTCTCTCGGTTTGGTTCAACATTTTTTGAAATTATTTACTCTCTCCCTCCATGAGATGTATAAGCCCTCAAAAGATCTTTTTGCATGCCATAGATACACACATATAGATGCACACCCATAGAAGTTGTCCTTGTTAACGTGACAATCTATTTTATTTACTTTAGCTTGTTAGAGGAATGATACTGTAATGCATTGTATCCACACAACTAATGAACCTTCAGTTACCATATATACAATTCTTGCTTATTTCTGTAGCTTGCTGAACATTTTGTGTTTTAAGATGTGCTGCAATAAGTATAGACACGTTTATCTTTCCAGTGTTTTGCTTGAATTGTATTTTATTGTATGAAAGAGTATAATTCCATGCCGATTACAAAACTCATAAACTTGAGTTCACTTGTGGTGGAAGACATGAGAAAGTAATTAGAGCAGATGGTTTTTATCGTGAAAACATATGTAATAATGTGAAGGACTGTCGACTACCTACAAATGATTAATGTGTGAAATGACTTCATCGAGGAGAATAAATTTCTTGTGTTTGTATGGTTGGCTTCAGGCTCTTGATTTGCTTTTGCTTCAATTGCAAGCTGTATTAGATGGCTGTGGCCCTTAACAAACCAAATAGTACAATTGCTTTTGGTGCGATTATGCTTGAAATTTGATTTGATTTGGTATACTAGTCTTGTTAATATGTTTTAGGGTACAGTTTTATATGTGATCAGAATGCTAAGTAAACTTCCAGTACTACCAACTAAATTATTGTTGGATAGAAACAGAATGCAAGGCTTCACACATTCACATGTTAAGTTTGTTAGTGGCAGGTCTGGATAATTTGGCTCTTGCAAGCAGATGTAGGCACATTCTCGTGTTCATGAAATTCTGTCATCTTATTTTATGTTTTTTCTTTTACTGTATATGAGATTTGAGTCATTGTAACCGTATATAGGTAGAGCAAAGGAGGAAAGAAGCTCTTTCTAGAACAGGTGAAGAAGGAACACCAGAGTTAGAGGGTTCATTGCAAGATGTTGTATCACGGTATAGCTTCATGGATCTTTGGCCATGCTCTTCTAGGGATCTGGATCATCTGTCCCGTCAAGAGGTGCATTTACTTAGAGTTCGTTGTTATTAATATGAATATAGTCCCTCAGTGGGCCTTCTATAATCAATCTTCTCTGTGTTCATGTTTTGCATATAATCTCCCATCCTCTTCTAGTTTCTATTAATCATGTTTTTTCCTTATCCCTTTTTACAGATTTAGTGATTTGATATATCTACTATTTTTAGTATTAAATACTCTATGAATCTATATCTAGATTTATAAAGCAATGATTGTATATTTTGATGTTTGGTTTAGCTAGATCTGCAAAGTGAAAACTGTGGCATAGTTGGTTCTCTGTATTAGCTCTCATATAACTGCCTGTTCTAGTGTATTTTCTCAAATGTTGCATTGATTTTGCTGTATAGTGGCTTGTTAAAAACATCAGTAAGAAAGTGGAGAAGTCCGTGCTGCTTAATGTATCTGGCACTGTAGGTACTGTTAATATCCACATTTCTCTACTGATTTACTTTTATAAATTTGTATAATAATCATGGGATAAATTCGGTAACTTAACATAAAAGGCGTGACATTATTGCAGACAAAGGTCCTTCTGGGTTGCCCGGAAATCCAATATCTGCAAAAGTTATTCGTCCCGATACATCTCGGATGGTTGTTTATGATCCAAGGCAAAAACATGGTATGCTATTATGGTATTGATTGTTTGATTGTTGGTACAAGCTATAGCTACGTATTTTTATTTTTATTTCTAAGATACAATAAAGCATATTTTTTTTTTAGCTTCAACTCAAAGCCTTTCTTCTATTGCAGTAGGGACAGGGACTCTCCCAAATACAATTGTGCCTGGAGCTCCTGCTGCATCTAGTACCATGGCAAATCCTACTCTGACAGTAGCAAGTAGTGCAACAAACAATGCATTTGATGAAATATTGAAAGCAACACCACCTGCATTGATTACATTCTTAGCAAATTTGCCTGCTGTGGATGGTAATATTTCAAAATCCCACTCTTTTCATGCATAGTGTATTTCGTGCACTTCCTTTTCAGGTGATTTCATGCCTTCCTGCCATTTTTTGCTTGTGAGAACCATGAAACCCTTTCCCAAATGGTGCTATAAAATCTTGGGTTAATTGCCTATAGATATTATATACAATACGTCTTTTGCGCATAACTATCCCTAACTTTAAAACGTTACTTACAACTCCTAAACTTTAATCAAAATGTGTTTGGTAGTTATGAAGTCTATTTTGAGACTAGAGTCAAGGACATTTCATCATTTTCTGGTGAAAAAGAGCTATCTGAGGATTTTTTAAAGTTTAGGTAGCTGAATGTAAAATTTTAAAGTTAGGGATAGTTATGTGCAAAAGGCGTACAATATTCAATAACTATGTGCAGTTAACCCAAAAAACTTTGGTTCTTATCTCTAGTTGGATGATTTAATACACAACTCTTATCTTTATCTATATTTGTTTGGAAATAAGGATTTGATTAGTAGTGTTTAATGGTTGTTGATATGTTGTAGGTCCAACACCAAATGTTGACATTGTATTGTCAATATGCATGCAAAGTAATATACCGACAGGTCAGAGTGGGAAGTCAGGAGCAGCATCAGTTCCTACTCCTCCAATCGGACTTTCTGGTTCAAACAAGCCCCATCCTGTTCCAAACTCTTCATCTTTTAGATCGACAAGAGAGCGACCATCCAGCAAAAGAAAGGATCTAGAAAGTAAGTCCATCCTTTGTTCTTAACAGTACCAAGTAAAGTGTTGGGAGGTTGGTGTATAACCAAGGAACCTCTGTGTAGCATGTCCTATCATATTACACGGTTAGGAAGAACAAGTTGAAACAATGTTGTCTGAATCAGCACGACATTAGTATTGTAATAAAGATGACATCTTTGATTGACAGGACAAGAGGAGGAAGCTGCAACGTCAATCCAAAGCCAGCCACTGCCAAGAGATGCTTTCAGGATACGACAGATGAAGAAGGCCAGAGCCGGGGCAGCAGCCTCACAAACAGGATCAGCATCTTATGGGAGTGCAGTTTCCTATGGGAGTGCAGTTTCTGGAGACCTATCTGGGAGCACTAGCTAAGCCACTAGTATATGACAGAAATGCTCTACTTCATCAAGTCAGATCTTGGATGCATTCCATAAATGACAAGTGAGCTCGTTGTTCATCTCTCTACCAACTGGCACACTTTATTAAGGTGTAACTTTCAATAATGTGTACCATTGATGTGTATTTGTACCAATTCAAGTTGAAGGATGTCTTACTTTTATTTTACCATATGTAAACATTGTTTTCTCGAGTTCCGTCTTTCTCATTGTAATAAAATGACTTTCTTTTCCTGTAATAAAGCAGCAAATATTGCAAGTACGAGGATTAGAGCCAATGATAAATGATTCGCGCGTATTACATGATATCTATGTCATTACACTTTGTTTTTGAGCATACGTGGTAGCTTTACTAGTGAAACTAGAGAAACAAAAACATGGAGATGAAAAGGTAAAAAAGAAGGCGAGACAGTTCGCACCTGTAGGTAATGAACGCAAATCCTATAATGAAGTACCCGATTATATAGGGAGAAAAGTGGGAGGCGATCTCCTGTTTGTTGGACGGTAGTAAAAATAGTAATCTGCTCATTTTTCTGGCTCGACCTGAAAATGTGGTTGTAGATCAGGAGCGTTTAAGGGAAACACGGGCATCCAGAGAGAACACGAGGAAATGGGGGAACCAGGTCGTTAGACTTGCACTGAACTCAATAGGGCGGGAAGTGTGTCCCCACACACACCCTGCTACACGAGGGGCCACTCATTTCCCCTGGCGAGGCCGCTTGGCAGACCTCGCTTCTTCTTGTTCTTAGATGGCTTGTACTTAGGCCAGTGTGGGCGCATCCAGGCTCCTTTACTTTTTAGCCGGCGGGGAGGCTATCATTCTCGCATCCAGGAGGTTGAAGTTGATCACCCCTTCTGTGTCTAGCGGGTGATCCAGATAGCGGTTGCGGATGCAGGGACTTGCATTCCCCCCTTACCGAACAAGAACATCTCCTAGTTAGGGAAGAGGTGTTGTACCGTTCCATCCGTGTTGGGTCCTGCTTCCCGAGCTTTGGATGGGACGAGTTGGAAGGAGTGGGCAAGACCAGCCCGCTCCTTGTATGTGCAGGGGGCTTAAGCGGAAGATGTTGTACCGATTTTGGGACTGGCAGGGCTAGAGGAGCAAAACCTAGAGGCGTAGAGGTCCTTGGTGCTATGAGAGCTAAGGGGATAGATGAATTCCCCGACAGCAGCCCTTGTCGAGTCCTCCAAGTTTTCGAGATGGGGTCCGACCAGTCCCTTCGAATCCTTGCCTTGATACGGGGGATTTCCGGTCCCATGAGGGACAAGTCGAACTGAGGTGGTCCCCGAGGGTGAGCATGATCCCTACATCGACATTCGACTTCTTGATGGCCTATGCATCCATAGTAGAAGCAGAAATCCGGGAGTCGGGCGTACTAAAGTGGGACCCGGGTATGTGTTTGACGGCCCGAGACGATTATATGGGCCGTGCACCAGGAGGGAGTAGCCAAGTCCTTCCAAAAGCGGATCCTCAATGTGCCTCCACATGCCATTTCGACCTTATCAGTCCGGACATCCACGCAGCCTCATATAATCCTTCCCCTAGGCAACGACCCGTTTCTCTTGTAAGACCGTCCCATGACAGGTCAGACACCACCGCCCACAATTGGAGTCGTGAAAATAGCAGGGTAGCTAGGTTGATCCCTGGTTGTAGGTCTTCCAATATGAGTAGTGTTTGTTTGAAGGACCATGGATCCCTCGTCTGATTCTATCTTCCTCTTCTTGAGAGGTAAAATTAAACTCCAAAGTTCCCTAGCCAAGATCCTTTGTGACCAGACATTCGTGGTGCCATACCTTGTTCATGACCCCTTCCATGATTTCCCGATCATAGTGGTGTGTGGTAAAGAGTCGTTCGGCTAGGCCAAATGTTATGCGATCGGCCTCGGGGTTCCCTGGGATGTAAAGGATAATGTCCTCATCTTCGTCCATTTGGAGGGCATTAAAGATCTCATGGAGTGTCAATAGAGACTCCATTGGAGGATGGTCTGCCCCTCGGGTTCCTACTGCAGGTTAAGGGATCGACTTGGGGAAATTGATTAGAGGATTGATCCAGGGCCCTTGGTAGACATCGTTTCCATCATCCCAGATCGGAGGTGGCGTCGAATGGTTTACCACCATAGGTGTTCGCCACAGCTATTCTTGGCAGAAGATCCACCGGGATGGGAAGCATGGAGGCATCCAAGGGCACTATCGATCCCTATGGATGGCTGGATATTTTAGGGAGCAACGCCAGCACTGCAATTTACAGACGAATTGTCGTCGTGGATACGGAAAGCCCATGGATGGCATTACTGGTTTCAGAATCGTGGTCAAACTAGGGATGTTTGAAGTGGCTCGCCCTGGATGGTGATCGCAGGCTGTAGTTAGGGGGCGTGGGAAAGAGCGGTCGAAGGGAGACCTGGACCGGGCGCTTGGCCTTTTTCTGATAACGCATGGGCTTTATTTTCTCACGGCTCAACACCGGTGGCATGAATCGAGGCTTTCTCTCCGACAGAGACGCATGAGGGGTAACCTCGGGTCCTCGTGAGGTTGCATATAGTTGAGGGACGACTAGGCAGGTTGTTCGAGGTGCGTTAATAGCATGGGGGACATGGAAACAGGTGGAACAACGAGATTGGTGGGGCCGACGGTACGAACCTAAAGAGGCGAGCGGCTGAGTGTGTAGAGAGAAGATGCAGAGCCAGAACCCTAAAGACTGAAAAAAGGTATTGCTCTATGCCATTAAACCTAAAACCCTTGATTCAGTGATAAAATGATTAAATTATAATAGCGTTATTTGTAGAATAGATCCTAATCGACTTAGTAATGGTTTACTTGACTTTTTTTCATCCTTAATGAAATAGTCTATTGCAATCTATCGGCGATGAGGTGATAACCGATTCGGCTTTATACACTCTGAAACATGAAAATTTTACTAAAATGGCATTCAACGGGAAAACATTTATGTAACGAATAATATCTGCGATAAACCATACTTTCTCAAAAGAACTACTAATTAGTTAAAATACGAAATATGAAATTAAAATCTTAAATTTGAAAATATTAAATTAAGAAAATTTAAATAGATATATCTTGAAATTGGAAATATTAAATTAATTATAATACGAAAATCTTAAATTAATTAAATACGCAATCACCTAATTTCTATCATGAAAAAAAAATTATAAGCATAATTATTTACTATAAAATATTCTCTTTCCAAAATGAAGAGAAAACAAAATAGGTTATCAAATATATCCTCCAAACGCTTATAAAAGAGGCTCATTTGACATGATACCACAACGTTAAAACCCTAACAAGAAACGAGACCAAACCTAAGAAATCCTGAAAACAAGAACACAATGTAAAAGTAGATAATTGTCTCTACTTTGCTTGATTATTCATAGTAAAGTTGTGATATTTATACAATAAAGGAGAGGTAGAAATAAGGAAACAAATATTAGTAATGGAAACAAATACTAGTAATATAAGTGTGGTTTGATCTTCAAGGTTGGCGTGATATTGGAAACAAATATCAATTACTTGATTGACAAGTACTTGATATTGCCAATACAAGTAATTGATACTGTCAACACTCCCCCTCAAGTTGGAGCATGGATATTGGAAATGCCCAACTTGCAAAGAAGATCCTGAAAGCGGTCTCGACCAAGTCCTTTGGTGAAAATATCAGCAAGTTGATGGGAACTGGACACTGGTTTAGGGTGCAATGTAGAGGCCTGCAACTATTGTCGAACAAAGTGACAGTCGATCTCGATGTGCTTAGTGCGTTCATGAAAGACTGGATTGGAGGTAATGTGGATTGCGACACGGTTGTCACAGAGGAGAGGAACCGATTTAGCTTGTGGCACCTGAGGATCATGAAGGAGACAACGGAGCCAAATGATATCACGACTAGTAGCAGTCATGGCACGATATTCTGCCTCGGCGGAGGAGCAGGAGACAACAATCTGCTTCTTGGAACGCCAAGAGATCGACGAGGTTCCAAGGAAAACAATATATCCTGTGGTGGAGCGGCGAGTATCAGGGAAGCCGACCCAATCTGCATCACAATAAGCTTGGAGAGTAAGAGTACTAGCTGAGGGAAGCAAGATCCCTTGTCCCGGACAACTCTTGAGGTAACGAAGTACATAATGAGCGGCCTCCATGTGCGGTACGTGAGGGACATGCATAAAATGGCTGAGAACATGGACAATGTAGCTGATATCAAGTCTAGTAATGGTGAGATAAAGTAGTCTGCCCACGAGGCGACGATATTGGAAGGATCAAAACATGGCTCGCCAACATCGGTAGATAGGCGATGTTGTTGGGGTATGGGGAATGTCGATGGTTTGAAACCAGTGAGACCACTGTCGGATAGAATGTCAAGAGCATATTTCCTCTTAGTGAGAACGATACCTTTAGGTGAGCGAGCAACCTCCAGACCAAGAAAATATTTCCAGGCACCCATATCCTTGATACGAAACGGACGGTCCAAGTGATCTTTGAGGTGTTGGATCCGGGATGCATCAGTGCCGGTTATGATAACATCATCAACATATATCAATACAGCAATGAATGAGGTAGGCATGACGAGGGTAAATAAAGAAGGATCTGCAGCGGAAACAGTGTAACCTAGAGCAATGATGGAATCAGTAAACTTTTGGTACCATACCCGCGAGGCTTGCTTGAGCCCATAGGTTGACTTGTGTAGTCGACAGACCAAGGACTCCCCCCTGCTTGGAAAACCCCTGTGGAACCTCATGTAAATTTCCTTAGAGAGGTCACCATGTAAGAATGCATTATTGACGTCAAGTTGATGCAGCGACCAACCGCGGGTGGCAGCCATGGCGAGGAGGCAACGAATAGTGGTGAGTTTGGCAATTGGAGCAAAAGTGTCAGTGTAGTCTACTCCCTCCACCTATGTGTATCCTTTTTCCACTAGGCGTGCCTTTATCACTCAAAGGAGCCATCAGGACAACACTTTACTTTATACACCCATTTAGAGTCAATGGTGTGTTTAATAGGGGGAGAGGAGTCATGCTCCAAGTATGATTAGCCTCCAAGGCCTTGATTTCTCGTGTCATGGCCTCCGTCCAATGAGCGTGATGCGAAGCCTGCTTCAATGTATGAGGTTCATCTATGGACGAGATTTACTATAAAAGGCAACATGATTGCGTGAAAACTTAGTATAAGAGATTGAGTGGGAGAGAGGATGTACCTTCGAGTGTGCGGATGGAGACAGTGAGTGCGAAACAGAGTCCAACGGGAGAACCGAGGGCGGCAAAGTCAATTCATAGCCATCAAGACGCTTGTATGTGACCCAGGTGCGTTTGGAGACGAGATGAGGCAATGGAATCTGGATGTCAGTCTTGGTGGAGTCAATGGGCTCAGGGGCTGGAGACTCATTCGCCAGTAGTATGGTGTCTGACTGAGCTGGATGGGAAGGTGGTGTATCATATGAGAAAGTGTCGACGAGTAACTAGGGCGTATGAGTGGTCCCTTGGTCTGTAGAGAGACATTGATCTCCTGGAAAAATCGTTTCCCAAAACTGGACATCACGTGAATTCACCATGTCTTCCGTATCGAGAATGTAGACACGACAACCCTTTTTTCCGTTGGGGTAGCCACATAAAATACCTACACGGGATCTGGGAACGAACTTTTCATGTGTACGGTGGTGAACATAGCAGAGGAAACCGAAACTTCGTAAGTGATCGTATGTTGGTCGTTTCCCAAATAATAATTCAAAGGGAGTTTCGTTCTCGATGGCTGAGAGTGGCATTCTATTGATCAAGTAGACAGCGGTAAGAACACAATCTCCCCAGAATCGTTTGGACAATCTTGTTTGGAAACAGAGTGCTCTGGCCACCTCCAATAGATGACAATATTTTTGCTCAACGACTCCATTTTGTTGTGGTGTGTCAGTGTAGCTCGTT
Source organism: Erodium maritimum (assembly GCA_963921825.1). Classification (NCBI taxonomy): domain Eukaryota; kingdom Viridiplantae; phylum Streptophyta; class Magnoliopsida; order Geraniales; family Geraniaceae; genus Erodium; species Erodium maritimum. The sequence continues at coordinate 124,822,896 of OY997588.1, read as the reverse complement.
TGAAACTCCATCCCGTTCTTGATGTAAAAGGCTTACAAGTCATGATGTTTGAACTCCCGTCCTCCATCCGTTCGGTGGCATCGGACATGAGTATTGAATTGGTCGTGGATCCAATTGAAGAACTATAGGAGATGATCCTTGGTTTCCGACTTATGTTTCATCAAGAATACCCAAGTAGCCCTGTTGTAATCATCAACGATAGACAAGAAAAAGTGACAACCAGACAAAGAAGGCACACGGTAGGGTCCCCAAATATCACAATGTATTAATTCAAAAGGGCATGTAGTTTTATTAATACGGATGGGGAAAGGTAAACGTGTTTGTTTTTCCCCACATCATGCATCACAAACCGATGATCCGTGTTTGTTTATTTGCAGAAAGTAGTAAATCTGGAATCAAGGACAACTGGTTGACCGGAATGTGTCCCAAACGTCGATGCCATAACTGGATGTCATTTTATCCACGAGTCATTAAGGCTTTCCCAGCCGCCGTCGGTTCCAAGTAGTAGAGCCCATTTCGTATATCACCCATCCCAATCAGCTTCCTCGAAAGTAGGTCATGTATCACACAACAACTAGAATAAAAAATTAGCGCGCAATTCAAGTCCCGAGTGATTTGGCTGATAGATAATAAGTTGAAGCAAAATTTTGGGACTGCAAGGGCACGCTTTAAGGTTATCTCTTTGGTAACAAAAACTTGGCCAACAACGGTAACATGGGCTCCTTCGCCATTCGTCATCTCTACCGCTGACATTGATGGTGGGATTGTACTATTTCTCTAAGAGTGAGGATCACAAGAAATATGATGAGTAGCTCTTGAATCAATAACCCATGGAGATTTAATTTTACTCGAGAAACGTGATGAAGGTGCATGGAGAGAAGTGCCTACGAATGGATGGTTGGAATCACTACTGATGGGTTTGGATAACAAATCCAATAAATGACAGTGTTGGGCTTCAAAAAGGCTACTAGCCAATTGTTCCATCTTACCAAGAGGCTGGGCTGGCCCATGGGTCTGATGCCCACATACATGTGGCCCATAATTTTTTCCAAGCAATTAAGGCCCAAACTGTTCAGTTGATTGAGGCCCACGAGCATCACCATCTTCACGCAGTCCATCTACATCTGCAAAACGCGAACCGTCTTCATGGGTCTACGTAGATCACGCTGCTAGATCTCGGTCACTGTGTCCAGCCCTACCTGAACGCCCTCCTCGGCCGTAGTTGCCTCGACCTCCCCAGAATCCGCTCTCGTTTGTTGCTGGCTTCGTCCAATGGGGTGGGTAGCCTATTATGGCGAAACAACCCTCCATTATGTGCCCTGTACGACCACAATGGGTGCACCACCGTTGTGGTTCGTCACGACGCGGTGGTTGGCAATGGGGGACCTCGCTGGTACGGTCATGCCATCCTCCTCCGGCGCAATGCTTGGTTGAGCTATCAGTGCAACACTTTCCACGGGATGTGACCGAAGCGCTGCCACGGATTGTTGAGTCTCCTCCTGTGCTGCTACCAAGTACACTCATCCAAGTCCCGGGAGTGGCTCCATACTGAGTACTTTGGATCTCACGGTACTGAAATCATCGTTGAGACCCATTAGAAAATCAAAAACCTGACTTTGATTGTGTCGTACCTGAGTTCGTTCATTGATTCTAAAGGTACACTTGTCGCATTGGCACATGGGAAGAGGATCGAGGTCCTGCAACTCGTCCCATGCCATCTTCAATTTCCCATAGTAAACGGAGATCGCCTTACGGTCTTGCTGCCTGATGCGGGTGCATTTTAACACGTAAAAGGGCCACATTTTATCGAGTTATATAGGCTTTTAGTAATGTTTCCTATCATATAGTTAGGTTTATCATGAATAATTGTGTTTCTCTGTTTTTTCGGTGTTTCAATGGAAAACCGATGTATTTTGGGTGTTTCGTGCTTGAGGATCGTCGAGAGGGTCGATTTTGTTCGCTCTGAAATATATGCATGATTGGTCTTGTTTTGTAGGTCTTGAAAAGAGGTATTTTTTGGCTCAAGAACGAGATCGATCGGAGTTCAAACGAAGCCGGAGCGAGAAAAATAGCGAAAAAGGATGAAAAGTGGAGCAGCAAGTCACAGGGTGACACGTGGCGCCGTCAGCCACTCTCCACGCGCGACAGCTGGCGCCGCCAGTCGCATTCTCTCCAGCGCCTGACACCTGGCGCGTCACACGGATGACACGTAGGTGCCTCCAGCCGCCACTCTTCCTCCTACCGCCACCTGTCCCAGCCGCTCCACCTCTGCTCGCACGACACCTGTCCCACTTAGCTCCCCTCTCTCTCCGTGACACATGTCCACACAGTGCTAACCCTATCCCTAGTTTTTGAGGAGCGCCGCAACTAATAGAAAAGGAACTTCATCTTCTTTATTTGGGGGGCTTCTTCTCCATTTGGACAGAGCACAAACAGACGAACGAGAGAAACCATTCCTATACAGTTTTATTTTATTTTTTTATAGAGTTTGTAAGAGAGAATATTATATTGAATCAATAGTTGAGATCTATATTTTGTGGGTAGAGAATCAAATTGATATTTGTTTGGGTGTTGATTTTTGGAGACAAACTCCATTGTTGACTACACAAGTGAATTTCTTTTGGTGGATTTTCAAGAGCATCAAGGCTAGAGATTGGAGGAGAGAAAGAACAAGCCTTGGACGACTAATTCGGTGATTGTATCTCAACTTTCATATTTATTATGAGTTTAATTGTTTGCTTCTTTTCATTCTTGCATTTTCTCACCATGAACACCTAAACCCCCAATTTCTATGGTTATGGGGGATTAGAGTAGTGATTTCTATAAATTTGATGCTTCGATTGTGGTGGTTGTTGAGTTGTTTTAGTGTTTATGATCGATTTGTGCTTAATGCTTTATCTCCCGTGTAGGCTTGATAATTGCTTTGAATTAGAATTTAACGCTTGAAAGAGGAGAATTTTAATTGGTCAAAAGTCGATCGTAAATTGGATTTAAACCCTAGCTAGAACTAGCATGGTTAATACAATTGCAATAGCTATAGACTTGGTTGGTCGAAAGTTAGAAGTTGTCATAGAACTAAACGCTTTGGGTCTTCCTACATCGTGATTCGAAAGAACTCGGTGGTTAGATTCCATTAGGGTCCGAATCGTTCGAAAGAAGTTAGGACTAGAGTCGAGACCACTCGTTGCCTCTAAAATAAATCGACATCGCTACAATCGAACGTGTTCAATTTTATGGAATGAACTCGATGAACCCGTGCCCTTGATCTCTCTTCACTTGTTTCAAGATAAGAAAACTCTCTGTTAAATTCTGTATTTTCTTTTTAGTCGTTATAGGTTTATTTTCAAAATATAAAAACTTGATTTTTACCGAAACAGTTTAGCTACAAGCTTTGAATAGTGAGTGATTGTCTATTGCTCCTTTGGGCTCGATATTCCGGACTTCAAATCCGATTACTACTTGACGGCCGGTGCACTTGTCGTGCTCAAGTTTGCGCTTAAACCCGCAGGGCGTCACTTCCAGAGAGACACGCTGCGTCAGAGTGCATAAACACGAGGTTCAACGCCTTATGTGAAACACCGCTCCAAGTCTGTCCAAATTTGGCTGGCTATGGTGGTGTGAACGACACTGACTTGTAATTCCTTGCTTAGGGAATTAACGAGCCTGTCTTGACGAAAGGATTGCACTGAATCCACAGGTCATGGTATTTGTCATTAGTAGCAGGTTGTTTGATGCTACCATTGACGAAACCTGTCTTATGCTTACAAGCAAGGGCATCGTGAAATTGAATTCACCAAGTGTAGTATTTGTCACCCGAATCACTGAGCGACTGCGTAACAAAGTTGTAACCAAAGTGATCAGATGGGTACAGATGATAGTGTAATAGAACACTATCCTTTTCTGCGTCGTTTCTCATTCCAGGTACAAATATGCTCTGATACCATATAAAAGTAGATAATTATCTCTACTTTGCTTGATTTATTCATAATAAAGTTGTGCTATTTATACAATACATGAGAGGTAGAAATAAGGAAACAAATATTAATAATGAAAACAAATATTAATAATAAGTGTGGCTTGATCTCCAAAATTGACGTGACATTGAAAACAAATATCAATTACTTGATTGACAAGTAATTGATATTACCAACATAAGTAATTGATACTGTCAACAAGACTGACAAACGGACTGTACAAATAACCAACAAAATTCCTTAGAAAAAGAAGGTAATCTTGGTCCTTTGTTTGGCATGGCAGTAACAATGTGCACCTCTACATTAATATTGTAATCTCGTTGAAGAAGAAATGTTGGATTTTAACAATTATCTTGGTATTATGATTTAATCATGGGATCTGGATGTGTAGGTGAACTGAAGTTTGATGAATTCCTTTTGCAGTTAATATGCTATTTCAGAAAGAGCTTGGTATGGCTGTAAGAAAATAGAGTTCTAGAGAGAGGCAGTGCCTTCTCTCTAGAAACCCTACTCTTCATCTCCCTAGCCGCCGCTCCCCTTCCTCCTGCTTCTTCCCCTGCCGGCGACCTCTTTGGAGGTTGCTGGCGGTGGCCTCTCACCTCCCCTTCCTTCCTCCACCTTCTCTCCTTCCTTTCCCTTTGTGGTCGGCCTCCTCCGTATCGGTTTGTGTGGGTTAGATCTGGTCGGTTTCGGCGTCGTCGCTGTCTCTCCACCGTCGGTGGTGCGTTGGGTTCGGTGTTGGCCGGCAACGTGGATTCTCCCCGAGACAAAATCTGATTCTGCTTATTTCCGCAGATCTAGAAGGGAATCGCTCCCTCTTTGCCCCTCTGGTCAGATCTGCGATCTCCCAGCTGTTTCGGTTCCTCGCCGGCTCCGTCGACCGTCTTTACTACCGGTGACTTTTCCAGGTCAGATCTGGTACTTTTCGCCTCCTCCCTTCCTTTGGCTCCGCGGATTCTCCTCCTCCGGTCCCGTGAGTGGTGGTGCTACGTGTGACTCGGGACCCGTACGTTGGTGTTGGCCGCGTAGGGTTGTTCTGGCTTGTGTGCCTTGTTCAGAGTTTCTCGGGGTTTCAAGGGTTTGGGAGAGCGTTTTGTGGCTGGATCTGTCGAACTTCAAGCGTCCTTTGGCTGCTCGAGTTCTCTCTGGATGGGCAGGATCTGGTCTTTGAAGCTCTGTTGGTGGTTTTTGTTTTTCCAATTATTCTGTTTTTTGTTCTATTGCTCTGTTTTTGCTGGTTTTTTCTTAGTTCACCCATTGTTGGGTTGTACTGGTTTCTCTTCATTCTTGCTGGTTTGAGGCCTGTGTAATGTTCTCATGGTTGTATGGATTCTGTACTCAGATCCTTTGTCCCCTCTTGAGGGAGATTTAATTAATGCTTTGCTGATCAAAAAATAAGAAAAAGAAAGAGCTTGGTTTTGTTCACTTTGTCGCATCAAATTTAACAAAATAGAAAACGGTAAACCCCAACTAGTTTCAAGCGTGCAGAATTGAGGACATGACAGGGTGGTTGGTTTTATGTGGTCCCTACTTTAACAACTGTCGGTGTCAGAGGAAGATAAACCTTTTCAACATCCAACGGTTGACAAAAAGCACGTAAAATATTTTTTCAACTTTCAACTTCTGACATCATCGTATACACCCACTTGTACGCTATTCGTTTGTTTGTTTGTAAATCAATTTTTCTTTTACAACTAATAAATGGGAGGTACATTACTATAAAATATAAATCATACAAAATATGACGTATAAGTCTTGAGTTCCAGATATTTGTCTGGATCGAGCGTAGTAAATCTAGTGCTCATAAACCAATAGAAATAGTCTATTTTCAATCGTATATCACTAACTCAAGACATCCCCTTACCAGCGTTTCAAAAGAGCAAGACAGAAAATAAAATATCAAACAATCGAAATGACATAAGCATCCCAAACTAAAAACATAAAACTCATAACACAAGTAGGAATAAAGTGCTCTGATTGCGGCTTTCTCGAGACTTCCCAACATCGACAGTCCCAAGTTTATGGATATAGGCCCTGATCAGACCATCCCACTCCGTCAAGTCTTCTCATTCCTCCGAATGAGACTGTGACGACTCCGCCCCTAAATCTATCAATTTGATTAAGGAGAAAAATGTGTTTATTTTATATTGTTTTAGCTTCCAAGTCGGTGTCAAAGGTCACATGAGACAGAAAACAATTCCTCCCACGGTTCACTTGGGTCTCACATTCTACACCCCATTAAAAAAAAATTGTGTTTATTTTCTTTTCTTTAAATATGATCGTGCTACATAATCCAAAAAATTTAAATGTTCTTATTTTCTTTAATTACAACTAGGTGATTGCACCGCGCTAACGCGCGGTGCTTGTTATTAACTTATTATAGAAAGGTTGTGGCCTTTTAATGATGTTGTAAGATTTTAATATTGTATTTAAGTGTTTAAGTTAACCCAATATATAATCATGATAAGTCGTTTAGATCAAGGTCAACGATTGATTTGTGCCATATTTCGTAAAATTGTAAGTACATTAAAAACAATTATGTTATATAAAAGTGCATACAAGTTTACGTTACAAATCAAAAGAAACAAATAATATATCATAGAATTACAACACGACAACCTTCTTTTGTAGAAAGTGTGATCATAAACCAAGAACGAAACTAATTTATGCGCACTTTCGATCAGCATCATCTGTCATTTTTAGAACAACCAACAGCCAGTTATAATATTAATAACATGTGCATAATAGTAAACATTATAAAACATAGTAATATAATGAATTTTGTAAAGTTAGCAAACAAAAACCTTTGAGTGTGTAGAATTGTATTTCCGAACAACTGTGAAAACATAAGAACAGAGAAGATACAAACGACACTTAATAATGAAAGGTGATACGTATTCATGAAGAAATAATTTTAGTACAATCCAATTCAAAGAGCAAATCAATTAAGGCATTATTTCATTCAAAAAAAATTAAGGCATTATTTGGGCCGTTGCATTTGTAAGGACACCTAACTACAAATCACAATAATAAGAAAGAGAGTGAAACACAACATGAAACTGAATATGGAAAAACATAATAGTTATAACATAATAGTTATTTTGAATTATTAAGTGTCAAAAGTGCCACAACTGAAAAGTACTAAAAAAATCAATCTTATTCTTAAGAAACAAAACATGAAATTGATAGTTCTTTAGTACAAAATCATTAAAAAAATACTTACCGTTGAGACATGACAATATCATCAGAGTATTGATCAGTTCTGAAAAACAGTTCATTAAGAAAAAAAACTAAAATCTTGGATTCAATTATTTAAGTCAAAATGAATGTCTATAGTGTTGGGAGCGTAACTGAAGACACTACATACAAACAACATTTCAACCATAACATTAAGCTAATATGTCTTGAAACCTATGAAAAAGAGATAAAAAAAAAAAGACAGTTCTCTTAAAACTCTAGCACAAAGAAAAGAATTAGTTCTGAAGTTGGCATGAACCCTCAACTGATACAGACATCTATCATATAATGTAAACATGAAACAACATAACTTGCTCATGGCACAAAGAAAATCATACCAGTAGAAGCCTAATGCTTTTATTGTAGTAAATCAAACTTTGGTTGTTTGAATGATGGCTAATATCAACGTTTGCACTCTACTATACTTTGCTTCTTTAAGCGCATCAGTTTCCTTTGAAGCATGCGAAACACCGGAGATGAGTACAAATATTGTAATGTGACATTATTGTAATTTGACATGTAGAGACAAGATTAAAAAAAACTGTGAAGGTAAAACTTGGATGACATCAAGTTCATACTTTAGATGAGATACCATTTTATATCATTCGGCAAAATATACTTCAAATTATTCATTAGAATAACCCAAATTAGTCTCATGTTCATATGACATGGTTATACAGATTTCCATATAATTCATTACATGCTCAGCCTCCATCAAAACCGATGGCATTTAAATGATGTGGTTAGAGACTTTTATAGCAAGTCATATAATTCATTACATGCTCAGCCTCCATCATTTGTGAAACTCATTAAAGTCAAATAAATTGAAACTTTCATCCATGTCAATCATTTAAATCAAGAACTATCCAGAGATGAACCAGATAACCATATGCATATTGTTTCTAACATTTAACTGTAGTAGGAAAACATTATCAAGTCCCGACTATTTTTCGGATGTCTAACCTACGCATAGAGATTGCAAAGTAATGATACCCATTCTCAGTGCATGAACGTATTTACAGGCAACTGCTTAAAATCTATGCTCTTAGTGCATCTAATTCAACCATCTCACCAGCTCTCAGAAAGACTTTTGTTTGACCTATCTGCAAATCGATTAAAAAGACTATCAAATAGATTGATTAACTATTCAGAAAATGATATAACAATTATTATAATCTTATTAATAGATAGAAGACGCAGCAAATAAAAACCCAAGTGTATACATGAAACCCTTTTGATCCATTCTTTTCCATAATCTTTCAAGAAACAACCTTTTCATCATAGCTGCTCACGAATGAAAGGGTTTAGAAATGAGAACACCTAAAAAATTCATTCACTTATAGCTAGAAACAAAGTTCAAACACTCCAGGTACTTGCACAAATCAAGCAAGATGCAAAACTTTTGAAAATAAGTCACTTAAAACACCATGACAGTTCTGAGAAAATCCCAACACACATTTAAGTTGCAATAAATGGATGACATAGAACAAATCCAAATGGGGGCAAAGTAAAAAACAAATGTAGTAAAAACACACTTTCCACATATTCTTCCAACATGGATCAATCGTAACCATCATCCTCATCTTCTTTTATCACCTTACAACCCAGATTAGAGAAAATAATATATTTTTATCATCACCTAACTAATCCGGATTAAGACTCAAATCAAACACACAAACACAATAAAACCCACAATAAAATGAATTTGATACTTTTGACAATTCCACCATCCATTAATATAACCTTAGGATCCTTATGGCATTGTTCAATTATCACATAGCGTCCCTGAAACACAAGTTAATAATCACAATCAGTTGTTGTCCAAGGAACACATACTTAATCAATACATGATTAAATTAATGCTCACATATTGAAGAAGCAACAACAAAGACAAAACGAAATAGTGATGTAATAACCACTTCTGGTCAACGTCAGTCAAACCTGCGAAAAACAGGAAAATTTAAAATTGTAAGACAGACACTTAACTTAACTTAAATTGACCCCGAGGGTCATGCCGGACTTAAGTTGACCCCGTTATCGACTAAAATGAGTTACGGGGGACTCAGGGCAACTTCCTGGTCATTTTGGGAAAGATTGTTTTTTCGCTGGAAAAGTCACCCGAGCGACGTTTTGGTCCATTCGAGGACCGTTTTGGACCCGAAAAGCTTAGCCGTCGTCGTAGCGGTCTTAGTTGGGCCGTTTCCTTGAAGCCCGTCCAGTTTAAATTTTTTTTGGGAAAAGTGCCCGTTCGGGGCCCGAAACGTCCGTTTTTCGCGAATCTGATTGGAAAATATCAACTAGATATTTTCCAAAAGGTATGGGACCCACTTTGACACTTGTCAAGTATATGGTGGTGTATTTTTTGGAGGGAAAAGGTGTGGTTGGAGAGGGTTGGCCGAGTATGGGGTATTAAGGGAGAGAAAGTTAGTTTTATTGTTAGTTTAATTAAATTAGAAATTAGAAGAGAGGTTTTAGAGAGAGAAGGAGAAGGAGAAGAAGAGAGAAGAAGGGAGGTTGAGCTAGGGTTTGTGATCGAGCCCTTGGATCGAGTCAAAGCAAAGAGCAATCCCGTTCCCCTCGTTCTCCTCTACGGTAATACCCGAACCGATTCTCGTTTTGATTATTTTCAAGAGCTAGGGTTTGGTTATAAACTAAGGCTTAGGGTTGTGTAGAGTGTGGGGAGGTGTTGGAGACGTTTTAGAGGTGTTTGGGGGTTTAATTTCACGTTTTCCGGTGACCGGAGGCTCGGGAGGAGCTCCGGCCACCGTGGGTGGTGGCCGGCCGGCCATGTGGTGGCTGGCCGGAGGTGGCAGCAGCCACCACTTGGTGGCCGAGCCCCTCCCTCAAACCCTAGGGTCTCGGCCAAGCCTCTTGGGTGGGGCCCACGTGCTCGGTTGCTCGGGTTTTAATGTTCGGGTGGTTTAAAACGTCCCCCGGACCACTTTTTCCTAATCGAATCGAAATTTGGAATTAATTTGGAGAAGTTGTAATTAACGGGTTTTGGGAAACTTTAAACGTTAATTAATTGACTTAGAAGTCGGAATTCAATTCCGTCAAGTGCGTTGGGTTCCTTGAAATATTCTAAGACCGTAGAAACGAAAATGGGGGCTTTTGGAGCCCCGGAAGGCAATTAACCAAAACCGGGCAGATTCGCCATGTCGGGCGAATCTGGCCCTTACGGGTCCTTTATCGGCAATATCGAGTAATTGGGAAGTTTGGGAGTGATCGGCATTGTCGGGGTTACGTTTGGGCGTTAAGTTTATTAATTTTCGGTTTATTCGTACTAGTTTAAAAGTACTTTGAATTTGTGTTCTTTTAGATCGTGCTACGGACCGAGGCAAGGGGAAGCTCGGCGAGTGACTGAGTGTGCTTCGGGTGTTGTTGGAGCGCTTTTGGGATTGTATACGAGGTAGGGAAAAGTAGCCGGATCTCGGCCCTGATTAGGGAAAGTTAATAGTAGAATTGCATGTGACACCGGGGTGTCGTGGGTTGAGTAGATTTATTTAATTATTAGAAAAGCATGATACAGGATTGTAGCGTTCAAGAGAAAAGCATGTGACACTTAGTAGTGTCGTAGGAACAGAGAACTTAGCGATAATTGAATTACTGGAGGCATATGACCATGCCCGGAGGTTGTTTGTGAAACTAGTGATTTTAGGACCGTTGGAGGCATCGAGTATGCCGGAGGTTGTCGTGCGTTTTATTTAATTGTTGAGTTTGGGTGGCCTTGAGAGCCCGTATTTAATTGTTGAGTTTGGGTGGCCTTGAGAGCCCGTATTTAATTGTTGAGTTGGGTGGCCTTGAGAGCCCGTATTTAATTGTTGAGTCGGGGTGGCCATGAGAGCCGTGTATTTAATTTGGTGTCTTGAGTGGCAGCGAGTGCCCGTGGGGTTGTTGAACCCGAGTCTTGACTGTTGAGGTGTCTTGAGTGGCCTTGAGTGCCTGTGTGATTGAACTTGCCTGTGATTGTGGTTACCAGGGGTGGTGAGTTCTAAAGGTCGACAGCCTGATCCGACTTAGTGTCGATGAATTGCGAGTTCTAAAGGTCGACAGCCTGATCCGACTTAGTGTCGATGAATTGCGAGTTTTAAAGGTCGACAGCCTGATCCGACTTAGTGTCGATGAATTGCGAGTTCTAAAGGTCGACAGCCTGATCCGACTTAGTGTCGATGAATTGCGAGTTTTAAAGGTCGACAGCCTGATCCGACTTAGTGTCGAGGAATTGCGAGTTTGAAAGGTCGACAGCCTGATCTGACTTCGTGTCGAGGAATTGCGATAGGTCGAACCCTGACCTGATTGAGATTGGTTACCGAGCAGCTGGTGTGCGATCCTTTGTGATCTTGTTTGGTGTTGTGTCGTTTCGTTCGAGTCCTTGAGGAGGTCGTCGATAGTTGTATTGGGTCTACACTGTTTTTATCGAGTGTCGAGTCTGTTGAGGAAGGTGACGGGTTGTGGGTCAGTTGGGTACTTGAGTTGGGGACTGTAGTCCCGGTGTTGGGTTTGGTTTTAGTGTTAGTGGCTTTTTCTGCTAATTATGCCATAGTCAGTCTGTTATCCGTGGAGGTGAGCGAACGCTCACCCCTAGCTGCTTTTCCTACAGGTACTGATCACCGGACGGACTAGGTTAGCTCTTGAAGTTCATGGAGCTTGGAGCGGAGTCTGGTCTTTACTTTTGTTGAGTCTAGTGACGGATGTTGTACCTTGTCCACTTGTTGGGACGTTTTTGTATTGTAAATGCTATTATTTTGAGAAGTAAATGGAAATGTCAAAGCTTTTATTGAAAACAGGTTTCAAGTGTTCATGTTTTTAAAAGTTCGCGTCCCGAGTTCGGTTCGCTGAAATCGGGGCGTGACAAGTGAGGACGAAAACAGCGAAAATCGAGAAAATACAAAAAGAGAAGAGGCGATTCTTTTGCTTGCTCGGGGAGCGGGCGTGGTCGAAGTGGAAGCGATCGTAGATCCACAAATCATATCCAATTCTTGAAAAAGCACACAAAAACTCAATATCACGGTAAATCCAAATCAACTATTTCTTAACACTGATGTTCACATCCATAAGCACCAAAAACCCACCAAAAAACTAAAGAAATATGATAAATACACGCATACATATAGCTAAAACAATAAATACACACATACATGGTAAGATAAACAATGAGACACAATATTAAATTTATATCAAGGATGAATTCAAAACCTAACAAATAAATTTCACCTTCCTTCAGCACATACCTTTCTCTTCATACTCGTGTAGCTCTGACAGTCTTTTGTACACCCCATAATCAGTCTTTAAGAATTAACAAATGGCAAACAGCTGCACATTTACAATGTTATTCAACTACATGATAATTGCTTGAATTTCAGTCAATTATTTGCAATTAATATCTTCGAGCTAATTATTGACTTGGTTTGTGTAAAATGAGAAATTGAATTTTGCTTACACGGGCATATTGTCATAGGAGTTTTAGATGCTTGAGGGAAGCAACTACATTGAAAAACATGATGGCCAAACCTACCAAGAGGGTGAGAATCAACTAAAACTTGCTAAAGTTTTTGTTTTGCTGGTTGAAAACAATATTATCACGTCAATTAAATTGAGCATGAATTTCAGAGATACCTCTTGTCAATTAAATTGAGCACTTCCTGAAAATATGGAGGAGCTGCTGCAGTTCAATTCTCCATAAGAACAAAACATTCCATATCACAACAACCAAAACAATTAGTTTCTTTATAGCCAAAATCGGAAAAAGAAATGGAAAAATCGACACACAGACCAAACAAACAGTAAATCCCAGAGTAAGCACCCAACCAAACAATGCACTCACAAATGTGAACTAAACCCAAGTCCGGTGATTGATTCCGTGCAAAAACATAAACAAACCTAATTCTGAATTTTAATCCAAAAGTTCACCCCAATTTTGAGTAAGGTTCCCGATCACAAATTTAAAAACCTCAGCCCACAGTGTCATTCATCAACAAAACTAAAATAAGAACTAACCTGGAACCCAACTGAGCAATGTGGGCAAAGGAACGCCGAGATCGTCGAAACTGGGAGGAGAAGCGGCACAGAGAAATAGAGGAAAAGCGTGATGCGATTTGCCGCTGCCGACGATTGCAGATATGGGTTTGCTTTTCAAAAAAAACTATAAATTTAGAAGATATACCTACGATTGCAGATAGTGTCTCTAAATTGGAACCAGAAAAAAAATCCCCAAATGGAGAGGGTCTTGAACTTGGGGAGAACTCCAGAAAACTACAGAGATATCGGCACTATACCATTGCCTCGGCGAGAAGATGAAGAAGCTGTGCACAATTGGGTGACATTTAAATTTAAATTATCACTGAAAACCAACATGACCTATTGGTATGAAAGAGTATTGGATAGAGAAACAAACTCCTGAATGCTACGAAAACTACACAAAAAAGTCATAATAGTGAAATTGGCGAGTACATGTGAGTCTTGCGCGTGTAATGCGACTATTCACTGTGAGAGAGGTGCGTACAGTACAGTGTTATTTTCTTTTAATATATAATATAGATTATCACTAACCATATAATCTATCGATGCAAACTTACAAATTCCACATGTATGATTCTGAATGTCTTCAAAACATAGTGTGATTTATTTTCCATATTAAAATTTAAATTAAAAAAAATATTTTCTGTTTTCCAAATCAAGAGTGTTCGATAGGTGAGGGAATATTTTTTGGAATCTTCCCTTTTTTTTCTTTTTAACGTTCAAAATTATGTATTTGCAGACGATGATGATGATAAGTTTGGTTTTCTTTTGCCAGTATAACATGCTAGAGTTAGAGAAAAGAAACAATATTATTTTTTAAGTACTGGACTCCGATCAAGCCTAGTAGTAATCAAATTAAACAGAAAATAATACATTTAGAAGATAAATCAACCATAATTACAATGAAACATAAAATGCAAAATTGTCTACTAAATAAAACCAATACACACTGGTATCAATTACTTGGGTTTGCAACATCAATTACTTGCCAATCAAGTAATTGATATTTGTCTACTTTTACATGCTAACCAACTATAAACATACACGTCCAAGGAAGAGACACTTAAATTAGTTCTTACTTAGTAAGAAAGCACACCAGATTCTTAATCCTAGTCAAGTCAACTATAAAAGGTTCTAATTAAGCAGGACTTGAATCACACTAACTGTCGCTGTCAAAGGAAAACGCGTAGAATCTTCTCCTAGCATTAAAACATAAAATGCAAAACTGTCTAATATAATAAAACAAATACAAACATATTCCACGTTATAACAACTGCTAGCTAACCATAAACATGCACGTCCAATTCCAAGCATGCATGGATTTTTAAATACAAAGAGCCACTTAAATTAGTTCTTACTTAGTAACAAAACACACCAAATTCGCAATCTAATCAAGTCAAGTATAAAATTCTGAAAGCAGGACTTGAATCAGATCTCCTAGCACTAATAAAGCTCGTGACATATATATGGACCTCCGCTGCGCACCAAGGCCATCGTACCAACCTGATTCTCCGAGCAACGTGGCTGATATTTAGAGTTGTAAAGTATAAATATTATATCTATAATATTGAAAAGTGAATGTGTTACTAAAATTTTCCCTTAATTCTTCCTTTACATTATAATTTTCCTTTTTATTAGTGTTGTAGTTTTTTTTTTTTGAAACGGGAAAGAGGTGGTTGTATTACGAATTCGTAATATGATTACAAGGAGGGACATAACAGTCCCGAATACCAGCTTTTTGTCCCAACCGGCCGTAGCCCGTCGGGCGCACATGGTTCCATACACATAGTCTGCTTTGATTCGTAGATCCGAACTCAAGAGTTCCTCTTTCCAACCTTACAAGAAAATAACAAACCAAAGTCCTAAACTTATTGAGCCAAACGGTTATTCGACCTAACACAGTGAATAACCAATAATTTATTCGACCTAAAACAGAATAAAAAAGTAGCACACGATCGAAAGAGCAAACTACCAAATATGCGATGCCAGTTCTTCTAGACCCCGTGCCATTGGAGCGACCTGGTATCGTCAATTCTTCGTCTTGATTTGCCCGGCTCTTTCGAAATAGTGCGGAAGACGAGAACAACGATTCGACCCGCAGCGGGTTGTTCGAGATCGAGGGTCCCGACTTCGATTGCCGTAGAGACAGACCCCGACTTATCGTCCTTCCTCCCGGATCCCAGATCCATCGAGGGAACGGACCCATGTCGGCGTTAGGGACGATGCATGGGGCCCGTACCCCGGAGACTGGCAGGAGGGCCACGGTGGCTGAGCGACGTCCGGGAAGCAGAACGCGGGCTGAGAGGGCGGCTAGTGGGCGGCGATGTCGACGGCGGCGAACCCTAAGTAGGGAAGACGGGACCTCACCTGGAGAGAGTGGGGAGCTTTGAAGCCGGAGCTTCGATGGTGGAAGCAAGGAGCTTCCATGGAGGAGGGTGGGGAGGGGCTGCGCGCAGAGAGAATTAGGTTTCTCTCTGCCGCTTGGGGTGGGTCTAGTGTTAAGTTAAAGATTACCAAAAAATAGAGCGATGAAATTTAAAATAATAACTCTCTATTTTCCATTTTTTTTCCTAAGTCCAAAGAGAATGGAAACGAAAAGATTTGGCATGTGATTCGATTATTTACTATAAAGACCATAGTATCGATATTGAAGCAGAGCTCATCACCAGTTATATTACAAAGAAACAAAGGAGAGACAGAGACATGAATAAGGATTTGGAAGTGTTTTTATGTCACATTAGCTTGCGTGACAAGCCACTGAAGGAAGAAGAAAGACGCAACGCAGCGTTTCGACTTAAACCATTTAAGTGAAATACTGCGTTTCAATCTACAAAGAGCAGCCGTGTTTTGTAGAGACCGTCCACGTGTATGCTCACCGTTGAAGACCCAAGTCAACAACACCCGTAGTCCACCTCGTTTTTCTGGAGCGAGCATAAGAACAGAGCAACAGAGGAGGTGCAGATGGTTGTCGCAGGAGCGCCCAAACGCATGAGGATGTCTCTCTATTTATGGTAGCAGTAGTTCTTGGGAAGATCAGACTTTTGAATATTGTAATTTGTAGTGTAGAAGAGGGATACCTTGTTAGTTGCATTTCTCAATTCTTGTAAGAGCCGTTGGCTCATTTCTCTATATTAATCCAGTTATCATTTCCGTTCAACTCAATCCTCAAGAGAATTATAGCTCTTGACAGTGGTATCCGAGCCTTCCTTCCAGCGACTTGGGTTCATGGCATCCAGCGAAGCTACAAACGAGTGTGCACCACAGTCGGTGGTAAACGAGATTCGAGCTGAGGTGGCCGGCCTCAAATCCATGGGGGAACGCAGCAGAGCCGAGATGGAGGGTCCGCGAAGTGGTGTGGAGCTCTTGCTGGAGCGTCTTCATATCACAACGCCCATGGTGCCTCCGCACCCACCAGAAGACCCTCAAAGTCAGGACATAGGAAAATCGATAGCATCATCAATGGTTGCTCATCCACCTTCGCTTCCCAGAGGGGTTTTCAACCCGAGCCCAGAATTTTTTTTTTCCACAACCACCACAAAACATAACACCTCCACCACAAGAGCACTATACTCCCCAACACGCACGTTAAACTCCTCCAGAACAGGGCTCTTCCTCATTTGTCCGTCCTCACCAACAGCCCCAACAACCTCCCCATCACAACCCACAAATTAACCATCCTCCACCTTGTCAACACCCTCAAGCACTCAGCCAACAATATCAACATCATTTGTCGTTTCGAGCTCCTTCCTTGTCATTTCCCCTCTTTGATGGATCTGATGTCCGGGGCTGGGTCCGTAGAGCATGTCTCTATTTCTCATTCTATGAGATACCGGAGGATCAAAAAGTCCGACTGGCTTCGATCCACCTCTCTGGTCCGGCTGAGTTTTGGTTCACTGAATACTCTATTGGCAAAGGCGTGATATGGTGGGATCAGTTCTGTTACGACTTGGTTTGGAAATTCGAGACTATGGGTCATGAAGATGTGCTGATCGAACTAAAGCAACTTCAACAAACGTCGTCAGTCCAAGATTACGTGCTGCAGTTTGACGAGCTCAAGGTGCTGGTTTTAACTCGTTACCCAGCTCTCACAGAAGATTTCTTCATTTCAAACTTCTTGGGTGGGTTGAAGCCTCATATACGCCCTGGTATTCAGTTGTTTAACTCCAGAACACTGCTCCATGCGATGTACATCACTCGCCATGAGGAATACCGCTTGAAGAAATATCAAGCTACGACTGCTCGGCTACCGTATAACCCAATGCAACGACCTCGCCAACAGTACATTCCCCAACCGCCACCGGTTCCACTCATCACAGCGCCCCCAACACCTAAAGCCCCACCCAGGTTCGTTCCTATGTCAGTCGATGAGAAGCGCGCCAAATGACTCTGTTTTACTTGCCCGGCCAAATATAGTTGCGACCACGTCTGCCCAAATAAGCAACGCTTGTATGTGCTATGTGAGGAGCCTGAAGAGGTACTCGTGGAGGAATGTCAAGAAGAACCACATGCTTCAGACGTACTGGAAGGGCTGGTGGAAACAGAGCTTGAGGAGCATAATTTATGTCATCTCCAACTGGAATTCCTCGGCTCTTCAGACTCCCAACCATGCTCGGGTTCAATTCGCATCATGGGTACAGTTGGCACCACAACAATTTCGACCCTCATTGACTCAGGAGCATCACGTTCCTTCTTGGACTCTCTCACAGCCAAGGACTTAGGGTTGATCTGCACACCATCAACTCTTGTTATGGTACGTTTGGGTAATGGTAAAGCTTACGTTTGTGCTCCTACCAGTACCATGAGTTGGACGATGAACGATGTCCATTTTACATGGGAATTTTTGGTTATGCCACTGGGATCCTTCGACACTGCTCTGGGAGTCGATTGGTTACGCACTGTGAACCCGACCCTTTTGGATTACGAAGCGCGCGCTATCACGATTCATCGTGGCTCCCAGGAACTTGTTCTCACTGAAGCATCACCACAGTCCCTGTATGAGTTCATAACGCCTCAACAAGTCCTCAGTGAACTCAAGCAAGGCGAGTCACTTTACTTGGGCCAACTCATGGCTTTACAGGACGCGGACCAGGACCATCAGGATCAAGGCGACTTACAATCCCTCTTGCGCGAGTTTGAGGACGTTTTCGAGCCTCCTCAATCCTTTCCACCCAGACGAGCCCACAGCCATGCTCTTCCCTTGATTCCTGGTTCTCGCCCGCCATCGATAAGACCTTATCGACATAGCTTCCAACAGAAAAACGCGATTGAGGCGATGGTTGCAGAAATGCTAGCTTCATGAGTGTTTCAAGAGAGCAGAAGCCCTTATTCGTTCCCTGTGATTCTGGTGAAGAAGAAGGATGAGTCTTGGCGCCTTTGTGTGGATTACCGTCAGTTGAATGAGCAAACGGTCAAGGATAAATTTCCCATACCTACCATTAATGAGCTACTCGACGAGTTACAGGGCAAGTCATTCTTCTCTATGATCGATCTCCGGGCAGGTTATCACCAGATACGGTTACAGGAGGGAGAAGAGTTTAAAACGGCATTTCGAACCCACCACGGGCACTACAAATTCAGAGTTATGCCCTTTGGGCTCACAAATGCCCTAACAAGCTTTCAGGCGCTCATGAACCAGGTTTTGCAACCATTTCTCCGTCGTTTCGCTCTGATTTTCTTTGACGATATCCTGGTGTATTGTTCATCTTGGTCCGAACACTTGGTTCATCTTCGAATGGTGCTCACACGACTGCGCGAACAGAAGCTCTTCGCCAAGCTTAGTAAGTGCGATTATGGGCGTCAACGAATTTCTTATCTGGTCCATGTGATCACCGGCGAAGGCGTGGTTACAGACCCCGAGAAGATCGAAGCCATGGCTCAGTGGCCGGTACCTTGCAACCTCAAAGCACTACGCGTATTCTTGGGGTTAACAGGCTATTACAGAAAGTTTGTCCCTGGATATGGTTCTCTATCTCGTCCACTTTCAAATCTACTCAAACGCAACGCCTTTCTTGGTCTCCAGAGGCGCAAGCGAGTTTCAATGATTTGAAGAGTGCAATGTCCTCGACACCAGTCCTTGCCTTGCCGGACTTTAGCAAGCCATTCATCATTGAGGCGGATGCTTCAGATTCTGGTATAGGTGGTGTTCTAATGCAGGGAGGCAGACCAATCGCTTACATGAGCAAGGTGTTGGGCGTGCGGAATAGAGCTCTCAGTACGTATGAAAAAGAATTAATGGAGACCGTTGCCTGCATCCAGAAGTGGCGCCACTACGTGGCCACTCATCTTTTCATCATCCGCACCGATCAAAAATGTCTAAAGTATCTCCTGGAACAACGTTTGGGAACGGCCTACCAATAGAAATGGCTTTCTAAACTCATGGGCTTGGATTACTCAATTGAGTACAAACGGGGCAGAGAAAACAGAGCAACTGATGCTTTGTCTCATATTCATCAAGATATGCCTCCTCCTCAAGAGTCTTTGACTGCATTATCTACACTCTTACCAGTTTGGATGTCTGAGGTATTATAGAGGTACGAAAACGATGAAGAGAGCGAAGGACTTTTCTTGCAATTGTCCCTTGCCCCGCACTCTATGCCTGACCATTCTACCCGCCATGGTATGCTCTTGGTTGGTGGCAAATTTTTTCTGGGTCGCAGCCATGGAGTTCGAAAGAAGGTCATGGAGTTCTTCCACGATTCCGGCCTGGGTGATCACTCTGGGATCTTGGCAACGACAAAGCGCATTCGTCGTTATTTTTTTGGGCGCATATGAACAAAGACATTCAAACGTTTGTCTCGGAGTGTGAAACTTGCCAGCGTTGCAAACATGAGAACATAACGTCGCCGTGCCTTCTCCAACCTCTGCCCATTCCGTCGATTCCTTGGTCTCAGATCTCGATGGACTTCATCGAAGGCCTGCCTCTCTCTAAAGGGTTCGATAGCATTTGGGTCATCGTCGATCATTTTTCCAAATATGCGCACTTCATCGCTTTGAAGCACCCGTACACGGCGACCCATCTCGCCAAAGTCTTCTTTGACACAATTTTTAAGCTCCATGGCCTGCCCCGGGATATTGTGTTGGATCGAGATCGCTTATTCATCAGCAACTTCTGGGCGGAGCTCTTCAAGAGAGTGGGGGGTCAAGCTCAATTTATCGACATCTTATCATCCCCAATCCGACGGTCAGACGGAGCGCGTAAATCAATGCCTGGAAAATTACCTTCGCGCCATGACTCATCAAACGCCGAACAAAAGGGGCTCAGTGGCTCACATTGGCCGAGTTCTGGTACAACTCGAGCTTTCACTCGGCGTTGGGTCTTTCTCCTTTCGAGGCTCTGTATGGTTACGCTCCTCCTTTGTTTGGCATGACTGGTGTTCCTTCTCAAGTCCCGGCGGTGGAACAGTTTGCCCGCACCAGAGACGAGCTCTCTAAGCTGCTTCAAGAGAATCTTCGCAAGGCACAACACAGGATGAAGTCCCAAGCAGACAAGCATCGCACAGAGCGCAAGTTCGACATTGGCGACTGGGTTTACTTGAAGCTCCAGCCTTACCAACTAACTCCGTCAATCTCCGCAAATCCATGAAACTTGCTGCGCGTTATTGTGGTCCTTATCAGATCACTGAACGCCTTGGGTCTGTGGCTTATCGCCTCCGCCTTCCAGAAGACTCGCGTTATTATAGTACAACTCTGTATTTGTCTTGTGACTCTACTGTTCGTGGAAGTGGTGATCATTATGACCTACCAAAAGCTTATCAATCATCTGCGCCGACTGGGTGTGCAGGCGGCAACGGCAGCAACCACCAATGAGATGGAATGGCTGCACCCCTCAAATTCATAACCCATATCGACCATGATTTGAGTTCCTCAGCCATACCTATAATAATCGGACTTGGTCCCAAGAATCTAGATTTATTTATATATGCTTATTTATATGTTTTAATAATATGATTCCTTAAATTTCTTCCTCTTACCGTTACAATGTAAGAATATACGCATATCATTATTAAGTAGGCTATACTTAACTCTCTCAAGTATCGTTCCAAAAAAAACTCTCTCAAGTATTGAGATTCTTCCTTTAGCCTTAGTCTACGTTGTTATGGTGCTTCCTACTGTAATCGTCTTCACGCCGACTACCGTGTCGCTACCTCGTGCTGTTGGTTCTGTCGGTCTCGCCGCTCCCGTGCCCTTACGTCTCATTTGGACGTCTCCCTCGCAGATCGTGCCTGGTATGGGGGATAAGACTCGACGATGGGGACAAATGGTACCACGACCGCCTTCTCCTTCTGTCTCTTTTGTCCGGCCCAGCTTGCTCCCCACGACGTCTCGTCGGAGTTGATTCCGATCTCCATGGGAACTCGGTGTCCCTCGCGGGTCTCGACGCCACGAAGGGGATGGCCGCGTTGCCATGCATTTCCTTTTCCTCTATGTGACTTAAACCCTAGGTCGCTGGTGTCCCGCCCGTACCACGACCTTGCTCTGGCACCGGGCGGCGTGCGTTCTAGGGTTGCACCTGTTCGGTTGCCTCGACCGCCTCTAATCGCGCCTCAGCCTCCCTTGGTCATGACCCCACACTTGGGGGTGGTTCTGGAGGTGTTCTCAGCCGTCTCCACGATCACTAGGGTGTCGAGTCGCACTTAACACTTTTTGCACGTCATTGTCGATTTGGTGAGAAGGACGGTGGTGATTTCCTCCACAAAGTCTCTCTGCTTATGTTTGGGTGCGGGGTGGGGCATTAGTCTTCTCAGGTACCGTGTCCTCCCGCCCCATGCCTGGTCACGGCTACTCCGACCCTCCTCCATTGATTGCGTGGAAGGCTCCAAAGGGCTACGATAGCCTGGTTCCCTCTCTTGGCATGAAGCAACAACATGTACGGGGGGAGCTACGAAGCTGCCACAGAGAAGGTATCAGAGGCACCTTCTGGCGTACCAGAGCTGTTTTCTGCGACATACTCCGGCGATTGGTCCTCGTTCTCGGGTTGGACGGAAGGGGGATCACTCAACCTCGCTGGCTCGATCGTCGTCTAGGGCCCGTGGGGTTGATGACCTAGCACAGGAGACGGGAACAGAAGAAGGAGCTTCGTTCCCCATGAACATGGACCCGATACCTAAGGCCGGATCGTCTCGCGATGTGGATTTCAGCGTAACCGTGGACCTGATACCTAATCCGGGTGTACACGGTTCCAACTGGGACATCGGCCATTCGGGGCCGATAGGCCCCCTAGATGGTTGGCCACGAGCCCTCTGGATTTTATGCACGCGACGATTCAGCTCTCCGCTGATTCGATTGATGCGGTCAAGGTGCTCAATCTCGGTGAGTTTGGAGGTGTAGGCTGCGCGCACTCCGGAGCGCGCACTGTTGAAGTTCCAACGCCCGCAACTCGCATGGATGGATATGGGGTGCTTGTGGCATCTGGAGCATTGAAGAGGGCTGCGACTGAAGATTCTCGGGCGTGGAAGCATCCCTGCCTGGAGGAATGATGTACCGGTTGGGCATCAGGGGCTGGCCTGTGAGGCGTCCCTTGATGATGTTGTGCCTCCCACTACTGGAGAACTCCTTGGCCATTATTGCTGCAACAATTTTTCGGAATAGGACCTCCAGTACCATCTTCACACTTGTTTTTCTTGTTGGCCCTTATGACATCCAAACACCGTTAGTGGCGGTTCTAATAGTAAAAGGATTGGTGAACTTCGGTTCTGTACTGTCCTTCTTTAGCGGTTAGAAAATTTGTTCCCTTATACACATCATTGCTTTAATTTTCAAAGTTTAATAAAATCTGTACCTTTCTTTCAGAAAAAAATGTCAGAATATACTCATGTTGAATTGTTCACTATTCTAACTTTCTTGTTATTCTCTGGTTTTTATGGTCATTAACTTGGGTGAATTACACTATTTCATCAGTGTTATAATTTGCATCGGTTCTCATGGTTTCCATAATCTTATGAACTCTTGATCCACTAAAAAAAACAGCTTATGATGGTTTCTTCAACTATTGTTAATATTAAACCGGTTAAATTTTGTGTCTCGGTTCCTTTTTTTTTTTTTGATCAGCAAAGCAAATTTAGATTAAAATTGTTCTTTGGAAAGAAGAACAAAGTTTGAATACAACCAAAGGAGCAATCACACGGGATTCTCAAACTAACAAAAGGAAAAACAACAAGAAAACCAACATATAAGGTTTGAATTCAACAACACCGAAGGACATCAAAAAAAGGTCTAAAATTGAATCCCAACTTGAATACCAACTCCAACTTGAATGGCAACTTGAAAACCAACTTGAATACCATAACTTGAATACCAACTTGAAGACCAACTCTTACTTGCATGCCCACTTGAATAACAGCTTGAATACCAAGTGATGGCCAGCAACCAGAACTCACCCAACCTTATCCAAGATTAAACTTCCAAACTCCCTACTCAATAGTGCTACCACTATTACGCGGGAGGCCAACACCATACCCGGCAGAGTAAAGTCCAATGGAAACCCATCAGACCCCCTTGAACAGGCAAACCAAAACCCAAAGACTTCCAAGGAGGCTGAACAAGCCAAAAGGACACGCCGGCAGAACAACAGAGCCGGCGCGCTCGATCCAAAAATGGTCGAGAAGGAGCGAAGTCTAAAGAAAAGGCAAGCTTGACAGGGAAGGAAAAGAAAGATCAAAACAAGGAAGGGGAAGAGTGAGTACCGGTTTGTCTGTCAAGCAAATTTGGCCATTGAAACTACTTGAATAAACCAAATCATGCTAATTGAATTCAGATCCCTTGCTTTGTTAGCAGTTCTAGTCTCCATGTCAGGAGTTGAAGATAAAATGGTGGTGTGTTCACCATCAACCCGGCCCAACAGATCTGATCAGCAGAGCCCAGCCCATCAACGATCCAGCCCAACGGAGCCACCCAAAGCCCAACCCGCTGCCACCAAGCCCAACCCATCCACGCAATACCCTACCCGGTACCAGATTCGAACTTCGATTCCGCCGCCCTTGTGGATTTGGCACGCTGTCCAGAAACTAACGGTCCGGCGAACAACCACCGCTGCAACCGAACCACCCCCGACGATAGCACCAGATGGCGTCGGCGAGGAGATCCGAGCAGCAGCACGAGCCTGACCTGGCCACGAACCAACCATAAAGCATCGCAGCAGCCGATCAAGCGAGTCGACGAGGTGGCAGAGAGCAAGGGGAGCTCCGGCGAGCTCGCAGGGGAGCTCCGGCGAGAAAAAATGGTGAAGAACGAGAATGAACTCCAGATCGAAGCTCAGAAGCGCCACCTGCACAGATCCGGCGAGAACAGCTCAGATCTGAAGCTGGCCGGCACAGTAAGCACGCAAATTGCGCTTCCCACGCCGTCCCCACCGGCGGACGGAGCTATCAACGACTAGCCTCGAGTTGAAACTGCCACACACGAGCTGAAACCCCAGAACAGAAGAAAAAGGAGAGCAAACATAAAAGAAAGGAGAAGGGGAGGAAGAAGTGGCGCCGCCAGCGACATCCATGGCCGAAGCCAGGGTCGTCGCCGGCGGGGCGAGGGGATGGCTGCGTGTGTATGAGAAGTAGGGTTTTTACTTTGCAGAGAGAGAAAAAAAGTAAAGATATGTTCTGCTCTCGTCTCGGTTCCTTGTTCTTCCATAATCTTATCAACTTATTATTTCCAACGATTAATTTTGTTTTCTTACACTATCATGATCATTTTGTTCAACACAATTTTTGAACGGAAAGTGCAATATTATAACTTGTTAAAAACAATTACATTAAAGTGTTTCGAGGAACATGCTTCTCGATCACGAAAGGTTAGTATGAATGAACAATGGCTCACTGTACCTTTTAGTACCGGAACCGTCGCAAATAGTATTTTGACGCCTCATGCACAAAGACAGAAGACGGGGAGGGGAATGGGGTACCAGAGAAATTGAGGGACCTCAACAGTAAAGGTGATGGTTGGAGGCAAAGCATTGTCTAAGGACCACTCCCAGGAACAGTCTCCGATGCTCAGGTAATGTATCGATCCTCCTAGCGGGGCATTTTCCCCGCTTGTGACTTGTCGCCCCAAACAAATGCAGGCGCCTCCCTCTTCAGTGCTCTAGTAGTTGCGCTCCCACGAACCATGGGCGCCGAAACTTCAACAGTTCGCGCTCCTGGGTGGGCGCGTCCTCCACCTCCAAACCCACAACGCTCTAGTGGCAGAAGGGCACCAATCGAATCAGCAGAGAGCTGATTTCCACCCACCCCCACCAGATCTTCCCGTGTACAAAAGAAGAGACTTTTGGGTAGGACCACCCATGGGGGCCAATAGCGGGCAACTGGCTGGCTTCCTAGGTGGGAAATCGGGGACCTGGGTTAGGTATCGGGTCAATTGTTACGCCGGCCCCCCTTCCTCAAGATAATCGAGCCTTAGGTATCGGGTCCATTGTTATCGGGCTTAGGGAAACTAACTCCAACTCCCAATCCAACGCATCCCCATCACCACCGTAATCCCTAGAGGACTGCGGCGCCATCCAAGGTTGGAGAGGCGCTGAACCACCGACCGTCTGATACGGGGGCGAGGCCCTCTCGCTGGATTGTACTGCAGCAAACCTCTATGATACTCCAGGAGGTGAATCTGAGGATACCGTGTTGAGGGCGATATCCCGAATTTCCTCCGTACAATGGTCTCCATGTGATTCGGCACCTCTATCCTCGAGTTCAGAGACGGAGGGCCACCAACCCCATGAGCAGGACCGGGGGCGACCCCACTGTAGGGGATCCAAATCCTACTCTTCCTCCGTGCCCAGCCACGATGAGCAATCATGGAAGAAGCTTCCACTGTGCTCCTCCGCACCCCGTAGCGATCGCGGACCAGGCGATGGAATCGGGTCCTTACTGTCGTGACCGAGGAGAATACCAAGCTCACTGTTACGTCCCGGACCATCCCCGCCCCCATGAAACGAGGGGGTACAAAACTCGAAGGCGCATAACCAGACCGCACACCATCCAACCCAGTCACCAGAGCAAGGTCGTGGTGAACCCAGAGAGATGGTCTAAGGTTCAGCTGAAGAAGGGCCACTCCTAGGAGTGGGGCGGAAGGCACCGCAGGCCCCCACACCGGTTCATCCCGACGTAGGTCTCCGAGCGGAAGAGAGGGAGGCAGTCCTCGCGAGCAAGAGAGCCCAACCGACATCGACGGGGAGGAAGCTCAGGGTCCTATAGCGATCGGACTGGAAGTCAGCGAGACCGCATGAGGGATGGTGAGGGAGAGGGAGGACGAATGTTGTGGTATGGACAACCAATCCTTTCGATATATATCCCCCACACTAGATGTGGTCTGCGAGGGTTGCGACCGGATGAGACAAAGGAATACATGGACTACAATACCGACAACATCAGGCGAATCTGTAGGCGGTGCAATAACGGTGATGGCAGGGAAAAGCTCCATAGCGGCTAGGGCGATGGCTAAGGCTAAGACTAGAATCTCAAGGAACGAGAGAGTAATTTTTTTATGACCTAAGAGTTAATGTTTTGTTCAACAAAATTTAATAAATATTGATCGTGTGACAAACATAATATTATAAAAAAATTGAAACGGGTAACCGGGGAAGTGCATTTATGCAAACAAAAAACCATACAGTGTAGAGCGTAACCGCTCTGGGTTCCAGATATGTGTCTAGGCCGACCGTAGCAAGCCTTACGCTCATGGACTCGTAGAAATAGCCTAATTTGTATCGTAGACAATACCTCACGACATCCTCTTACCAACGTCTCAAAACAACGAGACATAATCAAAAGTGTCTAACACAAAACATAAACCAAAGAGAGCCAGCAAAAAACGAAATAAAAATAAATCGACCAAATATAGAGAGTTGTGACTGCGGGTTTCCCGAGACCTCCCAGCACTGGCTGTCCCGGGTCTGTGGATATAGGCCAGCAACGGCCAGTCCCTTCCCTGTCGGGTCCTCTCATCCTGCATAGGAGGCTGCCCTGCCTCCGCTTGGGTAGTTTGTTCCTCCTCGGCCTTGTCCGGCTTGGGCTCTTTTGGTATGATGTCAGGCAGCTCCAATAGTTTCATTGTTCCGGTAGCTCTAGCATACAGTTTTCCGCTCCTTGTCTTCATACCGGTCTTCATCGACTTAGCTTTGACGGGACCTGCATTTCCGGGCAGAACATGAGGATCTTTCTCCTTCCCAGCTTGTGAACCCAGGGCACCAGCATATCTGTCCGGGCAAAGAGCACCCCCAACATTGTGGACGTGAACCAGGTTGTCATACTTTGTGAAACTCAGCGCCCCCCCAAATGCTCTCGGGGATCCTTCTCGCATTGTGTTGATTGCCCCTCCTGGAGCAGTCTTAGCCATGTTGTCAGACTTCGGGTGATAGTCCGCCCTTGTGGAGACCTCCTAGGGTCTCGTGACTAGTAATGCTGAGAAGGAATCGCTTCCCCCCAGGAATTCCTCCCTGGATCTACCAATCGGATTTAGAGAGAGCCCTGTCAGGAGATCATCCACTTCCGCGTCCTTGATGTGTCTCGGATGTTGTTAGACCGTCTTTAGCAGGCGATCCAAATCTATTTGTCTTGGCACCTGTATGGAATTATCATAACGGGCCTCCTCCCGACCAATACCCGACAGGTGAGCAGTACAATCAGGTAGTCGATGTGTCAGCCTACCACACCGGCGACAGAACTCCGACAACCTCTCATATTGTAGCTCAATCAACGAGGGTTGGGTGTTACCAGGGAAACGAAGACAAATACGCCTTCTTCACGGCTGGTTCACATCCAGTCTGACCCTCATCCACATGAAGTGGTCCTCTCGCCTAACAAAAGGTATATGGACCGAGGTTACCTGGGTGCACATGGAGGAAGCTATCAGGTCGCAGACACTTGGGTTCCGGGTGTCCCCCGAGACGTCCATAGACCGAACCCTAATGTCCATGTGAGTGAAGACGATATCGTTGGGTTGCATGTAAGGTTGGAGTGGATTCAGGAGCATCGGGTACCCTTTGAATCCCCACAGCCCACGGTGGCAGATGTTCTCCATAATTGCATGGGACGGGAAATGGAACCCGATAATATCCGGCGATAGCTATTCGACCTGGAGGCCGTCCACCTTCCATTTCTGCAACATCAATCCGCAGACAACATTCTGGTTGTGGGTTTTACCCCCGGTGACCTGACCTGCCAGCGAGAACAGGTATTTGTTATTTTTAGCCGCTAGGACGGCCTCGATCGGTACAACCAATACCTCGTCTTTGTCCTCCCAATCCGGTACCAGTGTGATGTGTTCCGGATGGGTCCTACCCTACCGAGGAGCAGATCCGAGGTGAGACGATGACTGGCCCACCGGATCTGCTGCATCCACACCCGAAGGACAATATCTCGGTTGATATTCCGACGGAGGAGTGTCGCGGTTCTGCATGGGCTCGATTGGGTCGCAGCGTTGGGGCAGGTTACCGCCAATCTCTACGTGTGGACGACGGGGGGGCATCCACTCCAGAGTTGTTGCCCTCTCCGAGGGTCGGGGCTTGTAGAGGACAACCGTACCCGTGTTTGGCGAGAGCGGACTATCCTCCGGCGGCGGGTGTGCGTTGTGGCCGGGTGCTGGTAGTCCGGGCGACAGGGCAGCGGGCGGGACATTATCCGGTGACGGGAAAGCGACGCCATGAAGGAGTTGACGTCTCTTCAACGGACTACGCTGGATGGGAATGGACGGAATCCATAGAAATGGAGCGGGGAGAAGGGAGCGACGATTGGAAATGATGAGAAGGCGAAGGATGCAAGCTGTGAGGGAGATACAGATCGAAGGTGAGGTCGGCGACGATGAAGAACGTGGGAGGAGGGCGACGGAAATGACTAGAAATGCAACCCTAGAAGGGTTATTGTGTGCAACCCTCAAGGGTCTCCGAGAGCTGATATTATAACTTTTCTAAATTACATTCAAATTACTATTTTTTATCATTTATATCACGTAGCCAGAAATTTTACAAAACGACGATATTAAAAAGTTCTTGCTGGGCTCTTTTAGTCAATTTCTTACACTTTTGTTCAACTAAATGGTGTTTTAACGTACAAAATTAGTTGTTATAGATGATCACACTCAAAAGATAATCATTATAATTTGTAAAATGAAAAAAAATAACCATTATAAATGATCGCTTTAAAAATTAATCGTTATTTCTAAAAATGTGCCATAAATTCTTAATATTTTAATATGTGTTTATTAAATAGTTAAACAAAAGAGAACTTAAAAATCTTAGATCCAAACAAAAGTGTTTGTATAGAAAAATGGGCAGTGGGAGACACTCTCGCCCTCACCATCCGGGTGGCCGGAGTTTGTTTTCCGGTGAACTCGAGGGCAAAATTTTATCTTTTCCCTCCTTCTGCTCATCCTTACTGTTTTTGTATAGAGAGTATTTGTCCTTGTTTCCACCTTCTAAGGAAGAAATAGCTCGTCCGGAGAATTTGCGTACGACCGGTAAGAATGGAGGTGTTGAGCCGGAAAGACGCTCCGACAAGCATCATCCGGCCAGCTCTCCTACGGTGGGTCGCGGAGTCTCCCGTGAGGCTGCGGAAATTCATCATGTCCATTATGGAATAATTAGGGTTCTCAGAAGAATGAAGAAATCTCATGTTGCTCTGTTTGGGGACGATCACCCTACAAGGTTAGCTCTAGAAGACGGAAACCGGACCCCATCTCCCCAACTCCTCTCACCATATTTGTTATTATTTTTCATGGAGGGTATATCTAAGTTGATCGAGAAGGCAAGATAGGAAGGTAGTATCCATGGTTGTTAGGTGCCGCAAGGCGCCCACATCATATCTCATATGTTTTTTTTCCGATGACTACTACATATCCATGTTCGGAGCCTCATTGGATTATTCAGTGCTTAGTCGGGACATGTGCTTAGCCCCCAAAATTCCTCTATGTTCTTTAGTACCCATACGGACCCTACCACACGACAAGAATGCTACAGGGATACTTCACATCCTAGAGACCTTAGAGGCTTCCATGTACCTCGGGGTTCCAATCATGCTCGAACGAAATCGAAGTCAGAGTCTTTCCTACTTAGGCAATAAATTCATGAAACATATCCGAGCATGGGATGGAAAGCTCTTCTCCTCAACGATCCGTGAGGTGATGATTCTATCGGTCCCCACCTCCCTTTCCACATACATTGTGTCTATTTTTAGGGTACCACGACCTATTACCAATAAAATCCACATTGCACTGACATGTTTCTGGTGGGGAGCATCATAGGATAAAATTGGACTAAACTATGACGACCAAAGGAGAAGGGTGGAAAGCATGGGAAATCAAGCATGAAACCTAATCACCCAACCAGAATCTTTACTAGGGCGCCTCATTTGAGTCAACTATTACCCAAATGGGCAAATTACGCTCGACGGGTCGGGGGAAAAACTGGAGTTACATCTAGACAAGTGTTCGAGCCACCATGATTTATCGTCCCAAGTCTAAGGATAAATCCGGGGGATGGAAAAGACACCCCTATCCTCGAATCCCCCTGGCTCATGACATAGGATTCGTGTATTCATACACATGTCTTAGGATTAGAAGGAGCTACTATGGAGTCCTTGATACTTCCGAATCACTGGTGTTGGGATGCAACCCGGGCACAAGATCTTGTCACACCTCGAGACAAGAGGCGATCCTGGACACCCCTCTCTCGATATCCATTACAAAGGAATCCTGGTACTGGGTCGCCAACCTACATGTGAGATACCCTACGAAGGCAAGTTACAAGGCTTTGAGGCCATGTGGGAATCCGACACACGAAAATAACCTAACCTTGGGTAACTTATGGAATCTCTTGATCCAACCTAGAATCTAAATTTTCCTATGGCGACTCTTAACGAGTTCCATCCAAGTGGCGATGAATCTATATGCACGGTTTGTTCCAATGTCCACTAGTGTCCTTCATGAAATAATCATAATTAAACGATAGACTATGTATACTCTCATTGCCTATTTGCACGTGATTGTTGGATGCACTTTGGCCCAAATCATGGGATCGCTCCAGGAATTAACATAACTACATGGTGGAGCCAATGGATACAAGGAAAACCTCCGTCAATTACTACGGAGGTATGTGTGGCTCTGAAATATTTGGAAAGCCCGAAATGCTTGGGTTTGGAAAGTTATCAACCCCTCGTTTTTCCCTTCAACTCACGGTGCAACGCCAACTAAGGACTTGGGCGGAAGATATGCCTCAACCCCCACGGGGGCGGTGACCCCAACATTCCCCCTTGGGAAACAACCTGGACTCTTCCACCTCTGGGCACCATAGTTATCAACGTGGATGAGACGATGTTAAAAGAAATCAACCAATTAGGATATGGATTCATCTTCCCATCAAATACGGGGGACGTTATGGGAGTGGAAAACGAAGTGGAAAACGGAATGGTCTCGGGTATATTGGACACAAGCACTATTGAAGCATATGCGATAACAACGACACTAGCAATGGCGTGGGCCAAACAACTAGGACGCATTCTTATCTATAGTGACGCCTAGGGGGTAGTTCGTCTTATCTAATTGTCTCAGCCCCAACCTATCTCCATCGTGGGTAACCTCATCAGGGACATCAAAGTCCTAATTTTTTTAATCGAGGATACCAAACTCGACTTTGTAAAAAGATTAGCGAATAAGGCCTCCCACTAACTAGCTAGGGAAGTCTGTTCTACGCCTATTCTTATGGGATCCAGATCTCATCTTCCGGATGACCTCGCTTGTATTATTCAGTTGGGAAGTTAATATATGCTAAAAAAACAAGGCTTTCGTACCCTGATCATTTTTAAAGCTTTAGGTGATTGTTTGAGTCTGCCTTTAAATCTAGCCGTTAAATGTGTTTCCATCTTCCAAATATGTGTTGTGTATCCTGTCTTGAGCTTAGCTTACAAACACATGTGTCATGAACGTCACATCATTTAAATTTATAAATAAATAATTTCTTGCTTTTATTCTTTTCTACCACAATTACTTAAATACTTATGTTCCTTCAAATTAGAAATCATCATCAATATTGGACATACAGTTTTTTTTTACCTTAAGTTCTCTTTAGGGTTTATTTCCATCAATTTTTTTATCAGCGAAAGAAAATTGAATTAAGCCTTTTCTGAGGTAGAAAATATACAAGCCAAAAAACACACGATCTAGCTACAGATTGGAAGAAAACACAACAACGATCAAATGAACAAGGATAACAAGCAAATAAAGGAAATAAAATGGGATGAGGGTGTAATCGAGCAGCCAATAAGCCTCTGAAGGTGATCAGGGGGAGCTTTGTGAACTCGGAAAACATCAAAAAAGGTGACTTGTGCCTCAAGAAATGCTGAAGCCGTCGACCAAGAGGACTTGGGAAACAAGTAAATGGTGTGATATGCTGAGGGGCTTGAAGGGAGTGAATGAGAAGGTCTTCAAGAAGTGAAATGAGAGGTTGCAGATGATGGAGAGATTGTGATATGCTGTGGATAAGTAAACCTTGTGAAGTGCTGTGGAGGAGTGTAACCTATGTTGGTCTCCACAATGCAGAGGAGTAGTAGCTAGAAATGGACTTGAATATGATGAGCTTGTGCTTGATAGAGGGCTTGATTCAAAGTGCAGACCGAGTGTTTGAAAGAGTCTTGATCCACTGACGGTACTG
Source organism: Erodium maritimum (assembly GCA_963921825.1). NCBI lineage: Eukaryota > Viridiplantae > Streptophyta > Magnoliopsida > Geraniales > Geraniaceae > Erodium > Erodium maritimum. The sequence continues at coordinate 124,790,043 of OY997588.1, read as the reverse complement.
GTAAAATGCTGAGATGTTGTGATGCTCTTCCACTGTTGAAGAGTAATGAACTTGTTGAGATGGATTGAGCTTAAGACAGATAATAAAATGCAACCAGAGGCATGTGAGTGAGCTAAGCAGAGCCAGGGAGATCAGCAAGCCTGCAAAAAAACACTCTCAAAACCAAAAACACTCTCAGAACCTAAAAAACACTACCCACACACCACACTAAAGGCAAGCCTAAAGAGGAACTACCCACACTCAACAAGACCAGAGAGGCCAGAAAGAGCCCATAACACCCAGAAGAAAACTAACCTCACAAAGCCTAAAACAAACCAGAAAAAAAAGACACTCAAGAACCCAACCCAAAACCCCAAGATAGCAATCAAGCAAGAGAGGGCCATTCCAGTTGAGGATAGAGGCCAGAGTCACTTTCTGGCAAGAAGTCTACGATTGCAAGTCCAGTCTGCAAAGAGAAGGAAGAGGATGGAGTGAAGTTGGCCCATTCCCAACTATAGGTTTTGTTGATTATTCTGATGAATATGGTTTCAACAACTTCCTCAATGTGATTGAATACTAGAGTGTTCCTGGCCAACCAGAGTTGCCAGGGAGTGACCTGAAGAATACCTCCTCAACACCTTCTGAGAGATGGAGGGACTAGTTTGAACCAAGAGCTTAACAAGCAATTGAAATGAATCATTTCAGCCTCTAGAGGAAGTCACAACCGTCACCACCAACATCAACGATAACCCATCCTCTTTATGCTCCTCTCATCCTTTCTCCATGGGGTCCTCTCCTTTTCTCTCTGTAGTCGACCTGATGCTCTCTATATCACTGGCAGCACCCAGCCGTGGCCTCCTCCCACCGCCACAAGTTGTATTGATGACCGTAGTGGCCATATCTGGTTCCTCCGTGTCGTCCCATTCGCTAGAGGAGGATGTCCTACAAGCTATCCTGAGCCAACTTGACTCGTTCTCCCTGGAGGATGACGACGACGTCGTCGTGATTTTAGATAGAGCGATACCAATCATGGAAGACAAGCATTACTGATATGCGTTGGAGGTTAGGTTTCTCTCCTTTGTCTAGTACAATCCTATGTCCCTCTATGGGTTATTGGAGGCGCACTAGAGGGTACGAGGGAACCATATATATATATATATATGTATATATATATATATATAGGTATACATTCACACGTTACCTATATATCATTTTATTACTTGTTACCCAATTATGAGTCATTAGATCGGATAGATCAAGGGTTATTAAACTAATGGCTGGTATTCGTAATTATATGGAAATTCAAATTTATTTTAGCCTTTTTACATTGCTGAAGGGCATTATAGTCTTTTAAAAGCTTACATTTATTTAACCCTAAATCACTCCTCTCCATTTCATGTTTCTTCACGCAACCTCAATCCACTCTCTCTGTCGTTTTCCCGACTCCACAATTGCGCCGCCTCGACTTCATCGGCGTTACGCCCGCTGCCGCCGTACCTACGGGATGAAGACGCCACTCGCCGTGGAAGAAGACCACCTTGACGTGACCACCTGACTCGCCTCCCCGTGGAAGAAGAACCAGTGCCGCCATCGCCGTGCTGTTACGCCTCTATGCACAACTCCCACAGATTTGGTCGAGTTTGGCGGTGGACGGTCTTTGTCACTGGCCGTGAAGTCCACCAGATACGCTCCCGAGGTCCAGCGCCGCCGTCCGGTCTGTCCTCTTCCTCCGCCGGACACCACCAGTCGTCACTGCCACCACCGTCCTCCGGTTGGGCCAGGGCTACTCGCCGGCCGAAAAGAGTCTGGTTTTGCAGGTGATGTGGTTTTGCAGGTTATGTCAGAATGGAAATTATTAACAAAAAATTTGTAAACTTTTTCTTTGTAATTTTTTATATAGTAATATGTAATATTTGGTATGATATTATGTAATATATGGTAAATTAGATCTGTTGTCTAACGTAGATTTAAGGTATTGGATGATTTGATTTCTGATTTTTGATTCAGTTTAGTTGCATAGTATCAAGATTAATCATAGTGTTATCATTCTTGGTGTTAGTACGGGCTCTAAACATGCATTAAAGGCTTCAGAATTGAAAATGGATTGATATTTTTTGTTTATTTTAGGTAGTTGTACTGATTTGTTTCTTTTATTGAAAATATTTATGTAACCTTAGTTGTAATACTATGTAATCCGATATGTATTATTATGTATATTTGGTCTGTTATAAATTCTGTAACATCGGTTTTAAATTTCTGTAATATCGATTTTTATTTTGTAATATCGATTCAAAGTCTACTTTGATGATCAAAAAAATATCGATTCAAAGTCAAGAACACCAACATAAACTTTCTGTAACATATGACACAAAAATATATAATATCGAGGATAAATTCCGTAACGTTGGTTTTAAATTTATGTAACATTGATTTAAATTTATGTAACATCGATTTTTATTTTCGTATATCAGTTCAAACTCCCGAAAACCAACATAAACTTTCTGTAACATATAGCATAATTTTTTGTAATATCGAATATAATATTATGTAACATCAAATACAAAATATGAAAAATAATTGGAATTTAAAAAATAAATAAAAAAGAGATTTGGACAGTAAAAAAATAATTCTACAGTAAAAAAAAGAGGAGATGAATTTACCAAACTACCCTTTTATTGATATTTGTATTTAATTGATTGATAATTGAGCTTTAAAATCTGCAACCATTTGATTTCAAATTTCAATGGTCTAGATTTGGGTAACAAGTAACAAAATTCACTATGGTAACGCATGAAAGTGCCCCTATATATATCAATCAATTAAATATATATATAGGGGAACAATCAAGTACAAACCTTATTTCGGGTCAGAACGTAGAACTAATCTGGGCCATTGATTAACTAGATCGGATGGCCACCGAAATTTAGGGTGGGGGGGGGGGGGGAGGGGGTAGTGATTGATTACGAAATCAATGATAAGATATGCATTAATTAAAAAGATATTAAAAGATATGCATTAAATCTGGGCCTTTAATTCTATGATTCAAGGGCCCAGATTGAAAGTTCTACGTTCTGACGAAAGATGTAAGTTTGTACCTGATTGTTATCCTATATATATATATTTAGGTATCAAATATGAACCATGTATTATTGTGCGAACTGTGAACTCACAAGAGAGCGACACATGGCCTTTTCGTGCACGCGCGCACAACTACTGTTCACGCGTCCGATTGGTGGGTCAAACCTGGCCAATTGGTTGGTTAGTCTCGCCGATTAGTGGGTTAAACCTGACCGATCAGCTGGTTAGTCATATGCATGTGGTACCAGCACCCATGTATATGACGTACCAACATTGTGTGCGTATTTTACCACCATTGTGTATGTATTGAATCGGCAGAATTGAACCTGAGATGGAGTCAGTGTCTAAATTTGATAAAACCCTAGCATTTTATAGGGTTTAGGGTTTAGTTTTAGGTTTTTTGGGTTTAGGTGTACCAGTATTGTGTGCGTATTGTACCAGCACCACCACGACCGATCGGCCAACAACATGGGCGCACGCGAAAAAGACATGTGTCGCTCTCCTATGAGTTCGCAGTTCGCACAATAAGCATGTTTCTCACATTATCCCATCCCTATATATATTGTGCAAACTACGAACCAATCTAAGCCACAGGATGCGGTCAAAGTGACGTCAGCAGAGCGCGCGATGCTGACACGTGGCCGCTTCGCGCGCGCCTCTGTCCGCACGCGTGGGCGCGTTGACCACGCGCGCGCACAATGCTGATCGTTTACAAAGCACGGTGCTGATAGTTTAGCACAATGACAAAACTATCAGCACTGTGCGTGCAAACGATCAGCACATTGCGCGCCAAACTATCAGTACTGTGCGCGCGCACACCAACAGCGCGCACACCCACGTGTCAGCACCTGGTGAGTTCGTAGTTTGCACAATAAGGTGCGGTGTTTTATAAATTTATTGCCCACGTGTCAGCATCTGGTGCGCTCTGCTGACATCACTTTGGGCGTATCCTATGTCTCAGATTGGTTCGTAGTTTGCACAATAAGGGGTGGTTTGTACCTGATACCAACCCTATATATATATATATATATACTATCAGGTACAAACGTTTATCTTTCGTCAGAACTACAAACTTTCACTCTGGGCCCTTGGATCATAGAATTAAAGGCTCAAATTTAATGCATATCTTTTTAATTAATGCATATCTTGTAATTGATTTCGTAATCAATCACCCCCCTGAATTTTGGTGACCATCTGATCTAGATAATTAACGGCCTAAATTAGTTCTACGTTCTGACCCGAAATAAGGTTTGTACTTGATAACCCCTATATATATCTCAATATATATATATATATAAAGGGTAGCTATCCAGTACAAACACCTCTTATTGTGCAAACTACGAACCCACGAGAGCAACAGGATGCGATCAAAGTGACGTTAACAAACCGCTCCAGATGCTGACACGTGGCGCGCACTACTGGTGCACGCACGCACAACGCTGGTATGCACGTGCACAGTGCTGATAGTTTAGTACAAATGTAACCTATCAGCACATTTTGTACTAAACTATCAGTACCGTGCTATGTAAACTATCAGCACTATGTGCGCGCGCACCAGCAGCGCGCGCCAATGTGTCAACATCTGGTGCGTTCGTAGTTTGCACAATAAGGTGCAGTGTTTTTATATTTAATTGTCCACGTGTAAGCATCTGGTGCGCTCTGCTTGTAAAGAGCGGGAAATTTAAGGTTTAAATTTCTAAATATTAACGTCGTGGTTGGGAACGAGTTTTAATTTTAAATCGAGATAAAAAAAGAAGAAGAAGGAAAATCAAAAAAAGAAGTGATCAGGTCTGGACTAGGCCCGGCGCGCAGGCCAAGCCCGACCCAGCCCGTCCTTTGGCCGCTAAGCCATCAGGCCCGGTTTTGGGGCCCAATCCGTTTGAAGCTCAAGGTTAAAAGAGAGGAAACCCTAATCTCCTCTCAGTTTCGCGCAGCCTGACCCCCATCTCTCTCTCCCCATCGTTCTCTCCCTCTGTCACGCCCCAATTTTAGTAAAACCGAACTCGGGACGCGAACGTTTAAAATAATAAAACAATTGAAACCTGTTTTGAATAAACACTTTCAAATCACCATTTAGTTAATCAAAATAATATTTACAACTTAAAAACGTCCCAACAATTGGACAAAATACAAGGTATCCGTCACTAGACTCAAAAGATAAAACCCGGACTCCGCTCCTAGCTCCACAAGCTTCGAGAGCTCACCTAGTCCGTCCTGTGATCGGTACCTGTAGGAAAAGAAGCTAGGGGTGAGAGTTCGCTCACCACCACGGATAATAGACTGACTACGGCATAATTAGCAGACAATGCCGGCAACACCAACAACAAACTCAACACCGGGGATCGTTATCCCCAACTCAAGTACTCCGACTGACACACGCCCACAGTTACTTTCCTCAACCGACTCAACACTCGAACACGTAAAGTAGACCCGACTCAACGATTGACGACCTCCTCCAAAGACACGACAACAACCACGCAACACTCAAGATCACAAAGGATCGCACACCAAACAAGATCACAAAGGATCGCACGCCAGCTGCTCAGTAACCTCACTCACTCACGCGCTTTGCCGAACCACTCAGGCCAGGCGGTCGACCTGTCTCAGTAACCTCTCTCACTCACGCGCTTTTCCGAACCACTCAGGCCAGGCGGTCGACCTGTCTCAGTAACCTCTCCCACTCACACGCTTTGCTGAACCACTCAGGCCAGGCGGTCGACCTGTCTCAGTAACCTCTCTCACTCACACGCTTCCCCGACACAAAGTCGGGCCAGGCGGTCGACCTGTCTCAGTAACCTCTCTCGCTCAGGTAACCACAATCACAATCACAAGCAAGTTCAACAAAAAACAACAACACAGGTTCAACACTCCATAGGCACTCATGGCTACACAAGACATCAACAGTAAATCACGGACTCAACAAACCCACGGGCACCCACGGCCTCCCAAGACACACCAACAGTAACTCACGGGCTCAACAACCCCACGGGCACTCACGGCCTCCCAAGACACACCAACAATAACTCACGGGCTCAACAACCCCACGGGCACTCACGGCCTCCCAAGACACACCAACAGTAACTCACGGGCTCAACAACCCCACGGCACTCACGGCCACCCAATACACCAACGATAAAGTAACACGGGTTCAACAACCCAACGGGCACTCCTGGCCTCCCAAGACATCAACGATAAAGTACAGGCTCTCATGGCCACCCAAGACACACCAACAGTAACTCACGGGCTCAACAACCCCACGACACTCACGGCCACCCAAGACACCAACGATAAAGTAACACGGGCTCTCATGGCCACCCAAGACACAACAATAAAGTACAATCAACCTCCGGGCATAATAATGCCTCCAGCAGTTCTAATATCAACAGTTTCACAATCAACCTCCGGGCATGGTCATATGCCTCCAGTATTCCTAATGTCGATAAGTTCACTGCTCCTACGACACTACTAAGTGTCACATGTTTTTCTAATATTCGCTACGTTCCCGTATCATGCCTTTCTACTAAATCGATAAACCTACTTAACCCACGACACCCCGGTGTCACATGCAATTCTACTGTTAACTTTCCCTAGTCAGGGCCGAGATCCGGTTACTTTTCCCTACCTCGTATGTTTTCTCCAAAAGTGCACAAGTAAACTCCGGCGTGATCTCGGTCACTCGCCTAGCTTTCCCTTCCCTCTGTCTGCAGCACGATCTAAAAGAACACAATTTTAAGTACCTTTAAGTTCGCAGACATAAACTGGAATTTAATAAACTTGACGCCCAAAAGTAACCCCGACAATGTCGATCACTCCCAAACTTCCCAATTACTCGACATTGTCGATAAAGGACTCGGAAAAGCCCGATTCGCCCGACATGGCGAATCTGCCAGAGTTTTGAAAATGCCCTTCCGGGGCTCCGAAAATTTCCATTTTCGTTCCTAACATTCCTAATTAAATTCACGCGTTCCAACGCACTTGGCGGAATCAATTTCCGATTTTTCACGAATTACATACCCCCATTTCCCTAATTCTCAAATATACGTGCCTATGACAATCTACCAACGAAAATAGACTCAAATAAATTCTTTTGTTACCTTGGTGAAGTCGAAATTGCTCCAAGCCTTTGCAATGGCTATCCGGTTCATAAACCACCACACCGTCACCTTTTCACCATTTTTCAGTGGCTCACAAACTCATGGCAAGATGATAAGGCACACAATGGTTTGGTCATTGCCGCTTACCACTCCAATACAAAAGTCATTAACACAAGAGCATTTAATTGCTCCTTTTCCTCCAAATGACATCACCTCTGACAAAGGATCAATTGATCATTTGATGATCAATCACCCACACCAGTAGAGAAATGAAGACACTGAGTTCACGCCCAAGACTGAGAGAAGTTTCCTATTCTCTATCTGCCGTTGAAGCCGCCCAAGATCAGTTCATGATATTGCCGAACCTATCCCCTCCATTTCCTCTTTATTTGGTTCAAAATTACCTAACACCACCACCTGTGTGACAAGTGGCAAGTGGTAAGTGGTAAGTGGGCCCCACCCTTTAAACAAATATCTTTGTAGATATTTTCTGTCAGATTCGTGAAATTCGGCCGTCTCTGGCCCCGTATGGGCCCATTTTCCAAGAAATTACGAAACTTCACGGGCTACAAGGAAACGGCTCGACTAATACCGCTGTGACACCGGCTAAGCTTTTTGGATCCAAAACGGTCCTCGAATGGACCAAAACGTCGCTCGGTTGACTTTTCCAGCGAAAAGTCAACATTTCCCAAATTGATCAGAAAGTTGCCCTGAGTCCCCCGGAACTCACTTTGGTCGATATCGGGGTCAACTTAAGTCCGATATGACCCTCGAGGTCAATTCTAGGTTCAATTAAATGTCTGTCTTAAAAATTTTAAATTTGCCTGTTTTTTGCAGGTTTGACTGGCGTTGACCGGAAGTGGTTATTACACCCTCCCTTTCACGTCCGACCGCCCTCCTCCTCGTCTCAGACAGCCTCCGCCGCCCAAATCACCCTCCCCGACCTTCCCTCTCTCGGTCCCTCCATCTCCTCTCTCGGCCAACGCCACTGTCCTCACCCCTCACCCTCACTGACCAGTCCCCTCTCTTCTCCGTCTCCGACAGTCCGAGCCCGAGCCCGACGCGTGCCGTCCGTCCCTCTCTCCCTCACGCTCGTCTCCGACCATCACCGCCGAGCTCCGCCGCTCCCGCGCCCGTAACCGCCGCTCCACAACCTTCCTCTTCGTCTTTCCCCACGGTGAGTTTCGCCGTGAGACCTTGGCGGGTTTACTCATCGCCGATAGTCGGTCGGTCTCTGAACCGATATCTCTCCTCTTCCCCTTCGTTTTTTTTCGAACTTCTGTGGATCTGTTGATCTAGGCAATTGCAATCGTTCTGGTAATGGATCTAGATCTGAACGGTTTTGAAGCTAAAGTTAAGAAATCAAAAGAAAAAGGGGGGTCCAGATCAGATCTGTGTTAATCAAAAGGGAAAATAGAATTTGGAACAAATTTAATAATAATAATAATAATAAAACAAAAAAAAGGGATTTTTGGACTTGGAGCAAACCTGGAACGAAACTGGATCGAGTTTGGAAACTGAACGATTGAACTGGACGTTAAATCGAACTTTGAATGAGACAAAAACGGAACGCAGAATCGTACCTCGGGAATCGTGTCCGAAACCCGTACCTCGGCAATCGTGCCTGGGTTCTGAGTTCGATGCGCAGGTGCTCGAACCCAATTTGTCGTAATCCCGCTTTTATCCCGCTCGAGTCTAAACAACAACTTTTGAACTTAAAACGAAATCGTCGTAACCTTTTAGATTAATTTGTGAAACCGGTTTTAATTGTAGCTCTCTGTGTAAAGTAGAGTCGGACTTCGACCGAAGAGAAGACGGAGTTGGACCGGTCGTCAGCAGGTAGGAGTATTATTAGAGGAAGACCGCAAGGTAGGGAAAGTACTAACTCCTCGTGCATTTCAATACCTAGTATGCCTATTAGGTTAATAAAATAGGAAAGGTCCTAGAATTGCATATAGGATGCGAATAACTAGAATAATCGTCTTTCAATTACTAATAATCGGACGTGTCTAGTATGTATGCGTAGGATGTGAATAACTCGCTTAACTCGCTTTCAATACTTGGGAATTGATTTACTGGTAGATGGCCGTGATGAGCCCTAGGATTGTTTGTGTTTGCCTCACATGCTTGATTGCCTAGCTTCAGATAAGATAAGAGTCTAATACAACTAGTTGTTTTGAATGTTGAATTATGAATGGTTGATTGGTTATTTGAATGAATGCGTGAATGATTGAATGACTGAATGGATGCTTGGATGAATGGATGTTTGAGTGTAATTGATTGTGGCAAATGGTACGATCGGGTGAATGGTAGACCGATGGATCGCGATTGGTAAGTTTAACGGTAAGTGTAAAGGTATATGGATTACTTTTGTGTGTTGTGATGGAATTGTAGTTTGCTAAGCTTGGGTTGCTACATGATTGATTAGTATGTTATCCTCTTGTGAGTCTTTAAGTTGGGTTCTATATCAGTGTGGCACCCACGATGCGGGTGGGGTAGTGCTTGTAAGGTACCCACACCAAGGGAAATGCTGGTGTGGGGTAGTACCTAAGCCGATGACTTGTGATCCGGTATGGTACCCACACCGAAGGAAGTGCCGGTGTAGGGTAGTATCATAGTCGGTGGTTTGATTACTGGACCCTGCGGGGCATTGGTTATTGGACCCTACGGGGCGTTGATTATTGGACCCTGCGGGGCATTGATTATTGGACCCTGTGGGGCATTGGTTATCGGACCCTGTGGGGCGGTTGGATGGTTTACCCTGCGGGAAATGGTTACTTGTTGATTCACCCGAGTGTATGCGTCCTGCGGGAGCATTAACTTGGTTCCCGATGACATATGGTACTTTGGGGGCATTTCCGAGACTCCCGACGATATGTGTCCCTTTAAGGATATTACCGGTAGTCCGACGTATGTGCCTCCTCTGGATCGAGGGAAATTATTCTACTTGTCCCGATGATCTATGGTCTTTTGGTGACATTTCCGGAGATTCCGACGTTATGTACCCTTTGAGGGATACTCCCGGGAATCCGATGTATGTGTCTCCTCTGGATCGAGGCAAAATCCGACATGACACAAAGAGTATTGTGGATCGGAGGGTGGTGACTTCATGTTCCACTGCGACATTTAAATGCTCTATCTTAAATTATTACTCAATGAATGTATTGTTTCCCTTAAATTCTATGATTATTGCTAGCTCTTTGAAAGCGTTAAATACCCGTTTTATTCCCGTATTTCAACATCTTCTTAGTTCTTTGTATTATTGAGACTCGAACGAAACTGTGAATTTCCATTTATGAAACTCAAAGGCATGCTCTTGCTATTTATTTTTCCTACTGAGCGTAAGCTCACCCTTATTTGTTTATTGATTGTGTTTACAGGCTTGCTTGATGAGTAGTGGACTCGAGGCTCGGGAGCTTCTGTGGGTCCGGGTGCACTATCTTTAGAGACGTATATGGTCTTGCTTTTTAGTTATGAACCTTATGTTTAAAGGATTTATGTTGGATTTTTTACTTGAGTTATTTGGTTGAACTAAATTTTGGAGAGTTCTATTGGATTTGAGACACTTTTATTGTTATACTTGTTTATCTGTAAGTCACGTCTCGGGTATGGTCAATACCGGATTGGGGGCGTGACAATTTGGTATCAGAGCCTGGTTTCATTTTGAACTTGTTTTCAAAACCTCGGACCGAACGTCAATTAGGTGGGTAGAGTTAGGTGGTCTAAGTCGTGGTACTCAGTGACGCAAGGTTTGATGCGTAGAGTTGGAACGACACAAGTCTTAATTGTTTCAATGTTTGTTCAAGTTTGAATCTTTTATATTACATTGGTTACATTGCTCGATTGGTATCCTTGCCCTATTGACTGTAAGTTACAGTGATCGGTGAAACCAAACGGTTGAGATCGGGATTGGGTTAACGAGCAATGAGTGACCCGTTTTAAATTGGTTGTTGAGTAAACCGTTTGTTAAGTGTGTTGCCACTTGGTTGGCCGTTCCATGATTGATATTATTGATGGGTTGACTTATTGAAGTGTTGACTTGTTGACGTATTGAATTGTTTAAATTATTGAGCGTTGTTTGAGAATTAAAGTTGAAAGTTGACCCGACATGGGAGTTTAATTAAATAAAGGGTAGAACCCGAACGATACTGCGGTATCCTACAGTGATGTGCACTTGTGATGATTGTATGCCTTGTTTGTTGGCTTTTCACCTGACTTAAGGTCATTTTGTAGTTGCCGATGGGTCCGATTACTTGTGATACTAAGTCGAGCAGCCAAGCGTTGTTGGTATTGCAAGGGCCCTCCTTGGTGCCATCGTTCCAGTGATGTCCAACCTAGCATTTCTGGAGGGGGTCATACAACAACTCGTCATCTATTGCTTCGTACTGATCGCGTTCATCCTTTACAATCATGTTGTGTAGAATAATACAAGTATGCATGATATCAGCCAAAGTATACTTGCTCCAAACACGAGCGGGATGGGAAATGATGTGCCACCGTGGTTAGAGGATTATAAAAGATCTTTCAATATCTTTCCGACAATCTTCTTGAACTTTGGAAAACAACATCTGTTTGTGAGTATAGGGATGGCGAATAGACTTCACGAACCGTCACTATGATGGGTACATGCCGTCCACCAAATAATAAAGTCGACCGTAACGATGGATGTTGATCTCGTACTCCACATCAAGCTCACGGTCATGAAAAGTGTCGTGGAATAAATGGTTTTTGTTGAGGACATTGATGTCGTTGTTCGAGCCAACCATCCCGAAAAAAGAATGCTGAATCCATAAAAATCACGGGTCGCTACAACTTCCAACATAACGGTGGAATCCCCATGGTGATCTCCCCGTCCATGGGCTCCTTGCGATGCCGTTAGGAAATTCTTCCACTCTTAATGCATGCGGTCAAGTCTCCCAACCATGTCGGGGTACCCTCGGTTGTACTCCGATTTGAGTAATCGGGTCAAGTCCTCTGGTGTGGGTGTACGCTCGTACTCAGCCCCGGATACCACAACAACGGCCTTGCAAAAGTGGCGTACACATTCAAGTATGGTACTTACCCCAATTCGTAGGGATTCTTCCAACAATTGGTCGAGCACCCATATGCAAGCATCCGTATCGCGGAGTTGCATTTTTGGTGCGTTGATAACCCCAAGCATCCCACAGTGTCCCGCTTCTGAACAAAGTAATTGTCACGCTCATTCACCTTGTCCATCACCCGTTGATAAAATGTTCGGCACATACGGAATCAACGCCTAAACATATCGGGGCTACGTGGGCTGATCGGCAAAATGATCCTGCATTAGGCAGTCGTGGGCTTCGAGACGACCTCTTTGAATCACTCGTCGGGAAGGCTCCCCATGTTCGATCCTCTGCCTCAGTGCGTTAATCCTTGGTATTGCTCTCTCTATGCCTATCTCAACCATTTGCCGGAGTCGTCCTTCCACTAACATTTGGGCTGCCAACTCCTCATACGGTGGTCGTCAGACATTTTATGTCGAAATTTAGGAGAGAAATGTTTTTTTTGATAAGCGAAATTTTTTATTAGGCAAACGTTCTACAAGAAAGTAAAGAAAAACAGTCATTAAAAGGACTTTTTCCCCAAACCGATACGAGCATAAAGCCAAACTAAAAACTAAAACAGAACAGAGAGCAAGCAAAATAGAGCACCGCCCTATAAACCTACTTCCTATCCGGATTCAAACAGAAGAATCGGTTAGAAACCGAAACAGGAGAAACTTCCGGGACAACCTCCAACTCGCTATCCACAACGTCCTCCTCGCCATCACCTTGTTGCGGTGATTCAAAACCCGAAGAACGGGAACCAGCCTTTTTCACAAATCTCTTGCTAAAACTCCTCGTTCCTTCTTTACTTTATTTAGCAATGTCAATAGTGAAAATTCCAGCAGGATCCCCTTTATCAGCTGAAGTCTTGGCTCTTGTCTGATAAAAAACAACTGGAGGAGCTGCCTTTTTAGGCTAGCCCTTTTTTGGGCGACCACGCTTCCTTGGAACCTCTACAGGAATACTGGGTTTGCTCATAAGAATGTCCTTCCAAATACTGCACTGACACTCGACCATAGATGGTTCTTTACCTCGAGGCGTGTCTGAGCCCGAGCCCACAGCCGCCAACGGACCCAAATCAGTGTAAATGCGTTTAAAAATGTCGAGAAACCTCGGCTCGCTGGCCGATGATTGAGCATCTGGACCTGTACCATTACTCGACCCGATATCTTCCCCAACTCCATCTTCTTCAGGCCTATTTGAAGCCTGGCCTACAATTGGCCCAAGGCCCATACAATCCGGTCCAGCACTGTTTCCACTCAAATCTTCGCGCGATTGATTTACCAGACTCGGTTGCGTGGACAAGTCGCATCTCTCACGGGCTTCTGCAAGTTGGACCCCGTCATGAGTTCGGGCTTGAGGCCCAAACTCATCGCGATCCAAGACGACACCAGCGACCGCGTTCAACACGTCTTCTCCATCAATATCGCGCGCAGAGACCGGATCCACAGTGATTGGAGTTGAATCCCTCAAATCTCGCGCAATCGAATCCCTCAGATCACGGGGTGAATCTGAGCTGGGAAGGGAAGGTGATTGACGCGTTAACGGGATGTTATCTGTGACCTCCTTGTCCAACGTCGCCGGAACAGTAACCGGCCGCCGAGCAAAAGTGATGAACAGAACGTATCCGTTGAAACTGAAATCGTTGTAGGTTTCCACAGCCTGTGCAGCAGCTTCAGAGGACGAAAAAACTACGAAACCAAACCTCTTACCTCCCCTGTTCACACGTCTCGGAACAGAGCACATCGAAATTTCGCCAAGCAAAAGCGAGAAATGTTTTATTTTGAGAGAGAAAGTTAAGAAAATATTTTTGGTGGTATAGGAGAATGAGGGGGTGTATTTATAGATGGAATTTGTGAGTATTTTTCATTTTAAAAAATGTTACCGTTAATGACTGTTGCCAATGGTCGGAATTTTGTTTATTTGGATAAGCCACATGTCGCACGCTCATTGGCTGGCGCGCAACTTTCGACCAACGAACCGGCGACCCGCAGCAGAGAGTCGCGGTTCGCGACCACGACCGTGATTTAACGGTTCGCATAATCCGCGTTCCACAACACGTGACTCCTAAACTGCTAAATCGCGGTTCGTGTTCGTGGTTCGGTATCCGGTTCGACGTACTGTACATGCTTTTACACATAAGACATATATCTAAATATATCGAATTGTATTCAAACATAGAAATAGATCGTGGTTTTAAACAAAAAAAATAACAACAATTGTGTCGTAGTGGTTTTGTAGATACACATTTGCCGCCATACCAACCTGATTCTGTAATCTGTATAGGTCTGATATTATATAAGGAAAACCCAATTTCATGATGATGTATATGACTCGTTGTAACCTCTTAATTGTAGCTGACTTTTTTTTTCAAGTCATAACAATAGATATAGTTTCTGCGTCGTCGGAGCGCCACCTGCTGGGGTTTCGTCTTTGTCTTCATTTACAGTATGCTTCCTTCGGTTGAATTTCTCAGCATTAGTGTTGTCCAAAAGCAGACTTACTTCATCTTCCATGACGTCACAACAGAGGAAGAAGAAATCACGATACCATCGTCGAATTTTAAAAAGTCCTGGAGTTGTAGACGAGGAAAGAGGAGATACTGAATTTGAAAAAAAGGATTTATAGGTTGTTAATTAGATGTAAAAACAAGTAACTAACAATCATGACGCCGTCAATTAGATGTAAAACAAAAAACAGGAAAATTCATGTCCACCAAGGAGGAACATACACATAATAGAATCGTTCGTAGTCCTTTGAATAATAGAACCGTCATTGACAGTATTGAGACGCTACATAGGCAGGAAGGAAAGGTGGAGGGTGAGAAAAGAAAATTGTAAGTCCTGCTCAAAGGCCCGAGCATGAACCACATCAGTAGGAGGAGGCAAGGCTTGAGCCAGAGACCCCTCCCGGAGCCAGTGCCTGAAGCTTGAGGAACTAACATCCCTCTTGGCGAGGCTGCTTCCCAGCCCTCGCCTCATCATCCCAGGGTTCACCTGCCGAACCCCTCTTCACTCCGCGCTACCAACTGTAGCTCTAGTAACAACTTTAGCTCCACATCCAGCCAGAGGCGGATTTAGGGGGGGTTTAGGGTATGCCACGACATACCATGCCCCGAGAAAATTGTATATAGCTGTAGAGCTTTCAGATATCTTCGATTTGATATTTTACGGGCCTAAATCGGAGTTCGTATGAAGAAGTTATGGTCATTTGAAAATCTGCTGCGTGTATAACCTTATTTTACTTGAAAACGCTCTTTTTTACACTCCAAATGTCTATTACACTTTTCAAAAATCTTATTCACAATTTTTGTATGTTGTATTTGAAAAAGTTAGATGTAAGATAAAACAGTACATGGATATGCATTTATAAATATTTATAGTTATTGACAATGATGTAGTTTTGACTCATTTAAAAAAGAAATCATGTCTTATATTATATCATTTACGTTATCATATACGTCGTATGACTGATTATATGTTTCTTCTAGAATGCTCTGCCCATGACGGGGCAAACAATGTATGGTTGATCGTTCGACTTGCACAACCTATATGGGTTCATGTATTGTATTTTATAGATCAAATTTCTTCATAAAAATTATAGAAATCTGAATTACATTCGATTTGACATATTACGGGCCCAAATCGAAACTCATATGAGAAAGCTATGTCATTTGATAAACCGATCAAATTCCAACACTTCTTAAATCGAATTTGGTTTTTTATACATTTTATCGTTATCGGCGACATACCCTTAATGAACTTTCTAGATCCGCCTCTGCATCCAGCTCCAAGTCCAGTCCTATATCTATGGCCAGGCAAACCTGAAACTTCGGTTTCCTGGCTCCTAAAGAGATGACCGGTCCTCCAGTTTCTCCAACAGGGGTCCACCTTCCCGGTCCTCTAGTTTCTTCAGCAGGGGTCCACCTTCCCGGTCTAGGTGCTGCCTCGGGGCCCTGTATCCTTAGGTACAATGTCCGAGGATACTATCGGGTCCCTTCCACGAGGTAAAGTGCCTTTAGGTATAGTGCCCGGGGACACATGCTCGGTCCTTAATGGTAGGCTCCGAGGCCACTGAGTACTCCAGTCGGTCGTGTACAACTTGGCGACCCTATCGTTTTGGAACTCCAACATAGAAGAGTCGAACCGCGACCCGTTAACGATCTCCCGATCGCACTCCTGGATGATGTGGCCAAATATCCCACAGTTGTAGTAGAAGGAGGGAAACTTGGTATACGTAAGGGAGACCCGGACCGGGTCCGGAAACTCCTTAAACCTCAGCAACAAATGTCAGCTAAAGGGACACTCCGCTAGATGCCAGAAACGGACTTTCACCGTCTGCCCCATTGATCACATGAGGCCTTAACACACATCCCAAGCGTCGCCCTAATGGTTTCCCTAGCCATTAGTGTCACGCCCCAAATCCGGTTTTGACCGGGCTCGAGACGTGACTAGGATTAATAATAGAAAAGCGATGAATAAATGACATAAACCAATAAAATATCAAATAAACTTCCTCAAATCATCAGTAAATAGTTCAAAATCTCCAATGAGTCACAGCTCAACATAAAGAGTAAGGTATAAAGTGTTTAGTACAAAGGACCAACACAAATCTATGATAATCCCCAAGACAAATTGAAGCTCCCAAGCCTCGAACTCTCTAGACATCAGGTACTCCTGTAAAAACAATAAGAAAAACAAAGGGGTGAGCTTACGCTCAGTAGGAAAAATCTTAACAACTCCACCTTTAGATCAATACTAAACTGTTTAAACAGATAACGTAAATAACGATTTAATACGATTAACAATGAAATACTAATAAAGAGAATAGATCACAATAGTATCGTACTCTTAAAGATAACAGTAACTTAAAGGATTTCATAAAAAAGTACTATAACGAATCAATATGATTAAATTGGGAGCAATTGATATCACGCCAACCACTTGCTTTCTCAAGCCTCCGATCCATGGATAGATTCTGGGATCACATCGGTTCCCATAATTCCGATCCACCAGAGTACCCATATCATATCAGATTTTCCCTCGGTCCAGAGGAGGCACATACATCGGGGCACCAGAAACCATCCCATAGGGACGCTCATCGTCGAGATTCTCGGAAATGCCTCCAAAGGACCATAAGTCATAGGGAACCAAGGTAGTACTCCCGTAGGACGCACACCCTTGGGTGAAACCTCAGTAACCATCTCTCATAAAGTAATCCAATCACTATCCCGTAGGATCTGCCAAGCCCTTAGGCTCCAATAATCAATCAATATCCCGTAGGATCTGCCGAGCTCTCAGGCTCCAATAATCAATCAATATCCCGTAGGATCTGCCGAGCTCTCAGGCTCCTATAATCTATCAATATCCCATAGGATCTGCCGAGCTCTCAGGCTCCTATAATCTATCAATATCCCGTAGGATCTGCCGAGCTCTCAGTCTCCTATAATCTATCAATATCCCGTAGGATCTGCCGAGCTCTCAGGCTCCTATAATCTATCAATATCCCGTAGGATCTGTCGAGCTCTCAGGCTCCAATACTCAACCAATATCTCACTGTGTCTGTCAAACTCCACCACCACAACGGTACCGGATTACCCCCCGGTGTAGTACCGAACCGAACAAACAACCATTTCAAGAATGAGAACTAAGGAAAATGCACTATAATTCAACCATTAATGAACATTTCTCAAATCACACTTTCATCACAACAAAGACATCCAATAACACTCTATACTTACCGTATACTTACCTGCCACGAACCAGCGGTACATCGATCACCTGATTGTACCCCGTGGCACAACCAGTCATACTCGATCATCCGTTTAACTAATAAGTAATTCACACGTAACCACTCAATCAAGCAAGTAAATATTCAACCAATCAAGCAATCATGTGAACGATCAATTAAGCATTCAATCATGCAAGGTAACTAGTTTCATTAGACTCTTAGTTTATCCTAATAACTAACAACCAAGCATGTGAACCTAGCACACAACTAATCCGAGAGCTCAACAACTTCTAGCAAACCCAAACCAAAACCCTTGAATTGAGATGAAGTGAAAAGAGATGTAGCTAGTTCCATTACCTTTAGGAGAGTGAGATGGAGAAGATGATGATGAAATTGAGAAGGAAGAGGTAGGAAATGGCACCAAGTTGCTCCTTTTTTCCTTCGCTTATTCTTCAAGACTCCATGGAAGCTCCTCTCTCTCCCTTTCCTCTTAATTTTCGGCTACACACATAAAATGAGATGATTTTGGTCTACCAATTTCATATAAGACCTAGAGTTGGATAATGACTAAAAGCCCTTTAGATATTTACAACCAAGCATGTGAACCTAGCACACAACTAATCCGAGAGCTCAACACAGCCTCCCTACCAGTAAATCAATTCCCAAGTATTGAAAGCGAGTTATACTAGTCATCTTCATCCTAAGCATGCATATTAGACTCATCCATTTATTAGTAATTGAAAAACGATTATTCTAGTTATTCGCATCCTATAGGCAATTCTAGGACCTTTCCGATTTTATTATCCTAACATGCATACTAAGCATTTAAATAAGAAGTTAAGACTTTCCCTACCTTGTGGTCTTCCTCTAACGAATCTCTGTTGTAATGCTTGCTTCACCTCTCCTCCGTTCTTCACACGGGTACCGGAAAGGGTCTTCGATCCTCGAGCTCGAAATCAAGGTCTTTGAACACAAAAAAAAATCTAATTAGACTCCACTTAACAGCAAGTAAAGTCCCCCAAAACCTTCCCAAAAGTTCAGCTCCAAACAAAGATCGAAAACGGTGGAAAAGCCTCAAAAAGCACCAGAACTGGTCGGCCACAGACACGGTCACGGAGCCGTGACACCACCCCTCACGGATGACGTCACGGAGTCGTGACGCGTGCCGTCACGGACTCCCTCACAGAGCCGTGACGTCACCCGTCACAGAATCCGTCACGGATCCGTGGCGCTCCAGGGCAGATTCGCCCTTCTTCAACCTACAGCTCCTTTTCTCCGAAAATCCACTACCAAACTCCATTTTGAACCATCTTAAGTTCCCAAAACAGTCAAATACCTCCAATACTCCTCTACCCATGGTAGGAATCAACAAATAAACAAGTTTCCAAGGATTCTCCAAATCAAAATCAAATCAACAACTCCATTAAACCCAAGGTCTTCCATCAAAAACCCACCAAAGCTTCTTATCAACATCAACTAACATCATTTCAATCAAATCCAACAACTTCTAGCAAACCCAAAACAAAACCCATGAATTGAGATGAAGTGAAAAGAGATATAGCTAGTTCCATTACCTTTAGGAGAGTGAGATGGAGAAGATGATGATGAAATGGAGAAGGAAGAGGTAGGAAATGGCACCAAGTTGCTCCTTTTTTCCTTTGCTTCTTCTTCAAGACTCCATGGAAGCTCCTCTCTCTCACTTTCCTCTCAATTTTCGGCCACACACATAAAATGAGATGATTTTGGTCTTCCAATTTCATATAAGACCTAGAGTTGGATAATGACTAAAAGCCCTTTAGATATTTTTCCCTTGTAGAGGCTTTTAGGAGGGTATAGTGGTCCAAGACCACTCCCTTTTCTCTCTTCTAACCAAATAGGGACAAGTGTCCAAGTAGGTCCTCTATCTTTCCAAAATAATTTCCAGCACAATAATTAATATTGTTTTAGTCGATATAAAGTCCAATTTTGACCAAATTTGACTTCCTTCAATATTATACTCAAACGAAAGGAAACGGCCCAATTAAGCCAACCGTGATGGCGGCTAAGCATTTTGGGCCCCGGAAAAGCCCCGAATGACCTTCTGAGTCATCGGTTGACTTTTCCCACAGAAAGTCAAACTTGTCTTAAAATTCACCGGTTCGACCGGGATCGACTGGGAGCGGTTCTTACAATCTACCCCCCTTAAAGGAATTTCGTCCTCGAAATTAAAAGTAAAAGTACCTCAAAGGTCGAACAGGTGGGGGTACTTCTCTCGGATCTCGTCCTCTCGCTCCCAGGTCGAGTCGGCTCCTTGATGCTTCCATTGCACTCGAACCAAAGGTATAATAGTCCTCCGTAAGACCTTCTCTCCTGTATCCAAAATCCCGACGGGCTACTCCTCATAAGAGACATCATCTGCCACCTCGATGTCTGCCCACTCGATCACATGAGAGGGATCTGCGGTGTACTTCCGCAGTTGGGACACATGGAAAATGTTATGCACGTTCCCAAGCTGCGGTGGCAAAGCTAAGCGATAAGCTACGACTTTAACTCTATCCAAGATCTCAAATGGCCCAATGAATCGTGGAGACAGTTTTCCTCCGCCACGGTTAAACCGAAATACATGGTCTCCGACCGAGAACTCAAGCGGCCTGCGACGTCTGTCTGCATAGCTCTTCTAACGACTCTGTGCGGTCTTCAACCGCTCTCTAATCAATGTGACCTTCTCTGTCGTCTCTCTAACCATATCTGGACCAAGTTTGCTCCGTTCCCCTACCTCTGCCCAACAGACTAGCGACCTACACGGCCTGCCGTACAAAGCCTCAAATGGTGTCATCCCAATGCTGGACTGATAACTGTTGTTGTAGGCGAACTCTGCTAGAGGTAGGTGATCCTCCCATGATCCCTGAAAGTCTATCACACAAGCTCGAAGCTTATCCTCCAAAATCTAAATGGTGCACTCTGACTGTCCGTCTGTCTCAGGGTGGTAGGTTGTACTCAACAACACCTCGGTCCCCAATGCCTTCTGTAGGCTCTTCCAGAATCTGGATGTGAAACTCTAATCCCTATCAGATACCACTGATACCGGTACTCCATGAAGACGAATAATCTCCCTGATGTATAACCGACTCAACATGTCCACAGTGTCAGTCATCCGCATCGCCACAAAGTGTGCCGACTTGGTCAGTCGATCAACCACAACCCAAATAGCATCATGTCCCTTAGACGACCTCGCTAATCCACAAACAAAATCCACAGTAACGTGTTCCCACTTCCATTCGGAGACCGGTAAAGGCTGTAGTAAGCCAGCGTGCCGCTGATGCTCCGCCTTCACCTGCTGACAGGTGAGGCACCTCGAAACAAAGTCTGCTACTGCCCTGCGCATCCCACGCCACCAGAACTATCGTCAGATGTCTCTGTACATCTTGGTGCCCCCGAGGTGCACAGAAAGTCGTGAGTGGTGACACTCTCTCAACACGGTGTCCCTGTATCCTCGGGGTACAAACAACCGTCCTCTAAAACGGAGACCCTGCTCCGCACTCAACTCCCAATCATCGATCTTCACCGTCTGCCAGTCTCTCATGAATCCCTGTCGCCTCGGCATCCTCGGCATGTGCCTCTAGCACCCGAATAATCAACGTGGGCTGGCCCACTAATGCACTTAAGGCCATACCATCCGTGATCTCCTCAAGCTCAAGTCTGAATGAGCTCAGCTCTTCCAGCATGTTCCACTCTCGGACTGCCATGGTGGCCACACAATGAGTTGACTTCCTACTCAGAGCATCTGCGACGACATTCGCCTTGCCCGGATGATAGAGTAGCTCGAAGTCGTACTCCTCAAGTAACTCCATCCATCGCCTCTGGCGCATGTTCAAGTCGCGCTGAGAGAAAATGTATTTGAGGCTCTTGTGGTCCGAGAATACTCTGAACTGCTCCCCGTATAGATAGTGCCTCCAACTCTTCAATGCAAAGACCACTGCTGCCAGTTCTAGATCATGGGTTGGGTAGTTGCGCTCATGCACCTTCAATTGTCTTGAGCCATAAGCAACTACCTTCTCGGACTGCATCAAAACACAACCAAGTCCCTCGCCTGAGGCGTCACAGTACACATCATAGCCCACTCCCCGCTCCGGAATAATCAACACTGGAGCGGTGGTCAATCGAGCCTTTAGCTCTGAGAAAGAGTGCTCACACTCACTAGTCCAAAGGAACTCCGCTCCCTTGCGAGTCAATGTTGTCATAGGTGCAGCCAATCGTGAGAAGTCATGAACAAAGCGCGATAATATCCTGTCAAACCCAGGAAACTACGGATCTCAAAAACATTCTTGGGCCTTGCCCACTTCGAAACTGCATCGACCTTCGCTGGGTCGACTAAGATACCATCACGGGACACAACATGTCCGAGGAATTTCACCTCTGCGAGCCAGAATTCGCACTTCTCCAGGTTCCCATATAGCAGGTGAGTACGTAACAAGGTCAACACTATCCTCAAGTGTTCCTCGTGTGCCTCTTCACTAGGCGAGTAAATCAAGATGTCATCAACGAAGACTATGACAAACTGATCCAGGTAAGGTCTGAATATGCCATTCATCAAATCCATGAATGCTGTTGGCGCATTCGTCAACCCGAACGACATCACTAGAAACTCAAAGTGTCCGTAACGCGTCCGGAACGCGGTCTTCTCCACATCTTCCTTTTGGACCCTCAACTGATAGTAGCTTGATCTTAGATCAATCTTGGAGAAGCAGGTTGCTCCTCTCAGTTGATCGAACAGGTCATCGATCCTCGGCATCGGGTAGTGGTTCTTCAAAGTTACCCGGTTCAACTTCCGGTAATCGATGCACATCTTCAAGGCACCACCCTTCTTCTTTACGAAGAGGGCGGGTGCTCCTCACGGTGAAACACTAGGGCGGATGAAACCCTTCTCCTGTAACTCTTCGAGTTGTCGCTTCAACTCGACTAACTCAGCTAGCGTGAACTGATAAGGTGTCATCGAGATCGGCGCGGTGTCGGGGATCAAGTCGATCCAGAACTCTATCTCGTGCGCCGGCGGTAAACCTGATAGCTCCTCCGGAAACACGTCCGGAAACTCACATACTACTCTCGGTAGGTCTCTGCTACCCCGCACTACCTCAAACTCCTTTCTCGTAGTCAGAGCGGATAGAAGGACTCCGCTCTTGCTACCCAAAACACAAGTAATAACTCTGTCACCTGACCTCACTGTCACCTGACGTCGAAAGCAATCGATCGTCGCCCGATACCTCGCAAGCCAATCCATCCATACGATCACGTCGAAAGCGGTCATCTCCATAACGAGTAATTCACCAACGAAGGGGAAGTCTGCCACTCGAATCTCACAATCTCTACAGAAATTATCCAGCACTACCTCCCCCGTAGCTGGGGTCTCAAGACACAAAAGGCTACTAAGGGACTCCCCCCTCAAACCCAAAGAACGAGCAAAAGAAGCAGAAATAAACGAATGGGAAGCACCAGTGTCGAACAAAAAAGACGCCCACGAATTAAAAAGTAAACACGTACCCTGTGTAGCCTCATGGCCGGCGTACGGCCTCTTAGCTCTAGCATCTGTAACTGCATAAACTCGGCCCTGCCGTGCCGGTGGTCCTCCTCTCGGTGGTGGTGGTGGTGGTAGTGCCACCTACTGCTGAGGCCTAGCCTGGTGTCTCGGGACTACCACTCCCGTCGCCTGACGCGGAGCTCTCTGCTACAGTGCCTGTCGTGGTTGGCCGGGAGGTGCCTGACGAGGCTGTACCTGCTGGAGCCTTGGTGGAGGTGTAGCTCCAACCCGATCGGGACAAGTGAAAGCAATGTGCCCCTGTCGGCCGCAATGATAACAAGTTCGATCATCAACACGCTGCCTCTCACCAATCCCCTGTGGACGCTCCATCTGCCGCTCTGCGAGTCCTCTGCTCCTCGGGCAGTCTCGGCCAAGTGTCATTGTTGTCTGCATACAGGGCAGAACTGTGATAGCGGGGCAGGTCCAACTGACGCCACTGCTGCTCCTCTGCGCATGCCACTCTGCTGAAACTGTGGCTGGAAAAACCCAGAGGTCCTCTGCCGCCTCGCATCACGCCTCTCTGATGGTCTGAGGAAACCACTCGGCCTCGGCCTGATATCTCACTCTCTGGCGCTCTCTCGAAAATGCCTCTCCACTGCCAAGGCCTGGTCTACTAGAGTAGAGTACACCTTTGTCCTTAAAACAATAATCCGATCTGCAATAGTAGGAAGGAGCCCACGCTCGAACCGTCTGCAACGATTGTCCTCAGTATGCACCATCTCGGGTGCGAAGCGGGACAAGGATAAGAACCTCGCCGCATACTCGGATACTATCATGCCCCTTTGTCGTAGCTCCATGACCTACTGGCGTTTATCATCTCGAACCAAACGAGGAAAGTACTGCTCCAGGAACAGTCGACTGAAAAGCTCAAAATCCTCACCAAATCTGGTATGCACAGACTGCCACCAGTAAAAAGCCTCACCCTCAAGCTGGAAGCTAGAGAAGGAGACTCTCAGACGTCCCTCAGAAATACCGGACGTGTCAAGGTTGCGAGTGATCCGCTCCAACCATAGAACTGTTGTCTCGAAATCAACGCTCCCAGAAAATGTCGGTGTACCCAAACGACGGAAATCACGAAGTGCCTGGGCCGTGTAGCTATCCATCTGACCTGGTCTCTCGACGGCGACTGTCTCAATAGTAGTCACAGGCTCTGTCGCCGGTGCTGTGGCCTCCTGCTGAGCACTGAGTGCTGCTAGCACTGCGCGTACCACCTCATCAATGGGGGTAGCCTGAGTCGGCTCTGCGACTGGGGTATCTCTCGCTGGGGACCCTGTCGGTCCATCCTCAAAGCTCTGGTGCTCTGTGGGAGCAGCACCCTGGGCACCTGCTGCCCTTGCCAGTCCAACAACTGGTGACTTGCTCTGCCCCAAAGCTGGGCGACTCCTGGTACCTATCGGGACGTAAACACGAGACATCACGTAGGATCGCTGCAGTAATACGTACAGTTCAAACTCAGTTTAATACTAACGAGACCAATTAAGCAAAGAGGACGTTCTCGTGCGTCTCGACGGATCCTAATTGGATCAAGGATAAGTAGATAAGTCGTATATAGTACTTATATAGACACAGAAGTCCGCACATTGTGCGTCTCACACAGCAAACAAGCAATGCAACCAACTCCCATATGAGACAAAGTTCACACACAACCACACCCATCACTAAGGTTTCAAAGCGCGAAGCAAACAGTTTGGAATGAAGTCCTTAATCCTTTTATCATAGCCTTTCTCTTTCCTCAATTTCCTTATCTTTAATCAAAATAATCAAGTCGATCTCGCATCGTTAAAACTTGATTCAGGCGTCCCCGAACCTCGTTGTAACCACTTGACATCCAACCATCACGTTCGACTACAGTGGCGCCCCTGAGTCAACCCGTGATAGAACAACCAATTCAGTTTTACAGAAAATTCAGTATGACCTATTCGTATTTTCCACTAACCCCCCGTTTAAACGGGACATTTACCAATCAATTCTCACTAGTTATTCGATATAAAGAGTCCTCATGTTCTACAAGGTACAAAACACAATCAGTACACAGATTTCTCATGCTTCGCAAAGTACACACGCAATAAAAAGGGTGCAAGAATACCCGAGTTCTATTCTTTTCTCAAAAGTCATACCAATTGGATCATCTTTTCAACTTTGATTCTTTAAACAATTCTCAACATCCAACCCGAGTCAACACTCAAACAATTCCAAAATCTTAACATTCCAATCCTTCCTTAAGTCCACCGTTCGATCACTCACCATTCCGACAAGTAACACTCCAATAAATCTAATCTCCCACCTAACCAATAACTCATCCAATTAACCTTTCAACCTTATCGAACATGAAACGACCAACACGGTGGTAACACACTTAACACACTCAACAATATACACTACGGTTCCATCATTGCTCGTTAACTCAATACCGATCTCAACCATTTGGTTTCCCCGATCATTGTACATTATAGTCCATAGGGTAAGGATACCACTCAAGCGATGTAACCATTGTAAACAAAAGAATTAAATTTAAACCATTGAAATCAGTAAGACTCGAGTCGTTCTCACTCTATGCATTAATGTCTTTAACTTGCATCACTGAGTACATGACTTAGACCTCCTAACTCTACCCACCTAACTGACGTTGGTCCGAGGTTTTGAAAACAAGTTCAAAATTTACAACCTGTTTCAAATGAAACCAGGCTCTGATACCAAATTGTCACGCCCCAAATCCAGTTTTGACCGGACTCGAGACGTGACTAGGATTAATAATAGAAAAGCGATGAATAAATGACATAAATAAACTTCCTCAAATCATCAGTAAATAGTTCAAAATCTCCAATGAGTCACAGCTCAACATAAAGAGTAAGGTATAAAGTGTTTAGTACAAAGGACCAACACAAATCTATGATAATCCCCAAGACAAACTGAAGCTCCCAAGCCTCGAACTCTCTAGACATCAGGTACTCCTGTAAAAACAGTAAGAGAAACAAAGGGGTGAGCTTACGCTCAGTAGGAAAAATCTTAACAACTCCACCTTTAGATCAATACTAAACTGTTTAAACAAATAACGTAAATAACGATTTAATACGATTAACAATGAAATACTAATAAAGAGAATAGATCACAATAGTATCGTACTCTTAAAGATAACAGTAACTTAAAGGATTTCATAAAAAAGTACTATAACGAATCAATATGATTAAATTGGGAGCAATTGATATCATGCCAACCACTTGCTTTCTCAAGCCTCCGATCTATGGATAGATTCTGGGGTCACATCAGTTCCCATATTTCCGATCAACCAGAGTACCCATATCATATCAGATTTTCCCTCGGTCCAGAGGAGGCACATACATCGGGGCACCGGAAACCATCCCATAGGGACGCTCATCGTCGGGATTCTCAGAAATGCCTCCAAAGGACCATAAGTCGTAGGGAACCAAGGTAGTACTCCCGTAGGACGCACACCCTTGGGTGAAACCTCAGTAACCATCTCTCATGAAGTAATCAAATCACTATCCCGTAGGATCTGCCAAGCCCTTAGGCTCCAATAATCAATCAATATCTCGTAGGATCTGCCGAGCTCTCAGGCTCCAATAATCAATCAATATCCCGTAGGATCTGCCGAGCTCTCAGGCTCCTATAATCTATCAATATCCCGTAGGATCTGCCGAGCTCTCAGGCTCCTATAATCTATCAATATCCCGTAGGATCTGCCGAGCTCTCAAGCTCCTATAATTTATCAATATCCCGTAGGATCTGCCGAGCTCTCAGGCTCCTATAATCTATCAATATCCCGTAGGATCTGCCGAGCTCTCAGGCTCCTATAATCTATCAATATCCCGTAGGATCTGCCGAGCTCTCAGGCTCCAATACTCAACCAATATCTCACTGTGTCTGTCAAACTCCACCACCACAACGGCACCGGATTACCCCCCCGGTGTAGTACCGAACCGAACAAACAACCATTTCAAGAATGAGAACTAAGGAAAATGCATTATAATTCAACCATTAATGAACACTTCTCAAATCACACTTTCATCACAACAAAGACATCCAATAACACTCTACACTTACCGTATACTTACCTGCCACGAACCAGCGGTACATCGATCACCTGATTGTACCCCGTGGCACAACCAGTCATACTCGATCATCCGTTTGACCAATAAGTAATTCACACTTAACCACTCAATCAAGCAAGTAAACACTCAACCAATCAAGCAATCATGTGAGCGATCAATTAAGTATTCAATCATGCAAGCTAACTAGTTTCATTAGACTCTTAGTTTATCCTAATAACTAACAACCAAGCATGTGAACCTAGCACACAACTAATCCGAGAGCTCAACACAGCCTCCCTACCAGTAAATCAATTCCCAAGTATTGAAAGCGAGTTATACTAGTCATCTTCATCCTAAGCATGCATATTAGACTCATCCATTTATTAGTAATTGAAAAACGATTATTCTAGTTATTCGCATCCTATAGGCAATTCTAGGACCTTTCCGATTTTATTATCCTAACATGCATACTAAGCATTTAAATAAGAAGTTAAGACTTTCCCTACCTTGTGGTCTTCCTCTAACGAATCTCTGTTGTAATGCTTGCTTCACCTCTCCTCCGTTCTTCACACGGGTACCGGAAAGGGTCTTCGATCCTCGAGCTCGAAATCAAGGTCTTTGAACACAAAAAAAAATCTAATTAGACTCCACTTAACAGCAAGTAAAGTCCCCCAAAACCTTCCCAAAAGTTCAGCTCCAAACAAAGATCGAAAACGGTGGAAAAGCCTCAAAAAGCACCAGAACTGGTCGGCCACAGACACGGTCACGGAGCCGTGACACCACCCCTCACGGATGACGTCACGGAGTCGTGACGCGTGCCGTCACGGACTCCCTCACAGAGCCGTGACGTCACCCGTCACGGAATCCGTCACGGATCCGTGGCGCTCCAGGGCAGATTCGCCCTTCTTCAACCTACAGCTCCTTTTCTCCGAAAATCCACTACCAAACTCCATTTTGAACCATCTTAAGTTCCCAAAACAGTCAAATACCTCCAATACTCCTCTACCCATGGTAGGAATCAACAAATAAACAAGTTTCCAAGGATTCTCCAAATCAAAATCAAATCAACAACTCCATTAAACCCAAGGTCTTCCATCAAAAACCCACCAAAGCTTCTTATCAACATCAACTAACATCATTTCAATCAAATCCAACAACTTCTAGCAAACCCAAAACAAAACCCATGAATTGAGATGAAGTGAAAAGAGATATAGCTAGTTCCATTACCTTTAGGAGAGTGAGATGGAGAAGATGATGATGAAATGGAGAAGGAAGAGGTAGGAAATGGCACCAAGTTGCTCCTTTTTTCCTTTGCTTCTTCTTCAAGACTCCATGGAAGCTCCTCTCTCTCACTTTCCTCTCAATTTTCGGCCACACACATAAAATGAGATGATTTTGGTCTTCCAATTTCATATAAGACCTAGAGTTGGATAATGACTAAAAGCCCTTTAGATATTTTTCCCTTGTAGAGGCTTTTAGGAGGGTATAGTGGTCCAAGACCACTCCCTTTTCTCTCTTCTAACCAAATAGGGTCAAGTGTCCAAGTAGGTCCTCTAGCTTTCCAAAATAATTTCCAGCACAATAATTAATATTGTTTTAGTCGATATAAAGTCCAATTTTGACCAAATTTGACTTCCTTCAATATTATACTCAAACGAAAGGAAACGGCCCAATTAAGCCAACCGTGATGGCGGCTAAGCATTTTGGGCCCCGGAAAAGCCCCGAATGACCTTCTGAGTTATCGGTTGACTTTTCCCGCAGAAAGTCAAACTTGTCTTAAAAGTCACCGGTTCGACCGGGATCGACCGGGAGCGGTTCTTACAATTAGAGTCTGTACCAATAGAGGGAGCATGTGGGCGTGAACCCATAGTTGGAGTTGATCAAGTGCAAGAGGCTCCCTAGCCATTAGGTCCAAGTCCCCAAGGAGGAGTGGACGACCATCAAAGCATCATGGCTCATTGCTCCGGACCCATGCCCGCGCTCCCTCAAACTCGAAGTAGAACCCAAAGATCTCGGGACCAATGTCATTGATCACCAGGACCTCCGCGGATCTTCCCCACGCCTTCGTAAAGTTCCGTAGTAGAACCTCCTTATGGGGCGGCTTTTAGGACCAAAGCTTACCCATTATAGTGAATTTCTGATGGGAAAGACCGAGGGGTCCACCGGGGAGTATGGGACGAGGATCTCCAAGCCATCTTCCTCCTCCAGTGAGCACGACGAGATGCCATCCTGAAGGCTAACAAGGTTGAACTCGAGGGGTTCCGGTAGTGCTTGTGTCCCCGGAGGAAGGCTGGCGTCACACGGCTTGGGCATCCGACGACGACGGACCATGCATGAAGGTGTGGTGAGTAAATCCAGGATGAGAGGAATCATTTCCACGTTAGGGATCCCCTTAAACAAAGTCTCCACGGCTGTCCTCCCATCATCCACCATTAGAGCTTTCTCCTAGAGAGGATCACGATACAGTGGGGTCAAACCGTCATTGGAGGCGGGGGCTCATCGAGCCTAGGGCCCGCATGCAGAGGAAACGACGTAGGAGGTGACGGTGGGTTACTTGGCGAAGAAGCAACCAGAGCATCCTTCACCGGACGACCTCTCCTTGGTTTTGCTAGCAACGCGTCAGACCCTAGAGAGAATGGTATGATCGTCGGTGAAAGGGCCGACGGATTTGTAGAGGGTGGTGTTGGAAGAGGTTGCGAAGAAGTACCTGCTAGGGTTAGCTTGGATTGCCGAGAAGAGGGGGGAGGAGGGATTGCCGAGAAGCACATGGATGGAGGCGGCGAAAGAACATGACCAACAGAGATGTCGACGGCCATGATAGGCGTAGGTAATAACTTCATAAGGCTAAGGTTTTTCTCGGACAAAGACTCTCAACAAATATACGAAAGAGAAATAGTTTCTATTAGACTTGTTCTTACTACAAAACGGTACGGTAGGAGTGGTTTTTGAGGAAAACTAAAGGGCATGTGTTTTTTTATATATAAATAAAGTGAACATAAAAAAAAAAGGAAAATGACACATAACTCTCCTTAACTATTACCGTTTTTCACATCACCCCCCCCCCTAACTATTTTTTGTGACATTTAACTCCCCTAACTTCATTTTTTTTTCATTTTAGTCCAACGTTGTTAACTTTCCATCCAATGGACATCAAATGTCCAAAATACCCCTCATTAACCATCAAATTTTCAAAAAAGTGCCATTGATTCTGTAAAACTATATTAACCTTCACAAACTTTCTAATTTTCGAAATATATCATTAAAATTATTTTTAATATATATTTTTTATATTTTCAGATTATTTATTTCTTTACATTTTTTGTTAAAAAAAATTCATTAATAACTTTTTTATTTATTTTTATTTTTCATTAATAATTCTTTTATTAATTCTGTTTTTAGATTTTAAATTATTTATTTTATCATTTTCTTTCCAATTATTTAATTCTTCATTAACAGAGAGGCAGACACATCAAGTTCGTTTTGTTAATACTCTTATGTCATTAAAAGAGAATCCACATAATTAAAGAACCTAACCATGAGAACTCAGTTCATTTGAATCTAACCAAATCACAACAACTTCTCACCATTAACTTTCAATTCTTTGAACTCACCAAAACTTCCCCACACCACCATTACATCCGGCCACAATGAGACCTCAGTTTGAATTCAAAATTAAACAGTTCCAAACTTTGAATCATGAGTAAAAAAACATGGGAAAAAAAAGCTAAAAAAGAGAGTAGAAGATGGCGACACAGCGGCTGTAAGGATTTGCAGAGAAGAGGTAGACATGAGAGAGAGTGAGTTTAGGGTTAGATTGAAGTTTGAGATTTAAAAGAGGGTACTTTGGACATTTAAGAGAAATATAACAGCATGTGCTTCGCACATGTCCTTTTCCATCCGAAATTTAAGTAAAGTGAAAAATAAATAAAGTTAAAGGAGTTAAATGTCACAAAAAATAGTTAAGGGGGTGATGTGAAAAACGATGATAGTTAGGAAGGGTTATGTGTCATTTTTCTTAAAAAAAAATGGAATATTAGTCCCTCCTTGGGCATGTAATTAAAGATTACCAAATAAAGCGCCATGAAATATAAAATATGGAAACGAAAAGATTTGGCATGTGATTTAATTATTACTCCATCTCTCTGTATAAAGAGCACAACCAGTGAAGTAAATCAGCGGTTATATCATAAGATAGAAAGACATGGATTGGGTTGTATTGGTCTCCTGATTCTTTGTATGGTGATGGATGTGATTCTTCGGGGACAACGTAAAATTTTGAATGAACTGGTGCCACAGCTTCAGCAGCTGCAGGCAGCAACCACCATTTCAAATTCCACAAGCTATATATATATGTATATCCATGGATAATGAGAGTTCGTTAGCTA
This sequence comes from Erodium maritimum, assembly GCA_963921825.1. NCBI lineage: Eukaryota > Viridiplantae > Streptophyta > Magnoliopsida > Geraniales > Geraniaceae > Erodium > Erodium maritimum. The sequence goes on along the minus strand of OY997588.1, from coordinate 124,758,108 downwards.
TACTTTTTTTTTGAAACGGGAAAGAAGTAGTATTACGATATCATTGTGTTTACAATTTGGGACCTAACAGTCCCGGACACTAGTTTTTGTCCCGATCGGTCGTGGCCCATCGGGCACACATGGTTCCATACAAATAGTCCGAACTTAGGAATTCTTCGATCCAACGTTACAAAAAAAAATAATAAACCAAATGCCTAAACTTATTGAGCCACATGATTATTCAAACTAAAGCAGCGAAACCTACTGGAGAATTTGTCTTTAGTGCAGAATTCCCGAGATCTCCTTGCTGTAAAAGCTTGGTCGGGGTTGATAGTCCCGAATCCGGATGTCGTTGAAATAGGCCCCAGCCGACCGTCCCTCCTCCCGGATCCCAGATCCACCGAGGGGGCGGACCCATGCCGGCGAGGGGTGACCCTAGGGCGATTTGCCGCTGCAGATGGGATACGGCACGTGAAGCCCGTAATCCAATGAACGGCAGGGGGGCCACTGGCTTGAAGCCGATAATAAGTTCGTTAGCTATACTTATTATCGGCTTTGATCCGAAAAATATTACTACTTATTTATGTGTTTCAATAATATGCTTCCTTAAATTTCTTCCTCTTACCGTTATAATGTAAGAATATATATATGTAGGATAACAATCAGGTACAAACCTCATAAATTGGTCAGAACGTATAACTAATCTCATCCTTTGAAATATTTTATTGGATGAGTGAGATTTGTTTTCCAATTTGAACTACACGCGCATATAAATATGCTGAAATTGGTTTTCATTTCGAATTTGAGGGTAATTTCGACTTTTTTTCACCAAGTTTACTATTTTGATCTTTCCCGCTTCGTTTCAATTCCGATTTAATTTTTTCTTGCGCCAATAATTTTATTTTTCCAAGACCTATCTATCAAGTAGCATATTGAATACGTTTTGAAGCAAGAAAAAAAAAAGATTTACTCAAACAAATAAAAAAGAAACGAAATGAATGTATGTTTTGTAATTTTCAGTTGTATGTGTACCCTAAACTTAATGTAGGTTTATGTTGCAAATGAAAAGTTATGCGTAGTATACATACAAATGCATTTGCAAAAACATACATTAAGGTTAACTTACACATACAAATGAAAATGGTAAAAACATACATTAAGTTCAGCTTACACATACATATGAAAATGGGAAGAACATACATTAAGTTTAGCTTACACATATGCAGTTGCGAAAACATAAAAACATACATTATGTTTAGCCTACACATACAAATGAAAATGGCAAGAACATACATTGAGTTTTAGCTCCTATAAATATACATTAGGTTTAGCATACACATACAACTGAAAATTACAAAACATACATTAATTTCGTTTATTTTTTTGTTTGTTTGAGTAAATCTTTTTTTTCTTGCTTCAAAAAATATTCAATATGCTACTTGATAGATAGTTCTTGGAAAAATAAAAATATTGGCGCAAGAAAAAATTAAATCGGAGTTGAAACGAAGCGGGAAAGATCAAAATAGTAAACTTGGTGAAAAAAAACGAAAATAGCAGCCAATTTCGATTTCCCACTTGTATTTTATGATTCCCACTATTTTTTTTTTCCGAAAATACCCACAAACAATGCGCGTGAACATATTTTGGAATCAGAATTTATCAAAAATCTTAGCCCTTATTTTGCTATATTGAATGGTGTAGATTAGTTCTATGTTCTGATCTAAGGAAGGGTTTGTACTTGATTGTTCCCCTATATATATATATATATAGGGGAACAATCAAGTACAAACCCTATTTCGGGTCAGAACATAGAACTAATCTGGGCCATTGATTATCCAGATCGGATGGCCACCGAAATTCAGAGGGGGTGGTGATTGATTACGAAATCAATTACAAGATATGCATTAATTAAAAAGATATTAAAAGATATGCATTAAATCTGGTCCATTAATTCTACGATCTAAGGGCTCAGATTGATAGTTCTACGTTCTGACGAAAGATATAAATTTGTACCTAATTGTTATTCTATATATATATATATATATATATATATATATATATAGGGGGGGCTATAAAGTACAAACCACTTCTTAGATAGGAACATAGAACCAATATACACCTTCCAATATAGAAAATCTATGGCCCATAATTTTCAGAAATTATACATGTAAAATTGGTTCACGCGCATCTATATGGGGTAGTTTCGGAAATTGGACGCGAGAATCAGGTACGAATTGGCTGCGATTTTTGTTTTTTTTTCACCAAGTTTACTATTTTGATCTTTCCCGCTTCGTTTCAACTCCGATTTAATTTTTTCTTGCGCCAATATTTTTATTTTTCCAAGGTCTATCTATCAAGTAGCATATTGAATATGTTTTGAAGTAAGAAAAAAAAGATTTACTCAAACAAACAAAAAAATAAACGAAATTAATGTATGTTTTGTAATTTTCAGTTGTATGTGTACGCTAAACCTAATGCATGTTGATAGGAGGTAAAACTCTATGTATGTTCTTTCCATTTTCATTTGTATGTGTAAGCTAAACTTAATGTATGTTTTCGCAACTACATATGTGTAAGCTAAACTTAATGTATGTTCTTCCTATTTTCATTTGTATGTGTAAGCTGAACTGAATGTATGTTTTTACCATTTACATCTGTATGTGTAAGCTAACCTTAATACTACCCATAACTTTCACTTTACAACATAAACATACATTAAGTTTAGCGTACACATACAAATGAAAATTACAAAACATACATTAATTGTGTTTCCCTTTTTTTGTTTGAGTAAATCGTTTTTTTTCTTGCTTCAAAACGTATTCAATATGCTACTTGATAGATAGATCTTGGAAAAAGAAAATTAATTGCGCAAGAAAAAATGAAATCGGAGTTCAAACGAAGCGGGAAAGATCAAAATAGTAAACTTGGTGAAAAAAAAGTCAAAATTACCCTCAAATTCGAAATTAAAACCAATTTCAGCATACTTTTATGCGCGTGTAGTTAAAATTGGAAAACAAATCTCACCCATCCAAAAAAGGATTTTAAAGGATGAGATTAGTTCTACGTTCTGACCAATTTATGAGGTTTATACCTGATAGTGATCCTATATATATATATATATATATGTTGAATCGTCCCACTATCTTAAGTTCTTTGTTTATTTCAGATCATTCTCTCGTTTTTCTGGTTATTATCTTGGATGAATTGCACAATTTGTTGACGTGGGATTATTCTGTTTTACCAAAACCTCCTAGTAGGTTATTGGCGATAATATATCTCTACGTTTTCTTTCAAAAAAAAATATTGAATAACACAGCAGGTTAGATTTTCTATCCTGGTTATTTGTGCGTCCTTAATCTCATTAATTTATGACTGTTTTAAAACTATTTTTAATATCAAATAGCGCATGGTTAGATTTTGGAAAGTATAAATGTTATAGGAGACTGTATTCTTTACACCATCATTGTTAGTTGGGATAATTACACCTCAGTACCCTAAATCTTTCATATTTCATTTAGAGTACCCTAAATCTTTTTTGTGTCATTTCAATACCCAAAATCTTTCATATTTCATTTAGAGTACCCTAAATCTTTTTGTGTCACCTCAGTACCCTAAACTTTTATTAATTCCATTTTAGTACCCTAAACTTTCATTAATTTCAGTTTAGTACCCACTGTTAACTTTACCATAATTTTGGTTGTTGGTGAGGGGTAGTATGGTCATTTTACTTATTTTGGATGGAAAATCATATGTAAAGTTAACGATGGGTACTAAAATGGAATTAATGAAAGTTTAGGGTACCGAGGTGACAAAAAAAATTTAGGGTACTCTAAATGAATTAATGAAAGTTTAGGGTACTGAGGTGACACAAAAAAGATTTAGGGTACCCTAAATGAAATATGAAAGATTTAAAGTACTAAGGTGGAATTATCCCTTGTTAGTTTATAGAACAAAAATTTAACAAATATTGATCAGTGGATGAAAATAATATTTTAAATTCTTAACATATCTCTGATTTACTTAATAAATATGATTTAGATCAAACAGTCAACCATAAGGTAAAATGATGATATAATCTTCTTTGAGCAGCAAATGACATTAAAGGACTTACCCTACTGCTAATCTTGACTTGGGTGACGGATCAGATCCGTCACCCATGTTAGCATATTCGTCGGCCAAGTCCCGTCGGTCAAGAATTTGGGAAACGAATAGCTGCATCCGTCAGTAGGCTTCTCACCTTACCGACAGATCAGTCCCGTCAGCCAAGTCCGTTCACCTTTCCCACGGATCAGAGCCATCAGTTAAGTTCGTCACCTTACCCACGGATCCGATCCGTCAGCCAAGTGGGTTCATCTTACCCATGGATCCGATCCGTCAGTCAAGTGGGTTCACCTTACCCACAGATCCGATCCGTCAGCCAAGTCTAAAAACTTACCCACGGATCCGATCCGTCAGCCAAGTGTAAAACCTTACCCACAGATACGATCCGTCAGCCAAGTCTTAAACCTTCCCCACAAATTTAAAAGATCGTATCCGTCAGCCAAGTTTGTGTTGAAAAACAAAAAAAAGGTTTTAAAAATCATGCATCCATCGTGCATTAAAATGTACCTGTTCCTGTACCTATGTTATCAAACCATAAAAACAGCATACACACATCCAACATCATGTACACACATCAAACCGACATTTAAAAATATTAGTTCTAAGCAAGTTTATCAGTTCACATATAAAAAGAAGTTATAAGTTCACATATCCAAATAAAATATTGTTCAGAGCAAAAAGAGGAGGACTGACTAAGGTAATGATGATGGGGCTGATGATGGGGCTGATGACGGAATCGTTGATGCCGGAGTCGCTGATGCCAGAGTAGCAGACGGGTTAACGGAAGAAGGCACAATGGTGTTCTGCTGAGTGGATGCCCAAGAGTTGAACAACCCCCGAAACTGAGCTTGTTCCGCTGCTTGGGCAGCAATCCTGGCCTCCATCTCGATGCGCTGCTCCTCCATCAACTGGCGTTGCTCCTCCAATTTTTGAGTGAACTCGGCATGTTGATCAGTCATGCTCCTCTTCAGCTCTTCTATCTCCATAGACGAGCTTACTGAACGCGCACTCAAGCACCCATCGCCTTCCACATCCCGTTGTGTTGGGTGCTTGACCGCCTTCCTGATGCTGGATTGGAGTCTGCCCTTCTGTTGTTTACCCGTGATAATCTGGATGAGGGGGAGCTCTTCCTCCAGAGTCAATGGCTTCAAAACAGTAGGCGATGAACTCTCGCACTCCGTCACCTGTGACTGCGATAACTTCTCACGGGCCTCCTCCACAATTGCTTTGGCATGTGCCTGATAGAAAAACCCACAATCGTATTCACTTAAAACTGTAAAATGCAATAAATGTAATTAAAGAAATATATACCGCTCTATTCATGTTCTCCTAATTGCGGTCATTTTCCTTTGTGTAGACCTCGACGTAGGCGTCGCAACATGGAAGTATGGAGGATTTGGTAAGACAGCGTTAGACCCGTTTTGCGAGTGGCATACTACCCCCGTGGTGAGAAGTCACGTTATGCGCTCGAGATGCCTTCCCATTGTCACTCAATATCTGTAATAAACGAATCAAATGTTAATTCACATTAATATAGATTCATGTACTACTTGGTTGGACGGTAATTAAACATTTATAATTAACACCCTAATTCTAAACTAATTATTGATAACTCATACAAGTAATTTACATAATTTACCAAACAAAATAATAAAGTGCTTACTTTGAATTCATCTGATTTGAAGTACTTGTAGAGCCAACGGAACTGGTCCTCGCGTTCAAGGAACTCCAACGGTGTGGGTATGTGTATCTTAGCATCGGGGTGCTCGGGATCTTTTTACTTCGGCTCCATTTTGAGGATCCACGCATGGATATCATACTTCCAATCACGGTAACGGCTGGACGCCGTTTCCATGACAAATCAAGCAGTTTGTCAAAGTGTGGTCCGAATTCGAACTTGTACAACATCTGAATAAATGCAACACATTAGTAATTATATACGAAACAATTATATACGGAAAAGGTAATGTACTTACGCTGAGCTGGAAGAACATAACCTCCTTAGCACTTTCAGGAACTTGATAGAAGTGTGGCTTGTCCATGGGGATGTAAGTCCGTACTATGGACCCAATCACCCGAACGACATCCTCCCGCTCAAGCATCCCTGTGACGTGTTTACCGTTATGGACCAAAATAAATTTTCCCCTGGGCGGGGCCATATCCTTGAGCCTACGGTGGAGGTTCTTGTTGGTCACCACACCTCGCTTCCCGGTCTTGGTCTTTGTTGAGGTGGAGGTCGACTCTCCTCCGGCCAGCAGGGCAGAAACATCTTCATCGTCCTCCACTAGGTTTGGAGAGCGGATGCTCAGGACTTTGTCACAGTTGTGGTAGATGCTGCCTCATTACCACCGGGAAAAGGGGCTGCCTCACTACAACCGAGAGAAGGGGTCTCGCAATCTCAGAGGCGCCGCATTGTAGGTGTCTGAGCCGTTGTATTTTTGGTGGAGGCTTGAGTGGTGCCACCAGATTCTGAGGGTTCCGCTTGGAGGCCCTCGGGGGCGCTCAAGAAGTGGATGCGGCTGTAGAACTTTGTATAATTTCTCTTTCCCAGCCTGCGAACTCATTTCAACATGCAACCAAAAAACATTGATTATAGCAAAATCACCTATTAACTTACTGCACATAAAAGTACGATACCCCATAACATTGAATCATTAAAAACACTATTCAAGTACGATACCCAGTAATTATAATTCTTCTCATCGCTAATCTAATCATGTTATTTGTTATATTAGATTGATTAGCTAACATTCAAGGTCATCGATCAAAATGCATCACTATCCCTATAATGTCCATATAATTTATCCTATATCTTCTTGGAACCCCAGAAATTGTGTTAATACATTTAACCCATAAATCGGCGATGAAAACTTTCCATTAAGATTGGATTTTGTTTACTACATTTCTCCCATTTGCTTCAATAGAAAATAATCTACACCTCTCACCATTATGTTCTTCATCAGCTAGAACAACTATTTCAGTGTGATATTTAGATTCATTCTTGCTCTCCTTATCATCAAATACACCACAATTCAAAAGGGGCTAAGTTCCGACCTAGGTAAATAAGTCAAATTCAAACAAATAATTTATAATTTCACAAACTAACCCACAAACCCAAAAGCAAAAATCAATAAAATCCCAACCTAAAAATGAATTTTTACCCTCAATTTAACAAACTTCCTCACAGTCACAACATCAAAATCACAAATCCATCAAAAAAATCAAAAGAAACACAACAATCACAACCACAATACCTTCATAACCCTAATCAACAACAAAAACGATTTCATAGAGAGCATGAACCTAACACCGCCTAGAAAACCCCGATCGAAGCAACAACAACAACTACACAATCGGCGGCGATCGTAAAATCGAATCAAAACCCTCTAAAACCCAATCGATAGGGTTCAGAACCGAGAGAGATGGGGGCAAAAGAAGATCTATCTCCGGCGAGCTTCAACCTTCTCTGGCTGGGGTTCCAAATAGGGAAGAAGATGGTGCGAAGAGGTCGGCAACGAGAGGATCGGGCGAGCTTGGTCGGCGGCGAATCGGAGAGCGAGACAGAAGACAAAGAGAGTCTCGATGAAGAAGAAAAGGGAAATGAGGAAAGAGGGAGGCCGATTCGTTCTTGACCTAATTTGTGGGTTCTACCGACGGATACACGCATCCGTCGGGCAGGTGAAAACGATAACATTTTACTACCAACACTTGGAGAAATTTGGGTGAAAATTTAAACGCTGGCCGATGAATACATGCATCCGGCCAGCTTTAGTTGACTTACATTGACCAAAAACCGTCAGCTTTCCCGACTATCGTATTAGTGATAATTGAACGATATAATTACTTAGCATGCCTCATATCCAATATAAGATCATATAGTACTCTTAAATATCACATACATAAAATGAACGAGACAACGTCATACCTTATATTACCGTAGGACTGAATATGTTCATGCACATAGTGGAACTGACCATTTCAATCAATACGTATGTCGGTCGTTCGCATATTATATAATCAAGACCGCTCATCTCGTATGTACTATCCAAACTAGTATACATATGTAAAAAAAACTATCATCTAACGGTTAATTGGTCTTGAATATTGTGGTCAAATATTTTTTTTAAAATAGTCAATCTACTTTACCCACGTACATGTAGCACTTGGCTGACGTATATAGATATGTTAGCCAAGATTAGAACCCTAGCCACATATATAATACATCCGTCGGTAAAGAAATAAAAAAAATCGATTAATTCTAAAATATGATTTCCGTAATTCTCGTTCACATCATATATATGTTTTTGTTGTTGTAAAAAAATTAATGAACTATAGAACATACAAAAACATGCCAATTTGAAAAGTTTATGCAAGAAATTCAAACCGAAACAGAGTATTTGCTATCTGTTTTTGGCCCTTGGATCCGTCGGCCAGGTATTGTCCTTACCGACGGATCCATGCATCCGTCGGACAGGTTGGCTGTCATAGTGAAAACAATATACCTGCAAAACAACAGGCCACCTGAAAAACAGTTTATCTGTATAGCCAATCAATGCATTTGTTTCAAGTAGATATAAGTGGAGACATACAACACATTAGAACTAACAGTTTTCTAATTACAATATTAGTACAATGCTTATATATATTTAATCGGAGTCATTTCTTTCGTCATTGTTGTATCCATGATCTTCAAACTCATCTTCACTATTCTCGTCGTTATCATCAACATCATGTACCTCTTGGAGACCGCCATCAAAATTTGGGATCACATTTAGTTTCGCTACAACTAGTGCAGTTTCAGGCTTGGTCTCTTGGTAATGAGCGTCCACCTCATACGAAAAGGATGGCAAACACTTTTCCGAGATGAATAGTCCTCTAGGGGCCACCTTGTTCACGATCTTATACCCTCCACCCATTTTTGGGTCGTCGATGTAAAATATCTGTTATGGACATTAAATAATTAGGAAACCGTCCAACAATTATACGTAATATACAAATGATGCAACTTGCCTGTTTGGCCATGGTTGCTAGGAAAAACGGATCATCGCGATATGCATTTGTGTTGGTATTTATGGATATCAAACCATTATATACTTTCACGGTATTTAGATTATACCATCCACAGTAAAACAAAACAACTGGCATCCGTCCAGTGTACAGAAGCTCAACTACGTATAACAACACATCGTAATAAGTTATACCGCCCTCTGCATTAAGCATCACACCACTGTTATGTGAGGTTCTTCCTTTATCGCGATGTTCGGACAAGTATTTCACACCGTGTACATGAAATTGAGCATAATAATTTACTCTCTGCACGTTACGATTCAGAGCCTTTGCTGCCAGATACTGTTGACCGTCATCGGAATACGAATCCATTTGGGAATTACTACATACATAATTATTAATATATACACATTGATATATATATATATATATATATATATATATATATATATATATATATATATATAGGGTAGCTATCCAGTAAAAACCACCCTTATTGTGCAAACTACGAACCCACGAGAGCCACTGGATCTGGTCAAAGTGACTTCAGCAGAGCGCCCCAGATGCTGACATGTGGCGCGCGCTGCTGGTGTGTGCATGCACCAACAGCGCACGCACGCACAGTGCTGGTGCACGCGCGCACAATGCTGATAGTTTACATATCACAGTGATGATAGTTTACATAGCACAATGCTGATAGTTTACATAGCACAGTGCTGATAGTTTAGTACAAATGTAACCTATCAGCACTTTTGTACCAAAATATCAGTACCATGCTATGTAAACTATCAGCACTTTGCGCGCGCGCACCAGTAGCGCGCGCGCCCACATGTCAGCATCTGGTGAGTTCGTAGTTTGCACAATAAGGTGCGATGTTTTATATATTCAACTGCCCACGTGTCAGCATCTGGTGCGCTCTACTGGCATCACTTTTGGGGGATCATATGGCTCAGATTGGTTCGTATTTTGCACAATAAGGAGTGGTTTGTACCTTATACCAACCTTATATCTATATATATATATATATATAAGAATACACATTTAAATAATATTGAACTTACGGTTTCCTTGAACATTGAGCAAAATGTAGCAATTCGGTGTGGTAAATCGGTTGACCCTGGGTATTCCGTTTCATAATCCTCTTTGAAATCAATCATCTCGGAGCTGAATTCTTCAACATTCTGCATAGCGGTCCAATGAGCGATACGCAAGTATTCCTTGGTTAACATGGGCTCCCATATTTGAATTGATGGAAGCACATGTTTGGAAACAATTGAAATGCACCATTTATCTGGCATCTCCGGCTCCATGGTTTGTTTATCGAGGTACAAATTGATGAACGTCGCACATTGATGATTAATGTACGATTCTGCGATGCAACCCTCTGGGTATCGGTGGTTGCGCACCCAGTTTTTGTAGTACCCCAATTCACGTTCCACCGAGAGCATCCAAGTATAGTGGACATGACCGGTTTGCAGGACTTGAAATGAGAGATGTTTACACAAATGCACCATGATCGTGTGGGACGGCGGAGGGAATATCATTTCCAACTTACTGAGAACCAATACAATATCAATCTGCATCTCCTTTAGCTTATTCTTTTAAATCTCCCTTGCACAGAGAGAGTGAAAGAAATTTGCAAGCTCACATATCACGGTGGCTACGTGCGGTGCCACATAAGGGCGTACAATGATGGGAAGTATACGTTGCAGCAAAACATGATTGTCGTGTGTTTTAAGCCCAAAAAACTTCTTATCCTTCACGCTTATCTTGTTTTTCAAGCATCCCACATGGCCCGATGGAAACGTTATATTTGTAACCTTATCAAGCACTTCACCACGTTTCTCAGGCTTGATCGTGTAGTCGGCATAAGGCATGAAAGTCTTGTTGCCTGTTGTTTTGGCCCATAGATCCTTATGCACACCCAATTCCTCCCACATTTGTCTGGCTTTCAAATCATCTTTTGTTTTCCCATGCAAGTTAAAAAGTGTTCCAATAAGATTGTCGCAAACATTTTGTTCAATATGCATCACGTCCAATGCGTGCCTTGTCCGCAAAGATTTCCAATACGGGAGTTCCCAAAATATCGACTCATGTGTCCAACACAACCTTTTCTGGCCAAAATGCGGGAATTATAAACATGAGCATGTCAAAAGATATTTCAAACCAGAAAATACAAGCCCAATCTATGGGTCAACAAAAATCTATTACCTAATTTTAATAACGATGAAGCAAACAGTTAAAGCAAACAAATGAGGGTTACCTACTTAACCTCACAAACCAAGCCCAAGCAGAGGAGAAATAAGGATGAGAAGAAGAAAGAAACCTAAAAGAGGGAAAAAAACTTAAAGTGCCTTCAACAGACCTCGAGCCCTGCACCTACCACGAGCCGCACTAAAGCAGCGACTGTCATATTCAACTCGACAAGAAATCACTACAAACAGTCTGACCACAACTGGTCGGACAGTAGGGACCCACCACCACACCAAGCTGTTTGTCGGAGAGAGTTCCATCGAGTCGGAGGCCAGCACCAAAACCGACACACAATTGGAGAACACCAGAACCCAAGCCCCCAGAGCCAACGGACGAGCATCCATCAAAATCTGATGAGACCTTCGTCGGGGCCAACACCCAATACACGGCGAGTATTAGAGTAGACCGAGTCACCAGAGATTGGCAATGGAAAGTACTCCAACAGCCTCGGGAACAGTAGATCCCGGTGAACCTCAAAGCCTCTAGTAGCGGACCATTAGGGAGAGCGACACAGCTTAAAAAACAGTAGATCTTATCCCTAAGAAGGCTAGATCTACATGCGGAGAAGAAGAGAGCTCTATGAAGTCCTCCGCAACGGACGACCAGTAGCGACAGATCTAGACTTAAGGTGGTCTCTACCTGAGACGGTGAAGAAAATGTCTCCCACTTGTAGATCGAAAAGGGTACACCGGTCATATGTTAGTCTTAGTGCCTGTAGTTCAATAAAAAATGTCCAAATGTATATATCATCATTAGAAATAAGATTAAAGCGGCTTTATATTACTTCTGTGTTCGAGTAATATATCGATGTGTGTTCTGATCTATGCCGACCATGCGAATAGAACCATAGATCGAGATAGATCACAGTCGATGGGTCCCTAGTCAATAAAGCTTCGCTAGAAGCGACTAGTGTGAAAGATGGCTCTTCATGACTTACGTTCTGTTAGTCATTGGAATGAGATTTCAGAGTCTGATCATAGATATCATATGGGACATGATATTGGACGACCCAACATGAATATGTGTCATAGATCAAGTCATGAACATATTCATTGTTGTAGCTTGTCATGTATCCTTAGAGCAAGGAGTCTTTGTGAAAACTATGCAGTAAACAACTAGGTTTGCTTTGAGCCCAACGTTTCTTGTGACAGGGTTTCCATAATGGCCAAGATTGGCTTAGAGACGGACTACATGAGTGACACGAAAGACGGCTAAGGGATTCATCTCTCATACTGCGGTATGGGAAAGATATCGGTTGACGGCCGATTGATCGAGATTGACTGAAAGAATAGTATGGCCATACACATGATACTGTGTATCATATATTCAGTCATCTCACATATCAAGGAATAGAGACTGAGAATAATAAGGATGACGGCTCTATGCCTTATATCAATCAGGATATCGGTGATAAAAGGATAATGACAAGGACAACAGAAAGGTTAGAATTGACATGATTGATTCGTTATGCAGTGTCAGACAATACTAAAGTCTCGTTAGTTGCCACTTATATATGATCAAGTAAAATGGGATTTTACGTTGATCTATTGACATGCATAAACCTAAGGGTCACACCAAATGATGAAACTCATTGACACAATTACGGAGAATGGCCAAAAGGGAGTTGTCTCGGGACATGACAAAAACTGGGTTTTGGGTCTTGTGCCTATAAGTTAATAGGACATTACAAATTGTAAGAACCACTCCCGGTCAACGCTAGTCAAATCAACGAAAAATAGGAAAATTTAAAATTTTGGGACATACACATAAATGAACCTAAATTTGACCCCGAGGGTCATATCGGACTTAAGTTGACCCCGATATCGACCAAAGTGAGTTCTGGGTGATTCAAGGAAACTTTTTGACCAATTTGGGAAATGTTGACTTTTTGCCGGAAAAGTCAACCGAGCGACGTTTTGGTCCGTTCGAGGCTCGTTTGGGATCCAAAAAGCTTATCCGTTGTTACAGCGGTCTTAGTTGAGCCGTTTCCTTGTAGCCCGTGAAGTTTCATAATTTCTTGGAAAATGGACCCGTTCGGGGCCCGAGACGGCCGAATTTCGCGAATCTGATTGAAAAATATCTACAAAGATATTTTTCTAACTCATGGGACCCACAAGACACTTGTCATAATTGTGGTGGTAGTTGGTTTTTAAAATAAAGAAAAAGAAAAGATGAATGTTAGTTTGGTAATTAAATGGTAATTGTTGGTTTTTGAACAAAACAAAAGGGAGAAGAAGTGTGGTGTTCGGCCATCTAGAAAAAAAAGGAGAGAAGTAGAGAGAGAAAGTGGAGAGAAGAAAGAGAAGGATGAAAAGGAAAAAGAAAGGAGAAAGTGTTGGGGTTTTGGGATTTCCCGACGATTCAACCGGCGGATCGTCTCAACGATCGAAGAATCGAGCTCCCATCGTCATTCCCTACGGTGAGAACCTATTCGATTTTAGTTTTGGTACGTTTAAAGGTTAGGGTTTGTGTTTAAACGAGTTAAATATGGATGAGTCGAGGTGTAGGGTTCGTTGGGAACGTTTTGGAGCGAAAAGGATCGATTTCCGGTGACCGGAGGCTCGGGGGAGCTCCGGCCACCGTGGATGGTGGCTGGCCGGTGGTGGGTGGTGGCTGGCCGGAGCTAGGACCGGCCACCATGGTGGTGAACCGGTCCAAAACCGGTCCAGCCACCCACGGGTCTTGATGGCCGGGTGGGGCCCACGTGCTCGGGTCTCGGGTTTTCGTGTTCGGGTGGTTTAGGACGATCCCCGAGTCGTTGCGCAAGTCAGAAACCGTGTGTAGACCCGTAGTGACATGAGTCTTGTTTGTGATTGTGTGTATGTGCAGTATTATTATTACTGGCATACTGATTGTGTGTTGCTGCGTGAAACTTTTTTAAGCTGACGCGACTCGACTCAGGAGCGCTCCTGTAGTCGAACGTGACGGTGCTGATATTAAGTGGGTACAAGTTAGTTCAGGGACGCCTGGACCGGGTCGTAACTACGTGATGTCAAAAATGAGATTTTATGATGAAAGGGAGAAAAGTTTTAAAATTGGTTGGCCCGGTGGGCGTGTTTTAAAATTGGTTGGCCCGGTGGGCGTGTTTTGGAATTGGTTGGCTTTGTGGGCTTGTGATTGAGGTTGGGTGACTTGAATTTGTCTGTGAGTCGTTGTGCGTGATTTCCTGCCTTGTCCCACCGTCTTGATTGTACTGTTTGTGTGTTGGTTTTGCGTGGCTGTGTTCAGGATTGTGTTGGTTGTAGAGGTCGTAAGTTCGGTGTTAAAGGGTGAGGTCTTGGGTTCGAGACTCATCAGTAACCTACGGTAGTGATACAGCGCCTCGGTGTGAGAGTCTCACCACGGAGAGGGGTTAGGGTTGATGCGTTGTGGCGCCATACGAACTAGGTTTCCCCTATGTGAATGGGTGTTCGAGGTTTCCCTCGCGTGAACGGGTTGTTTGAGGTTTCCTTCACGTGAGTGGGTTATTTGAGGTTTCCCTACGTGATCGCGTCATTGGGGTATTGAAATTGTGAGCAATAGTGGTTTGCTGAGTTGAGAACATGATCCCCGTTTGAGGTTTCCCTACGTGATCGGGTAATTGGGGTATTAAGGTTGTGAGCAATAGTTGTTTGCTGAGTTGAGAACATGATCCCCGTTCGAGGTTTCCCTACGTGATCGGGTAATTGGGGTATTGAGGTTGTGAGCAATAGTGGTTTGCTGAGTTAAGAACATAATCCCCGTTTCGAGGTTTCCCTTACGAGCGAGAGTATTTGAGGTATTAATAGCTTGAGCAGTCTAACGTTTTGGTATCAGGTTTTGAGGTAGTGGTTTGCCCTGGTTAGATTGGTAAGTCGTTAATGCTTTACTAGTATGCCATAATCGAACGGGTGTCCGTGGAGGTGAGCAGAACGCCCATCCCCTTTACTACTTTTCCCGCAGGGGACGAGTAGCGAACACTGGTTTGGTTGCGGAAAGTTATAAGTGAATGCATAGAGGATCGTGTGAGGGTTGTGCTATACCTTATCGGTGTGACTAATGGAGTGGTTGTTCGGTCTCTGTTTGGGCGTCAGTTTTATTGGATACCGGGGCGTCACACTCGTTTGCTTCGTCAGGTTGTGCTGAGATGTTAGGGCTGAGTTTAGAGTCGTTGAGTCCACCCCTGCGTCTGGACACGACGGTTGGGGGTGATGTGGTGTTGACTAGGTTCTGTCGTGCCTGCGAAGTTAGAGAAGCGAACTAATACAGGAGGTTCGAGAGAGGGCTCAAGAGCCCTGATGTTGGATCGAATCCTCACCCCGAGGTTTCGGGTATGTTCGGAATTGGTGGGCACGACGGCGGTAGTGGGGCGAGGTCTTAGAGAGACTGCGAGGGTCCGTGAGGTTCGGCAGCGACTGAGCTTGTGCGTGAATCCGTGGGAAGGATACTTACGAAATGACCGCCTTTGACGTAATCTTGGGAATGGATTGGCTGGCGAAGTACCAAGCCAATATCGATTGTTATAGGCGACGAGTGACGGTGTCAACAGGCAACACGAAAGTTTCTTGTATTCTGGGTAGTAAGAGCGGGGTTCTCCTGTCGGCTTTGTCCGCAGTGGAGGAAGTATCGACCGTGTAGAGCTGAGAGTTACCGCGAGTGGTGTGCGAGTTCCCCGAGGTCTTTCCTGAGTAGTTAAGCGGGTTACCACCAGTTCGTGAGGTGGAGTTCGGGATTGACCTGATGCCGGGAACGGCAGCGATATCGATGGCGCCTTACAGGTTCGCGCCAACAGAGTTGACCGAGCTGAAGCGTCAGCTCGAGGAGCTCCAGAAGAAGGGGTTTATCCGTCCGAGCGTATCGCCGTGGGGAACACCAGCACTCTTCGTGAAGAAGAAGAAGAGTAGAGAGCTTCGGATGTGTATAGACTACCGGAAGCTGAACCGGGTTACGGTGAAGAACCGATACCCGATGCCGAGGATTGACGACTTGTTCGACCAGTTGAGAGGGTCGACATGCTTCTCGAAGATCGATCTGCGATCCGGATATTACCAGTTGCGAGTTCGGGAGTGGGGCATGATGGGAGAGCTGGGCACGTTCGGGTTGGAGCTAGAAGAGGTTACAAGCGGCGTGGCCATGTGCTTCTTGGTGGCTCAGCCCACCCTGCTTGGCCGGGGGATAGAGGCACAGTCGGTGGATGTCGAGACGACAGAGATCCGGGAGAGAGTTGTCGGCGGCGTTGACGCCGAGGGCTGGGATCGTCCTGCTAATTGGGAATTACAGTATCATGGAGGTTTGTTCATACCGTGTAGCGGTGGAGGCGACGAGCTGCGAGAGTCGCATTATTCGCGTCTAACAGTGCACGTGGGTAGCACTAAGAGGAGCGCGACATCAGGCGGCATATCTAGTGGAGCGGGATGCGGAGAGCGGTTGCGGAGTTAGTATCGCGGTGCCTTACTCGTCAGCAGGTGAGAGCCGACATTAGCCTACAACAACAGCTTTCAGGCCAGTATCAGGATGGCACCGTTCGAAGCGTTGTATGGTAGGCCGTGTCGATCGCTCGTGTGCTGGGCGGATGTGAGGAATAAGAGTTTACTGGGTCTAGAACTGGTCCGAGAGACAGCTGAGTCGGTCGTGCCAAAGCGTGAGCGGTTGAAGACCGCGCAGAGTCAGCAGGAGCTATGTTGACCGACGGCGCCGACCTCTCGAGTCAGCAGTCGGTGACCATGTATCCCTGAAGATGAGTCCCAAAGGTGGACTGATGCGTTTCAACTGCGGCGGAGGCAGGTTAGCCGCGCGATGTATCGGGCCTTTCGAGGTCTTGAGTAGAGTGGGAGCAGTTGCATACCGACTTGCACTGCCACCGTAGTTTGGGAATGTCCATGTTTCCCAGTTGCGGGAGTATATGCGAACCCCTCACACGTCATTGAGTGGGCAGATGTCGAGGTAACGGGTGATGTCTCGTATAAGGAGAAACCGGTTTGGGAAGTGGATCCACGAGAGCAGGTCCTGCGCGGAAAGGTTATCCGCTTAGAACGGATGCAGTGGCGGCACCACGAGGCTGAGTCGACTTAGGAGCGCGAGGACGAGGTTCGCGCGAAGTACCCCAACCTGTTCGACTCTTGAGGTACGTCTGTTTTAAATTTCGCGGACGAAATTCCTTTAAGGGGGGTAGATTGTAAGAACCACTCCCGGTCAACGTCAGTCAAATCGGCGAAAAACAAGAAAATTAAAAAATTTGGGACAGACACTTAAATGAACCTAAATTTGACCCCGAGGGTCATATCGGCCTTAATTTGACCCCGATATTGACCTAAGTGAGTTCTGGGTGACTCGGGGCAACTTTTTGACCAATTTGGGAAAGGTTGACTTTTTGCCGGAAAAGTCAACGAGCGACGTTTTGGTCCGTTCGAGGCCCGTTTGGGATCCAAAAAGCTTACCGTCGTTACAGCGGTCTTATTTGAGCCGTTTCCTTGTAGCCCGTGAAGTTTCATAATTTCTTGGAAAATGGACCGTTCGGGGCCCGAGACGGCCGAATTTCGCGAATCTGATTGAAAAATATCTACAAAGATATTTTTCTAACTCATGGGACCCACAAGGCACTTGTCATAAATGTGGAGGTAGTTGGTTTTTAAAATCAAGAAAAAGAAAAGATGAGTGTTAGTTTGGTAATTAAATGGTAATTGTTGGTTTTTGAACAAAACAAAAGGGAGAAGAAGTGTGGTGTTCGGCCATTTAGAAAAAAAGGAGAGAAGTAGAGAGAGAAAGTGGAGAGAAGAAAGAGAAGGAGGAAAAGGAAAAAGAAAGGAGAAAGTGTTGGGGTTTTGGGATTTCCCGACGATCCATCCGGCGGATCGCCTCAACGATCGAATAATCGAGCTCACATCGTCATTCCCTACGTTGAGAACCTATTCGATTTTTGTTTTGGTACGTTTAAAGGTTAGGGTTTGTGTTGAAACGAGTTAAATATGGATGAGTCGAGGTGTAGGGTTCGTTGGGAACGTTTTGGAGCGAAAAGGATCGATTTCCGGTGACAGGAGGCTCGGGGGAGCTCCGGTCACCGTGGGTGGTGGCTGGCCGGAGCTAGGACCGGCCACCATGGTGGTGAACCGGTCTAAAACCGGTCCAGCCACCCACGGGTCTTGATGGCCGGGTGGGGCCCACGTGCTCGGGTCTCGGGTTTTCGTGTTCGTGTGGTTTAGGACGATCCCCGAGTCGTTAATTCACACCCGGAATGAATTTTGGAATTAAATTGTGAAAGTTGGAATTTCGGGTTTAGAAACTTTAAACGCGAATTAAATTGCTCGGAAGTCGGAAATTGATTCCGTCGATTGCATTGGAACCCTTGAATTGTTCTAAGATCGTAGAAACGAAAACGGAATTTTCTGAGCCCCGGAAGGACGTTTTCCAATCTCGGGCAGATTCGCCGAGCCGGGCGAATCGGGCCTTTCCGGGCCCGTTATTGACAATGTCGAGTAATTGGGAAGTTTGGGAGTGATCGACATTGTCGGGGTTGAGTTTGGGCGTCAAATTCATTAAAATTCAGCTTTGTCTGCAAACTTAAAAAGTGTTTTAATTGTGATCTTGTTAGATCGTGCCGAAGACCGCGGCAAGGGAAAGATAAGCGAGTGGTCGCGAGCACGCCGGAGCTTGGGCGTGGACTTTTGGGAAAGCGTTACGAGGTAGGGAAAAGTAGCCGGATCTCAGCCCTGACTAGGGAAAGTTAACGGTAGAAATGCATGTGACACTTGGGTGTCGTGGGTTAAGTAAGTTTATGGAATAATAGAAAGACAGGCGACACCGGGTGGTGTCGTAGGATACGTGAACATATCGAACAATAGAAATGCATGTGACACTTAGTAGTGTCGTAGGATAAGTGAGCTTATCGAACATTAGAAATACTGGAGGCATTTGGTTGTGCCCGGAGGTTGATTGAATTGTTTGTGTTTGTGGGCTGCCATGAGTGCCCGTGGGGAGTTGAACCCGTATTTTCCTTAGTTTGTGTGTCTTGGGTGGCCATGAGTGCCCGTGGGGAGTTGAACCCGTATTTTACTGTTTGTGTGTCTTGGGTGGCCATGAGTGCCCGTGGGGAGTTGAACCCGTATTTTACTGTTTGTGTGTACTGGGAGGTCAAGTGTGCCTTTGGGGTGTTGAACCCGTATTTTACTGTTGTGTGTCGTGGGAGGTCAGGTGTGCCTTTGGGGTGTTGACCCGTGTATTACTGTTGGTGTGTCGTGGGTGGCCATGAGTGCCTTTAGGGTGTTGACCCGTGTATCACTGTTGGTGTGTCGTGGGTGGCCATGAGTGCCTTTGGGGTGTTGACCCGTGTATCACTGTTGGTGTGTCGTGGGTGGCCATGAGTGCCTTTAGGGTGTTGACCCGTGTATCACTGTTGGTGTGTCGTGGGTGGCCATAAGTGCCTTTGGAGTGTTGACCCGTGTATCATTGTTGGTGTGTCGTGGGTGGCCATGAGTGCCTTTGGGGTGTTGACCTGTGTATTACTGTTGGTGTGTCGTGAGTGTCCATGAGTGCCTTTGGGGTGTTGACCCGTGTATTACTGTTGGTGTGTCGTGGGTGGCCATGTGTGCCTTTGGGGTATTGAACCCGTGTATTACTGTTGGTGTGTCGTGGGTGGCCAAGAGTGTCTTGGGGGTGTTGAACCTTGGGTGTTGATTGTGATTGCCTGAGGTTGGGGGCCCGCCTGACAATAAAGGGGCCATGTGGTCGCGCGCGTGGGGGTTGGCTAGCCTTCCGACTGACCATCGGTAAAGTTGTGCATTCTTCTGCCTGAGGTTGGGGGCCCGCCTGACAATAAAGGGGTTCTGTGGTCGCGCGCGTGGGGGTCGGCTACCCTTCCGGCTAACCACCAGTAAAGTTGTGCATTCTTCGGCGATGGAGGGCGGCTCCCCTTCCGACCAGCAATCGGAAAAGTATTGCGGCATATATCGCTAACAGGTCGACCGCCTGGCCCGACAGAGATCGGGGAAAGTTGTGTGGGGCAGGCTCAAGCCCAGCCGGTTAGCAACCGGCACTGAGCAGCTAAAGTGCGATCCTTTGTGATCTTGTTTGCCGTGTGCGATCCTTTGTGATCTTGGGTGTTGCGTGGTTATTAGTCGCGTTTTGGGTTGAGGTCGTAACCGTTGTGTCGGGTCTACATTACGCGTCCGGGTTGAGTTGGTTGGGGAAAGTAATAGTTTTCGTGTGACAGTCAGGTTACTTGAGTTTGAGGATAGTAGTCCCCGGTGTTTTGTTTGTTGTTGGTGTTTCCGGCATTCTCTGCTAGTATACCGTAGTCAGTCTGGTATCCGTGGTGGTGAGCGAACGCTCACCCCTAGTTGCTTTTCCTACAACTACTGGTTGCGAGACGGACTAGGGGAACTCTCGAAGCTTGAAGAGCTGGGAGCGGGAGTCCGGGTTTTTGGGAGTTTAGCGACGTACGCTTTGTTTATTTTGTCCGCTTGTTTTGCATGTACTTTTAAGTTGTAAAATATTGTTTTGATTAACTAAATGGTGATTTTAAGCGGTTTACTTAAAAGGGTTTGAAAATTGTTTTATTGTTTCACCGTTCGCGTTCCGGGTTCGGTTCTACCGAATTTGGGGCGTGACACGAATCGAGACAAGACTTGGAGTCTTGGGATTGATCACGTCGGATAATGTTGTACATTTCCGGTATAGAAGGTTTGGAGGCGATGAGCGCGTCACAGGACCTCGCTGGGAATGGCCACGAGCCATGTTCCGAGAGGCCCATGCAACCAAGGCCCATGCAACTAATTAATCAAGTCTTGATTAATTAGTACTAAGTAAGCAAGACAATGATTAAGGTGTTTGTGATTCACCACCTAACCCCATCTTGTTTAGCCTTACTTAGCACCACATTTGTCCTATTTCACACCATGCTTCACATACTACTTGCCCTTGATAGTTGTTGATTAAAGGGATAATTGTCCAAAACTACCCTAAAGTTTCGTCCACAAACGAGTTGATGCACAAAGATTTTTCCACGTTGTGTGGCTACCCTGAAGTTATGTCCAAGCCACCTCCTCCTTTGTCAGCAGAGTCGCTGCCATCCTTTCATCCTCCACCAATAAAGCCGCCACTTCCACCACCACCTCATCTGCCACCGGAGCCGCCACCACTACATTCTCCAATGCCACCAGAGGCGCCGCCACCTCCTCTTCTGCCACTAGAGCCCCCGCCCTTGCCAGACCCAATGAGACGATGAACGAGCAATGAGGTGTGTATGAGGATACACATCTCGCCCTGCAAAGTTCGGACCTTGGCTGACACCTTGATTCCCCCATTTCGTAGAGTTCTCCTTTAATGTATGCCCCTTTTCAAACGACCTATATCAATCAGGGCAAACATTTTTAAATCGAGTCAAGAAATGAGTACATTGAACTATAACTGAATAACTACATTTGTGGAGTCTGTCCACCAATTCTTATCTATAACATAACATGGAATCTTGTTATAGAGTTAGCGTTTGATATTTACGGGTCAGGACAAAAGTCTTACACTTTTAATTTATTACTTCCGTGAATAAATTTATTTCTGTAGCGTCTTTACTTTTTAATTTTCATCTAATAAAATTCCTCAAATGCTCAAACAAAAAATTGATATTGTTAACACATTAAAATGACCAGGTTTACAAGTTATCCTTATAAGCACACAAAAAAGGACAACGGACGAGGGTGCACGCCCTCATACACCAACTGTATGCTTCAATTTCGGGGACACGTTCCCTTACCTGGGATGGATGGATGTTTTTACTGGATTGATTTCGAGCATGAGAGCAACTTCTAGTGTAGTGGATGATCTTCTTGATGAGATCATCGAAGAGCATAAGGTCAGTTTAGATAGCGATGAAGTTCAACGATCTGAGCGCAAGAACTTTGTTCATATTCTTCTGCAACTTCAGAAGGATGGGTCGCTTGGGATTGAACTCACTCAAGACAACCTCAAAGCTATCTTATGGTTAAAGTCCAGTCCAACTAAAAAACTTAAGTTGATGGTATGATCCACGATCTTAGTCAAACTTGTTTTTGTTGAAGTCCGATGCAGTCTAAAAGCTCAAGCCGATAGGTAGGACCGAGAATTTTAATCAACCAGTAATCACCACATCAAAGTGTCACATAAACGACTAATCAAGTTAGTCGCTTATCTGCATAAATTAGTCGCAAATGACAATAACGATTGTTTTTCAATCATCCAAGCTCAGTCCCTTATTCCTTAATTTGGGTTGTTTCACTACAAGACGAAAAAAATAGTAGTTAATAAGAAATAAGACTCACGTATGCTATTGAAATTATTCGCACAACAGGATTATGGTATGTACATGTTGACGTCGTTGTCATACACGAAATGGGTAACGCGGAGATAATTAGGGTATAAATAACAGAGAGTTGGGAAGGAAGGAAGAGGTTAATTTCACTAAACACTCCAACAATCAAGAGATTTAAAGAGATAGAAATTTTAGTCCATCAATCAAGAGAGAAAGGATGATGAACCATCTTTGGTTTGGGGGAGGAGTGGTTGTGGTCATATCGGTGTTAGCTTGGGTGGGGTACTTGAAATACGGTCCATGCCGCTTCAACTTCCAACACTGCTGCTCCACCATCACCTTCATCAGGGGCGGATTTAGGGGGTTTAGGGTATGCCACGACATACCCTGCCCCGGGAAAGTTACATAGAGTCGTAGAGCTTTCAATTACCTTCGATTTGATATCTTACGGTCTTAAATCGGAGTTTGTATGAAAAAAGTTATTATCATTTTAAGATTTTCCTTGCATTTAATTTGCACGTGGTTTGCATCTGGTTTGCATTTGAGTGAATGGTTCATTTATTTTTCTACCACATTTAACAATGATTAATGGCATACCCTAAATTATATTCCTGGATCCGCCTCTGACCTTCATGGTGCAGTGTTGCTCCTACAGCAACACCCTCACTGAACCCGCACACCATATCATCAACATCAGCAATATCAATATCCACGAGAAGGCTGAGACCGAAGAGAAGGCTGAGGAGGGGAAGAAGGAGACTGAAGAGAAGGCTGAGGAGGAAGAGGAGGAGCCGATTGACGAAGAGGAACCGACCAATGATGATGAAGAAAGCGACGACAAGTATCTCGACGTGCTTATGGAGTGGTAGCTAACTAATATTTAGTGTTTGGGGCTAATTAATATTTAGTGTTTGGGGCTAACTAATATCTAGGGTTTAAGTTGGGAATATAAATGTAATTAAATCTTTATGAATACAAACGAAAATATATATCTTATTTTACACATCTCTGTCGTGTTTCTTCTCTTCTCTCCTTCTTAAATCATGTTGATTGGTTTGGAGATGATGTTTGATGGATGGCGGAAATTTCCGATTCCATTTTGTTGGATTAAAATCCATTGGGTGGACAAATATGTATTAAATGTACATGTTATCACTAAGGTTATAGATACATTTTAAAGTGATTAATTAAAGTGTGTATCTAATATGTATCATTAAGTGGTCATGGAACTTAAAAGTGTAGATACCAAGTTGTAATTTCCTTTGGTTGAGGGGTCTAATTGAAATTACAAATAGTTGGCCAACTAAGCATTTGCCATCTATAAATATATGGTTATGGTCCACAATGGAGTACTTGACATTCCTCTTTTTTCTCACCCCCATCTGAGAGTTAGAACTATATGGAGCAAGTATAATCCATTAGAAGATCCATAACTTTTGTTCTTCTTCATCAAGTGATCTCTCATGGCTTCAAGTAAGTAACATTTAATTAATTCCGCTGCTTTGATTTTGTGTTCCTATTAGTTCAACAAAGACTCTTAAGGCATGGTTTGGGTTTATGGATTAACACTTTGGTTGTTGATATTATTTTGGTTGAGCCATAAATCCATTCCTACAAGTGGTATCAGAGCCAACTTTGTTGAATTAATGGTGAACTTTGTGTTCTTGAAACTCAATTAAAGTTGCATGTCATCAATTCCTTCTTGCATGTCATTGTATTTGAAGGATATAAAGGTTTGATGGTTAAAAGTTTTGATTAATGTTAATTTCGATCCCTTTTAGGGTACATGCAAACATCCATGGTTAACGTCTTTGATTTACAAAGATGAAGGCTTTTCAAATGCATGCATAGTAGTTAACTTGGATGCATGATGTACTTGTTAAATTAAGAAACAAACTCTATGCAGAATAAATTTTCAAGAAAATTTGGTGTTTCTTAAAAATGATGACTTGGTTTCATCCAAGTAAAAGTTTTAATACCAATTCTGTGTAGAAAAAGTTTTCAAGAAAATTTGATGGCTTAGTAAAGTGTTAAAATTTTTGAAGTCAATCATGTGCATGACAAATTTTCAAGAAAATTTGGTGTTTCTTAAAATTGATGACTTGATTTTAATTCAAGTAAAAATTTTGAAGCCTTCTCAGTGTAGAAATTTTTTTTCAAGAAAATATGGTGGTTTCTCATAAGTGATGACTTGGAATTATTCAAGCAAAGGTTTTGAAACCACTTCTGTGTACATATTTTTTCCCCGAAAATTTTGGTGGCTTCTTAAAAATTAAAGAGTTGGTTACAAGTTGAGAAGTCATTTGTGTGTACACAGTTTATTTTTAAGAAAATTTAGTGGCTTCTTAAAGTTGATGACATGAGTTTCAAGAAAAAGGTTTTACTTACTTGATTTAAGTTTTGCTTCTGGTTTTGCATAATTTTATTGTTATGCATATGAGTAAGACTGTTATGGTTACATTTGTGTTATTTGCTCCTTGTTAAGTTTTAGTTTGGCATGATTTTACTTTAAAATTGTGCAAAAATTTCGGAAACAGTAAAATTCAAATTTTGGTGATGTCGGGTATTTCGTGAATTAATTGAAGCACAATGTCGCCAAAGTGACCTCTTGTGTGTAGATTGGTTTATTGAAATATTAAGATGTTTTTGTCTTTGTTATCCATGCGTTTATCTATCGGACCTAAAGGCGAGTTGATATTTGGCCGGATTTCAAATGACAACTGTGGTGGTAAATGAAAAAGGTTTTACTTACTTGATTTAAGTTTTGCTTCTGGTTTTGCATAATTTTATTATTATACATATGAGTAAGACTGTTATGGTTACATTTGTGTTATTTGCTCCTTGTTAAGTTTTAGTTTATGGCATGATATTACTATAAAATTGTGCAAAAGTTTTGGAAACAGTAAAATTCAAATTTTGGTGATGTCTGGTATTTCGTGAATTAATTGAAGCACAATGTCGCCAAAGTGACCTCTTGTGTGTAGATTGGTTTATTGAAATATTAATATTTTTTTTACTCTGTTATCCATGCGTTTATCTAACGGACTAAAAGGCGAGTTGATATTTGGCCGGATTTCAAATGACAACTGTGGTGGTAAATGTGTGGCAATATTAAGGTGCTTTGAGTGAGCAATTCTATGTAAGCATACACTGATATTTTCCTAAAGGATAGGTGTGTGTTTGACATATATTTCCAATGTTTGATCACTACAACAAGAGTACTGCTTGCTGTTAATGCGGATATTCCCAAAGGATAGGCATTAATGTAGCGCTTGGTATCTTGGGTGGGAGTCACCATTAATTTGATTTATTGTTTACTTAGGATTTTGATGTGAGCTTATTTTTTGTATTGCTTTGTTAAATTTCAGCTAGTTATTCTGCTGCATCTATATCTGCTAGCATGAATTCGATACCAATGCTTAATGATGCGAATTTTAAAGATTGGAAAGGACATTTAGAAATAGTGCTTGGTTTCATGGACGTGGACCTTGCGTTAAGGGAAGAAAAACCTGCACCTCTCACTGCGGAAAGCACACCTGATGTTAAAAGGTATTTTGAGAGGTGGGAGCGTTCAAACTGCATGTGTCTCATGATGATGAAACACACTATTTCGGAAGCCTTTAGAGGGTCAGAATCCGAAGGGATTACTAAGGCTAAGGATTTCCTTGACGAAGTCAAAAAGCGTTTTGCTAAAAACGATAAGGTTGAGATGACTTCACTTCTGACATCTTTGATGAAGATGAAGTATAAGGGTCAAGGAAATGTAAGGGAGCACATTATGGAAATGTACCATATTGTTTCAAGACTTAAGGCGTTAAAGATCGAGCTCTCTGAGGAATTGCTCGTTCTTATGGTTCTAGTATCTCTTCCTGGGCAGTTTAACCAGTTTAAAATTAGTTATAACTGTCAAAAGGAGAAATGAACTCTAAACGAGCTCATTTCTCATTGTGTTCAAGAGGAAGAGAGATCAAAACATGATAAGTCTGAAAGTGCTCATTTGGCAAGTACCTCTAAAGATAAGGGCAAGAAAAGGAAAGTTGAGTCTCAAACTCGTAAGGCTCCAATTCAGGCTGCTAAAGGTCCAGTGCAAAAGAAACAGATTCAGGCTGAAAATGTATGTTACTTTTGCGAGAAACCTGGACATATCAAGAAAGATTGTCCCAAATATCTTGCCTGGCGTGCAAAGAAGGGTATGAATCTTTCTTTGGTCTGTTCTGAGGTTAATTTAGCTTCAGTACCTAGAAACACTTGGTGGATGGATTCAGCTACCACTACTCATATAAGTGTTTCTATGCAGGGTTGCCTGAGCTACCGGAAGCCAAGTGATGGTGAAAGAAACATCTTTGTGGGCGATGGAAAATCGGTAGAAGTGGAAGCAATTGGACATTTTAGGTTGTTGTTAAGTATTGGTTGTTATTTGGACTTAAAAGATACTTTTGTTGTACCGTCTTTTAGATGAAACTAGGTTTCTGTTCCGGTAATGGACAAATCAGAATATTTTTGTTCCTTTGGAAACAAAAAGTTAAGTGTGTCTTTTAATTCAAATGTTATTGGAACCGGTTACTTAAGTGCTTATGACAACCTATATTTGTTGGAAACAATTGCATCTTATAATGAAACCTTGCATGTAGAATCACGTGGTATTAAGCGCAAATTAAATAAGGAAACTTCAGCAACATTATGGCACAAGCGTTTGGGTCATATCTCAAAAGGTAGAATGGAACGCCTTGTGTCCGATGGTATTATGGAACCCCTTGACTTCATGGACTTTGAAGTTTGCATTGATTGCATCAAGGGAAAATAGACCAAAAGAAGGAGATTGGGTGCCAACAAATCTTCGGACGTCTTAGAATTGATTCATACGGATATTTGTGGACCATTCCCAACGACTTCTTGGAATGGTCAACAATATTTCATATCATTCATAGACGATTACTCACGTTATGGGTACATATATCTCATTCATGAGAAGTCTCAGTCACTAGACATGTTCAAAGCTTATAAGGCTGAAATTGAGAATCAACTCGGCAAAAGAATTAAGAAAGTAAAGTCTGATCGTAGTGGTGAATACTACGGTAGAAACGATGGCTCGGGAGAGCAACGTCCAGGACCATTTACTGAATTCCTAGAGGAATGTTGTATTGTTTCATAGTACACCATGCCTGGGTCGCCTAGCATGAATGGTGTAGCTGAAAGAAGGAACAGGATTCTTAAGGAAATGGTGAGGAGTATGATCGCTCATTCCACCTTACCTGAGTCTCTCTGGGGAGAAGTAATAAAGACTGCAGCCTATATTTTAAGCAGAGTACCAACTAGAGCAGTTGCAAAAACACCTTATGAGCTTTGGATAGGACGAAAGCCTAGTCTAAAGCATTTTCACGTCTTGGGATGTCCAGCTGAGGCAGTGGCTTATAGGACACAAGAAAGAAAATTGGACTCCAAGACTGTGAGCAGCTACTTTATTGGTTACTCGGAGCACTCAAGGGGGTATAAGTTTTATGATCCCACATAAAAGAAAAAATTTTAGGCGGGAACTGCAACATTTTTTGAGGAAGTTTAATTTGAAGGGAGTAATAAGGTTAGAGACATTGTCTTTGAGGAGGAATTGAGATCAAACTCGATTTCTACTATCACTTTTGATAATGTTCAGGTTCATACGCCTTTCATTGATCAAGAAGTGAATCTGGAACCTCAACAAGATAATGTTGAACGACTCCCCGTTCAAGATGAAATAGTTGTTCCGGAAGAACAAATTCAACAACCTCAACAACATGTGCCACTAACGAGATCTACAAGAGAGAGGAGAAATGTCATTCCAGATGACTATGTCATAATTCTCCAATAACATGAAAATGGAATGAGGGAAGATGATCCAATCGATTTTCCTCAGGCCATGAAGGGTTCCGACTCTCAAAAGTTGTAATACCCCGCTGTCCCACACAGGGCCCCACACGCGGCGATGTTAGGTCTGCAACCCAATACACCCCAACCCCTCTGGTGTACTTGTTAGTCTTAGTGCCCGTAGTTCAATCCTAAATGTCCAAATGTATATATCATCGTTAGCAATTAAATTAAAGCGGCTTTATATTACTTATGTGTTGGAGTAATATATCGATGTGTGCTCTGATCTATGCCCACCATGCGAATAGAACCATAGATCGAGATAGATCACACTCGATGGGTCCCTAGTCAACAAAGCTTCACTAGAAGCGACTAGTATGAAAGATGGCTCTTTATGGCTTACGTTCTGTTAGTCATTGGAATGGGATTCCGGAGTCTGATCATAGATATCATGTGGGACATGATATTGGACGACCCGCCTTGAATATGTGCCATAGATTAAGTCATGAACATATTCAGTGTTGTAGCTTGTCATGTATCCTTAGACCAAGGAGTCTTTGTGATCGCTATGTAGTCAACAACTGAGTTTGACCTGAGCCTAACGTTGTCCGTAACAGGGCTTCCATAACGGCCAGGATTGGCTTGGGGACGGGCTACATGAGTGACACGAAAGACGGCTAAGGGATTTATCAAGAAGCGCTGTTATGGCACTGTCATTTGGGTCGCATAAACAAGAAGCGCCTATCAGCACTTCAGAAGTGTGGGCTTTCAGGTTCATTCGAGTTCCATTCGATCGATAGGTGCAAGGTTTGTTTGATGGGAAAAATGACTAAAGTTCCCTTTTATCGATCGCGATGAAAGGGCGGGTGAATTATTGGGGCTGATACACTCGAATGTGTGTAGACCAATAAGTTCACTTGCCAGGAGGGGTTTTAGCTACTTTACCACATTTACTTATGATTACAGTAAATATGGTTATGTCTATTCGGTGAGACATAAGTCTGAAGCTTTTGATAAATTCAAAGAGTTTAAGACTAAAGTAGAAAACCAGCTCGACAAAGGTATTAAGGCACTTCGATTGGATCGAGGTGGAAAATACTTGACCACAGAGTTATTAGATCATCTAAAAGAGAATGGGATCCTTTTGGAATGGACTCCTCCTGGGACACTGTAGTTGAAATGTGTAGCCAAACGGAGAAATCGGACATTGTTAGACAATGGTCTGTTCCATGATTAGTTGGACTGATCTCCCAATCTCTTTCAGGGGTTATGCTCTAGAGACGGCCGCATTCATAGTGAATCGGGCTTCGACAAGGGTGTGGAAGGGACACCATTTTAAAAATGGAATGGGATGATGCCCGCTTTGTCCTTCCTAAAGATTTGTGGTTGCGAGGCTTATGTGAAACATTTGGTTTCGACTAAGCTCGAACCAAGATCTGAGATATGCACCTTCGTGTGGTATCCCAAAGCAACAAGGGGATACTACTTCTACAATCCCAGTGAGAACATGGTGTTCGTCGCATGGGGTGGGGTCTTTATGGAAAAGGAGTTTTGTTTCCAAAGACGTCATTGGGAGGACTGTGCATCTCGAAGAAATTCAGGACGGTACAGATCTGTCTAAACCAATTGGCAACCCAGTAGAAAGGAGCCAGAGATTGTCGTAGAGTAAGAACCAATTCGTGTTACAATTCCGGAAGGTCCAAGGCGATTTGAAAGGATCAATCTTCCTCCTCCAAGATATGGTATCCGGAGGTGACAATGAAGTCATGGTGGATCACGATGATCCAGCCACCTTTCAGGAAGTCGTGGATGGGCCCAACTCCGAGTTATGGCTGGGAGCCATGAGGGAGGAAATGCAATCCATGTCGGACAACCGAGTCTGGGAACCGGTTGATCCCGTCAATGGTGTGAGGACCATAGGATGCAAATGGATCTTCAAGGTGAAGATGGACATGGACGGCAACCCTCTGACCTACAAAGCTCAACTGGTGGCGAAAGGTTATAGGCAGATCCAATGGATTGACTATGAGGAAACCTTCTCCTTAGTGGCTATGGTCAAAATCGATCCAAATTCTTCTTGACATAACTGCGTATCATAATTACGAGATATGGCAAGTGGATGTCAAAACCGCTTTCCTAAATGGAAATTTGACTGAGTACGTTTGTATGTCTCGGCCCAAAGGTTTTGACGATCCGAAGAATAAAGGAAAGATTTATAAGTTGTTGAAATCCATTTATGGATTGAAACGAACTTCTCGGAGTTGGATCCTTCGTTTTGATGAAGCTGTAATTGGATCTGGCTTAATCAAGAACGAGGATGAATCTTGCGTTTATAAGAAGGCTAGTGGGAGTAATATTACCTTTCTGGTTCTCATTGAAAACGACATCCCAACCTTGCACGAGACTAAAGCTTGGTTGAGGAAGTGTTTTTCAATAAAGGACTTAGGTGATGCTTCTCATATCTTAAGGATTAAGATATGTAGAGATCGCACCAAGAGGGTCTTGGATTTAAGTCAGGGAACCTATGTGAACAAGGCATTGAGTAGGTTCTTAATGCTCGATTCAAAGAAAGGACTCTTACCCACTAGTCATGGCATTCATCTCAGCAAGACTCAGTGTCCTAAGACACCTGATGAGCTGAAAAGGATGATGAGAATCCTATGCGCCTAGGGGCAGGATCGATCATATATGCCATGACATGTATGAGACCAGACGTCTCGTAAGCCTTATGTTGTACCAGTAGACATCATTCTAACCCGGGGGAAGATGATGCTGAACTAGTCGTCGAAGGATGAGTAGACGCTAGTTTTCCAAGACAAATCCATATGACTTTAGAAGTCAATCAGGATATGTGTTTACGCTGAATGGCAGAGCTTTAGCTGGGAGAGCGTAAAGCAAGATATCATTGCCGAATCTATGACAGAGGCCAAGTACATGGATGCTGCAGAGGCAGCTAAGGAGGCTATGTGGATTTGGAAATTCATGGCAGGGCTGGGTGTAATTAAAAACCCGTCCAGCCCGGTGAATCCATCTTACGACAACACAAGGGCCATTGCGCAAGCTAAAAGCCTAGATCGTATAACAAATCCAAACATGTACTACGGCGTATCCACCTCATCAGATAAATACTGAACTGAGGTGAAGTGAAGATAACCGATATTGCAACAGATGATAACATAGCCAACCATTTGACTAAGGCAGTGTCACTGCCTGAACATGTTAGACATGTAAAGTCGATGGGGGACATATTGGAGTTTAGATTGGAACTAGGGCAAGTGGGAGATTTTTAGTCTTAGTGCCCGTAGTTCAATCCTAAATGTCCAAATGTATATATCATCGTTAGCAATTAAATTAAAGCGGCTTTATATTACTTATGTGTTGGAGTAATATATCGATGTGTGCTCTGATCTATGCCCACCATGCGAATAGAACCATAGATCGAGATAGATCACACTCGATGGGTCCCTAGTCAACAAAGCTTCACTAGAAGCGACTAGTATGAAAGATGGCTCTTTATGGCTTACGTTCTGTTAGTCATTGGAATGGGATTCCGGAGTCTGATCATAGATATCATGTGGGACATGATATTGGACGACCCGCCTTGAATATGTGCCATAGATTAAGTCATGAACATATTCAGTGTTGTAGCTTGTCATGTATCCTTAGACCAAGGAGTCTTTGTGATCGCTATGTAGTCAACAACTGAGTTTGACCTGAGCCTAACGTTGTCCGTAACAGGGCTTCCATAACGGCCAGGATTGGCTTGGGGACGGGCTACATGAGTGACACGAAAGACGGCTAAGGGATTTATCCCTCATACTAAGGTATGGGAAAGATATCGGTTCTCGGCCACTTGATCGAGAGTGACTGGAAGAATAGCATGGCCATGCACATGATACTGGGTATCATATCTTCAGTCATCTCACATATCAAGGAACGGTGATTGAGAATAATAAGGATGACGGCTCTATGCCTTATCTCAATCAGGATATCGGAGATAAAAGGATAATGACAGGGACGACGGAAAGGTTAGAATCGACAGGGTCGATTCGTTATGTAGTGTCAGGCAATACTAAAGTCTCGTTATTTGCCACTCAAATAGGATCAAGTAAAATGGGATTTTACGTTGATCTATTGACATGCATAAACCTAAGGGTCACACCGGAGGATGAAACTCATTGACACATTTATGGAGAATGGCCAAAAGGGAGTTGTCTCGGGACATGACCAAAACTGGGTTTTGGGTCATGTGCCCGTAAGTGAATAGGACTTCACAGATCGAGACAAGGCTTGGAGTCTTGGGATTGATCGCGTCGGATAATGTTGGACATTTCCGGTATGGAAGGCATGGAGGCGATGAGCGAATCACGGGACCTCGTTGGAAATGGCCACGGGCCATGTTCCAAGAGGCCCATGAAAGGCCCATGCAACCAAGGCCCATGGAACTAATTAATCAAGTCTTGATTAATTAGTACTAAGTAAGCAAGACAAGGATTAAGGTGTTGGTGATTCACCACCTAACCCAATCTTGTCTTGCCATACTTTGTCCTATTTACACCTTACTTGACACCATACTTGTCCCATGCCTTTAGTTGGACAAGTATGGGTTTTGTTATGTTTAAGTCATCTTTTTTCAACATAACAAACACAAGACAAGAATAGGAAACACATTTTCTCTCCCTCTTCCATGGCCATTTCGGGTTTGGCTAGTTTCCACCTCCATGTTTGTGTTCTTGAGTCCTCAAAGAGAAGAACTACGTGGCTTTGATTCCCATGTGGATACGTAGGCGTCTTGGAGACTCAAGCCAATCATTCGTTAACCGGTGTTCTTGTTTTGGTAAGAACTAGTGCTAAATTTTTCTCTTGTTAATCCATTCTTTGTTAGTTGTTTCATGGTTTTAATTGTCTCTTGGTTTTCATTGATTTTCTGCTGCGAGTTGGTTCATCTCCAACCCTACCTCGAGACCCAACAGTACTGTCCACAGACAAATACCAACCTAGGTTGTTGGTGAGACTTGAACCCAAGACCTCACCCTTTATAGCATTTCCTTGAGTGATGATATACGCTCTGTATACATTAGCATGAGATAACATCATAGGATTTCGGTCCTATCCTGTTGGCCTTCATTGATTGGGCTTCCATGGTTGGGGCTTACGGGTCGTGTTGGGCCTGTGGGTCATGTACCATAGGGCCGACGGGTCGGAGCCGGCGGGCCACATCATATCATATTGCATAGGGCCGACGGGCCAAATCATATCATAGTGGGCCTACGGGTCGTGGTTGGGCCTTAGGGTCGTGTTGGGCCTACGGGTCGTGATGGGCACTGGGTGCCGTGTTTCAGCCTCGATGATCTAGGGTCCTTTGGAGACGTTTCCGAGAGTCCTGACGAATGCGTCCTCATAGGGATGTTTATGGTATTCTCGACGTTATACGTCTTTGTGACATTATGTGCCTCCTCTGGATCGAGAGGTAGTCTGATGGATACTTGACTTACTGTTTTGATGATGTCGGGTTGTGTACAGTCGGCGGAGTTCAGGGATTGTAGTACGGGATGTGTGTGCTGATGGCGTCTGTGGTTGATA
The DNA here is from genome assembly GCA_963921825.1 of Erodium maritimum. Lineage (NCBI taxonomy): Eukaryota > Viridiplantae > Streptophyta > Magnoliopsida > Geraniales > Geraniaceae > Erodium > Erodium maritimum. The sequence continues at coordinate 124,724,108 of OY997588.1, read as the reverse complement.
CGTTGCTGTTTGGTTAATGTTTTCTTGTGTGAACGTTATCGTTGAGAGTATTGTAAATTTGGCTAAGAACCCTGGTCGGTAGTTAGTCGTGATGTACTAGTATGCCCTAATTGGATGGTTACTCGTGGTGGTGAGCCGATGTTCGTTACCTTAACTACTTTCTCTACTGGGCGAAAGCTCACTCCTCAGATTGTCGATTTTCAGGTGTTGAGCGGGTTTTGTGCTAGCAGGACACAGCCGAGCTCAGTAGCGTGAGCTTGTAACCGAGTGGGGCTTTGAAGTGATTGGACATTAATTGGGCTTCCCTGGTTGGGGCCTACGGATCGTGTTGGGCCTGCGGGTCGTGTTGCATAGGGCCGACGGGTTGGAGCCGACGGGCCACATCATATCATACTGCATAGGGCCGACGGGTCGGAGCCGACGGGCCAAATCATATCATAGTGGGCCTACGGGTCGTGGTTGGGCCTACGGTTCGTGGTTGGGCTTGAGGGTCGTGTTGGGCCTACGGGTCGTGATGGGCATTGGGTGCCGTGTTTCAGCCTCGATGATCTAGGGTCCTTTGGAGACGTTTGTGAGAGTCCCGACGAATGCGTCCTCATAGGGATGTTTCTGGCATTCTCGACGTTATACGTCTTTGTGACGTTATGCGCCTCCTCTGGATCGAGAGGTATTCCGATGGATACTTGACTTACCGTTTTGATATGATGATGTCGGGGTGTGTACAGGCGGCGGAGTTCAGGGATTGTAGTACGGTATGTGTGTGATGATGGCGTCTGTGGTTGACACGTTGCTGTTTGGTTAACGTTTTCTTGTGTGAACGTTATCGTTGAGAGTATTGTAAATTTGGCTATGAACCCCGGTCGGTAGTTAGTCGTGTTGTACTAGTATGCCCTAATTGGACGGTTACTCGTGGTGGTGAGACGATGTTCGTTACCTTAACTACTTTCTCTACTGGGCGAAAGCTCACCCCTTACATTGTCGATTCTCAGGTGTTGAGCGGGTTTTGTGCTAGCAGGACACAGCCGAGCTCAGTAGCGTGAGCTTGTAACCGAGTGGGGCTTTGAAGTGATTGGACATTGATTGGGCTTCCCTGGTTGGGGCCTACGAGTCGTGGTTGGGCCTACGGTTCGTGGTTGGGCCTTAGGGTCGTGTTGGGCCTACGGGTCGTGATGTGCATTGGGTGCCGTGTTTCAGCCTCGATGATTTAGGGTCATTTGGAGACGTTTCCGAGAGTCCCGACGAATGCGTCCTCATAGGGATGTTTCCGGCATTCTCGACTTTATACGTCTTTGTGACGTTATGCGCCTCCTCTGGATCGAGAGGTAGTCCGATGGATACTTGACTTACCGTTTTGATATGATGATGTCGGGATGTGTACAGTCGGCGGAGTTCAGGGATTGTAGTACGGGATGTGTGTGCTGATGGCGTCTGTGGTTGATACGTTGCTGTTTGGTTAATGTTTTCTTGTGTGAACCTTATCGTTGAGAGTATTGTAAATTTGGCGATGAACCCCGGTCGGTAGTTAGTCGTGCTGTACTAGTATGCCCTAATTGGACGGTTACTCGTGGTGGTGAGACTATCTTCGTTACCTTAACTACTTTCTCTACTGGGCGAAAGCTCACCCCTTACATTGTCGATTTACAGGTGTTGAGCGGGTTTTGTGCTAGCAGGACACAGCCGAGCTCAGTAGCGTGAGCTTGTAACCGAGTGGGGCGTTGAAGTGATTGGACATTGATTGGGCTTCCGTGATTGGGGCATACGGGTCGTGTTTGGCCTGCGGGTCGTGTTGCATAGGGCCGACGGGTCGGAGCCGGCGGGCCACATCATATCATATTGCATAGGGCCGACGGGTCGGAGCCGACGGGCCAAATCATATCATAGTGGGCCTACGGGTCGTGGTCGGGCCTGAGGGTCGTGTTGGGCCTACGGGTCGTGATGGGCACTAGGTGCCGTGTTTCAGCCTCGATGATCTAGGGTCCTTTGGATACGTTTCCGAGAGTCCCGACGAATGCGTCCTCATAGGGATGTTTCCGGCATTCTCGACGTTATACGTCTTTGTGACGTTATGCGTCTCCTCTGGATCGAGAGGTAGTCCGATGGATACTTGACTTACCGTTTTGATATGATGATGTCGGGCTGTGTACAGTCGGCGGAGTTCAGGGATTGTAGTACGGGATGTGTGTGCTGATGGCGTCTGTGGTTGATACGTTGCTGTTTGGTTAATGTTTTCTTGTGTGAACGTTATCGTTGAGAGTATTGTAAATTTAGCTATGAACCCCGGTCGGTAGTTAGTCGTGTTGTACTAGTATGCCCTAATTGGACGGTTACTCGTGGTGGTGAGCCGATGTTCGTTACCTTAATTACTTTCTCTACTGGGCGAAAGGTCACCCCTTACATTGTCGATTTTCAGGTGTTGAGCAGGTTTTGTGCTAGCAGGACACAGCTGAGCTTGGGAGGTGGCGAGGGTCCTAGGCTAGTAGGTCTAGAGACGTGCGTTTGTTTTTTAACCGAATTTTGTATAATGGATTTTGTGAGCTGTTAACTTTGTCAATTGATTTATTATCACTTTTGAAATTTTATCTTTCGTAATTTTACCGTGTTTATTTATTATTTTAAGTTCACGTCTCGAGTCCGGTCAAAACCGGATTTGGGGCGTGACAAAAGTGGATTGATGCCATGAAGGAAGAGTATAAGTCTATGCAAGACAATAAAGTTTGGGAACTTGAACCCTTACCTGAAGGAGCAAAACTGATTGGTTGCAAATGGATATTTAAAACCAGAAGGGATGCAATAGGTAATGTGGAGAGGTATAAGGCACGTCGTGTGGCTAAAGGTTATACTCAAAAGGAAGGCATTGATTTTACAGAGACTTTCTCTCTGGATTCAACGAAAGACTCTTTTAGGGTAATCATGACACTTGTCGCTCATTTTGATCTTGAGTTGCATCAGATGGATGTTAAGACAGGGTTTCTCAATGGTGATATTGAAGAAACAGAGTATATGGTACAACCAGAGAACTTTGAGCCCGGAGACCCGAAGAAATTGGTTTGTAAATTAAAGAAGTTCATTTATGGCCTCAAGCAATATTCCCGTCAATGGTAACACAAATTTCATGACGTGATTGTCTCGTTCGGTTTTGAGGAAAATAAGGTTGATGATTGTGTGTATCACAAGTTCAGTGGGAGTAAGGTAATATTCCTGGTTTTATATGTCGATGACATATTACTTGCCACCAACGATGTAGAATTATTAAAGGAAACCAAGATATTTCTGTCCACTCATTTTGAGATGAAAGATCTTGGGGAGGCCTCTTTTGTTTTAGGGATCCAGATACACCGAGATCGTCCTCGAGGTGTTCTTGGATTGTCACAAGAGAGCTACATCGATAAGGTACTCAAAAGGTTTGGCATGGAAGGTTGTAAACCAGGTGACACCCCGGTGGCTAAAGGAGACAAATTAAATCTTGCTCAATGTCCTAAAGGTAATCTTGAGATGCAAGAAATGAAAAAGATTCGATATGCATCGGCAGTTGGGAGTCTAATGTATGCTCAAGTATGTACGCGTCCGGATATAGCGTATGATGTTGGGATGCTAGGCAGATATCTAAGTAACCCCGGTATGGATCATTGGATAGCAGCCAAAAAGGTTATGAGGTATCTAAAGAGGACAAAGCATTATATGCTCACTTACAGGAAATCAGATCAGTTGGAGGTCGTTGGGTATTCAGATTCTGATTTCGCTGGGTGCTAAGATAGAAGAAAGTCTACACCAGGCTATATTTTCTTATTAGCCGGAGGAGCTATATCGTGGAAAAGCGTTAAGCAAACACTTGTAGCTTCCTCCACTGTGGCAGCAGAATTTGTAGCATGCTATGAGGCATCGAACCAGGGAATATGGCTGCGAAACTTTGTCACTGGGATGCACATTTTGGAGAATGTTGAAAGACCACTAAAGTTATATTGTGACAATAGCTCAACAGTTGGATATTCCAACAACAACAGGAGCTCGTCAAACTCTAAACAAATAGACATAAAGTTCCTAGTTGTAAAAGATAGAGTGCAAAAGGGACAATTATCCATGGAGCATATTGGGAAATACTCCATGATAGTGGATCCGCTCACTAAGGGCTTATCGCCCAAGGTCTTTCATGAGCATGTTGTCCGTATGGGAATTACAACACTTGAGGATATTTTGGTTTAGTGGGAGTTATGTACTTTGCTCGTTTCATGCTTGCGGTTATGCATAAGGTTAATGTATAAAGTCTAAAGTTTAAAGTTTAAGGTTAAGGTTAAAGTTTTGTGCTTAATTCTGATCAGAAATAAAATATTCAGTCCTTGCATTCGGTTTCAGTTATTGACGTCACTTAAGTTTAAGGTGGACCAGTTGGAAATAGGCATGTCGGATCACATTGCATGTAATTACCATGCTACACATCCATGATTGATTTGTGTCGTTCGGCTATGGTTGTATACGTGATCACTGTTGGTTTAGTCTAAAGTTAATTGACGAATGCTGCTTTGGTTCTATACAAGTATAGTTGAATGGACGAGATTGTAAGGGATACCTATTATGTGATAACAATTTTGAGCTCATATGGTTGTACATTTCTCAAGTAAAACATATGTTGCCCAAGTGGGAGATTGTTGGATTAAAATCCATTGGGTGGGCAAATATGTATTAAATGTACATGTTATCACTAAGGTTATAGATACATTTTAAAGTGATCAATTAAAGTGTGTATCTAATAGGTATCATTAAATGGTCATGGAACTTAAAAGTGTAGATACCAAGTTGTAATTTCCTTTGGTTGAGGGGTCTAATTGAAATTACAAATAGTTAGCCAACTAACCATTTGCCTTCTATAAATATATGGTTATGATCCCCAATGGAGTACTTGACATTCCTTTTTCTTCTCACCCTCATCTGAGAGTTAGAGCTACATGGAGCAAGTATAATCCAATGGAAGATCCATAACCTTTGTTCTTCTTCATCAAGTGATCTCTCATGGCCTAAAGTAAGTAACATTTAATTAATTCCGCTACTTTGATTTTGTGTTCCTATTAGTTCAACAAAGACTCTTAAAGCATGGTTTGGGTTTATGGATTAACACTTTGGTTGTTGTTATTATTTTGGCTGAGCCATAAATCCATTCCTACACAAATCTGGAAATCTGATGGCCTTAGGAAGTCGGCGGTGGTCCCTCGCCTTGCAATGTCGTCGGTTCAAGGTTTCTCTTCTTGCGGCGTCACTCAACTCTCAGACAATAGCAGTCACAAAACGGTATCGTTCCTGAATCTCTGTTTTCTGATCTTCAAGTTATCGTTCTTGTATTATTCTGTTGGCGATGGATAAGTGCTTTTTTCGAGATCGGTTGTGATTTTATTGGTATCAATTTCCTGAATCTTTTCTTTCTTCGTTTGTTTTCTGCTTTTGCCTGATTTGGGTGGTTCTAGGAACATGAATGACTATATCTTAGAATGTAGTTATAGTTTCAAAGTGTCTGACTTTTTTCTTCTCTGGTTTATGATGAACTCTGCTTCTTCCGATAGATTAGATGAATATTAGGTTTTTGTCTTCAATGGGTGTAAAGAAATATGATACAGGGAGCTTGTGTCCTGCTCAAACTGCTAAAAAAATTGAGTTTTCCTTATAAAGCCTCGGTCTTTTCATACTTTAATGGTAAAGTTGATTCTTTGATGTATGTGGTTATTAGTAAGATGATTTACTTGATGTTTTTCTAATTAATGAGCAAGGTCGCAGTTTTTCTGCTGGTGATAGGTAAATGATTACAACCAAGAAGCATCTCATATGATTGATATAGATGAAACGTCCCGGCAGGACCCGTCCCGGTCTCCCAGGCGTGCCCGGCACCCGAGCCCTTGGCGAGGTCCCAAAGGGCCCGAGTTCAGCCGTCCTCGGATGGTGCGCAGCGGACTTGGCACATCCTACCATTGAAGAACGATACGAGACACGCAAGACAAGGGACTATCGCACCTCAAGAGAGAAAGGGGCATACCTGCAAACCATAGAAGATGTCGTTAACGCACTCATCCGGTCGTAGGCGAAAGGGGGTCGCAAAAAGGTCGTAACATTCTCCCCCACCCATTCTCTCGCCGTCCTCGGCGAGGACCTTCAACCTTCGGCCCTTGACCATCTCTTGTCTGCTTCTCGCTGACGGCTCGTTCCCTCGGCCAACTAGCGCACCTTGCGCTCCTTCATAACCAACGGTCCGTGGCTTACTCAGGCACCCCGTGCCCTACATGTTGGCAGCCCCTGGCTCGCACCAACCCGCGCTACCTCGCGCACTTGCCTACCTCGGCACACGCACACGACCTCGTGGTTTCCTCGGCACCTAGTGCCCATGTGTTGGCAATATTCACCTCGTCAGCTCAGCGCCCTGCGCTGGGCACTCCGTCTTTCTTGAGCGATCCACCATGTTGAGTTCTCGCGCGAGGTACCCTCATCGACCCGCTCTGATACCACTTGAAACGCCCCGGCAGGACCCGTCCCGGTCCCCCAGGCGCGCCCGGCACCCGAGCCCTTGGCGAGGTCCCAAAGGGCCCGAGTTCAGCCGTCCTCGGATGGTGCGCAGCGGACTTGGCACATCCTACCATTGAAGAACGATACGAGACACTCAAGACAAGGGACTGTCGCACCTTAAGAGAGAACGAGCATGCCTGCAAACCATAGAAGATGTCGTTAACGCATTCATCCGGCCGTAAGCAAAAGGGGGTCGTAAAAAGATCGTAACATAGAGCTGTAAATGAAAAGAGCGAAAATGTTGCTGCTCCCACTGGTAAGGCGTAGATCAGTGTATTTAGCTTCTAATTGTTGGATATGATTGATAGGTGGTGAGTTCTAGGCAGTCCGTCTCTTGTTATAGGACTTCTGTCCGCACACATACACCCAAGGTTGAGATGATTGATTCACTGTCCGAAGATGATGGTATAATGAGGTGATTACCTAAAACCGATTTTACTAAGCACTCATCTGTTTCGTGTCCTTCAGCTTCCTTCCTTCATTCAGTCATAGAATTAATTGATTTTCTACTTTTGTATGAACCTTTGATTGACTCTTACAAGTCCTGGGAAAAGAAAGTCTGATCAGATTATCATATTTCGATATTAAAATATTCATAAAACCAGAGAAAGTGAGCTAGGAGTTATACTGAGCTACAAGTAATACCTTTGAAATGAAAATCTGTGCTTCTCTGTTTTAGACTTAATTTTACAATAATGAGATATTAAAAAAGAATTCTGAAACCAGAGAAAGTGAGCTAGGAGTTACATTTGGGTTTTGTTTGTAATGTCATGTTCGGATGGGCAGGGTTTGTAGACTGTAGACTGTGGGAACTTAAGGTTACTTGGTGAATATTAGGTACGAATCTCGTCTAAAAACGATCGGGAGATAGCCGGCATGTGGGTATGGGATCCGGGGGGGCGGGACGGTAAGGGGATGCTTTTCTCCACGACAACATAGCACATGGAGGAAGAAAGGAGGGAACCACTGCAAGATCCTCTAGGTTGACGTCTTCAATTTCAATAAGGACTGTTATGGTTCATTAGTTTATCGTTTTAATTTGGACTATCTTATTTTGTTAGGTTGTTGGACTTTTGCTTTTCAATCTTGTACGTTTAAAATGCTGGTAAGTTGATGTCTTGAGTTAGTATATGTGATCACAAGCAATATTTTTCTACGGGACCATGAGCGCCAGGTTGGTTACGGACAACTATGACATATATCTGAAACTCAGGGCTTTTACCTCTTACTTTGTATGGTTTACATTTTGTATTAATGCACTTTTTCAGTTACTCGTTTCAAAAAAACTATAATTAACAAATCGATACCATTGACAATTTATCATGATTATGTTTATAATAACCATAAGAGTTATTTCATGTGTGGAGGATGGATACCCTAGGTTTGGCTCTTCGCCGCCTTAGGTTGCTGGTGATTGATCACCGTGATTTTTTGGTGATTGGTCACCATGGCTCATGTGTACGGGCTGTGGTGTGCTCTGTATTTCCTAGTGCGGCTCGGTCATGGAACAGGTACAAGGAGGGAAGGAGGATCGAGTTCCGATGGATGTGCGAGGCTTCAACTCCATGTTCAAGATGGTGGCCACCGGCGTGACAATCCTATGGCGGTCAGGCACACCCGCAACCTTCTCCCTCGAGTTAGGTTTTGCGTTTTCATGGTTATAGCGGCAAGGATGATTGAATCCACCGATAGCAACCGTGTTCCGAGCACCGATGACGGGCTAAGGTCGGCGAGTCTCTCCCCACCGGCGTCACCGATGTCTCGAGTAGGTTCTCGATCCCCTTTGGTCCCCTCTGCGGCGAACGGTGAGGAAGGGAGCACGGAAGCTATGGAGATGATGTTCTCTGCAAGAAAGGCGGCAGAGAACATGTGGTCCGGTGCGGTTTTGGTCGGTCGGAGGTAGCAGGGTATTGCGTACGGGATCGTACGCTGCACGCCGGTGAAAGGTCCTCGTCCAAGGGCCAAGGACTCGGCGCATGTACTACCAAAGAAGGCGGCGGGTCGGGACTCTTGTACCGGTTCGGGTCAAGCCCCCCGGGTCTAGGACGGGTCGGGCGTTTGGCGTGGACCGGGTTGGGTCGGACTGGGTCGGGCCTGCGGGACCGGGTCTGGACAGGTGTCGGGCGAGTTTTGGCTGCAATTCTCAACGGCATCCAATGATGGGGCGTCATACACAGCAACGCCGGCGGGGGGGGGGGGGGGGGGGGGGGGCACAAGCACCCCCTCCTCCAGGAATGAGTCCCTAGGGATGGAAGGGTCGGTCGGCTGCACCGCCTCCCTGGTCGTATGGTGGCGACGGTTCCGCCAACAGTCGACAAGATTCTCCCATACCAGTTCGGGGTCAGCACTCCCGCGTTTAAGAGCCCTACAAGTATCAATCAAGGGAGGACGACGCACGCTGACTTCCCGGGGGGCTATCGGTCCACTACTACAAATTCTTCACTTGGTCTGCTCGATCAGTGTCTTTTGGTTGGAGCATGTTATATCGGTGTCTTCGGATGGTATCGCAGTTCCCCCTATGCCCAGAACAACATTTACTTTTTAGTTCTTGTTTTTCAATATTATTCTAGTTTCTTGGTTGTATGGTGAGAGAAGTTTTACGATCACCTGATTGCATATTAATAATATTTCTATTCTTCTTAAAAAAAATGATTATGTTTATAAATTATCCTTATAATGGCACAAAAAAAAGACAACAAATGAGAGGGCACATGGCCTAAAATTGACATATCACATTATCACCAACAGCTACATCTGTTAGTCTGTTAGTATAGACATCATACACAAACAAACAAACTATAACGAACAATGACAATAATGGCTTCATTAAGCTCTTGTCGGAGATCAAAAGGTTTTAAGGGACAGTTGAGGTGACATTGTTGATCAAGAGAGTGGTAGCTCTGATGGTGATTCTATAACGGTCTGTCCATTTCCTCCACCCCAACTTCATTGCTCTGTAGCATGGAGAGGGTCACCTTCAATGGCACTTTGACTACTCGCCCACCAATTTCTTACGTCTCCGATCACCTGAGAAACCGAGAGTGTTTCCGACCGGAGCCGGAGGATGATTCGGATATTAGCATATTCGACGCTGAAAGGTATTTCAACGAGAGCAGTCTGGAACAGAGACGGGTAGGTAACAGAGCGTCTCCGGTCATCGGAGACGACTTGCTAGCTACCTGCAGATTCTCCTCTGCTTCGTCGGTGGAGATTGGGTACGGGAGGAACTACTTGTCTCGCTCCTTCCACGCAACTCCGACTTCCTCGTCGGAGGCCAGCTGGAATAGCCAGACGGGGTTGCTGACTTATCCTCCCGGAGCGGTTTCGGTGAGGTTAAGGACCGCCGATCAGGTTAAGAGGAGAGGGTGGCTGTTCGGAAGAAAATGTCCGTGTTCCGGCAACAAGTCCGTTCAGGTCGAGAACAGGCTCTCGTGTGAACCCAAAACTCCCAGACTCCGGTTGAGCTTTGACCAGAGCTGGAGGTCCAAATCGAACCCGGAAATTACCTCGATTTCTCAACCGCGATTGTTTTCCGAGACGAGGTTTCACTCGGAGCGAGTTTCGGCCCCGGCGGCGACGGGATTCACGTTCCCGATTTTGGGTCAATCGGTAGCGGAGGAATCTCCTCGAGATTCGGTTGAGTCCATGGAGGTGTTTCGGCCGTCGAGGGAGGGCCATATTTTCACATTGCCCACGAGTCCCATATCCCGATTAATTATGGCGGCGGAGGACGACATGGGCAGCGACGCCAGCTCGGACTTGTTCGAGATAGAGAGCTTCTCAACCCAAACCACAAACTACCCGACAACGGGTCCGGGTCGGGACTCCCTCGACGAGGCGGCGAGCTTAAGCACCGGGCACTGGGGGCAGAGCCTGGACGAGCCTCCGGCGGAATGCTACGAGCCAAGTGAAGCGAGCATCGATTGGAGCGTGACGACTGCTGAAGGAGGGAGTCTGACCAATTACTCGGCCTCGCCGTCGGAGTTCGAGGAGGCGGTGGTGGAGAGAGGCGGCGGCGGAGGGAGGAGGAGAGGGAATGTGTTGTCCAGCTGTCGATGCGAGAAGGCGGTGAGCGTGGGGCCGCAGCCACAGCCGGTGGGGAAATGGGTGTCGTCGACGAAGCACGTGGGTGGTAGGGCCGCCGGGCAGAGGAAGCCACCGTCGGGATCGGCGCGCTTGTCTCTCGCTTTGGCAACTGGCCCTCAGTGACCGACACGTGTCCGCACCAGTTGTTGACCTTCTACTGTTTTTTTGAAAGTGAGCTTCTATTGTTGGTTTGGTTTTGTGTTTGTGTCGTAGCATAAATGTTCGTCAACGTTGCAACAACTTGAATGGATTGGTGTGTTCGTTTGCATTGCATACTTATATATGATTAATTTCATGCGGCTAAGTGGACATCGGCTGGAGACATTTTCTTTCTCTTTAAGCCTAACAAGGCCCATCTTGTTTTGAGAGCCCAACTAAACAGTGGTGGTGAAAGCCCAGTCCAGTCACAGATTGAACTTGAGGTTACTGTTTGGTTGATGGTAATTTCTGTGTAAGAAATGACGTCATATATTTTTATTAAACCCAAAACCATCCGAAACGAAACCCTAATACTCCACAATTCAATCCACCCACTGATCTGCACCCAGTTCGATCATGGCCAAGAAGCGGAAGATAGACCCCAAACCCACCAATCCTTCTTCTTCTAAGAAGCAGCACCAAGAGCCAGAGCCAGAACCAGAAGAACAGGACCCGACCCAATTCGAAGAAGTCGAAGAAGAAGAGGAGGTCGAGGAAGTGGAATACGAAGAATTCGAAGAAGAAGAAGAAGAAGAAGAAGAAGAGGATGAGAATGCCGATAATCAGGTGACCGTTGATCCGTCCACTTCCGGTGGAACTGCTGCGACTTCAGGTTCGGGAGCCTCGCACGACGAAGAAGAGGAGCCGATCCCGAGCCTCCTCGAGCCATTGACTAAGGACCAGCTGATCAATTTGCTCAGTGAGGCCGCCAACAAGCACCGCGATGTGTCGGATCGCATTCGCAAGGTGGCTGATGAGGACCCAGCTCACCGCAAGATCTTCGTGCACGGGCTCGGGTGGGACACGAACGCCGAGACCCTCACCTCCGTGTTCAGGCAGTACGGTGAGATTGAGGATTGCAAGGCCGTCTGCGATAAGATCTCCGGAAAATCCAAGGGTTACGGGTTCATCCTCTTCAAGACGAGGACCGGGGCTCGGAAGGCGCTCAAGGAGCCGCAGAAGAAGATTGGGAGTCGAATGACCGCGTGCCAGTTCGCATCCATTGGCCCGGTGGCGACACCCAACGCCCAGCCGCCTGCTTCTGCGGTGGTGGTGCAACCCAAGATGGAGTACACGCTGAGGAAGATTTATGTGAGCAATGTTGGTGCAGACTTGGATCCACACAAGCTGTATGTGTTCTTCTCCAAGTACGGTGAGATCGAAGAAGGCCCTTTGGGGATCGACAAGATGACTGGTAAGCCAAAAGGGTTCTGCTTGTTCGTGTATAAGACTGTAGAGGGTGCGAAAAAGGCCTTGGAGGAGCCTCACAAAAATTTTGAGGGGCATATTTTGCATTGCCAGAAAGCTATTGATGGACCTAAGCAGGGAAAATCTCAGCAGCACCCCAATGCTTATGGTGCTCCTTTTATTGGGGGAAGTTCAGGCCACTTAATGGCACAATCCCCAGGAATTGGGTTTAATCAAGGTGCTGCAACAGCTCAAGCATTGAACCCGGCACTTGGGCAGGCGCTGACAGCATTGCTTGCTTCACAGGGTGCTGGGTTGGGGCTGACGAATTTCCTGGGATTGGGATCTGCAGCAGGGGTGGCCCAGGGTGTGCCAGGAGCTGGACCTGGATTGCAGGCTGGATATGGAAATCAAGCCAATGTCAGTGCAGCTATGCTTGGAGCATTTGGTAATCAGGCTGGACTGCAGGGTGTGTACCCCAATCAGCAGCTGAACCAGGGTGGTGCTGGTAGGGGGCAGCATGGTGCTGGCCGATATGGTGGTGGTGGTGCACCTTACACGGGCCTCTAGGTTTATCTTGTCAGGTACTAGCTTTAGTTCACCTTACACGGCCATTCTACTTTTACTTCATTATTTCTACACATTTCTTTGTTTATCTTGTCTTTGGTTCATGACAAGTGTTAATAGCCAGATATGTAGAGTAAAGTGACATAGTTGGTTATAATTACTCAACTTAAATATGTTCATTTCAAACCAACTAGGAAACTAGTACAATACAATATGCTCGTTCCAATTTGACTAGGAAACCAGCATAACGTGTTCTACTATTGGACTTCAGTTACATGTCCACCAACGTAGAGAGCATCCTCATATCAGCAAATGATTTAAGAATACAGTTAACATTTAGGCATTAGTGATTAATGTGGAGTTGGTAGACAGGTGTTTTTTTTACTCATTTCTTTAGATTGACACAGAAAGCCTGGTAGTAGCCTAGTAGGTGAATCGATACTGCTGATGATGTTTGATGACTCAGATCAGTAAACTCTCTGTTTCATATTTGTTTGAAGTTTTAGAATAGTATTTAGTTTTTTACTTCACATGATTTGTTTGTTGATGCAACTGGGGATGCTGGGCGACTGATATCGGTAAACTGCTCTATGTTTTGTATATGTATAAAAATGTTTAAATGGTTAGAATGCTTCAGCTTCGTATTTTATATTTGTGTCCGAATGCTTGATGAATCGAATCATTAAAGAGTGTTTCATTGTAATTTGACATTTTAAAGTGGTTTATAGCTGTCTGTATTTTATTCATTTTATTTTCTATTTTGGTGCACTGTTGAGCAAAATCTTGGTCACGGTATATCTATTTTCTTGTCTCATTCCCTCTCCTTTTGTTTTTGGTCTATATATTTATATTTATTTTTCCATTAATCAGGAATTACTCTTTACCATATTGATATGCTTCAAACACTTTCTTAGGTTGGTTTTCTGCTTTTAATGATTGTGTTTCACCTTCTTCCCACCCATGGCCTGGTGATTCTTATGATTTTTCAGGAGCTGATTCAAACATATGTGCCTCATTAGTCTTTTATCCGTGGCCTGGTGATTCAAACAAGATATTTTCTACAAACGTTATAATTTGGTTATACAAAGACTGGTATCTTAAATTTGCCAATGGAGTTTCTGCTATATATATTTTTTCTTTTTCCCTGTTTGCTTTGCGACCATTTCAAATATTGTAATATTTAACTTTTGCTATTTTGCTTAAACGATTTGGGTGTTGTTTGAGAACTTTTCGGTATAAACCTGTGTGTACTATGTGTGATGAATTCAACTGCAAAATAAGCTTCTTGAGTCCTTGTCGTTTGATTTTTTTTGAAGACCTTGTCATAAGATATTTAGCTAATACTTTTAACTGGATATTAATTTGATTTATGTATGTTTCTCTGATGGTATTGCTTGTAGTGTGGTTTTTAATGAACTAAATATCCCATCCTTATTTTCATTTGATTGGTTTATTGCTTTAGTATTCAATGTCCATTTTATGGATCTGAATGATGCTCCTAAGTTGATTTGTGAGTTACAATTACCTAAATCGGACAACCATCACATTTGTTGGAAACAGAATCAACTGTTGCAAGGAGCCGGAATTCTTCCAGTGTATTTTTTATTTTATTTCTATTTCTTGTCTTGATTGAATTTAGAATGATACAGCTGAAGCGTGACTCCGGAATGCTGAACAAATGCTCACTAATAGTAATGATAAAATTCCTCCGTATTAATTTTCCTTTCTGTCTCACTAATTTTGTTTGTTTCATAATAATCATTATAGAGGGTCTTAAATGTATAAGTTATTTTGGACTTTTCTATTTGACAAGTAGATGCTAGCTAATAAACCCTAAAAACTTAACCTTCGTATCATCTCCCATATACCATATAGTTGGAAATAACTAGTTATCAACAATTACATATTGATAACTATCCATTTTATGGGGTATTGTCTGTGAGATACAGTTGGTTGAATTTTTTTTTATGTTTGACTTTGAGGTAATTGTCAAAAATAAATGTCGGGTATTCAGTTTTTGTAATTTATAATCCTCTTCCTCCATGATTACAATAAACTATTCCTTTTTAGTTGCAATCTATTTGCAAATAATAATTTTATTTTACAATTTAAATTTAAAATTTCTAAATTTCCATATTCTACACTTTTCTATTATTATGTATAAAAATATAAACTACACAAAAAACGATAGCTCACATATACTGTTCACAATCATCTCTGTGTATTATTAACTCTAGTCGAGCTGCATTCAAAAAAATAAACTCCAGTCGAGCTCATGGCATTGCCAACATATGCATGTGTAGTCGGTCATTTATTGGTGGAATATAGAACACGTGTTTTTAAGTTTTTTTTGTCTTTTTTCCTTCTAAATTGACGCCCTTCTAATTAAGTTTGAAGTCCCTCATTCTCTGTTGGGGTTTGAGAACTCTCAAACCTCAATCATCTTCTATGATGTTGTTATTGTGTCCTAGGCATCATCGAAAATTCGAACGTCCATTGCTTTTGTTTTGAAAACTTTAGATGGATCTCGTGCACCAACTACACCACAATTCGACCTTGTCACTTTAGCCTGGCATAAAGAATTGAAACTCCTCTCATGAAACATGAGAGGTATAAACTCTGTTCAAAAGAGGAGGATTTTAGAGGAGTTGGTGAATAGAGAGAAGCCTCAGTGTGTTTCTTTTACCGTATCAAAATTGGTTGTGATACGTGATACACTGCAATGTGGTACGGGAGTGTGGTTTTGGTGCAGGCTAGATTTGGAAGGCGGTAATGGCGAATGGAACAACAAGAGGTGTAGTTCTTTTGTGGCAGACTAGTGTGTTTAAGATGGAGATCGTGAGTTCTTATCCAAATAAAATTGTGTGGACTGGTCTCTATATATCGAAGCAAGTGAAGTTTATATTCATATCAGTTTATGCTCCTTGCGAAGACAGAGAGAGACATCTCTCAATCGAATTAGTACCCATTATAATCTAATCGTCTAGTTATTTCTAATCTAGGTATAGAGACATAAAGCATTAAGATTCGTGAATTCTCTAACTTACGGGGTTGGTGTAAAACCCGCTTCGTTTCGCAAACCAGCAGACCCAGCCCAAACCAGCAGACCCGGCCCAAGCCCAGGGTATAAAACCCTTTGTTTTAGGGTTTCAACCCATAACCCTCACTCTTCTTCTCCTGCGCAGCCGACCCCCACACATCTCCCTTCTCCTTTGAAACCGATCCTCTCCATCCACCTCCGGCGACCTCCCACCGGCTCCGGCCGCTCTCCCATCGCCACCACACGCCGCCGCGTCTCAGCCGAACCCCGACCTCCCTCTCCTCCAGCCACCACGCCGTCTCCCTTCCATCTCCGTCCGACCACGCCCAGCTCCGACCACGTCCCAGCCGTCCCGTCCTCTTCTCCTCCGTCCCGACGCCGTCATCGCTCCGGTCAGCCACACAACCCCGTCCCCGAGCTCGCTGCCTCATCCTCCTCCTTCGTCTTCCTCACCAGCTCCGGCCACCGTCCGTCTCCGAGCTCCCCACGTCGTCGTCCCCGTCCCCGCCGAAGAACAGGCCGTCCACCACCGTCCTGTCCGAACCCTAACGCGCCGCCGCCCTCTTCCCGTCAATGATCTGCCCGTCCGAGACACGAATCGAGCTCCGTCGCCGGCGAGCTCGCCAGATCCGGAACGGGACGAGTCGTCCGGACCCGCGCCGACGCCGCCGTGCACCGCCGTCCACCGCCGTCCACCGCCGCCACCGTTTCCTCACGGTTAGTTCTCGGCCCGTGGAAGCTCGGCCGACCGGCGCCGGTGGTCGGCCGGACCAAGCAGAACCGTTCTTCTTCTTCGCTTTCCCTTTTCTCGAGTTCGTTCAAATCTGGTCGGGATGGAACGGAGCTCCCGAAATGGAATGGAACGGAATAGAAAAACGTAGATCTGGTTGTTTAAAGGATTGTTGTAATCGTGTAAATCTGATTTTGTAAAGATCGACAAAATATAAGTATCGATATAATTATTCTTATGTTTTGAATAGATTTAAGTACGAATGGGTTGGGTTCAAACGGTTTGTAAAACGAAATCAGTGTTAGTTTAAAGATCAAATCCGTACCGTTTGGACGTATTTTAATTATCGATAAAACTATATCGGCTTAGGTTAAACGGGTTTTAAAACCGAAAGTCGTTTATTAAGGTTAGACTCGAGTTGAGTTAAATCAAAAAGGGAGGGGAGCGAAATCAAATCGACTTTATAAGGGTTCTGGACCAAATATCGAGTTTGGAAACGAACGGAAGGAAACCGTTTTGTCTTAAAATCAAAGACGGAATTAATTAAAGCAAGGGAGTTCAACGACGTTTTTAAGTTAAAAAGGGGTTTAAACTGGGTTTAGATCAAACCTGGGTTCGGTGCGCGGGTGCTCGAACCCGATCCGTCGTAACCCGACTTTTATCCCGCTCGAGTGTAAACGACAACTGTCAAGTTTAAAATGGACAAATCGTAGCCGTTAACTGAACGGCGGAACCGTTATTATTTTGGGCTTTGAGTTATTTATTTTCGACCGGTTCGTACTAGTTTAAAGTGAGTTAAATCTGTGTTCTTTTAGATCGTGCTGCGGACCGAGGCAAAGGGAGGCTCGGCGAGTGACTGCGATTCATCTCGGGTTTAGTGGAGCGCTTCTGGAGTTGCTTTCGAGGTAGGGAAAAGTAGCCGGATCTCGGCCCTGACTAGGGAAAGTTAACTGTAGAATTGCATGTGACACCGGGGTGTCGTGGGTTATTTAGGTTATCGAATATTAGAAATGCATGATACGGGAACGTAGCGATTACTGAAAGTGCATGTGACACTTAGTAGTGTCGTAGGAGCAGAGAACTTAGCGTTAACTGTTTCACTGGAGGCATATGACCATGCCCGGAGGTCGTTGCGTGTTGTTTGTTGTTGAGTTTGGGTGGCCTTGAGAGCCCGTGTTATTTTTTGATTGAGTTTGGGTGGCCTTGAGAGCCCGTGTTAATTATTGCTGAGTCTTGGGTGGCCATGAGAGCCCGTGTTGTCGTTTCGGTATTTTGAGTGGCCGTGAGTGCCCGTGGGGTTGTGAACCCGTACTTTATCGTTGGTGTCTTGGGTGGCCATGAGGGCCCGTAGGGTTGTTGAACCCGTGTTTTGTTGTTGGTGTCTTGGTGGCCTTGAGTGCCTGTGGAGTTATTACCGGTGTCGTTACTGTCTGTTGAACTTGTTTGTGATTGTGATTGGTTACTTGATACTGGTGGAGGTTGTGTGGTGTAGCTAGCCTCCCGACTGGGATCGGGAGAAGCGGAGAGGTTGTAGGCTAGCTCCCCGACTGGGATCGGGGGAAGGACACGCGGGTGTGGCTAACCACCCGACTGGGATCGGGTGAAGCAGAGAGGTTGTGGGTTAGCCTCCCGACTGGGATCGGGAGAAGTTGCGCGACAGGTCGATCGCCTGACCACGTCTATGATCGGTAAAGGGCGAGAGACAGAGATTGGTTACTGAGCAGCCGGTTTGCGATCCTTTGTGATCTTGTTTGGTATTGTGTGGTCAATCGTGTCTTGGAGGAGGTCGTCGATCGTAGTGTGGGGTCTACATAACGTGTCCGAGTGTTGAGTCGGTTGAGGAAAGTATTGATCGTGCGTGTGTCTTGAGTCGTTGTTGGTGTCATCGGCCTTGTCTACTAATTATGCCATAGTCAGTATGTTATCTGTGGTGGTGAGCGAACGCTCACCCCTAGCTGCTTTTCCTACAGGTACCGTTCGTAGTCTAGACTAGGTGAGCTTCTGAAGCTTGAAGAGCTTGAAGCGGGTTGCTGGGTGTTTGAGTCTAGAGACGTGTATCTCGTTTTGTCCAAGTGTGGGACTTTTATTTTGAGTTGTGAATATTATTCTCTTGTGGAACTAAACTGACTTTTTAGGTGATTTATCGAAAACAGGTTTCAGTTTTGTAACTTTTTAAACGTTCGCGTCCCTAGTTTCGGTTCGCTGAAATTGGGGCGTGACAGTTGGAATCCTATAGTTATTGAACTCGTGTTAACCTAACTTTATTCGAGACTAGATTTAAACATGAGTTGCATAATCCTTAGTCATTTTAGCGATTCACATCTCTCGATAGTTGAATGCTAAAACCTAAACATCTATCAAGTGATCAAGTTGACAAAACATTAAGTGGAAATTATGAAAACAGTAACTAAACACAAATCGCATAGAGCAAATATGAAAGCTTTGAACTATTTCATCATATTGTTTCCCCTAGCCCTAAATCAATGGAAATTTAGCTCATGCTGGAAAAAAAAAACAAGCAAAAATATGAAGAATTACTATACATAAATATATTTTGAGTTTGATACACAATACCCAAATCAAATGTTCTCCAAAGTTTCTCCAAGCCTTCACTTTCCCAGGTTCTCCTCCAAGCTTTACAAATCTCTTCTCTTCAATCTTTTAGCTCTTAGGATTTATCCCAATTCAAGTTCTCCCCTTTTAAACCTCTTATGCTCTTAAATACTCTTCTTTTCTCTCAAAACTCGAATCCCCTAAAATATTACCTAAGTTATCTATTTATAGGCCCAAAATCGAGTGTGAAACGGCCTAGGCAACGGACAGGGCACGAGCCCGCAGCGGCCTGGCGCGCGGTCCGCTAACGAGGGGGTATCAGAACAGTGAGGCGTAGAGGCCTGGCTCGCGGTCCGCTGGTGAGCCCGTGCGGATAGGCCGCAGTCTGTTGGCGAGCCCGCTACAGCCTGGAGGTCGGACCAGCTCTAGGTCCTCTCCAATCTGACTTTCGGCATTTTAGCTCCAATATTCTCCGATTTTTCACTTTCTCCCAAAGGTGGACTACCTGCACATAATGGAGGAAAATTGCATCAAAACATATCAACCCGGGACTAAAAAGTTCAAGATGTGGGCTTAAAAACATAGAAAAAAGATGCGTTTTTCGTCCACATCAGTTCATACGAGTCGAACGATCATTTTCGGGCTGGTTGTTAGAGGCCATTATGATGATCGGACATTGTGCAAATTTTATAGACAATGGATTACGAGCTCTAAGGTTACACATTTGGTTATTTTATAAGCCAATTAGATGGTCTTACGGGTACTTTACATGACAATCGAATAGGCATTAAAGGTATTCTTTGTATATATCCACGTGTAATAACAACAATATGTGGTGGTTCCATTGTATGCAACCACCTATCTAGTTCACAAATCTTTTGTTATAATTCTTAACATCTCCCTCAAGCCTCGCGAGAAGTGACTACCAATCATTGCATCGTGTTGTCCTATCACTTCTTTTACCCTTAATAATTATATTTCAACAGAGCAATTAATACAATCAATTGAGTTTCAGAAAGTGGTTAGGGTATTTATGGTTGTAAATATAATCTATATGGGTTCTAGATACTGGTGTGCTAGGTTCTAGGCGTGTACATAAGAGTAATAGCGCGTGTGAGATTTTATTTTCCAAGAGTCAAACGCAACTAATTCGTTAATGAAAATCAAAACGGGTATTGTGTGCATTATTTATTGATTTCAATGTCCATATTAACATTCTTGATCATGTATTTGTAGATCCTGGATACAAGTATATTGTACTATGGTGCATGTCGATAAACCCATAGAAAACGCACCGTATTATGATCAACTTTTCCCCAACCCAAACTCATTCAAACTAGGCATGTCTATATAATAAACCATGATGTCATTTCTTCTCTTCACAATTTTTTCTTTTTGCTTCTTTTCGTCAAGGATCAACTCTAAAGACTCTATGGAGTCTACATGAAAAGTCTGGACTGAAGAAGAAGAGATACGTCTCTGATTGGCTTGGATGCTGCTTGCCAATTTCGAAAATAATGATCACTAGCATTGCGTACAACATGATTTTCAGTGCATGACCAAACGTCCATTTCCCCGTCTCCAACAACAACTGAAGAAACATTGATACAATTACAACAAACAGGTCTAAGAATTCGAGGGGATGTTTTTAAAATCCAAGAAAGCACTCGATTCGGATGCCCCTGAGGCAGAGGTTATCATCCGCACCCATGAAAGATGCAGACGTAAGCGTGGACAATCGTTCATGACGCATGAGTGGTGGACTACAGTCCGGAAATGTCCCAAATGGCGTCGTTACTATGAATTTGACCCCTTTATATTTTAATGTTTCTCGGTAGACTGTATGAAATGTAATATATTAACTCGTACCACTTTATGCTCTTGTCATGTTGCCTTGTCATGTTATGTTTTGATGTAATGACTCAATGAATTTGTGGTAAATATAATGTATTTGTATTCTGGACACAATTGTACTTCACTCTGGATGAGTCGTGAAGTTCAAGTGCACATGACCTTTTATTTCCAAAAGGACAAAACACAGCGTATTGTTACCCAAATCAAAATGCACCGTATCGTGACTAAAACATAACACCTACTCAAACCTAGCATGCCTATTTAATAGAGGACTATACCATCTCCTCTTTACTCCATTTCCTTCTTTGATCAGTCGCCTTCGTTTTAGATTCTGGATATGACTTGGCCGAGGATTGACTTTGGTCTTCATATGGGCCTATGAAGACCAACTTAGTAATGGACTATGCTATGACACGTTTATTTTATGCATT
Source organism: Erodium maritimum (assembly GCA_963921825.1). Classification (NCBI taxonomy): domain Eukaryota; kingdom Viridiplantae; phylum Streptophyta; class Magnoliopsida; order Geraniales; family Geraniaceae; genus Erodium; species Erodium maritimum. The sequence continues at coordinate 124,702,921 of OY997588.1, read as the reverse complement.
AGTATGACTAGCATATCTTGTATGATAGTAACATGCTTAGGTTGTTTGTATGATGGTAACATGCTAAGGCCATTTTGTATGAGATACAATAATTTGAAATCAACTCTAAGAAAATATTAAGTCGATGAGATGTCTTCCATAAATGAAACACTTATCAAACCTTAGATTGCTATGTGTAGGTTATGTCAAAGCATTGTACACATAGTTGTCTAAGTTAGATAGGATGGATATTGGTGATATCCATACGTTTTATATGGTTAAACTTAACAAGGTTATCAAAACGGTTTTGGACCTAGGGCATCTGATAGAATGTGCCAACACATATGATGTGTTTATTCTATCCAAGAGTTGCATAAGATGCAATTGGTAAGGAGTTACCTACCTAAATAATTTTGCTTAAAGTGATAAGCCAAAGCTTACTTTAAGTGAAATGAAATATGGATCTTGGCTTATAATATATCTTTAAGAGTTGATTGTTTTAAAATTTTATATTTGTATTAATTAATTTGCATATTTAATTTTGTTGTAGATCATGTCTTCAAACAATTCACAAAATTTATCGTTACGATCGATCCTTGATAAGGATAAGCTGAATGAGACAAATTTTCTGGACTGGGCCAGAAACCTGAGAATTGTTCTCAGGCAGGAGAGAAAAGAGTATATTCTTGATGAACCCGTTCTTGAGGAACCAACCTTAAATGCTAATAAGGCACAAAAGGATGCTTGGACCAAGCATTTCAACGAATTGGTAGATGTCGCTTATATAATGCTTAGTTGCATGGAGGTTGATCTCCAAAAGCAATTGATGGAGGAGCCTGCATATGACATGATGGCTCAACTCAAGGAAATGTTCCAAGAGAAAGCCAGGATTGAGATTTTTCACACTGCCAAGTTCCTCATGTCATGTAGGATGCCTTCTGGCAAGACTGTTAGCCCTCATGTGCTCAAGATGAAAGGTTATCTTGAGCATCTACAACGACTCAGTTTCAAGATGGAACCTGAGTTGGCTATAGATATCCTCCTCCAATCACTTCCTGATGAGTTTCATGGTTTCATTCTTAACTTCTATATGCACAATATGGTGAAGATTGTCTCAGAGTTGCATGGGATGCTTAAAACTGCTGAGAAGAGCATCCAAAGTAATACTAAGGATGTTTTAATGGTTAAGAAGACAATTGAGTTCAAAAGGAAGGGGGAGGCAAAGGAAAGGCTCCTATGGAAGGACCACCGGGTTTTCAGAAACCCATGTCAATGCCAAGGCATATGTACACACGAAGGCCCACGTAACAAAAAAGGCTCGCGTATGGACATAGGCCCGCGTATGGACATAGGCCCGCGTATGGAAAAAGGCCTACATATCGACCGAGACCTGGATTTCTACCCCCAAAAGATTCAATTTGTCATTATTGCAATGAGGCTGGTCACTGGAAGAGGAACTGCAAGAAGTACAAGGATGATCTGAAGAAGAACCAGGGTAGTGTACCAAGCTCTTCAGGTATTCATGTTATAGAAATCAATGCATCTACTTTTCGTTCTTGGATATTGGATACTGGATCCGAATCTCACATTTGTACTAATGTGCAGGGTCTAAAAAGTAGAAGGACATTGAAGGAAGGCGAGGCGGACCTACGAGTTGGGGATGACCATGGAGTTATTTCCTTAGCTGTGCGGACATACGAGTTGGCCTTGCCCACTGGCCTTATTTTGCAATTGCATAATTGTTATCATGTACCTACTTTTCGTAGGAATATTATTTCTGTTTCATGTTTGGACATGGAAGGTTTTGAATTTTTTCTTGAGAATTATAAATTTAGTTTTTATCGTGATGATGTTTATTATGCAACTGCTTCTCGAGTTAGAGGTGTCACGCCCCAATTTCAGTAAACCGAACTCGGGACGCGAACGTTTAAAATAAGAAAACACTTTGAAAACATTTCCATTAAAACAATTTACAATAACAGTTTAGTTCAACAAAAGGATAATTACAATTCAAAACACATCCCAACAAGCGGACAAAAGGGCGAGGTATCCGTCGCTAGACCAAAAGTAAAAACCCGGACTCCGCTCCTAGCTCCACAAGCTTCGAGAGCTCACCTAGTCCGTCCCACGAACAGTACCTGTAGGAAAAGCAGCTAGGGGTGAGCGTTCGCTCACCACCACGGATAACAGACTGACTACGGCATAATTAGCAGACAATGCCGGCAACACCTACAACCAACTCAACCCCGGGGATCACTGTCCCCAACCCAAGTACTCTGACTGACAAACACCCACGGTGACCTTCCTCGAACGACTCGACACTCAATACGTAAGTAGACACGACACAACGATCACGACCTCTTCCAAGGACTCAAAGGAACTACGCAACACCAAACAAGATCACAAAGGATCGCAAACCAGCTGCTCAGTAACCTCTCCCACTCACACGAACACGGATCAAGCTAGCCAAAGAGTGCTTACAACCTGTGATACTCAAACTCGGACCAGGCCAGCCAAAGAGTGCTTGCAACCTGTGTTACTTAAACCATGTCAGGCCAGCCAAAGAGTGCTTGCAACCCGTTGATACTCAAATTTGGTCAGGCCAGCCAAAGAGTGCTTGCAACCTACCGGGAACCGCAATCACAATCACAATCACAATTCAATCACACAGGCACTCAAGGCCACTCAAGACACCTCAACAGTCAATACTCGGGTTCAACAACCCCACGGGCACTCACTGCCACTCAAGACACACCAACGGTCAAGACTCGGGTTCAACAACCCCACAGACACTCACTGCCACTCACAACACCGACAATAAGACACGGGCACTCAAGGCCACTCAAACTCAACAATAAATAACACGGGCTCTCAAGGCCACCCAAACTCGACAATAAAATACGGACTCTCATGGCCACCCAAGCTCGACGACAATTAACACACAACAACCTCCGGCATAAAACGATGCCTCCAACAGTCCTAAGATCACTAGTTTCACAACCAACCTCCGGGCATGGTCATATGCCTCCAGTAGAACAATTATCGCTAAGTTCTCTGATCCTACGACACTACTAAGTGTCACATGCTTTTACACTATTCGCTACGTTCCCGTATCATGCATTTCTAATATTCGAAAACCTAAATAACCCACGACACCCCGGTGTCACATGCAATTCTACAGTTAACTTTCCCTAGTCAGGGCCGAGATCCGGATACTTTTCCCTACCTCAACTGAAGAGCAACCGCTACGCTTCCTAGCTGCTGACGTTCTGGCTCGCTAACTCCGAGCTTCACTTCGATCGAAGCCGGACGCTAAAGAGGACACGAAAGCCATAAATTAATAACGGTTCCACCGCTAAATTAAAGGTTACTATTAAACCAGTCTAGACCCGACAATTGTCCATTAAACTCGAGCGGGCTAAAAGCGGGGTCATGGCGAATCGGGTTTGAGTACCCGAGCACCGAAACCGGTGCATGCGAGGCACGGTCCCAATGCACAAATCCCGAGGTCCGATTCAGCGGTCCGCTTTTGTTCCTTTTTAAACCCAAATAGCAGTCCAATCTACCCAGAATTCCAGATTCGTTCCCAATTCCGATTACCAACCGTTTAATCAAAACAGAACGGTTTTTGTTTTAAATCAAATTCCCTTTTTAAATTCAAATCTATTTCCGTTCCGATCTTTGTTTTTGAACAACCGCCCCTAAATCCCGTTTATAAATTTGATTCTCAACTCCTCGATTTTAAACTGTTTTTAAAACCGAAACGCTTTTAAATTCCTTTTCATTTTAAAACCTTCTTCCTTAAGTTTGATTTTCCGTTTTACAACCTTTTCTTTCCAAAACTGTGATTTCGATTTCAACCGAAGCAGATCCAAAATCCATCTTTTACCCCAATCTGATTTAATTGTTTCCCTTTTCGATTCATAAACCGTTCCAAATATTAATCAATTCCATTAGCGGGTTTAATCAAATATTAATCGATTTCATTAACAATTTTAACCCTAAACAGATCCAAACTAAATCGAAAAAGGTTTTATTTCATTTTCTTTGTTTGTTACAACAAAACCCGATTTACAGTAGTTCGAAGACGGGAAATAATAGAGGTTCGGTTTCGAACCGGTCGGCCGCCGGCGAGGGCGGCGTCGGCCGGGGCCTAACCGTAGAGAAGGGACGGCAAGGGCGACGGCGGGCACGGCGGCTGGCTCGGGACGAAGGCGGGACGAGCTCGGGCTCGGTCGTGTCCCAGGCGAGCTTGTCTCGCCGGAGATCTGGAGAGGGAGGTCGGGTGGTGGCCGGATCTGGACGGAGGCGAGCGTGAGGGGCGGAGTAGGGCGGCGGGTCGGTGGTGGCGCGGTGAGGACGGCGTGGAGTCGAGAGGGACGGTGGTGGCGGAGCTCGGTGGGTTCGGCTGAGACGGGAAGGAGAGAGGCAAGGGAGGTGGAATGCGAGCTCAGGCTCGGGACGGCGAGCTCGGGCTCGGGACGGCGGCGTGGTGGCTGGACGGAGAGGGAAAGGGAGGGGCTCGGTTTTGAACGGAGAAGAGGGAGAGGGGGAAGGTGAGAGGGTCGTCGGGACCAGAGAGAGAGGCGAGGGAGGACGGTGGTGGCCGGAGGTGGAGACGGCGTGGAGGAGTGAGGTCGGAGCTGGGCGTGGTCGGAGAATCGGACGGAGGAGAAGGAGCGGACGGTGGTGAGGGACGGGAGAGAGGGTGTGGCCGGAGGTGGTGAGAGGTCGCCGGAGAAGATGGAGGTCGCCGGAGATCGAGAGAGAGAATCGGGTTCGGGAGAGGAGAGAAGTGGGGGACTGGACGGCGCTGAAGGGAAAATTAGGGCAAAAACCCTAATTTTCGAGCTTTATAGCTCGGCCAGTCAGGCTGGGCCTCTAACGGGCCTGATGCACGGCCCAAAGCGCAGGGATAGGGCTCGGCCTGCTTGGGCAGGGTCTGGCCGGGTCAAGCTGGTCGGGTCTGGGTTGCTGGTCGGGTCCGGTCCGGTCCGACCCGGTCCGACCCAAAAGTTTTTTTTTTTTTTTTTTGAAAGCGGGTTTTACAACCTACCCCCTTAAAGGAATTTCGTCCACGAAATTTAGAACAACGCCCAAAAGAGATACTATAAAAACGTACCCTGATAGGTCTCGTGGTAGGTAGGGGATCTTGAGGTCCGGGAGTCGGTAACTGCGTACACTCTTCCCTCCGACTCCTGCTGCCTCTGACCCGACGCACTGGCGGCCGGATACCCAGAGCTCCGTTGCTGTCTCGGAGTCGGCGCGCTCGTCGACGGCTGCGAAAACCTCGACTGCTGACCCTGACGGGGGCGGTCTCTGGGTGACTGTACCGTCTGCGACTGCTGCGGCCGCTGCGCCGATATCGCTCCCAACGGCTCACGACACCATTTCATCGTGTGTCCCACACGGCCGCACCGGAGACAGCTGGTCTCATCGGCTCCCGACCCCGAGCCCTGGCCTGCCCGGCACCCCCGCCGCAAATGGCCTGGCTCCCTGCAGAGATGGCATGTCGGCACCCTCTGTGTCGCGACTGGCCCCATGGACGCCACCGACCCGTGCTGTCTCGCTCCACCCTGGTGAGTCGGTGGTCGGAAGAATCCCGCGGTCCTCTGCCTTCTTGGGTCGTGTGACTCTGACGGCCCTGTGAAGTCGGTCGGCCGCTGTCGAACCTCGCGGGTTCTGGCCGTATCCAGGATCCCCTGCTCCACCGTCGCTGCGGTGTCCACGAGGTCGGTATACTTCCGTATCCTCAAGGCGAGAACCTGGTTCCGGATGCCCAGCCTCAGCCCGTCCTGGAACCGCAGGCAACAGTTCGTCTCGCTCGTCACCATCTCAGGCGCGAATCTGGCCAAGGCTGTGAACCTGGCCTCGTACTCTCCTACCGTCATCCCCTCCTGTTCCAAGTCTAGGAACTGCCGATGTCGCTCCAACCGAGCCGACTCGGGAAAGTACTGTTCCATAAAAACTGTTTGGAAGATGCTGTAGTCATAACCGACCATGTCCTTCACACGCCCCCACCAGTGGTAGGCGCTGTCTCTCAGCTGGTGGGCCGCGAAGGACACCCTGCGACGACCCTCCTCGACACCTGATGTATCCAGGTCGCGCGTGACCTGCTCTAGCCACCTCTCGGCTAGGTCGGGGTTCGGCTCCCCGACAAATGTAGGTATCCCGAGCTTCAGGAAGTCTAGTAGTGCTCTGGATGTGCGATCCTCTGTCTGACCGGGCCTCACTGGGACCCCGGCTGCCTCTGGGGCTGGTGAAGTCGACTCTCTGTTGGCAATGACCGCCACTAAACTCTGGACTGTCCTAGTCAACTCATCCAGGGCAGTCATGAATGTTGGGTCTGCGACCGGCGGAACACTGGGCGTGCCCGTAGAAGGTCCCGCATCGTTCCTCCTGTCCTCACCGACAGGAGCACCCTGCGCCTCGGCGTACTCGGCGGGCTCAACGGTGGGCACCCGTCCTGGTGTCCCCGCCTGCCACGCGAGGGCGCTCGTCCCCGTGTTACTGCTGCTCTTCCTCGTCTGCCACGAGCCATCAGCAGGTATCCTCTGCACGGATACACGCAAACGTTTCAGTTTGCGAACTCAAATAAGGACAACCAGCTCGAACACACTAACGTCCACACGGTCTACGTCTACCCCAACGCACTTGTTACTAACGTCACACCGTTCACGCTAAACATCCTTTAATTATAATAACGTGTAAGCGAAGCCTCAATTTTTGACCACACAAACGTACACTAAGCCCTCATCCAGTCCTTTATGCATTTACTTATAACTTTCCGCAACCAAGCCAGTGTTCGCTACTCGTCCCTTGCGGGAAAAGTAGTAAAGGGGATGAGCGTTAAGCTCACCTCAACGGACACCCGCTCGGTTATGGCATACTAGTAACGCACCAAAGACTTACCACTCTAGTCAGGGAAAAACACCGACACCAAACCTACTGCCAACACGTCACACTACTCCAGTCATTAACACCTCAAACACTCTTTTACGTAAGGGAAACATCGAAAAGGGGATTATGTTCTCAAATCAGCGACTACTATTGCTTACAACCTCAAAACCCCAACACAACCGTGAACTTCGCCACGCAAAGACAACACTCAACTTGCACAAACAAGACGGTAAGAAGGACAGGGATCACGGACTCGTGACAGACCCCGTCACGGTTGGGGTCACGGAGTCGTGACGAAGATCTAAAATTTGCCAGAACTCTCTGGTCCGTCACGGATCCGCAACAGGATCCGTGACACTCGCGCAGACCCGTTTCAACCCCAAAATTTGCCCTAAATGACATACACGCTTGACTACCAAATCATCAAACACACGCGCCACAATTTACAGACCAAGAAAGCATTCAACCTCAACCAAAACACGAGCCGACACGGCCAAACGACAACACAACAACACTCGCCCACCGGGCCAACCAAAATCAAATACGCCCTCAGGGCCAATCAAAATCAAACACGAACGCCCACGGCGTCAAACAACATCAAAACAATCGGATTTCTTTTAAAGTTTTCTCCACTTCATTAAAACCTCAAATCTTGACATCAGGTGGTTACAACCCGGTCCAGGCGTCCCCGAACTACGTTGTACCGACTTGACATCAGAACCGTCACGTTCGACTACAGGAGCGCTCCTGAGTCGACCCGCGACAGCTTAAAAACGTTTCACGCAGCACACACAAACAATATGCCAGTAGCCCTGTACTGTACATACACACAGACAAAACAAGACTCGAGACATTAAGGGTTTACACACGGTTCCCGACCCACGTGCCCAACGCACGACGAGACTTTACTGACTCGACTCTCCCCACCTAATTGACGGACAGTCCGAGGTGTGAAACCTCGAGCTCTGATACCAAGCTGTCACGCCCCAATTTCAGTAAACCGAACTCGGGACGCGAACGTTTAAAATAAGAAAACACTTTGAAAACATTTCCATTAAAACAATTTACAATAACAGTTTAGTTCAACAAAAGGATAATTACAATTCAAAACACGTCCCAACAAGCGGACAAAAGGGCGAGGTATCCGTCGCTAGACCAAAAGTAAAAACCCGGACTCCGCTCCTAGCTCCACAAGCTTCGAGAGCTCACCTAGTCCGTCCCACGAATAGTACCTGTAGGAAAAGCAGCTAGGGGTGAGCGTTCGCTCACCACCACGGATAACAGACTGACTACGGCATAATTAGCAGACAATGCCGACAACACCTACAACCAACTCAACCCCGGGGATCACTGTCCCCAACCCAAGTACTCTGACTGACAAACACCCACGGTGACCTTCCTCGAACGACTCGACACTCAATACGTAAGTAGACACGACACAACGATCACGACCTCTTCCAAGGACTCAAAGGAACTACGCAACACCAAACAAGATCACAAAGGATCGCAAACCAGCTTCTCAGTAACCTCTCCCACTCACACGAACACGGATCAAGCTAGCCAAAGAGTGCTTACAACCTGTGATACTCAAACTCGGACCAGGCCAGCCAAAGAGTGCTTGCAACCTGTGTTACTCAAACCATGTCAGGCCAGCCAAAGAGTGCTTGCAACCCGTTGATACTCAAATTTGGTTGGCCTGGTCCGAGTTTCAACAACCCCACAGACACTCACTGCCACTCACAACACCGACAATAAGACACGGGCACTCAAGGCCACTCAAACTCAACAATAAATAACACGGGCTCTCAAGGCCACCCAAACTCGACAATAAAATACGGACTCTCATGGCCACCCAAGCTCGACGACAATTAACACACTACAACCTCCGGCATAAAACGATGCCTCCAACAGTCCTAAGATCACTAGTTTCACAACCAACCTCCGGGCATGGTCATATGCCTCCAGTAGAACAATTATCGCTAAGTTCTCTGATCCTACGACACTACTAAGTGTCACATGCTTTTACACTATTCGCTACGTTCCCGTATCATGCATTTCTAATATTCGAAAACCTAAATAACCCACGACACCCCGGTGTCACATGCAATTCTACAGTTAACTTTCCCTAGTCAGGGCCGAGATCCGGATACTTTTCCCTACCTCAACTGAAGAGCAACCGCTACGCTTCCTAGCTGCTGACGTTCTGGCTCGCTAACTCCGAGCTTCACTTCGATCGAAGCCGGACGCTAAAGAGGACACGAAAGCCATAAATTAATAACGGTTCCACCGCTAAATTAAAGGTTACTATTAAACCAGTCTAGACCCGACAATTGTCCATTAAACTCGAGCGGGCTAAAAGCGGGGTCACGGCGAATCGGGTTTGAGTACCCGAGCACCGAAACCGGTGCATGCGAGGCACGGTCCCAATGCACAAATCCCGAGGTCCGATTCAGCGGTCCGCTTTTGTTCCTTTTTAAACCCAAATAGCAGTCCAATCTACCCAGAATTCCAGATTCGTTCCCAATTTCGATTACCAACCGTTTAATCAAAACAGAAAGGTTTTTGTTTTAAATCAAATTCCCTTTTTAAATTCAAATCTATTTCCGTTCCGATCTTTGTTTTTGAACAAACGCCCCTAAATCCCGTTTATAAATTTGATTCTCAACTCCTCGATTTTAAACTGTTTTTAAAACCGAAACGCTTTTAAATTCCTTTTCATTTTAAAACCTTCTTCCTTAAGTTTGATTTTCCGTTTTACAACCTTTTCTTTCCAAAACTGTGATTTCGATTTCAACCGAAGCAGATCCAAAATCCATCTTTTACCCCAATCTGATTTAATTGTTTCCCTTTTCGATTCATAAACCGTTCCAAATATTAATCAATTCCATTAGCGGGTTTAATCAAATATTAATCGATTTCATTAACAATTTTAACCCTAAACAGATCCAAACTAAATCGAAAAAGGTTTTATTTCATTTTCTTTGTTTGTTACAACAAAACCCGATTTACAGTAGTTCGAAGACGGGAAATAATAGAGGTTCGGTTTCGAACCGGTCGGCCGCCGGCGAGGGCGGCGTCGGCCGGGGCCTAACCGTAGAGAAGGGACGGCAAGGGCGACGGCGGGCACGGCGGCTGGCTCGGGACGAAGGCGGGACGAGCTCGGGCTCGGTCGTGTCCCAGGCGAGCTTGTCTCGCCGGAGATCTGGAGAGGGAGGTCGGGTGGTGGCCGGATCTGGACGGAGGCGAGCGTGAGGGGCGGAGTAGGGCGGCGGCTCGGTGGTGGCGCGGTGAGGACGGCGTGGAGTCGAGAGGGACGGTGGTGGCGGAGCTCGGTGGGTTCGGCTGAGACGGGAAGGAGAGAGGCAAGGGAGGTGGAGGGCGAGCTCGGGCTCGGGACGGCGAGCTCGGGCTCGGGACGGCGGCGTGGTGGCTGGACGGAGAGGGAAAGGGAGGGGCTCGGTTTTGAACGGAGAAGAGGGAGAGGGGTAAGGTGAGAGGGTGGTCGGGACCAGAGAGAGAGGCGAGGGAGGACGGTGGTGGCCGGAGGTGGAGACGGCGTGGAGGAGTGAGGTCGGAGCTGGGCGTGGTCGGAGAATCGGACGGAGGAGAAGGAGCGGACGGTGGTGAGGGACGGGAGAGAGGGTGTGGCCGGAGGTGGTGAGAGGTCGCCGGAGATCGAGAGAGAGAATCGGGTTCGGGAGAGGAGAGAAGTGGGGGACTGGACGGCGCTGAAGGGAAAATTAGGGCAAAAACCCTAATTTTCGAGCTTTATAGCTCGGCCAGTCAGGCTGGGCCTCTAACGGGCCTGATGCACGGCCCAAAGCGCAGGGACAGGGCTTGGCCTGCTTGGGCAGGGTCTGGCCGGGTCAAGCTGGTCGGGTCTGGGTTGCTGGTCGGGTCCGGTCCGGTCCGACCCGGTCCGACCCAAAAGTTTTTTTTTTTTTGAAAGCGGGTTTTACAAGAGGTGTTTATGTTTTGAACATAGAAGACTCTAATGATAAATCACTCTATAACATTAATACGAAAAGGTTTAAGTCTAATGAGACAAACCCTACATTCCTCTGGCACTGTCGCTTGGGTCATATAAATGAGAAACGTGTATCAAAACTCCAACACCATGGACTTTTTGAATTCTTTTGATTGTGAATCATTTGAAATATGTGAATCTTGTTTAATGGGCAAGATGACAAAGACACCTTTTTCTGAAATTGGTGAGAGAGCTAGTGGCTTATTAGGGCTTATACATTCAGATGTATGTGGTCCTTTAAGTACAACTGCTAGAGGTGGATTTCAGTACTTCATTACATTCACAGATGATTTCAGTAGATATGGCTATGTCTATCTAATGAAACATAAGTCTGAATCTTTTGAAAAATTAAAGATTTCCAAGAATGAAGTACAAAATCAACTTGGCCAAAATATTAAAGCATTGCGATCTGATCGAGGTGGTGAATATTTGAGCCAAGAATTCATAGATCATCTGGTGCATTGTGGGATCATTTCTCAACTAATTCCTCCAGGAACACCACAATGGAATGATGTCTCTGAACGGAGGAATCAAACCCTATTGGATATGGTTCGGTCTATGATGAGTAACACTGATCTTCCAATCTCATTTTGGGGGTATGCTCTAGAAACTGTTGCATTCATCTTGAACGGAGTACCATCAAAGGCAGTAGATAAGACACCATATGAGATGTGGATAGGAAAGGTTCCTAGTTTTTCTTTTCTAAAGATATGGGGTTGCGTAACTTATGTGAAGCGTCTCATCTCAGATAAATTAGCACTCAAATCAGATAAGTGCCTTTCTGTAGGATATCCTAAGAAAACTAAAGGATATTACTTCTACAATGCTACGGAGAACAAAGTGTTTGTTGCTCGGAATGGCGTCTTTTTGGAAAGAGAGTTTATTTCCAAAGGAAACAGTGGGAGGACTATTGAACTTAAATAAATTAGAGACACACAAAGTAGTGTTGTGCCTGAAATGGATACTCATGTACTTCAACAAGAGGATGTAGTACCAGAACCTGTACCACAAGTGCAAAGGAGGTCTGATAGGACACGTCAAGCCCCTATGAGATATGGGTTTATCGTTTCAGAGAATAAAGACATGATAGTTGTGGATCAAAATGAACCCACATCCTATCAAAAGGCCATTAATAGTCCTGACTCTGAGAAATGGCGTGAAGCCATGAAATCTGAAATACAATCCATGTATGATAATCAAGTTTGGAACTTAACTGAATTGACAGATGGTTTAAAAACCATTGGATGCAAATGGGTCTTCAAGAAGAAGACAGACATGGATGGTAATGTACATACCTACAACGCTAGGCTGGTTGCAAAAGGTTTCAGACAAACACATGGTGTAGACTATGATGAAACTTTTTCATTAGTAGCGATGATCAAATCCATTCGGATTCACTTTGCCATACCTACATATTATGACTATGAGATATGGCAATTGGATGTCAAAACGGCGTTCCTTAACGGGAACTTACTTGAGGATGTGGATATGACACAACCGGAAGGTTTTGTCGATCCTGAGAATCCTGGAAAAGTATGCAAGCTTCAAAGATCCATTTATGGATTGAAGTAGGCTTCTCGGAGTTGGAATCTTCGTTTTGATGAAGCGGTCAAAGAGTTTCATCAAGAACGAGGACGAGCCTTGTGTGTACCAAAAGGTAAGTGGGAGCGCGATCGTATTCTTAGTGTTGTATGTAGATGACATACTGCTTATTGGAAATGATGTCCCTATTTAGCAAGATGTTAAGGCATGGTTAGGGAAATGTTTTTCAATGAAGGACTTGGGCGAAGCTGTCTATATATTAGGTATTAAAATCTATAGAGATAGATCCAGAAAGCTTTTAGGCTTAATTCAGAGCACTTACATTGATAAGGTGTTATCAAGGTTTAGTATGCAAGATTCCAAAAGAGTCTTTTTGGCAATGTCCCATTGCATTAGTCTTAGCAAGACTCAGTGTCCTGCGACACAGGATGAGCGAAACGGCATGAGTAAGATCTCATATGCTTCTGATATTGGATCTATCATTTATGCGATGTTGTGTACTAGACCAAATGTCTCGTATGCATTAACTACAACGAGCAGATACCAGGCAGATCCAGGTGAAGGTCATTGGACGGCAGTTAAAAACATCCTTAAGTACTTAAGAAGGACTAAGGATGCCTTTTTACTGTATGACGGTCAGGAAGATGGGCTAGTTGTAAATGGTTACACTGATGCCAGCTTCCAAACCGACATTGATGATTTTAGATCACAGTCTGGTTATGTGTTTTGTTTGAATGGAGGTGCATTTAACTGGAGGAGCTCAAAGCAAGACACCGTTGCTGATTCTATAACAGAAGTTGAGTACATAGCTACATCCGATGTAGAAAAGGAAGTTGTTTGGATAAAGAAATTCATAAACGGCTTAGGCGTCGTTCCTAGTATATCAGATCCGGTGAACTTGTATTGTGATAACAATGGGGCGATAGCACAAGGTAAGGAGCCAAGATCGCACCAGAAGTCCAAGCACATTCTAATGCGTTACCACCTCATTCGAGAAATCGTTGAGAGAGGAGACGTGAAGATATGTAAAGTACCCACAAATGATAATGTGGCTGATCCTCTAACTAAGGCTCTTCCATAGCCTAATTATGAGGGTCATGTTAGATCTATGGGCATTACTTGTAATGTAGATTGGACCTAGTGCAAGTGGGAGACTGTTAGTTTTATGCCCTAGGCCAATCTTTTCTTGTATGACATTATCATTTATTAATACATTGCCACTTTCATTATCATTTTGTTAAATGTTAATTGCATGAATAATCGAATCTTTCTAAGATCATCAATTACGTGACTTGATAGTAAAACTCTTAGAAGAAAAAAGAGAGTATTATTCCAATGATCTTTGGTCTTACCGATATACTAAGACTAGTATGATGTTGGCTGATGATCACGTTTTACTGATCATTCATATTGGATATGAAGTCAAATCATAGATGTCATTTAGGGAAATGGTATTGGATGACCCACTGTGAGAATACTACATAGGAACTGTCGTGAGTATTTCTCAGTACCGTAATATGACTTAAGTCCTTTGACCTTATAGTCGTCATGAATTTCTACATAGGTGGTTGTGTGTCTTGACGTAGTTCAATGTTGTCTTTGACCGGACAACGATAAAGATTGTTGTTGTATACATAATTGTCTATGTGAGGAATGTGAGCGACTGATAAAGGATTTGTCACTCATGTAAATATGAGAGATATCATTTGGGCAGCTTGATAAGTGAGACTGCAGAAATGCATGGCCATGCGAATCGATAATGAGTTATCACTTGCAGTCTACTTAAGATCAAGAAACTAGCGATCGAATAAAATAAGGATGAGAATCATATGCCTTATATTCGATCGAGATATCGATGACAAAGGGATTAAGATATTAACGGTAAAAGTTTAAATCGGATTGACGATCTTCATATAACTTTGGGAAGCCATAATGCCTTGCTAGAGGACAATTATGACATGTGGACGAAACGAGGATTTCGGTCTCACTGCCAACGTTGTATGAGCCTACAGGGTCACACACAACAACTAGCCCAAAACCGAGTTGACCTATAGAATATAATTATATTATATTTGATATAATATAATTTTATTATTTCTCGTTTTCTAACTACTAATATAATTAAATTATATGAGGAAGACAAAATGAAATAAATGTATATATATAAGTATTTATTTCAGATTAAACTTTGGAATAAAACATATATGCATTATATTTATTTATTTTATAATTCCATTAATAATTTTTTGAATTTTAGAAATTCAAATAAGTTATTTTTGGATTCCACTCATCCTAAAATATCTCCACGTATATGATTTCGTAACCCACTTTGGATTTTTGAAATCAGATATAATGGTTACGTTTTTTATAGTGGGGTGTGGAAAAACGAGAGAGAGAAAAATAGAGAAAAGGAAGAAGAAAACGAGAGAAATTTTTTGATTTTTGGAAGAGCTTGTTGGTGTGTATACCTGAAGAGAACGGATTCTTTTGAAGACGTCTCGACTTCGTCAAACCATCAGAGTGCACTTGGTCCCTGTCTCGAACTAGGCTCGAAACTACAAGAGGTAATCTCCATTTAATATTCGTTTGTCAGTTTATTCTGAATTACATGGATCCTAAGGAATTTCTAGGGATTTTATAATTTCCGCTGCGTTTTTGGCACCCTAGAATTTTTCACAGCTTATAAATTCCTGATGGAAGAATGTTTTCCTCAATGGCCGAGGAAATTTATTTCCCTCATTAATAAATAAGCTTATAAATTTCTGGCCAAGGAATGTTTTCCTCGGTGTTGAAATTACTTGGACGAGGAACATAATTTTCTCGGTCAAGTAATTTCAACACCGAGGATTCAAAAATGGTACAAATTTTCCTCGGTCAAGAAAATATTAAGCTTTTTAAGGTCGACGAAACTTGACCGAAGACCTCAAAATCATTTCGTCGAGAAAAACTTAGCCGAAAAATATCTTTTTCTTAGCCGAGGAAATCCGTTCCTCGACCAAGTAGCTTACAACAATAGTGGGACCAAAGTACCCTAACTTTTACCCCTTATATTATTGTATACGTCGGAGCTATTTTTTCACACCTCAAGTGGAAAGTTAATACTGATGCAGCAGTGTTCCACGGTACCGGGGGTGGTGGAGGTTGGATTTGTCGGAAGGAGGATGGTTCCCCTTATTTTATGCAGTGCAAAGTGTTTGGAGGCCTTCAGGACCCGGAAGTATTGGAAGTATTGACATTAAAGGCGGCGTTGCAAGAGCTTTTAGCCAGAGATTTTGGTAATGGGGTGGTAGAATCGGACTGTTTGGGCCTAGTTTTGGCCATTAACAGTAATTCGGTTCTGTTTACCCCATTGAGGACCATTGTTATGGACTGTAAGCAGGTTCTTTCTTGTTTGGTTGATGTAACTGTAGTCCATGTTAAGAGGACTACAAACAAGGTAGCTCATGAGCTAGCTCGAAATGCCTGGGATTGGGTATCTATGGTGTAAGATTATTCATTTTTGCCAGAACCCATTTCTGGGTTACTGGTTTCTGATTCTCATTAATAAATCTTTTACTTTCGTCAAAAAAAAAAAAAGAGGACGAGAAATTGATGGAAGTCGTACAACACACGTCATAACCCTTTTTCTTTATATGAAGTAACCTCCTTGCGACGCCCTTCAACACTCTCTCTCTCTCACTTTCTGTCGCTTGAAATGAAGAAGGGTATGGTGATGATAGTGAAGAAGGAGGTGGTGGCGGCGGCGATTCCCATGCAAGAGCACCGGCTCCACCCCTCAAATCTGGACTTGCTCTTGCCCCCGCTCGACGTCAGCGTCTACTTCTGTTACCGGAGATCCGACGACTGGCCGTTCGCGTCCATGGTGAGTGTCCTCAAGAAAGCCATGGCCCAAGTCCTGGTCCCCTTCTACGCCTTCGCCGGAGAGCTAGTCGAGAACTCTCAAGGCGAGCCGGAGCTGCTGTGCAACAACCGCGGCGTTGACTTCTCCGAAGCCTCCGCCGACCATGTGGAGCTCCGACGTCTCAACTTCTACAACCCTCAGGAAGCCGTTGAGGGTAGCTTCTTGCCCAAGAAAGGTCGAGGGGTTCTCGCTGTCCAGGTTACGAAACTCAAGTGCGGAGGGGTCGTCGTTGGGTGCACCTTCGACCACCGCGTAGCCGACAGCTACTCCGCCAACATGTTCCTCGTTTCGTGGTCGGACACGGCTCTGTCCCGACCGATCTCGACCGTTCCCACTTTCCGGGGGGCGTTTCTGAGCCCTCGCCGGCCCGGAGTCGTCGAGCCCTCCATAGACCGCTTCTACGCGCCCATGTCCACCTTGCCCCCTCCCAAACCCCACCGTGACCACAAACTCTGTAGCCGTTTGTATTACGTCACTTCCGACAGTCTTTGCCGCCTCCAATCACTTGCCAACGACAAAACTACAACCGAACAGTACTGTCCGGGCAGGACAAAGCTCGTGTCCTTCAGTGCTTTACTCTGGAAAATACTGGCACAATACGGCGTCGTTGATGGTACCGAAGCAATAGCTAAAGTGGGGATTATAGTAGATGGACGGACCAGATTGAGCGATGAGTACGACATGGGTTGTTATTTCGGGAACGTGGTTTCCATTCCTTTTGGGGCCCAGAGGGCGAGTGAAATGACCGAAAAGCCCTTGAGTAGGGTGGCGGAACGGGTGCATGCGTTTCTGGAAAGCGCGACGACGAAAGAGCATTTCCTGGGGCTCATCGACTGGGTGGAGGCCCGGAGGCCGGAGCCGGCTCTGGCGAGGATATACGCCGGCGGGTTCGAGGAAGGGCCGTCGGTAGTGGTGTCTTCCGGGCAGCGGTTCCCGATTTATGAGGTGGATTTTGGGTGGGGGGCGGCGGTGTTTGGGTCGTACCATTTCGATTGGGGAGTGAGCACGGGCTACGTGATGCCGATGCCGAGCCCGGCGGGCAACGGAGACTGGGTAGTGTTCGTGCACCTCGTGGAAGAGCAGCTAGAGTTCTTGGAGACGGAGACTCACGGCGTGATGTGCCCGTTGACACCTGAATATATATATTCTCTAATTGATTAATTACGTCACGTCCATGTTAGACTAATCTTGTATTTCAATTTACCTTTATCTCCCGTACTGTTTCCATTTCGAATAAGCAGTGTCATAAGATCTGCTGATCTCCATCATGTAGCATCATGTCGTAGATCTCTATTATTAGTTTTATCTTGTTTTTTTCTCTTTCCATAAGTGAGGTACAATACAAGTGTCTGTTACATTATAGATATTATTTTATATTTCAATTCTATCCGATATACTTTTTCATAGGGTTAAATATTGAAACTTACTCTTTAGCATTGGTCACGAACACTACACTACCCACGTTTTCAAAATGAACACTATACAACCTTTAAGTATTGGTCACGCGATTTGTTAGTAAAAATGGACGGAATTTTCCATTTCGTTAGTCGTATGACCTCAAGTGTCATATAATGGATGGTAAAATGGCGTTTTTGTGCCCTTAACTATTTGACCTCT
Source organism: Erodium maritimum (assembly GCA_963921825.1). Classification (NCBI taxonomy): domain Eukaryota; kingdom Viridiplantae; phylum Streptophyta; class Magnoliopsida; order Geraniales; family Geraniaceae; genus Erodium; species Erodium maritimum. The sequence continues at coordinate 124,684,955 of OY997588.1, read as the reverse complement.
ATACATTTTATAAGGAACAATAACGAGGGTACAATGGTAATGTTCCTTATAAAATGTGTAGAGGTCATATAATTAAGGGGAAACGTCATTTTACCATCCATTATATGACACTTGAGGTCATATGACTAACGGAATGGAAAATTCCGTCAATTTTTACTAACAATATCGCGTGACCAATACTTAAAGGTAGTGTAGTGTTCATTTTGAAAACGTAGGTAGTGTAGTGTTCGTGACCAATACTTAAGAGTAAGTTTCGATATCTAACCCCTTTTCATATATATAAGTATTCCAATTGAGTAAAGACTATGATTTTTTTTTTTGAGATAATATGAGATTTTATTTAAATATCGACAAAGATGATGTTTTGAAGAGGTTCGGGGACATGACCCCCTTGCCAGTTCCAGACAGGGTTAGAACAAACCGCCCTGGCAAGCCAGTGAGCTGCTTTGTTCGCTGTCCGTTTTACAAATTCGAGTTGCACGCACTCGAGTGTACATAAAAGGGAGTTACAATCTGTGACGATCGTTCCCAGAGGGGAAAGCAGATTCCCACCTCGTCTGATCATATCCAATATGACCTTGCAGTCGCTCCGAACTACAGCCCTCTGGCGAGGATACTGTTGAAGCCACGTAATCGCCTCCCAGATCGCATAGGCTTCCACCAGCCCCGGGTTCCGAGCACCAGTGTCTATGTACCATTCCTTGGTGTTACCGACCAGGTTGCATTCAGTAATCATAGCACAAAGACTCATGTCAAAGAGGTGCTCAGTGACATTGGCCTCGTTCTTCTTTTGCTTCTTGAAGTTATTGGGTTTGCGACACTCATCAGCTTGATGTCCCTAGATTCCACAATTGTTGCACTTCCCCATGAACTTCCCAATCTTCTTCTTGATTGGACCACTATCAGTATGGGTGGGCAAAAACACCCGGACCGTCAAAAACCGACCAATCCGACTGCTATCGGGACCGGAAAAAACCGTAACCGGTGGATTCCGATGATTTTCCGACGAAGAAAATGCCAAACCGGAGGCTTGGTGGTCGGCGACCGATCCCAAATTTTCTAAACCGGTGGAGTTAAAAACCGACCGGACTTTATGGGCATACCTAAGGCCCAATCAACTTTTGTTAATCCATTCCTTTATTTATCTTATCTTTCCACAAAGCATGTCTCTTATTTTAATTTCTATTAGTTTGTTGTATTATTTCGGATTTAGAATCATCACTGCATGTACAAGTTTGGATAATCATAGCCAAACAAAAAAACACAAATCTCTTTCTCCTCTCATTCTCTCCCTTCAATTGATTCATACACACGTCGGTGAACTAATGTAAACAATGTTGGAATTATAATTGATGTTGTTTTATATTTGTTGGATTTTTAGAAAGCTCTCAAGTTGAGTGAGATCTAAAAGAGCCAAAAACAACCTGGGTGGTCGGTTAAAAGCGCGAACCGACCGGAAAATCGCATGGTCGGATTTTCCCCCTTTTTCCGGTTACGGTTCCGGCACCGCTGTCGAAAATCCCAAACTGGAACGTTCCGGTGTGGGGCTCTCAGAGGGGGTGATGGTCGGTTTAACCGACCATGCCCACCCCTAAATATCAGTATGCTTCCTCTTGTGAGAATTTTTCTTCTCAATTACATTGGCCTTTCTGACCATGTTGCTTCCATAGGTTTTCTCTGACTTGCGGTTGTCCTCTCCAATCCTCAGGCGAACAATCAGATCTTCCAGCGACATTTCCTTCCGCTTATGTTTCAGGTAATTCTTGAAGTCTCTCCATGTTGGGGATAATTTCTCAATAGCTGCAGCCACTTGAAATGACTCGCTAAGACATACCCTCATCATGCATGGTATGGATTATCAGTTGTAGCTCCTGTATCTAACTGAGAACCGTCTTGGAGTCTATCATTTTGAAGTCCTAAAATTTTCCAACAACGAATTTCTTCATGCCGGCATCTTCCGTTTTGTACTTCTTTTCCAAGGATGCCCAGAGATCCTTGGCAGTCTTGTATCCACAGTAGATACCATATAGCTCATTCTCTAGACTGTTGAGGATATAGTTCCTGCACAGATAGTCAGAGTTCTTCCAAGCATCGAAAGCCATTAATGTATCTTTGTCAGACTCATCGTCTATGACAGGAGGCTTCTCGGTGAGGAACTTGTTGACGCAAAGAGTGGTCGGCCAAAATAGCATATGTGGCTGTCATCGTTTGAAATCCATGCCGTTGAACTTCTCTGGTTTCTCACCATGAGGAGACACAGCCATTGGAAGCACCGAACCAGCAGCTATGTTTGCCGTTGGTGGAGATGTCAGTGGCGGGGTAGATGATGAAAATAAGTTCGACTCAGTAGCCATAATTCTGGTTTTAGAGGCAAAAACATATTAAGATATTTTTCCAGAAACCAAAAGTGTTGGAGCAAAAATTTTGTCTTAAGCTTGTAGGCAACTGAAATCAAGAACAACAGAAATAATAAAAGAACAATATTATACTTACAACCAAGTCGGTAGGTTGTTTGTGTAGGAAGTCCGAGTCCAGCAGAAGGCTGTTTCCTTAAGACAAAATTGCTCCCTCTACGGCACTGAAGGTTGAATGGGCAAGTGTCCCCCAAGATAAAACGGACCTAAACCACTAGCGAGTGCTTCGACTAGTGGAGTCTGGCGACCTAAACCCGACTTGCACTCAAACTGTACAATGTCAGAAGAGAAGAAGAATCGAAAAATGAAGTGATTTTTCTGTCCCCTCAACACCCTTTAAATAGTAGACAGGTGCCTTTCGGAAAGATTGCGACTCTTTGACCAAAGGGCATGTCTATTTAAAACACTTGATCAGACTCTTTCACCAAAGGTCATGTTGATTCAAAACTTGACCAGATGCAAGATAATGAATCTTAACATAAAGTTGGGAAGATTAATTGATGAGTTTTGCATGCAAAAAGATAGGATTTTCGTGAAGCTCAAGGCTCAAGGCTCAAGTCCCAGGCCCGAACCGGACTTACGGCGGCGGCGCGCATGTGGGATCTCTCCATTACACATTAGTGGTGACTCAAGGCCACGACCTTATTCCAATTGTCAAAATTTATAAAGTGTATGGAAAAGTGTAATGTGGGTTTGCATTAAATGCCATTTAATGCATGTCATTAATCCATGTTTTTCTTCAACTTTACATGCGATTATCTCATTCAATATTCAACGTATTTCCGTAAACATACTGTAAAACCCGCTTCGTTTCATTAGGGTATTAATTTAAAATCCTAAAACCTTAGGGTAGGTTCTTGAAACAAGTGGCAAGAAAAAACAGAATAGAAGCTGGGCAGGCCAGACCCGGTTTGGGCTTGAGCCCATTTGTAGTCTGAGGCCCAAATGGCCGGCCCAAAGCCCGACCTATAAAAGGGTGGGCATTAGGGTTCTGAAACCCTAATCCCCATTTCCCCTTCTCCTTCAGCCGCCCCCTCCTCTCTTCTTCGACCCACGCAGCCGACCCTCTCCTTCCTCCTCCGTCGCCGGCCGTCCCCGACCCTCTCCTTCCTCCTCCGTCCCCGACCACCACTTCCTCTCCCGTCTCCAGCTCCGGCGACCCTCACCTCCGTCCTCCTCACCTCCTCCGTCCAACCACGCCAGCGCCGACCGAGCCCGAGCTCGCCGTCCGACCCTCCTCCCTCACCAGATCCGTCCAACCACGCCGCCGTCAAGCCGCCGTCCCCGAGCTCCCCAACGCCGCCGGCACTCGCCAGATCCGGCGAGTTACAGCCGGATTCGTCAGATCCGAGGAGAAGTCCTCAGCCGCGCTCCGCCGCGCCCACGACCGGAGCTACCTCGCAGTCGTCGGCCGTTCCCCGCCGTCCCCGAGCTCCTCTCGCCTCCCTCGTCCCGAGCCTCCATCACCGGTTCTCTCTCCGACCGAGTCTCAGCGTCGCCGTTCAGATCCGGACACGAGCAGCCGTCCACCGCCGTCGTGCACCACCGCCGTGCACCGCCCTTCCCTCCACGTGAGGTTCGTGCCTGGGGGTTTAGTCGCCGGCGACGTATTCGCCGGCGGCCGGTTCTTTTTCGTACCGTCGTCCCTTTTATTTTGTTTCAGCTGAATCGGTGTTTGGTTGGAAACGTTGAATTGTATTGTAATTTCGGTAAAGAAGATAAAACGACTTTTGGAATAAAAATTCGATGTTTGCTTCTCGGACCAAAATGGTTAGATCTGAACTGGTTGGGAACGAATAATTGAAATTGAAAAGAAAGAACCCTAAAACGAAAAATCAGTTTTGTTTAAAAAGGGATTTAAATTGGAAAAGGTTTTAAAATGAAAAGGGGATTAAAAGCGTTTCGGTTTTAAAAACGGTTTGAATCGAGGAGTTGTGAATCTAATTTGTAAATGGGATTTAGGGGCGGTTGTTCAAAAACAAAGATCGGAACGGAAATGGATTTGAATTAAAAAAGGGAATTAGATTTGAAACAAAAACCGTTCTGTTTTGAATAAACGGTTGGTAATCGGAATTAGGAACGAATTTGGAACTTTGGTTAAATTGGACTGCTAGCTGGGTTAAAAAGGGGAACAAAAGCGGACCGTTGAATCGGACCTCGGGACTCGTGCATTGGGACTGTGCCTCGCATGCACCGGTTTCGGTGCTCGGGTACTCCACCCGATTCACCGTGACCCCGCTTTTATCCCGCTCGAGTTTAAGGGACTACTGTCGGTTTTTAAAATGGTTTAATCGCGACCTTTAGATTAACCTATGAACCGCCTCTAATTTATGGCTGTCTTGTTATCCTTAGCGTCCGGCTTCGATCGAAGTGAAGCCCGGAGGTAGCGAGCCAGAACGTCAGTAGCTAGGAAGCGTAGCGGTTGCTCTTCAGTTGAGGTAGGGAAAAGTAGCCGGATCTCGGCCCTGACTAGGGAAAGTTAACTGTAGAATTGCATGTGACACCGGGGTGTCGTGGGTTAAGTAGGTTATCAAATATTATAAATGCATGATACGGGAATGTAGCGAATACTGGAAATGCATGTGACACTTAGTAGTGTCGTAGGAGCAGAGAACTTAGCGTAATTGATTTACTGGAGGCATATGACCATGCCCAGAGGTTGTTTGTGAAACTGTTGATTTTAGGACTGTTGGAGGCTTGGGTTAAGCCGGAGGTTGATTGTTTATTTGGTGTCTTGGGTGGCCATGAGAGCTCGTGTTATTATTCGTGTTTGGGTGGCCATGAGAGCCCGTACTTTACTGTTGGTGTTTTAGCTGGCTTACGAGTTAGAGTCTCGGTAAGTTGCAAGCGTGTTTTATCGTTGAGTTTTGGGTGGCCATGAGTGCCCGTGGGGTTGTTGAACCCGTGTCTTTACCTTTGGTGTTTTGGGTGGCCTTGAGAGCCCGTGTACTAAGGTTGGTGTCTTGGCTGGCCTACCGAGTTAGAGTCTCGGGGGGTTGCAAGCTTTCTTTAGCTGGCTTACGAGTTAGAGTCTCGGTAAGTTGCAAGCGTGTTTTATGGTTGGTGTCTTGAGAGGTCGTGAGTGCATGTGGGGCTGTTGAGTCCGTGTCTTACTGTCGGTGTGTCTTGGGAGGCCGTGAGTGCCTGTGGGGCTGTTGAGTCCGAGTTTTACGGTTGGTGTCTTGGTGGCCATGAGTGCCTATGAGTGTTGAACCTGTGTTGTTACTGGTTGTTGATTTTGCTTGTGATTGTGTTTGTGATTGTGATTGTGATTGTGGTTACCGGAGGTTGGGGGCCCGCTTCCTGAAACGGGGGTCCACGAGCACACGCGTCTGCATGTTCAGACGGGGTAGGGGGCCCGCCCGCCAATAAAGGGGTCTTGGCCGCGCGTGTGTGGTTTGGGTTTGTGAGCATACCTTGGCTGGCTTATGGGTTAGAGTCCCAGTAAGTTGCAGCATTTTCCAGCTGGCTTATGGGTTAGAGTCCCAGTAAGTTGCAGCGTTTTCCGGCTGGCTTATGGGTTAGAGTCCCAGTAAGTTGCAGCATTTTCCGGCTGGCTTATGGGTTAGAGTCCCGGTAAGTTGCAGCATTCTTGGGTTGGCCTGATCGGGTTAGAGTCCCGGGAGGGCGTTCTTGGCAGCTGGTTTGCGATTCTTTGTGATCTTGTTTTGGTGTGTGATCCTTTGTGATCTTGGTTGGTGTGTGATCCCTTGTGATGCTGTTTGGTGTTGCGTAACTTTCGTTAGAGTACTTGGGTTGGGGATGGTTTCCCGGTGTTGAGTTGTTGGTGGTGTTATTTGCTTTGTCTGCTAATTATGCCGTAGTCAGTCTGTTATCCGTGGTGGTGAGCGAACGCTCACCCCTAGCTGCTTTTCCTACAGGTACTGTTCGTGGGACGGACTAGGTGAGCTCTCGAAGCTTGTGGAGCTAGGAGCGGAGTCCGGGTTTTGTCTTTTGAGTTTAGTGACGGATACCTTGTAATTTTGCCCACTTGTTGGGACGTGTTTTAAGCTGAAATTATTATTTCTTGAACTAAACTGGTATTTTAAAGTGTTTAATGAAAACAGGTTTCAAGTGTTTTTATGTTTTTAAAACGTTCGCGTCCCTAGTTCGGTTTACTGAAATTGGGGCGTGACACATACATCTTACGTTCAAGTTCGCAATGATGTGAACGTAACGGATACATGTGTTGCCGAAATCGATGATCAGAACAAGATGATGTGAATGTCGGAAAGTGAGTTGTCCAACAGTTTTATCTTGTTTTTTTCTCTTTCCTATAAGTGAGGTACGATACAAGTGTCTGTTAGATTATATATATTATTTTATATTAATTTATATTTCAATTCTATACGATATACCTTTTCATATATATAAGTATTCCAATTGAGTAAAGACTCTATGATTTTTTTTTTGAGATAATATGAGATTTTATTTAAATATCGACAAAGATGATGTTTTGAAGAGGTTCGGGGACATGACCCCCTTGCTAGTTCCAGACAGGGTTAGAACAAGCCGCCCTGGCAAGCCAGTGAGCTGCTTTGTTCGTCGTCCGTTTTACAAATTCGAGCTGCACGCACTCGAGTGTAGATAAAAGGGAGTTACAATCTGTGACGATCGTTCCCAAAGGGGAAAGAAGATTCTCACCTCGTCTGATCATATCCACTATGACCTTGCAGTCGCTCCGAACTACAGCCCTCTGGCGGGGATACTGTTGAAGCCACGTAAGAGCCTCCCGGATCGCATAGGCTTCCACCAGCCCCGGGTTCTGAGCACCATGGAATGATGTGGACCGGGCATCCCTAAGCTGGCCCATATCGTCCCTACATATCCATCCTGTTCCTACTTTGTCTGCCGCCGCAAACAATGCTCCATCTGTGTTTATGGCCCATACACCCTGCGTGGGATGTTCCCACACTTCTGCCGCCTGTACTCTAGCATGGCGGAGAGCCGCCTATGCTTGTAGTTTTCTCTTCCTGGCCTCCATCCATCCTGTTTGTAGATGGAATGTTATCTGAAAGATATTGGCTGCTGGTTGAGCTACATTCTCCCAGACCACTTTGTTCCTAGCCTTCCACACCTCCCACAAGAGACATCCTATCAATCCCCCGCTTGCTGGGGGGTTGATATTCAGCGTGTCATGCACCCACTCTACTATCGTCTGGCCTCTTAGGGGAGATTCAACCCTGATTTCGTCCAACACTCCGCAGCCACCGGGCATTGAACCAACATGTAGAGAGCCGATTCCTCCTCCCCGGCGCAGACCGGGCATGTCGCCACCATATCCACATGTCGACGCCTCAGATTAACAGCTACCTGCAAACATCCTAAGCAAGTACGCCACAAAAAAGACTTTACCTTCGGCATCACCTCCATCTTCCAAATAGCCGACCAGATTCCCGGCTGGGCCTAGAAAGTCGCCTGATCTTGCTGACCCATACTATAAGCCGACTTGACCGTGTATTGGCCCAAATAGTCCCCCACCCAGTACCAGGAGTCCCGTGCAGCCGTCCTACTTATCGGGACCGACATTATAGCCCTCTGATCCTCTGGACTAAACAGTGTACCAATTTTCTCCACGTCCCACCTTCTCTCACCCGTTCTCATCAGATCTGACACTAGCTTCCCCTCCACTCCCGGGCCTGCCGACTGTACCCTGGCCTCCACCCCTGTGAGCCAAGGGTGTGCGCTTATCAACATGCCCCTACCTGGTCCGATCGACCTCCGGGCCCCGCTCTTGACCATCTCCTGTGCTGGCAAGATACTTTGCCAGATGTAGCTCTGATTCTGTTTTCGAACTGCCTCCAACACCGATGACATCGGGTAATATTTTGCCTTCAAGACCCGAGCCACTAGGTTGTCCTCCTCCGTTATTAGTTTCCACAACTGTTTACCCAGCATAGCGGAATTAAACTCATAAAGGTTCTTAAATCCCAACCTTCCTTCCTCCTTTGGCCGCGACATATTCGTCCAAGACTGCCATATAACCCCTTTCCCGTCCGGGCCAGCTGATTTCCACCAGAACCGAGCAAGGGCCACATTCATCTTATCCAGGATCCCCCTAGGTATCCTCATAACACTCATCGTGTAGGTGGGAATTGCCTGTAGTACCAACTTGACTAACACCTCCTTCCCCGCACCATTCAAGAGCTTCCCGTCCCACCGCTGTATCCGGCGTAGGACCCTATCCAGTACATATTTCAATCCCTGCTTCCGACTCATTCCCATCATGTTCGGAACACCCAGATATGGGGATGTGGTATCTAACTCTGGTATTCCCAGGATCTGCACTCCTTCCACCCTCCTATGCGCCGGTGTGTTATGGCTAAAGAACAGAGACGACTTGGCTTGATTCACCACCTGCCCTGACGCCTCCTCAAACATCCGAAGGAGATTTCTCAGACGAGTCATCTCATCCGGTGTTGCCTTACAATAGACATAGCAGTCATCAGCAAAAAAGAGATGTGTTAACGTCGGTGCCCCGTTAGCCACCCTTACCTCATGTATTTCCCCCACACTTTTAGCTCCCTGGAGAAGACGGGAGAAGCCTTCCATACAAAAGAGGAACAAATAGGGAGATAAAGGATCCCCCTGTCTAATACCTCTCTCCGGTTGGACAAACCCCGCATGCTGACCTCCTGCAACTATGTTGTAAGTTATTGAGTACGTACACCGGCGAACGAGAGAGATCCACCCTTCGCCAAAGCCCCTCATTATGTCCCATAAGAAGCCCCACTCCACCCTATCATAAGCCTGAGGAAAAATCAAACAGAAACCACTCATTAACGTAAAAACCGTGTGAACCAATCCAAGTCATTAATTCTAAGAATGGATGAATGAGATGCAATTGATTTGTTGACTTGTTGACTACAAAAAAGCAGCACTTTTTTTTGTAAGTGGTAAGGGCTTTTTAGTAAAACCATCATACTATTTTTTTACCAATTCACTAATTTAATTTTTCCCGCTTCGTTTGAACTCTGATTGGTTTCAAACTTGCGCCATTAGTTTGTTTTTTCAAGGGCATTCTATCAAGATCAGTCATGAATATATTTTGAAGCACGATTTTTTTTTCGGGGCTGATTTTTAAAAAAAAGTTAAGTCTGGGTAAATTTTATGAACACCATACACTGGGTTTATCAACATTATACACTGGGTTTATCAACACTGAACACTAGTTTTATATCACCTCATTTTTCAAAATCGAACATGATTTTTATCACATCATCACATGTTTTTTTATGAACACTAAGCACTAGTTTTATCAACACTAAACATTATGTTTATCATTAAATTACATGTGTTTTTATCATCCCATCACATGTTTTTTTTATCAACACTAAACTCTAGGTTATCACCCTTATTTCGGGGCTGATTTTTCAAAAAAATTAAGTCTGGGTAATTTTTATCAACACTATACACTGGGTTTATCAACAATATACACTGGGTTTATCAACACTGAACACTAGTTTTGTCACCTCATTTTCCAAAATCGAACATGATTTTTATCACATCATCACATGTTTTTTTATGAACACTAAGCACTAGTTTTTATCAACACTAAACACTATGTTTATCATTAAATTACATGTGTTTTTATCATCCCATCACATGTTTTTTTTTATCAACACTAAACTCTAGGTTATCACCCTTATTTCGGGGCTAATTTTTAAAAAAAGTTAAGTCTGGATAATTTTTATCAACACAATACACTGGGTTTATCAACACTGAACACTAGTTTTATCACCTCATTTTCCAAAATCGAACATGATTTTTATCACATCATCACATGTTTTTTATGAACACTAAGCACTAGTTTTATCAACACTAAACACTATTTAGCACTAGTTTGATACCCCGATATAAAAAATTTATTGGTGAAGATTTATCAACACTCAACATTGTTTTTATCACCCCAATATAACTTTTTATTTCCGTGCTTCAAAATATATTCATGACCGATCTTGATTTAAATCCCTTGGAAAAAGAAAAATATTGACGCAAGTTTGAAGCTAATCGGAGTTGAAACGAAGCGAGAATGATTAAATTAGTGAATTGTTGAACAAAAAAATGACACTTGTCTACATGGCACCATGCTATTACAATTATGCCCTTGCTTGTGTGAGAAAGGAAGAAAGTGGCGTGAGTTTTGGTGGAATTGGAGTGATGATGTGCATTATGGTGAATGTTGGATCTAAAGGGTGTGTGCCTAGAATTGGTTCACACAGTTTTTAGGATAAGATGGGTTTTTATTAGATTTCTCCTCATGTTTAGCATTATATAATAAGTAGCCACTGTGTGCTAGCATTATATAATAAGAATTAAAAGCAGTGATTAAACTCATCTGATCTCTTCTAAATAAATTTCCTCTTTTCAAAAAAAAAGTTCTGCACTCATCATCGTTTCTCGCCACATATACAAAGTGAAATGTTTATATTGTTATAAACATTTATATGTGTGGACCCACTAAAGGACACTTATCATTTGTTCTTATCGAACCAACTTATTGTCGAATCATGTTACTTCAAATAGCCACCCATATTGGCTATAAATACTCATCAAATGAAGAAGTAAAGGTTTAATTGAAGAAACGTAATGCTCAATTGAAGAAGTATAGGTTCAGTGTATTATTTCTTTACAGTTTCTATATGTGAGTGATACAAAGAGAGAAGTGCTCTTTGGAGGAGAAATCTAATAGAAACTCCTCTCATCCTAAAAATTATGTGAACCAATCCAAGCCACACACCCTTTAAATCCAACATTCACCATAATGGCACATCATCACTCCAATTCCACCAAAACTCACGCCACTTTCTTCCTTTCTCACACAAGCAAGGGCATAATTGTAATAGCATGGTGCCATGTGGACAAGTGTCCATTTTTTTGTTTAACAATTCACTAATTTAATCATTCCCGCTTCGTTTCAACTCCGATTAGCTTCAAATTTGCGCCAATATTTTTATTTTTCCAATGGCTTTAAATCAAGATCAGTCATGAATATATTTTGAAGCAAGAAAATAAAAAGTTATATTGGGGTGATAAAAACAATGTTGAGTGTTGATAAATCTTCACTAATAAATTTTTTTTATATCGGGGTATCAAACTAGTGCTAAATAGTGTTTAGTGTTGATAAAACTAGTGCTTAGTGTTCATAAAAAACATGTGATGATGTGATAAAAATCATGTTCAATTTTGGAAAATGAGGTGATAAAACTAGTGTTCAGTGTTGATAAACCCAGTGTATAGTGTTGATAAATCCAGTGTATAATGTTGATAAAAATTACCCAGACTTAAACTTTTTAAAAAAAATCAGCCCCGAAATAAGGGTGATAACCTAGAGTTTAGTGTTGATAAAAAACATGTGATGGGATGATAAAAACACATGTAATTTAATGATAAACATAGTGTTTAGTGTTGATAAAAACTAGTGCTTAGTGTTCATAAAAAACATGTGATGATGTGATAAAAATCATGTTCGATTTTGGAAAATGAGATGATAAAACTAATGTTCAGTGTTGATAAACCCAGTGTATAGTGTTGATAAAAATTACCCAGACTTAACTTATTTGAAAATCAGCCCTGAAATAAGGGTGATAACCTAGAGTTTAATGTTGATAAAAAAACATGTGATGGGATGATAAAAACATATGTAATTTAATGATAAACATAGTGTTTAGTGTTGATAAAACTAGTGCTTAGTGTTTATAAAAAAACATGTGATGATGTGATAAAAATCATGTTCGATTTTGAAAAATGAGGTGATAAAACTAGTGTTCAGTGTTGATAAACTCAGTGTATAGTGTTGATAAAAATTACCCAGACTTAACTTTTTTTTAAAAATCAGCCCCGAAAATAGTATTTTTTTTCTGCTTCAAAATATATTCATGTCTGATCTTGATAGAAAGCCCATGAAAAACCAAAACTAATGGCGCAAGTTTGAAGCCAATCGGAGTTCAAACGAAGCGAGAAAAATTAAATTAGTGAATTAATTAAAAAAAATATGATTGTTTTACTAAAAAGCCCTTCCCACTTACTATAAAGTATTGTTTTTTTTTTTGCAGTCAACAAGTCAACAAATCAATTGCATCTCATTCATCCATTTTTAAAATGAATGACTTGGATTGGTTCACACGGTTTTTACGTTAAGGAGTGGTTTCTATTTGATTTTTCCTCGTGCTCTTTGATAGTGTTTAGTAGTTTGATAATATTACTTATATTCTACAATACGTTATTACCACGAATTGCTCGTCTACTTAGGTATCAAAATTTTATATGAACAAAATTTGTTTCGTTAATATTATGTTGGATTAAAATCCATTGGGTGGGCAAATATGTATTAAATGTACATGTTATCACTAAGGTTATAGATACATTTTAAAGTGATCAATTAAAGTTTGTATCTAATAGGTATCATTAAGTGGTCATGGAACTTAAAAGTGTAGATACCAAGTTGTAATTTCATTTGGTTGAGGGGCCTAATTGAAATTACAAATAGTTGGCCAACTAAGCATTGACCGTCTATAAATATATGGTTATGGTCCCCAATGGAGTGCTTGGCATTCCTCTTTCTTCTCACCCCCATCTGAGAGTTAGAACTACATGGAGCAAGTATAATCCATTAGAAGATCCATAGCCTTGTTCTTCTTCTTCTTCAAGTGATCTCCATGGCTTCAAGTAAGTAACATTAATTAATTCCGTTGCTTTGATTTTATGTTCCTATTAGTTCAACAAAGACTCTTAAGACATGATTTGGGTTTATGGATTAACACTTTGGTTGTTGTTTTATTTTGGTTGAGCCATAAATCCATTCCTACATATTATTTACTAACAATACTTGTGAAGCGGTTTTATTGTATCAAAACTGAATCATTTGAGACCAGAAGCTCCAAATGAAAAATCGTAGGTCGATGCTTGATATGTGCTTTAATGGAAAAATGAAAATCGCATGCCGAAGCTTGATACGTGATTTAACGACCAAAAAAAATTTACATGCTCGAAAATTGATACTTGCATGTACGGCCAAATAATAAATCACAAGCCTGAAGCTTGATAGTTGCATTTTTATGGTCAAACGATAAATCACAAGCCTGAGGCTTGATACTTGTATTTATGACCAATTGACAAATCACATGCCCGAAGCCTGTAAAATGTCCTTAAAACTAGAATACAAACCACATGCATGAAGTCTGTAACTTGTATTAAGGTTACAAGACGAAACCACAAGCCTAAAGTCTGTAACTTGTGTCTAGGGCCTGAAGCCTAAAATTTTATATGCAATTACTTATTTTATTTAGTCTACCCCCACGAGCTTACTCGTTGTGCGGTTATACATATATTTAATTTATGCATTTATTATGGTTACCCAACGAGTTCGCCATTGATTATCCAGATCGGATGGCCACCGAAATTCAGGGGGGTGGTGATTGATTACGAAATCAATTACAAGATATGCATTAATTAAAAAGATATTAGAAGATATGCATTAAATCTGGGCCATTAATTCTACGATCCAAGGGCCCAGATTGATAGTTCTACGTTCTGACGAAAGATACAAGTTTGTACCTGATTGTTATCCTATATGTATAATTTTTTATACCCCGCGAGTTCGCTCGTTGTGCGGTTATACCTATATTCCCGCATTTATTATGTTTACCCCATGAGTTCGCTCATTGTGTGGTTTTATATATCTAATTGTGATTATTCAAATGTTGTATATTTGTAACCCGAAGCTTACAAATATCATGATACTTTGGACCCAAAGTTCCAAAACAGTCAAAGACAAGTTCATTAAATTATTCGTTATAGTGAAACGGATATGTTCACCATTGTTGAATGTCGTAGGACTAGAAGTTCATACAGACTTAACATTTCACGGGATTTGAGATAAGTTCATTGCGTTCAAGTGGAAATTTATATGTGCACTATTTCTAAATGTCGTATGGCCAGAAGTTCATACGAACTTAAAGTTTCATAGAATCTGAAATAAATGTAATAAATCATTCTTTTAATGAGAATTTGATATGTGCAATATTGTTAAATGTCGTATGGCCAGAAATTCATACCGACTTAAATTTCACAGAGCTTGAGATTCTGATTCAAGGTGCAATCTTGTTATTTATGTTATTTATATGACCAGAAGTTCATATTGTCACGCCCCAATTTCAGTAAAACCGAACTAGGGACGCGAACATTTAAAATAAGAAAACACTTGAAAACATTTCCATTAAAACATTTTACAATAACAGTTTAGTTCAACAAAAGGATAGTTACAATTCAAATAAAACGTCCCAACAAGCGGACAAAAAGGCGAGGTATCCGTCGCTAGACCAAAAGTAAAAACCCGGACTCCGCTCCTAGCTCCACAAGCTTCGAGAGCTCACCTAGTCCGTCCCACGAACAGTACCTGTAGGAAAAGCAGCTAGGGGTGAGCGTTCGCTCACCACCACGGATAACAGACTGACTACGGCACAATTAGCAGACAATGCCGGTAACACCAAAAACAAACTCAACCCCGGGGACCACTGTCCCCAACCCAAGTACTCCGACTGACAAACACCCACGGTGACCTTCCTCGAACGACTCGACACTCAAACACGTAAGTAGACACGACACAACGATCACGACCTCTTCCAAGGACTCAAAGGAACTACGCAACACCAAACAAGATCACAAGGGATCGCACACCAAACAAGATCACAAAGGATCGCAAACCAGCTGCTCAGTAACCTCCTTCGCTCATGCGCTTTGCCGAACCACTCAGGCCAGGCGGTCGACCTGTTTCAATAACCTCTCTTACTCACGCACTTTGCCGAACCACTCAGGCCAGGCGGTCGACCTGTCTCACTCACGCACTTTGCCGAACCACTCAGGCCAGGCGGTCGACCTGTCTCACTCATGCACTTTGCCGAACCACTCAGGCCAGGCGGTCGACCTGTCTCACTCACCTCTCTCACTCACGCACTTTGTCGAACCACTCAGGCCAGGCGGTCGACCTGTCTCACTAACCTCTCTCACTCAGGCAACCACAATCACAGTCACAATCACAAACACAATCACAAACAAGTTTAACAATACAGGCACTCAAGGCCACTCAAGACACCTCAACAATCAAGACTCGGGTTCAACAACCCCACGGGCACTCACTGCCACTCAAGACACACTAACGGTCAAGACTCGGGTTCAACAACCCCACGGCACTCACGGCCACTCAAGACATCAACAGTAAGACACGGGCACTCATGGCCACCCAAGACACCAATTTAAATACACGGGCTCTCAAGGCCACTCAAACTCCACAATAAATACGCACAGCAACCTCCGGAATGGTCATATGCCTCCAGTAATTCAATTATCGCTAAGTTCTCTGTTCCTACGACACTACTAAGTGTCACATGCTTTTCTCATAATTACTAAATTCCCGTAACATGCTTTTCAAATAAACGCTACAATCCCGTATCATGCTTTTCTAATCTTTAAATAAAACTACTCAACCCACGACACCCCGGTGTCACATGCAATTCTACTGTTAACTTTCCCCAGTCAGGGCCGAGATCCGGCTACTTTTCCCTACCTCAACTGAAGGGCAACCGCTAAGTTTCCTAGCTGCTGACGTTCTGGCTCGCTACCTCCAGGCTTCACTTTGATCGAAGCCGGATGCTAAAGATAACACGAAAGCCATAAATTAGAACGGTACCGATGTTAAATTAGTGGTTACGAATTGTCCAAATTAAGACCGATTGTTGTCCTTTAAACTCGGACGGCTAAAGCGGGGTTACACGACAAGTCGGGTTCGAGTACTCGAGCCCCGAGCACAGAACCCAGGGCACGAATTACGATGCACGGGTTCCGTGGCACGAATCACGAGGTGATCGGTTCCCGATCCGCTTTTGTCCCGTTCCGAGTCTGATTTAACGTTCGTTTTAGTCGTTCCACGCTTCCCAAAAACCGATCAACAGTTCCAGAATTACAGTTCCTTTGAATTTAAACCTGGTTTTGAAACTCTCTTTATTTTAGAACCGAAAAGGTTTTCATTTCTTTTCTTTAAGACATCAGTTCCAAAGTCACAGAAAGATCAAAACTTTTAAATCAAAAACGATTTAACTTTTCCTTTCTGAGTTTACAGTCCTTTTTGGTTTTCAACCAGTTTAAACAGAAAGAACAACTTATACAGTTTAGGTTTTACATCCAAAGTCTCCTTTAAATTCTTTTACAAATTTGCTTCCAAACCTTCAGATTCAAACTGTCCAGAACCAAGGTCTTCGCTTCAAACTACCCAGAATCAAAGAATAGTTCGGGACAAGACATAAAAAGGGTGACAAAGGAGAAGAAGGCCCAGTTTAGAGTCTGGCCGGTCACCGGCGATGCTACAGCCGACGACCAAAACAACACGGTTTCAGGTTCTAACCGTGGGTGAAAAGTGGAGGCGACGGAAGAGTCGAGGTGGCGGCCGTGGAAGGGGGCGGAGCATGGCGGATATCGGTGGCGGTGCACGGCGGCCGGCTCGGGACGAAGGCGGGAGGAGCTCGGGCGTGAGGATGCCGGCGAGCTCGGCTGAACCGCCGGTTGCGGATCTCACGGAGGGCGACGATTCCGGGACGGAGAAGGGGCGGCGGCTTGACGGTGGCGTGGTTGGACGGATCTGGTGAGGGAAACGGAGACAGGGGACGACAGCCGGCGGCGGTGGCTTGCTCGGCCGCGTGCGGTGGTTGGGTCTCGGACGGAGAGGAGGAGAGGGAGGTGGGTGACGGAGGTTGGAGGCAGGGTCGTGGCCGGAACGGTGAGGAGAAGAGAGGGAGATGGTGGCCGGAGACGGGGAGTGGTCGCCGGTGCTGGAGGGAGGTCGCCGGAGCTGGATCGGTTCGGGAGAGGAGAAGAACGAAGAAGACGGCGTGGATCGAAGAAGAGGGGGAATGGGTATTAGGGTTTCAGAACCCTAATGCCCCTTATATATGTTTCAGACTTGGGGCGGGTCGGTGGTTTGGGCCGGGTCTGCTGGTCGGGTCCGGTCCGACCCGGTCCGACCCTTTTTTTTTTTTTTTTTTCTTCTTCAGACTTTTCGAACCGCTTCCCGATCCCGTCAATTAAAACCCGTAAAAAGGCAATTTAATTTTTCAGGACTTTACACATATAAACCTGATAGTTCATTTCAAAGATATATTATTTCCAAACATCGCCATATTAGTTTGGCTATAAAGAAATATAGTTGTTCCTTTATCCCATATGTTCCAACAGTATTAATATCGGGAAATTACGAACTTATATATTCGAAGTTAATTTCATGTATACTCATTTGCCGAAATAATGAGTTATTACTGAAAAACCATCAAGCTCGCCATGTTGGCAGTATACTATTCCCAGAAGTGAATGGGATAAATCATGATGGTAAGTATAGACTCGAGACATATCGAGACCTCGATCATTCTCGCATGCATTATAACTTTCGATCTCGAAATCCCATCCGAAGTGGGACAAATGCGAAATGCACAAAGAAAGTTGCTTATAGAATTGAACTCCCGAAAGCGAAGAAAGTATATGTTATATATGAGACGGGAGAGATCATTGGTCGATTACATGTTGTATGACCAAATGTTTATATGCCTTTACATCAAGCCTCAAACAAGGGCAAAAAAAGGGGTGATAGAGATAAAGTCTGACTGATGACCTAGATCCGGAAGATCTAAATGAATTGAATGTCTCAGACGACTCTATATAACGATGTAGCCGATATAATCATGGTTCATTTCTCTTATTATATATGGATCCCTGAAGCGATCAATTCATGTGCGAAAATAAAAATGATATGTGTATAATTGGCACAATACTATCATAAAGAATGAGAAGCATTTCTTATATTTAACCTTGATTGAGGTAAAGCTTAACAATATTTTGGGTGCCATTAATGTAAGAGATAACTTAAAAAACCCGCATAAAACTATAAACTAAAACTGATAAGTCTAATTATAAATTTAATATTTTAACTCAATCTTTCGTTTTATAGATGGAGACGGGGGAATGAAAGAAGGGCATTGCCCGAATAGGGCAGAATCACCGGCCATGGACGACAAGACAAAACCTCTAGTTTTGGTGAACTACTTTGGGGACATTCCAATAAAGGAGATGAGTTGTTACCATAACTCGGGAAAATTGATTAACATGCTTCATACTTGCTATGGAGCGTCAGGGAATCGTTGGGCCAACTTCGTTGCAGTCGATTATTACAAGGTACGATGATCCAAACATAGTACTTTGTGATCTTTAATGTTTAGTTTGCATGTTCCAAAAATGTACTTGTTTGGTGTTGTGTACAGAGAAGTGAAGGAGGAGGGTCGTTTCAAGTAGTGGACACACTCAATGGGAGGTTGTTATGCGGATGCGATGATGTTCATGCTTGTGCGGTAAATTATTTAACTTTCAATTCAATTTTAAGAAAAAAGAGTCATCGGTTGACTTTTCCGGCGGAATCACTAAAAATCACCGATTCGACCGGGATCGACCGGGGTCGGTTCTTACAAATGTCGATGTAGAGTCATGTTGGTTGCGTAATCTTCTCCTTGAGTTACAATGTCCTCTGTCTACTTCCACTATTGTTTTTTGTGACCATATTAGCTCTGTATATATGTCTTATAATCATGTCCAGGATCAATGTTCCAAACATATTGAATTAGACTTGCACTTTGTTCGTGAGAAAGTTACTGCAAGACAAGTTCTTGTGCTCCATGTACCTTCTTCATATCAATTTGCAGATATTTTTACCAAAGTACTTCCATCAGCTTTGTTTGAAGACTTCCGCTCCAGTCTGAACATTCGTCCCTCGCCTGCTCAGACTGCGGGGGCGTGTTAGATTATATATATCATCTTATATTAATTTGTTTTTCAATTCTATCTGATATATCTTTCCATATGCATAGATACATTAATTGAGTATGGACTCTACGCTTGTATTCTATATTAAACACAGAATGAACACTAAACCCTCAAGGGGAATTCATACAATTTCAATGTCGTATGAGACATGGTCACAATTTGTATTATAATATATTGTGTCCTATTTTATTCTTGTTCAAGTGTTCTTGATTTTAGAAATAATATGTGGTATCAGAGCTCTTGACGATCTAGAATCATGTCTTATTTGGTAAACTAGGGAAGGGACCACGGAACAACTCGACCAACAACAAAGGTTACTCCAAGGGTTTGTGGTCTTCCAATCACCTGCCCAATACTACATGACACAAATTATGGAATATGGGCATAACGAATGAATATGTTGATGGAGGCGTTGGGCGTTTGGGTGGCCACAGAAGGAGAGGACACCGTTAGTAAGGAGAGTGATCAAGGAGCATTTGTGATCTCATCGGCAATCCCAAACAGGTGATGATGGTTGTTGTGAACGAACAAACACAACAAGAGAAGCATGGGACACAATCAAAGAGATGTGTATTGGTGAAAAGAAAGTTAAGACTGTGAATATTATAGTCTTAAAGTGAGAATTCAATCGTATGATGATGGAGGAAACGGAAACCATAGGTGAATTTCCTCTTAGACTTACAAGATCTGTGATTGAAATTCGTTCATTAGATGAAAGCTAGAGGAGAGCTTGATTGTTGAGAAGCTATTCAGCTCAGTGCTAGATGGGTTCTTACCTATTGTAGGAAAGATTCAATAATTGGGCAATATGGATTCCATGATTGTCCCTAAAGAAATAGGAAGGTTCAAAGTGTTTGAGCCCACCTTGAAAAGGAGAAAACAAAACAAAAAGGAAAGGATTATGATGTTCACTTGTTCCCATGGGCGTGGATAGAGCTTACGTTTTGGAAGAGGAGGTCAAAGTCAAAAAAATTGGCGTCGATCTAATCCCAAAACACGCATGTTTGATAATTCCAAACTTAGACGTTACAATTGTTCAGAACTTGATCATTTCGCACATGAGTGCAGAAAACCAAACAAAGTTGAAGAAAATTTTATTGTAGAATGTGAGGAGGATGAGCCAACGTTGCTGATGGTTGTGACTTGCGACACACAAAAAGAAGATGGGGAAATTGTAATGTTGAACAAAGAAGATGTGATCCCCATCTTAACAATGAACCAAAATGGGTGGTACCTAGACATAGGTACCAGCAATCATATGACTAGAAATTGGAAGGTGTTCTCAAGTTCGGATGAGAAATTGTGAGATTTGGAGACGGGGTCAGTGGTTGAAATCACTAGAAGAGGATCTATGTTGCTGCAAAAGGAAAATGAGAAGCATAAGTATACTTTATTCCTAGGCTCAAAACTAAGTAACTAACATTGTGCGTATTGGACAACTTAATGAAGAAGGTTGCAAACTTTGTTTGTGAAAGTCGCGAGAACTAAGAACAGATTGTATGTTTTGAATCTCAAGCTCTGTGTCCCTATATGCCTTCTGACAAGATATGAGGAAAAATCTTGGTTGTGGCACGCTTGTTTTGGGCACCTAAGCTTTGATGTCTTAAGGAAAATGGCAAAGGGAAGAACGACATAAGACTCTCTGATATATCACACATTGAACAATTGTGTGAAGCATGTTTAGTAGGAAAACAGAGAAGAAAAGCTTTCCTATAAGCAACTACCTTTTGAGTAAAGGGGAAGTTGGACTTAGTCTTATGTCCCAATTAGTCCCAATACACCTTACGTTCAAGATTGATAGAGGGAGAGAATTTACCTCAACTAAATTCTTACAATACTGTCATGAACATGGAATCACAAGGTATCTCACGACTCATAGCATTCCACGGCTATTCAAGATGGAAATGAAGGAAGTGTTCAAGATGAGTGATATGAGACTATTGACATATTATCTGGGCTTAGAGGTAAAACAATATGTCTCTAAAATCACTTTATGTTAGTCTACTTTTGCAAAAAGAATCCTTATGCAACGATAATGGAGTAAGGACTGAAACCGAGTAAGAAGGAAGAAGGAGCTCTGGTTGATGCCTCATAGTATACAAGTCTTGTTGGAAGCTTAAGGTATCTGGTGAATACCATACTCGGTTGGCCTATGCAGTTGGCAGTGTGAACTGATTTATGAAAGCACCTATAACAAAGTATTTATCGGTACTCTTCATGCTTTACCATGGGACCCGTGCCTCACCGTCTGACCGTTCCTCTCCTCTTCCTCCACCGATCTTCATCCTCCTTCCTCAGCCACCGCTTCTGAATCTCCGATCACTATCCCTAGTCACCGCTTCTAATCTCCACCTCTCCTTCATCTCCTCGACCTCGCCCTCCCCTCTCCATGCCTAAATACTCAGATGAAGAACTCAGGGCTCTCGGAGCCACGCCGACCAAACGCTGGGGCTGGCCTCCGAACGGCAACACGAGATTCCTCAACGGAAAGAAATTTTGGGGCCCCGCCCACCTCCACTCCGCTCCCCGACCTCCAAGCCCTCTTCGCCCCCCCTCCCCCCCTCCTCCGCCACTACACTCAGTTTTCCTCTGCAATCTTCCCACCTCAATTACCCAAGATCAAATTCAAACCCACTTTGGGATATTCGGGCACCTCCAAGCTATCGACCTTCCCTGCACTCGCACCAAAACAGGTTTAGCCATGGCCTTCCTGCACTTCACCACCATTGAAGCTGTAAACCAAACCATAGCCGAATTTCAAGGCAAGCTGTATCAAGGAGTCCGACTTGTAATCGCCAAAGCTAATAGGTCGGGTACCAGCCAGAGCCCCAGCCCCTCCCTCCTCTATCGATCGTGCTACCCCTCCGCATAACCCTCCCCAGTTTCAATCCTCGCTTCAACCGAAATTAAAAGCCCCCTCTCCTTCAATCCGCAGAACCCCCACTCCTCTTCCTTTACCGACCCACTCAATCTGTGTTGGAGCACCCAATCCTTGGGCGGAGGAGTTCCTGCAAACGTGCCTTTTCGGCATTGCTCACTCAGATGAAGATTTGCTAGCAATCAAAGTGGACCTGGCCATGGAAGAAGTTTATGACCTAGCCCTAACCGACTTGGGCAAGAGAGCCTTCCTAATTTCGGCGTCAACAAGCTCCTTCCAAGACCGCTTTGGCCCTGATGCAATCCCGTTCCTTGAAAGATGGTTCACCATTGTGCCTAATAGCATTCATTTTATCGAATCTGGAGGCTTCTACCAATGGCTAGCGATAGAAGGCATTCCATTCGCTGCCTGGTCGGAAACCTCGATTACAGCCATCGCAAATTCAGTAGGTGATACAGGAACGTGGTGGTGGATGGAGAACCTTAGCTGGTCGTACAACACTTTCTAAGGTTCCAATGGATGAAGATGGAGTCGATGATGGAGATTGCTTCAAATGGTCGTACAACACTTTTTGAAGAATCGAAGTAACTAGGAGGGTAGATGGTGGATTGAATGACGCCACACAGATTATGGAAAGTCTGTGATAAGTCGAACAAACAAGCTTCAAGGCTTCGCACACAAGAAGGTTGAATGTGATAGATTCTTCCCAGAAGAAAACTCGAATTTTTATTTCATAAAACTTGGATAATACATGCTGAGAAGGGACTTTATTAAATAGTCCAGCAACAAGTGACCTTCAAGGGTCTAAAATTGATTACATTTGACTCTAATTAAAGCTAAATGACTCTTGAATAACTAAAGGCTTTGAATCTGCAAAACAGCAAAAGTAACTCATTTATAATCTGAATTTAAATGCATACCTTGGCTATTTAATGTTCTGGAGTAGTTTGAGGGGCTGAATCTCCTTTGGAAATGATGAATAAGTTGGCTTCATTAATTCCTTGAAGTAGAGGCAAAACAGATTTGTTGAAGTCTTGAATTGTTCTTGAATGTCTTCTTGGTTTGCCTTGGTGATCACGTCTTCTTGGAGTTCCCCATGTTCTATTAAAAATCTCCACCCACTTGTTGAATTCTTCATGTAATGCTTTGGTGCCTGATCTTGTCCTTGGTACTGATCGCATAATGGGAATGTTGTTGATAGCTTCTTCTTCGGGCTCGGACAAATTACTAATAGCTTCGACGTCCGGTGCTGATCGCATAATAGGAATGTTGCTAATAGCTTTGATGTCCTCATCATCCATCCATAGCTTCGATGTCCGGTGCTGGTCGGAAACCTCGATTACAGCCATCGCAAATTCAGTAGGCAAGGTGGTTCACGTCCATCCCCAATCCCTTTCTGGAGAATACATACAGAAAGCGTTTGTGCTAGTCCATACCACCTCGCCGTCTCAGTCAAGCTGCTCTCGATTGCTATAGGTGGAAAATCTATCCCTTCCAATCAAAATCTCCCCCGTTCGCAGCTCAAGAGTCCCTATAGTGCAACTATGGTCGGAAGAAAACCCCACTTCAGCAGAGCACCTCAACCCCTCAGACTCCAACTCGTCGGAAAACTCCGCCGACAACGGTGCCAATCTGGGGTCTGCTTCGTCGGGACACCAAGAGTCATCGACCAACGTGGCAGGCTCGGAATCCGAACCGTTGTCACATGTGCCCCCCTCGAGTGACAAAGTGGCATCGAGCCCCTCGATCTCATTCAATGCTGACCAGTCTATCGAAGAGACTCCAAAAGGCCACCCAGTTCCCGAAACACACGCGTTGGACTTTCGCTTAGCCCTGTTACGCCCCCAGCCCACTTCCTCAAGGCCAACCTCAAAGCCCACTTCCGCAAGCCAAATCTCAAAGGCCCAGGTTCGTCCCTCTTTGCCCATCACCGCAGGAGGAGTCAAAAAGTAAGAAATCAAAAGAGCCAAATCCTCTCCCAATCTGACTTCTCAGTTCCCCATCTCGCAAGCAACCGTTCAGCCTCCACCTTCTGCAGTTATGGCCGACCACACAGAAGTTATTAATGATTGGCAACTCAGTAAACGCATCGGCTTCACTTCAAAGCACCCCAATTCCGAAGTGATTGATCTCTTCCACTCAATCCTTCAACCAAAGCCTCCTCCCCCCCGCTCTACAGCCCCCACCCCCAACCTATCATCCTAAGCAATGTTGATCCTCTCTTGGAATGCCAGGGGTCTAAATTCTTATCAAAAGAAAAAAGCCCTCAATCGCATCATCCAAGCTTCAAAACCCAACATTATTCTCCTTCAAGAAACCAAGTTAACCAAAATCCCTCCACTCTTCCTCTGTACCTGTGGCTTTCAGCCAGGATGGGAATTCTCCTTTTCTCCAACAGAGGGTGCCTCGGGAGGCCTCTTAAACCTTTGGGACTCCAGCTACTTCTCCCTACTCTCTTCTAATGAACACCCTAGACACATTCTTATGAACGGTCTCATTGGTGATGAACGGGTTCCAGTCTCCATCTTTAATGTTTACGCGCCGTGCAACCTCGCGGGCAAGAAGGCGCTTTGGTGTCAACTCCAGTCGGCCATCAGTTTATTATCTAACCCCTTTTTACTTGCAGGTGATTTCAATGTAGTGCTCCATCCATCTGAGAGATCCTCAGTTTGTCATTCCTGCCCCTCGGACATCGAAGCGTTCAGCAACTTCGTCTCCTCCATCCATGCTATAGTCCCTCCTCTGGCAGGTCACAACTTTACCTGGTTCGGTAATGATTCAAAGGCTAGTTGGCTTGACAGATTTTTACTATCCGAAGATTTTGTCTCTCAGTTCCCCTCTATATCAATTGATTGCTTGGATCGTCTTCTCTCTGACCACAAGCCAATTCTCTTGAAACAAGGCATTAAAGATTGGGGTCCAAGGCCCAACAAGTTCTTGAATATTTGGCTAGAGCACCCGGATTTCCTCCCAACTGTCAATCTCCTATGGCATTCCTATAAGACGCTTGGAGATGAACATTTTAAACTTTGGAGCAAGTTAAAACTTCTAAGGCAAGACTTAAGCCAGTGGAACCAGATGGTCTTCGGAAATATTGACTTCAGCATCAATGAAACGGCGCTGGAAATCTCTAGGTCGATCTTAGCCTCAAGACTGTTCTCCTCGGAAGAAATTGCTGCGCGCTCTAAGCTACAAGCCTCGCTGATCAGATTAATCAAGCTTCACACAAAGCTTTGGCGCCAAAAATCCAAAGCTCTTTGGCTTTCATCGGGCGACCTAAATTCCAAATATTTCCAGGCCGTTGCCAATCGCAGAGCCTTCAAGAACAACATCAGCTCGATCAATCATAATGGAGGTATTATCTCTGACCCAGATCAGATTAAAGCACTAGCCTCTTGGTTTTTTGCCGACCAGTTCACAGACAAGCTCTCCAAGCATCTAAGTCTCCCACATCTTCAATTCAAATCTATCACTCCGGAAGCAGCGACTAGCATTGAGGTCTCCTTTTCTGAAGAAGAGATAGTTGAGAGCATTTTCAGCTTAAATGGAGATAAAGCGCAAGGGCCCGATGGCTTCTCGCTTAAGTTCTATCAGAAGGCCTGGCACATTATAAGGTCTGATGTTTTGAACTTCTTTGAAGAGTTTCATCAGACGGGTAAATTGGGTAAGGGGTTCAGATCTTCCTTCATCACCCTGTTGCCTAAGATCCCCTCTCCTGCAACCTTCAGTCACTACCGGCCAATCAGTCTCCTTTCAGCCCCATACAAAATACTCTCTAAATTGCTGGCCGCCCGTCTCAAGCCTCTCATTCCAGAACTGATCAGCGAGTTTCAGTCAGCATTCGTCAAGGGGAGGCAGCTAGTTGATTCTGTCTTGATAGCCAGTGAGTTAATCTGGTTCGCCAAAGCTAAAAAAACCAAACTGATCATGTTGAAACTTGATTTCACCAAAGCCTTCGATCGGTTAAACTGGTATTACCTGCAAAGAGTCCTCTCCCGAATGGGCTTCGGCTCCAAATGGAAAAAATGGATTAGCTCTTGTCTGAAAGCCCACGCTTCGGTGCTCATCAATGGCTCCCCTTCGGCCGAATTCTCCTCTTCGTGCGGGGTGAGACAAGGATGCTCGATTTCCCCTTTCCTCTTCCTTTTGGCAGCAGAAGGCCTTCATCTTTTATTGGAAGAGAGCGAAGAGTTGGGGTTGATCAAAGGAGTTGCTCTCCCAAACTTTGCAAAATCAATCACCCACCTTCAATATGCTGACGATACCCTTCTCTTCCTCGAGGCCAACCCTCAGTTCTTAACCAATGTCAAGGCCTTACTTGCAGCTTTCCAACTAGCATCCAGTCTTGAGATCAATTTCTCCAAGTCGCATCTCACCCTCCTTAATGGATCGACAGAAGAAGCAACGAACCTCGCATCCTCTATTGGTTGCTCCTCAGGTGCTTTACCATTTACTTATCTTGGTTTTGCCCTGGGAGCCAATGCTCGGCTAGCTGCCACCTGGGACCCTGTAATTGCCAAGTTTAACCAAGCCTCCCACCTATGGCAATCCAAGTTTCTGTCCTTCGGGGGCCGGCACACTCTGATCAGATCCAACCTGAGCTCTATTCCCGTTTTTCATATGTCCCTCTACAAAGCGCCTTCTGTGGTTATTAAAAAGATGGAAGCCATCGAGAGATCGTTTCTTTGGGGTGCTAAACCAGATCGGAAACCTTTCCCCAAAGTTAACTGGAACCAGGTGCAGAAGTCGAAATCTCATGGTGGTTTATCAATTCGTAGTCTGTCGGATTTCAATCTATCTTTACTCTCAAAATGGCTTTGGAGATTTGCAGCCGAGGAAAACTCTCTCTGGAAGAGAGTTCTCTGTTCGATCTACAGCTGGCCAAATTCAGCGTGGGATTTGTCTTTGTTACCCTCCAGGCATTGCTCTGCCAATATCAGCAATATCCTAAGTTTGTTCGAAGACTCGAGGATTGCAAGTCTATTTGGGCCGGACGGTATCAGATGGGAATTGGGTTCGGGCACGTCTCTCTCCTTTTGGTCGGATTGTTGGGCCTGTTCTGAGCCGTTCTCCTCTCTTTATCCTCGTCTCTATCTTCTAGCTACAAATAAAACAGCCAGGGTAAGTGACTACTGGCTCGGCTCTAGTTGGTCGCCAGTGTATAGACGTGAGCTCTTGGTTTATGAATCAGACATGTCGGTTCTGCTTCAGCAACATCTATCTCTTTTCAAGCCATCCAATGCTCCTGACAAAATCAGATGGGTCCATAACTCCAAGGAGTTCTCAGTGAAGGAAGTCTATAATGAGATTAGAAAAAGTCTAAATGGTTCTAAATTGCTTTGGTGCTCGTATCTGTGGAATGCCAAACTCCCACCGAAAATATCTCTCTTCGGTTGGCTAGTTCTTTGGAGGCGGTCCCGACCAAATCCTTCCTCGAGGATAGAGGGATACCTATTCCTCTAGCGGCAGCTATGTGTAGCTTTTGCAAAACCAAATTCGAAGACATCTCCCATTTGCTGCTGACCTGTCCTCGTGCATCTTCTGTTTGGTATTCAATCCTGAACTGGTGGGGGATCTCCGGCTGCCTCCCCGAGTCTCCTTTGGACCTTATCTTCCAGTGGCAGGGCTTGGCTCCGCGAGGCGTGGCTAGAATTTTCTGGAAAAAGACCCTTTTTATCCGCTTTTGGCACATTTGGCTTTCCCGGAATTCGGTCGTCTTCTCAGATTCGCTGGAACCTCCTGACTTGGTCTTAATTAGAATCAAGTTGTTCACCTTCTCCCTACTCAGCCTTAAGCCTTCAAATCGAGGCTCGGAAGATTTGGAGATGTGGAAACTCTCTCCCCTTAGAAGCCTTGCTTAACTCTTCTAGTTTTTCAGTGCTTGTACCTGTCTCTTTTTTATTTCAATAAAATCGTTTTTTTTGCGGATAAAAAAAAAGTATTTATCGGTAGTGAAGCATATCATCAGATACATTGCAAGAACCCTGGAGTTCAGGTTCCTGTACACAAGGGATGAAGAAGAACCAAAGCCGATAAGCTTCTCAGACAATAACTTGGTAGCATATGTAGATGAAAAAATTACTATTGGAGTCATGTATTCTGTTGGATCAAACGTGGCTCTATGGTCCTCCCAAAACAATGAATAATGGCTCTCATCGTGTGAAGTAGAATTCATTGTTGTAACAAGTTCTGCTTGTCAAGGACTGTGGTTGTGCTTGATGGCATAATGAAGAAGAAATCAGACAAGATAATCCTCAAAATTGACAATAGGTCAGTCATCATGCTTTGCAAAAACCCTATGTTTCATGATAAGAGCAAACGTATTTATACAAGATACCTGTGCATAGAAGAACGAAGGATTCAAGTCAGACATTCTTACTAAAACCCTTGCAAAATCGCCATTTTTGGAATTAATGGATGAATTGAGGATCATAAAAATAAAGATCTAAACATACAAAATTACGGGGATGATTGTTAGAATATTCTCTCTCGCTTCTCTCTTACTTTCCCAACCCTAATTTCGCTTGTTGACGCCGCCGGGGTTGAATTCGGTCTCCTCAGGAGCCGGTGACGACGCTGGTGGCTTCCTCTCCCTCCTCCTCTTCTTTCCCCTTCCCTTCCTTCCTTCTGCCTTCGTGACTTTGGTTGCCTCTCTTTCTTCTTCGTTTTCTCCTCAGATCTTTCTGTATTTCCGGCGTGTGGAGTCTCTCTTGCAACGGCGGCGCCAGATCTAGATCTTCGTGGGGCGTTTTTCAACCCATGTGTTGATGGCGGGGTTTGGATCTGGTTGTTGTTTGGTTTTCTCGTCCTTTCCGGATCTTGACTTCTCGCGGTGGGATCTCTGCTACAAATCCTCCTTCTTCCTCACCTTGTTCTCGGGGTTGTCCGGGCTTCGCAGGAGTGGCGAAGGGTTTAAGTCAAGTTTGGCTTTGGTGGGGAGGCATTGGTGGAGTGGTTGGGGTCATTAAAGTGTTTCGTCAGTTCTAGAGTGGCTGAAGCCTCTTTTCTTCAACTCGTCTCACCTGGTTACTTGGTAAGTTCTCTGGTATAGCCTCTTTTTTGCACATTTCTACTACGCCCTTATCAGATCTGTTCGTCTGGCTCTATTGAGCCTGGCCTCTCCCTTCGGGTCATCGGTTTGGTGTAGGCCACCGGTGAATCTCTTCTGAGATTTGAGAGATACAGATCTGGTCCCTTCCTCGCTCCCTGGCCAACTTAGATCGGACCCTTCTCTCCCTTTCCTCTATGTCGGTCTTCCTCCCCTCGTTCTCAGTTGAGATCGAGGCTCAATCGTTGGTGTTGGCCAAGATTGGGTGTAGCCTAACGGCGTGGGGATTGTATGGATAGGGATTGTGGGATCCGGTTCGATCCTCTTGGCCATGGATGTGTTGTCCTAGTTACCCATGCTCTGGGTACTGGGAGATTGGGGGTTGTATTTTTGTGAAAAAAGTTTGGATTCTATACTGGGGGCTGGGTGAGAAGTGGGTTGGAGTTTTGGTTGGAGGAGCGGCGCGGTTGCGTCTGGTGGTGCAGTTTGGGGTTGTTTCTTAGCTCGCTCCCTTCGTTTGGCACTTCGGTTTGTTTCGTTTGTGTCCGGCAGGTTTGGTCGAACGGTTCGGTGCTCTTTGTTTGGAAGTGGACGACTACAACTTCATTCGGGTGGGTCTGATCGGGCTTCGAGGTGGGAGAAGGCTGTGCGTTTTTTGGTTGGGCCTTGGGCCGGTGTTGGTTCGGACTTGGCCCGGTTCTCTGTTGTTTGTTCAGGTCTTTGTAATAGTTGTTTAGTTTTGACCTCTGAACTGTTGTCGTTTAGTTCCTCTTGTTGGGATTAGGCTTTGTGGTTTTTAGTTGCCTTTGTTTGGCGTTTAAAACTGGTTGCTTAGATGTTCCTATCTGGTTCTGAGACCTTTGTTTAGTTGTCCCTTTGTTGGACTTGTTCCGAAGTCGTTTTAAACGATGCTCTTGTTTGTATTGCACTTGAGGGCTCGCCCCTTTCCCTTCGATTACAATTTGTAATCGTTGGTTTTTAATTAAAAAAAAACTTGCTGATCAAATAAAAAAGAATAAACTTGTATTTGAATTATCACTAGTGTTGTTTCAATTTCGAACAAGCAGTGAGATAAGATCTGAATCATGTTGCGGCTCTATCTCCATCTCTACTATTAGTTGTTATCCTTTTGTTTCTTTTCCCCTCAAAATAAGAGGTGCAAGTGCCAATGTGGGGTGTGATCACAACTGGTACTACAATCCATTGTGTATCTGGTCTTGTTCAAGTGTTCTTGATTCTAGAAATAACAATCCATTCATGTAAGCTGCAATTCTCTGAGTTAGAAAAGAGTGCCCATAAGTTAATACTGTTTTTTTTTTTTGACGAAAAGCGGGAGGCATCAATTTTATATATCAATCAGCGATATACGTACAATCTGATGAAAACGCACAAGCAAACGATAAAATTACAGACTCCAAACTATCAAGCCTATAAATAATATTACCGAAACTCCCTACTAGAACGCTCATAGGACGCCCTAGAACGTGCAACCACGTGCACGTCAAAAGTGCACCAACGTGCACACTGAACCGTGCCACAAACGGACACACCCAACAGTGCAACAAGTGCACACCAAACGTGCAACAAGTGCACACAATCCGTGCAACTAGTGCACACCAAATCTGCACCAAGTGCAGTTATTAAAAAACTGTAAAAAAAACGAAAGAAAAACCTAGCCGAATCAGAGTCGCCACCGTCAGACAAAGGACCTTGACCCGAGGAATCCAGAAAAACGAGAGATCCAGATCCCCGCTAAAGGTAACCGTTCAGGCCGGATCTGCAACGTGACGAGTCGCCGGAGCTGCCCACCACCACTGCAAGACCCACAATGCGAGTCCGTTGGCACCAAAATCAGCATCAGTCGGAGTCGGACACAGACACCGGATCTCGAGAGTTCGGCGCCGGCCCGACTTTGAGAGGAGAGAGAGAAAAAACGGGGGTACGAGAGGGGGGGAGGGGGGGTGTGGGTGGAGGCAGGAGGGAGGGGTTTGAAGCGGGGGCAACAGAGCCGAAGAACCAAAAGGACCTACCGGCGACATCCATGGCCGGAGACCATGGCGTCGCCGGCAGGAAACAGAGATCACAAGAGGCGGCGGTTGTATTCAATTATAATAATTACATTATGGATTACAAATACATAGTATTTTACAAGCATGGTTTATAACAATATTGTAATCGACCTCAAACGTGCTAAAACCCGAGTAGTTTCATAAAAACTTGACCGGAGATGTTATTCTGCAGAATCTGTGTGCTCTTCATCTAAGTTTACTTTGTCTTTTCTCTCCATGACCTCGTTGAATCCAAACCCAGCATCGAAAGAAGGAACTGATACATCTCTAGGCCCCTCAATCCTCTGTTTCTTTAAAGGAGAGGAAGGGCCGGCACCGGCATCAAGAAGTGGATGTGACTCATGAGATGGTATTTCTGTATGCACAGGGACCTCCACAGTCTCTGAGGCCTTACGTACACCACCTAATTTCTGTTGCTCCTCAATTATCTTCTGCAAGTATTTTCCCTGAGCTTCTATCCTCATTTGTAATTGCCTCTGAACCTGAAACACAGCATGCCCCGGTAAATCAACACCAAGTGGTTCCATAACATACAGCGAATCACTCATTAGAAACACTGTTCAGTGTTTCTCCAAATACTAGAAACAAAAAAAGAAACCATAACTGAGTTTACAACCAAAGTCATTTGTTCCCCATTTATGTATCATGATTCTCATGTACCATAGACACAGACATGGTAGAGTGCATGAAGATAGAAGAATATACACTTCTCCATTTGCCAATTGCACGTTCATGGACATCAAGAGCAAACCATCTAAGCGTTTGTTGGATAAACATGACATATGATTCTAATTACTTGGGGTCCCATTCTTTTTCATCACAGAGAAATAAGACATTATTTCTGGCTCAATATCGGCAAATAGTTTTAGTTGCAGAGAATACACAGAACTTGAAGCCTCTCATAGGGATATAAAAATGATTTTTCTTTTACTATTGATTAGTTTATACACAAGAGGAGGGAGGGGGCACAAGAATATTGTATACTGATAACCAGGACACCCTACACGAAATCAAGACTCTTTGACTTTTTAGATGTGCAATAAAAGTATGGCACACCTTTTGCAGAGGGATAGAGTGTCAGATAATCTTAAATGAAAGAAAAAATAGCTTCAGTATAAGTAATCTTAGGAGTCCTCAACTTTAAATGAAAGAAAATATAGCTCTAGTATAGTAATCTCAGGAGTCCTCATCTTTCAGTATACTTTCTATTTCTTCTTAAGTGACTTGACGGGAGGTTAAACAAGATGAGGAAGGCATCATCTATTATCAACAGCTAAAAGCAACACGGGTGCATGCAAAACAGACCTCAAGCTGTTCATGAAGACGTTTCTGAACTTCCATCTGCATCCTCAGTGCCTCATTGATTTGCACTCCTCTGAAATTCGAACTAAGTTAGAAAGATAAGAGTCCTCAAATATTTCAAGTGAGAGTGCAAAGGAAAAGAACTGTGGTTGTGAAATGGTATAATGATTTTGGAGGAGACAAGAATACCCACGGGGAAGAATCCATGCCAGAGAGACTTTCACCAGAACCTCTTTTATCTTCATTTGAACCTACAAGTGATAAAGAATTTCTCCAGCCTGAGATTATCTGCTTTAAAGTGAAATCAAAATGGCAGCACTGAAACAGAATTAATACAGGGAGGAGTTCTTTTACCATCAGCCGGGGAGTCGGGAAGATATTTAGCAAGGCGATACTTCTACACAAAAATTTAACGGGGTCATGTCAGAGTAGGCTGGAGAGAATAGTATCAACATCAATAGCTCAATGCCTAGTTATGTTGGAGAATAAAAATATACCAACTAGATGACTTCACCTGTAAATGACTCTTTACATGATAAATAGTAAGTCCAGGTACTCCCATCACCCTCAGAACACCCTTTGGCGTTGCTCCTAGAATAAAACATAGCCAATAACATCAACGGGACATGTTTCCATTTACATACCGAGGATAATGAGATGCAGTAGATATGCTCACATGCAATACATACATGCCCATCACATAGAGAAAACCTAAAATATATACAATAATACTAAAAGTTCAGAGCAGTATCGTATACATGGCCTAAATATTCAATTATGCCTCATATATATGTTATGAAGACAGAAAAAGGCGGTGTAAGACTCTAGAAGGTTGTTCACCACAAGGGTATAATTCAAATCACTGAATTCCAAACCAGGGAATTCAATAGACTTATGATAATCTAAATTTAACAATTATTTGATTAACCTTTAATTAAAATAAGAACTTCAAACTTGTTCCTAGTTAAAACCCAGAAATGTACTGTCCAAACAAGCTAAAACCTTAGTGAAAAGGAGAGAGCAAGTGAATGACTTAAAAAGCAGCACCAGAAGAAAATACCCACTATCTGGTCCACCCAGTTGGGCAATTGCGTCAACAAAACGGTCATGAAGATCTGAAGTCCACCGCAAGCGCTGCTTACCACCTCCGCCGGCAGGAGGAGGAGGTGGGGGAGGCGAGTTCTTGGCCGCGGCAGATCCGCCGGGAGCCGCTGCATTCCCGGGCTGCTCAGCTCCCTGACCCCGATGCGGCACCAAGCTTGACGTAGAGAATTTCTTCGGATGATACATGTTCCAGCGACTATGGTCCACCCGAATTACAATTCAGTTCCACAACAAGAAATTGAAATCCAAATTCAACACAGAACAAAGTAAAGAAAATCAAATCAAACCCACCTCGATTCAAACAATCAGAAGAGAAAGAGCCGGTAGCCGGAGATCTACAGTGCAGAGGAAGAGCTGCAGAGGCATTGAACTCAGGCAATCAGCAGAGAAAAGAGGGGGTAAACGGTGCGTTTTGGGTAGAGGAGAAGGGACAAGAGCGAAGAGAAGGAGAATCTAATCTCTGTGATGCAGAAGAATTTTAGGGTTTGTGGATTGATTTGCTCTGGCCTTTGCCTGTCTGAGTTGTCCCTCTCTCTCAAACATTTTTAAATTTCATTTTTAAATTATTATGAGCAACGAAGTGTGTTAGAGATGAAAGCGTGGGAAAGGACGGCGGGTTTTATAGAGGACGTCCTCTTTGGAGAATCCGGGAGCGGGACCCACATTTTCTTCCTCTTGCCTTTATTGGTCCGTATGGGACCCACTCTTCAATACGCCGTTGCTCTTTCGGACAAGAAATAGGCCGTCCTCGACCCGTCAGGCCGGCCCAGCCCAGGCTCATATGCTTAGAAGAAAATTTTGTTTTAATTACATCAGGAACTAGGAGGTGACAAAACACGTTTTTTCAATGATTATCGATCAGTTATTTATTATTTATAAAAAGGGTTAATCATTTTTCGTAAACCTTATGTATTGATAACGATCATTTAATACTTTTTATGTATTGGTAACCAGGGCCGGCCCTTTGATTATGGTGGCCTTAGGCAAAACTATAAATATGGGCCTTTTAACAAGACCTTAGGTAAAACTACAAATATGGGCCTTTTAACAAAACAAAGTCCGATTTCAGTAAATTTTATTAATATGATATTATATTTGAATCTTATTCCAATAATCAAAATACGTATGTATAAGTATCAAAACAATTATTCATCTACATATATAGAAGATAAAAAGTTAAACCTATACATAGATGTTTCAAAATGCATAATTTTAGAGAAATGATTTAAGATCAAATTCTTTTACGAAGATAACCTTGAAACAACACTTGCAGAGATCCATTTTGCTTGGCCAACTGAGTTTCTATATAATTTTGCGGCCATTTTACTAAGATCTATTCTGCAGAGATCCATTTTGTTTCATCAAAGTTGAGCTCCTTGGTACAAACTTTTCACAGGGGCTTACTTCTAGTTTTATGTCTAGACTAGTGATTTGAAGAGTAATTCCTGCAAAGAAATGGTGAACCACATTTAAATTTGGCAGAAATACATGAATAAAAGAGAGAATGTTCGTTCAACAAATAGATACACCATGAACAATTAGGAGCAAATCATTTAATAAAAATATAGAAAACAAAGAGTTTCAATATATTAATATTGAAAGCATATTTTCGTTTCATGAACTAGAAATCCATAACTTTAGATTCAGGAAAACTTGTAGAATGGAATAATTATATTTAGATATGAGCACAAACTTCAATTTTGACAATCAAATGACAACAAACTAATTACCTGTCATCAAGTTTTGAACATGAATTCCTTGCAGTCTGCCATTAAGAAGGAAATGATTAACAGAAACTTTCATGGGAGTCCATTATTTGCACATTGAACTAACAGATTGTTATAGATGCCGCAGAGTCCATAAAAATATTTTCTAAATAAAACAAATTAGAACTACAATATCATGTGACTTACAACCAAGCATGATGCAAACTCAGAGAATTCATACAAAAATAAAAATAAAAATTCTTACAGCAAACAAAAAAAAAGCTGCAAACTAAAAGCTTATTAACATTGTAATGTTAAAGATTGAATTTGAGATGAAGGCCACCGGAAAATGGTGTTAAGGATGGACTACAGACAAATGAAGTTAAATTATACAGTTTGAGTATTAATAAAAGAGATCACTTGAGAAATAATATGTTAACAGAAATACAAACATATTTTTCAAATCACAGACCATGATCACATCATTTGATTTCACGGGTCCTAAACCTCAATTGAACGGTAATTATATAATTAGCAAAAAATTAACGTTAATCAACTAATTAAAAGAACTAACCTTGTATGTTGTATAGGTTTCCTTTCTTCCTTTTTGTTCGCCTCTGTTCAAAAAATATTGAGAACTTAACAGAAGAGAAGAGAGATTGAAAGTTTGGTACGAAGATAAACCTAAACCTAAAACGCATGAAACAAGAAACTCAAAACCGTGGATAGGCCACTCCGTAGCCGACTCTGGGGAAACTTTTGATGGTTCTGAGTTAGCGCAATACGTGGATAGGCCACTCCGTCACCAGCTCCGACTCTAATTCCTGGGTCATTTGAAGCCTACAACTGTAGACCTCCAATAGAGAGGTTTCTGGGTTTCCGCGTCTGTTGCGGAAGACTCACTCATCATATCTAATCATGTCAAGCTCTCATCTCGGGATTGCACAGAGAGAGGGCTCAATTTGACGATTCTTTCCGGGTCCAAATGGGTGTTGACACAGAGCAACTTCTCAAGACGGAGTGAGGAATGTCCCTGGAAAGAAGAGCGCCCCTGGTGGAGGTTCTACTGAAATCTCTCACATAAGGACCCGAGGGGACTAATAGGATACATGGAAGGACTCTTCTCCCCCCTCCGGATTTTCCTGCATTATCTGGACATGAGAGTTTTGTGTGAATAGTTGTGACTTGGCTAAGGAGGATCCCGCGGGGATGCATCCCGTTTTTCAGTGGGCACATCCATGATCGTCAGACGGGACATACGAGATGACAAAGACCTGTGACCGGACTAATGAGTGTTAGGAGGATAACCGCGAGGCGCATGAGGGAGACCTCAGCTACATCAGTGGGAGCCCCACACAGTTACTGACGCCTTCTCTGGGAGGCCCGCATATGGATGTTGAAATCTCCTCTTAGGTGGGTAAACGGAAACAACCTCATGAGTAATCAAGGGGATTGAGTCCCAAACGCACGCTCAACGGTTCTAAAAGTGAAGGGGATATGTAAGACAGAACAATTCTACACTCGACCATACCACCTGAAGCGGGTCCTTGACCTATCATCGACAATGATATTCACGAGGTGCGCAACATTTCTGTTTATTCGAGTCAAGTGAGATAAGTCAAGAGGGTGACTTTACCCGATTAAAAGTGCTTTAGGCAACAACTTTTCAAGAGATCGGCAATTTTCTGGTAAGGTTACCACGGCCTAATAATACTTCTATCTCTTTTTTTGCTTCTCGCCATTTCTACCAGTTTGGTCGTGGTGTCCGGTTGTGGTTTCAATGGATCACTTTGAAGAGAGAGAGAGGCTTGGACTAAGGTTAGGTAGGGGAGTGAATTTAAATATAAATGAAAATGACTCAAACAGAAAGAAAGGGCATTAAGTGGTAGCCTCGTAAATGAGGGAAATATAGACTAGATAAAGGTTTGATAGACTAGGGTTAGCTTGAACTTAAGATCGGGATAGGACGGAAGTTATATACTAATAGACATAACTTATAAGATATGTTTATAAGATTAGGATAGGACATTAGTTACATACTAATTAATAAATACAAGATAGATTCAGGGGTACTTTTTACCGACTAACTACAATTAAGAAGAAAAAAAATACACAACAAGAAGCATAAAATAATTACGAAACTAAAAAAATATAATATAATACAAAATTTAGAACTTTGAAGAGACAATTAAGAAATTAAATCACAATTTTTTTTTATGGCGGCTGCGCATCCCCTCCCTCTCCTAGGGTTTGTGGTGGTTCTGCACATCCATGGCAGTGGAGGCTTTTCAACTCTCCGTTCTGATCATGACACAACGCCGGAGGGTGCAGGGCGGCGTCCTGTGTCGCGGGCGCCGCTGTTGGCCCTTTCGTGTGTTCAAGAGAGGCGACTTCTCTCTGCCGGCCCTAGAGGGGGGTCCGTAATTGATGGAGGCAGCGGCGCGTGGGGGCGAGTGGGTGACTCCGGTGACGGCAACTGTTGGGAGCAGGTAAGATCTGGTAGTTTCACACTGTATCTTGTCTGCTTGGGTATTGAGTTCGCCTCGTCGAGGTGTTACTGGGCTATTTCATGGTCTGTTTTTGCCCCACGTCCGACGATCTTCGGCGGTGTGGTTGGTGGTGTTTCGCGGTGGGGAAAGCCGTGGAGAGCTCGGCGTCAGGACGATGTGGGGCAGGCCGGTGAGGGATCGGCGGTGGTACCAGGGGTGGTGGTTATGTCGGGGACGGGATGGCTTAGGGGTCTACACGCGTCCGACATTGAACCGGAGCCGACGTTGTCACGGGACGGTGGATTCTCGCGGGGGCGCTCCTCGGCGATGAGAAGCAAGGGTGCTCCGAGGCCGGGAGTGGTGCCGGGGACGACGTCTCTTGTGCCGGTGGGGGAGGAGTCCTCGGACAAGGAGGCCACGGCGGAGGAGGCGGCGTCGGCGGTAGCTTGGCGAAGAAGCAAGGGCAAGGGAGTAGTGCAAGAGAACCCTAACCCTAATGGGCCGACTCTGGGCCTTGGGGATGGGATGTGCTGTACGGGATCTGAAGGATCGACAGGGTCAGATGGTGACTTACTTGTAGCAGCGGCGGGGGGCCTCGAGCACCCCCGCCTGAAGGAATGAGTCTGAGGTGGCTCGGGGAGGGGTGGGTCAACTTTGGCCCCTTCCCGGCGGATGGATGGAGACGGCACCATCTTCAGTTGATGTTTCTCTCCCCTGCCAGTCCGGTGTCAGCAATCCCGCGTTTAGGAGCCCTACCAGTATCACTCAAGGGAGGACGACACACACTGACATACCGGGGGAGATGGAGGTCCACCAGTGTTTCCCTCAACGTGGCTGGCTCCGCCTCGTACCAATTGGAAGAAGTTTGATGTACCGGTTTCGAAAGACGTTATCGTAGACTCCCCCTTCTTCCGCAACTTTGCATTAGAGCCGACTTTCCTGCTTTTGTTTTAGTTATATTTCGTAATTGTTTTACATTAGGTCGATGGAGTATGAGTACATGCCCATCCAGCTTGGTTTATCCCTTTGTAGGTGGTGTACATTTCAAGTACCCACCAAACTTTCCTATTCTATTTTAATACAATTGCACGGTTTATCTCAAAAAAAAAAATTAAATCAAAAAATTTAAGATGAGATTTGAATCCAAAGGTATAAAGGGGATATGATATGATTTTAACTTATAGTTGGGGGTTAGGATTGAAATTTATCCTTAAAATTAACAAAACTTTTAGGGCTGCGCTTTTCTGCACAGCCTCCTCCCCATCCCCCTTCTTCTCTACCATTGAAGCTCCTGACTCAAAGCGCTCCGCTACCCTTGACGGGTTCACCCATTAATGGGTTGAACAGTACCCTTGCTAGGGCTTTCGTTTACAGCATTTTTTCATCTTTTTGGCCGCCGCCCACCTTCGCATGTCGCCGCCGCCCACTCAAACCGTCCCACGACTTCGTGCTACCGATCATGGGTCACCGGTTTGGTCCCGAGCTAGTGTCAATGGCCACCGTGGCCTCCCTGTTGTCGTCCACAGGGGTCCGTGTTCCATGTGCCACCTTCCATCTGCAACGGGCCAGTTTAGGGCTAATCCATCAACGGGGCACACCCTAGCCAACATGACTCCACTCCCTCGATGGGTTTGGGATCCGGGAGGAGGGACGATAGGCTGGGGCCTGATTCCACGGCACCAGAAATCGGGACCCTTGATCCCAAACAAACCGTTGCGGGTTGAATCGATGATCCCGTCTTCCGCACTACTTCGAAAGATCCGCGCGAATCAAGACGAAGAATTGACGATACCAGAACGCTCTAATGGCACGGGGCCCAGAAGAACTAGAATCGCAGATTTGGTAGTTTGTTGTTTCTCTCGTGTGCTAATTTTTTATCCTGTTTTAGGTCGAATAAATTGTTGGGTAGATAGGGTTAGTATTTTGAGTATTAGTTTTTTTGAAATGTCGTTAAGAGGAACTCCTAAGTTCGGATCTGCGAATCAAAGCAAACTATATTTATGGATCCATGAGCGCCTGATGGACTACGGTCGATCGGGACAAATATCTGGAATCCGGGACGAATATGTCCTACCTTGTAAGGTTACGGTTATAAAGTAGTATAATACCTCTCTACTCGTTTAAAAAAAGAAATTAAATCAAAGTCATAAAAGAATGGAAAAACGTTATGCTAGGGTTTCTTGTGTCGTCTCCAATCGCGGTCTCGGCGGTCCCAATCCTCCCGGCATAGTTCCGACCACCTCCCTTTGCCACAAGTACGTAGTTCTCCAACCTCCTCTTCCCCTACTCTGTCTGGACCAAGGCTGGATGGAATCAGCTCCCAGAGCATCGTGGAAGGCGATGGCGCATCTCCAATTCCCATGTATGCTGCACGAGGACATGTCCCTCCGCCGCGACCTCGATCTCCACCCCCATCTCTGAAAACACGCTCCCCTCCCCCCAATTCACATATTCCGCTTCCGGCTACCGTCCAATCATAGCGAAATTGGAACCCAGGCTCAGGGGTCCTCCTATCGCAGCTAAAAGAACCAGACATTTGCATACTGGCGTGGACCTGCCAGGGAATTCTGAAGCCGCCTCTAAAACCGCCTCTGAAGCCATCGCTG
Organism: Erodium maritimum; assembly: GCA_963921825.1. Classification (NCBI taxonomy): domain Eukaryota; kingdom Viridiplantae; phylum Streptophyta; class Magnoliopsida; order Geraniales; family Geraniaceae; genus Erodium; species Erodium maritimum. The sequence continues at coordinate 124,644,482 of OY997588.1, read as the reverse complement.
CCACCGCCGTCGCGTCCATCTCCCTGGCATCCACCACCGCACCCTCCTCGATCCCTCTCTCGATTCTGGATCTGGCTAATCGAGTGAGTCGTTTTTATTTTATCTGATTTTGTTTTTGCATGGTCAAAAACTGGCGAGCAGAGATTTAGGGACTTTTCCTGGAAGGGAACCATGTTTCGCGTATATACTCCCAATACAACTGCTTCAATTCAAATTGGGTCGCTTTGCCCCATATGCAGCGTTGCCTCCTCCTACTGAAGTAGTCTTTGGCCAGTTTTCGGAGCAGGACTTCCAGTACCGTCTTCCAACCCACACCTTTCCTTCTTGTTTTTATGGCGATGACCTATATGGCTTTTCATCCAATACTGTCGGTGACGATTATAATGTTAAAAGAATAGCGAACAATTTGTAATCTATGTCTGTTTTTCGTGGTCAGGAATTTCTTCCTGAATGCACTCACTTGTAGTTGATAATCTAAATTAATGAAATTGCACCTTTTAGTAAAAAATTTAAGTAAAAAAAACTTCAAATCTTTAGGATCACTAATAAAAATTCTCCATGGTCTCGTGTGTGCTTCTCTCTCTAGATTAGTCTAGTCTATCTTAACCCTAGTTTCTCCTGTCGATTGCGACTACACGATGTTATGATGTTGACTGCGCTGCCGTCTCAGCCAATTACCCTTGTCACCATTGTCCTCCCTATGTCTTCTATAGCCTTGATAATGCACCCACACCCACCCTCAAGCTTCGTCCGACCGATCCAAGAGAAGAAGAAACGCAAACCTAAGGTTCTAACATCTATCGACTCTTTTCGTCCTCCTTCGACCACCGCGCTACTCTCTTCTCTACCGATTCCCTCTCCACCGATCCCCCCTCCATAATAACAATCCATGGCATCCTCGGTGATGTTTTCTTCGGGGACGGGCCTAGTAGCATCGCTCAAGCCAAAACGTGGTCGACCAGTGAAGGTGCATGCAAACTGTGTCCCTTGCCTTGATGTCACACTAAACTCGGAAGGCCCTATTTACAGGATCTCAGCGGCTTTTAGGGTTCCAAACCCTAATTTCCATCATTATGAGCAACCAGACAGCGCCCCCGACTCAGGAAGGTCCTATTTCTGTGAGTCTATTGGTGCCTATAGGTGGTGCGTCTCCTAAAGACTTGGGTCCCTCTATGATCAACCTGTATGCCGATTTCTCTACATGTTCTATCATTGAAAAGTAGGCCATAGAGGTGGTCGAGCCCTTCACGACGGTAGGCGCTACTATCATTGCCCGATAGCAATATGGTATGGTAGGAGGATTTTTATCCCCAACTCCGCCTGTCAAGGACTTTATGCTCAAGGTGATCACACGAGCATGGGGTGAGCAGGGCAGGACTGGTCGTGAATGATTTGGAACTTGGAGCGCATGGGTTCTTCTTCGACTATCAGAAGGATCGAGAATGGGTGAGTTATAATGAACCATGGTGTTTCAATGGGTATACGCTTGTGTTGGGGGATATCCTAAACCCGAGGGTTCGGGACCTTCCCTAACTGAATCAGATCCAACTATGGGTTTATGCACGAGATCTCCTACCGTTAGTCCGAACCAAGGCTACCGGGTAGGTCATCGGCATTGCTCTAGGGGTTGTGTGGATGTTCCCTGCGATCGGTGGGGTCTCTACTGGGGCGGAACTGTCAAGGTTCGGTTCTGGATTGAGGTTCACTGGCCCATTCGCCGAACCATGGTCTTGAGGTTCCAAGAGTTTAGGGAGCCGATTCAGGTCACCCTGACCTATGATCGACTCCCCATATTTTGTTACAACTGTGGTCGAATTGGACATCTGGCGCGGGAATGCGACGTAGAGGTTTTAGGAATTCCCCGGTTTGACTCCTCTCTCTTGGAATTCCAACCTGTGAAGATATAGAAGAACTTTGTTATGGACTGGGGGGAAAACACCATAGTACCCCCAAGTTTCGAGCCACTAACCTTAAATATCCTACCTAAAATCCCATTGTCTCACGGAAGGAGGGAAATTGTAACCCCGCATACCTTACCTAACCTTCGGGTAGTGGTGGAATGACGGGGGATGCCCAGGACGCTGCTTGTCCCATCTTGGAATTGTTTGCCCTATTTGGGACCTGACATCTGGGAAGTTGGGCCAAAATAGGGACACTGCAGGAGAACCTCGGGAATATCAGGCGAGGGCTGGGAAACGACCCTGACAACTAGAATGATAGACAATCATGGCTCTAGGGACTTTCCTTGGGAGGCGTCCCTGATGAAAGGCATTCCTCCCTATGTTATTAATGAGTTCAGATTCGATCGTACTTCACATGAGATCATGCAATGTTTAGGCTATACCTTGAGCAGCCATCATTAGTTTCACTCTTTCCTTACTTTACTTTCTATATGCCTATATGACATTTTCCAAACTGTTTGTAACAGTCATATTGTCCAAGAGTTTTTTATTTGGAGACCTTATGGGGTTCTTTACATTATAATGACTTTCTTTTACTATTAATAATATCTGCACATTTTAGTAAAAAGAAGAAGAAATCAAATCAAATCAAAAGGCTTAAAAGAAACCTCTCATGAGAGTCTCTAATGAGCTCTATTAGGGTTTCCTTCTCTATTAGGGCTTTTTTCGTGCCGCCACTAGCCACCGCGTCGCTGGCTCCCTCCTGCCACCAACGACGTGCCCCCGAGTTTGTTCGGGTCCCCTCTTGTAATTCTGATGGTTGCCGCCTAACTTACTTCGATATCAGTCAACCTTCCCCCCTCGGAGCTCCCCGTCTCAGATCATCTCCCTTGATCGACCCCCATCGTCTCTAAAGCTTCCATCGACGTATCCACCTCCTTGACCTCCACTGGTGCCTCCTCCCTGGTATGTCTCCCTATTCCGGGTCGACATGATCGTTTGTTTCTTTTTTATTTTCTCTGTATGATAGTACTCCCCACCGCGAAAATCCTGCCCTACTTACTGTCGAGTTCAAGTTCGATCGTACTCTTCACGACGAAAAGAGTCCTCCCCATGGGATCAAATAGCGTTTAGGCACTATCTTGGGCGGTTCTCCTCAGTTTGATTTAAGTTTACAGTTTCATTATACTTTTTTTTGCTTCTTTAAAAAGAGAGTATTACTCTCGAATTTGTTTTTAAAAAAAACTACGAACATAGCATTTCATTTACTAGCCAAAGAAGCTCGGTCTAGGTCTATTCTTAAGTGGTCAGGATACCCTATGCACTCCGCCGTACTATACTATGAGACGATTAATAAATATCGTGCATTTTGTTTTAAAAAAATAAAACAAAAAAGTAATCATTTTTTGCCCAAAGAAAAAAATTAGAGGCAGGTACCCTGTGTATGAACCGATTCCGAACAGTAACTACATATTAATGCCGGTAAAAAGTGAAGAGGTGCTGGTGATTGTGAGAATGAATGCAACCGACTTTCTTTGCAAAGTCATACATTCAACGGATGGTTTGGGTCACGACCGACGTCTCACCCGCCGGCCCCAACCAGAAACATCCTCAACGGTCCAAATAAATGGTTCTGTCTATTCCAACAAAGTCATTACTAGTAATAAGAACATTAGGTAGAGACGATGATTCATTGACATGTGTTACCTTTTTAATTCCTTTCATGTACTTCGGCTTTCTCGCCTTTTGCTCCCAAACGTTCAAAACATGCTCTAATTTTTAATCAATTCTGGTAGGTTCATTTGCACTGATCGATCCCTTTTGAAGATAAGAATGAGGTGATTGGTTGAGTAACCAGATGAACAAGATGGGTGAACAAGGCAGAGAAGCGTTGCTGGTGAAGGGTGAATCTTATTATCACCATGAGAATTGCCCAGGTTGTGAGATTGACAAGCGTAACCGCTCCAATCCTGGTGTTCCGTTCAAGCTCTTCTTCTTCGTTGCTCTTGTCGTGCTTTCTGCTGGTACCTTCTTCTTCTCCTCCTCCTCTCAATTCATAAAATCGAGCCTCATGTATGCATCAGATACAGATCAAATTAGTTCTAAACTTTATAAGTTTAAATTTTTAGGTGGATCCAACTTTGAACTCCGAGACCCATTTGACTAAGCTTCTATGGCAGCTTTAATATGTTTCTTATTGTTTGGATTTTATTTGGGTCTTTTTGCATTGGTTGTGATTTGAGCTATTGTTTTGATTCAAATGGGTCAACAAGTATGGATTGATTACGTGGAAAGTTTATATGTACTGTACCAATATTGGGAAAACAGAAGTGTAAATTACAAATACTTATCCTTAACTTATCACGTTTAATTGATACTTGTTCTCATGTTTTTTTAACTGATACCTACTCAGATGTTTAGTTATATAACAAATAGCCCAAGCCGTCAACTAAAATGATGAAAATGCCCTCAGTGATTTTTTAAAATAAAACTGAAGTGATTTAATAAGTAAATATATATATATATATAACAAAAGTGATTTTTTAAATAATTATTGAAGTGTAGTTGAGGGTATTTTCGTCATTTTAGCTGACGGCTTGGGCTATTTGTTATATAACTAAACATCTGAGTAGGTATCAGTTAAAAAAAACATGAGAACAAGTATCAATTAAACGTGATAAGTTAAGGGTAGGTATTTGTAATTTACTCAAAATAGAATAGTGATTCTTTTGTGTAGTCGTTCATACCTCTAATATGTCTTATACTTTTTACAGCTTTGCCAATATCATCACTTTTTCCCTTCCTCTATTTCATGGTATGTACTATGTAGATACATACATTACTTTCTTGATCGACACGTGTTTTTTCTGATACAAGTTTCAATAGAAATTAACACAGATGACACAAGTGTTATCAGTTTCATGTTTATGTAGAATTTGATTTCTGATTCCTTAGGTAAGGGACTTCAATGTTGCAAAAAGGGAGGAAGATATTGGCTTCTATGCTGGTTTTGTTGGTCAGTGTAAATTCTCAACTCGTTGATTTATTTCAGGACTGATCTTACATAACAAATTTCACCTAACCACACTCGATTTCCATTTCTTTTTCTTCTCATTTAACTCTATTTTGGTGATAAACAACTAAAATACCCCTGCAACAATTTAGGAAACTCGAACAAGGATATCTTATTTTATTTATTTCCGCAAGGAAAGTTATTACAAATTAATTTCTTGATTGGAACTTCGTAGTAGAGCGGAAAATCAAGCGAATTCGTAGTTTCAGGGGTATTTTTGTCATTTATTACCTAAATAGAGTGAGAAAATACGAGAAAAGTGACAGGTTTAATGTGCTTTTGTGAGATTGCCTCCTTATTCTATTTACTTTAAGATTTCTGTTCAGGCTTTAACTCCTCATATTCTCTCTCACTTGAAGGATCTTCATTCATGTTTGGAAGAGCTTTAACTTCAATCTTCTGGGGAATGATAGCTGATCGATATGGTCGAAAACCTGTCATAATATTTGGCATAATTACAGTGTAATTACATCTTTCCTAAATTGTATTATTTGCCAATGCTATGAAGTTCTTTCCTCACCTTCCCTTATCCATTTCTCATTCAGTCATTCTTGTTGATTGTGCAGGATTGTCTTCAACACCCTTTTTGGCCTCAGTACAAACTTTTGGATGGCAGTTTCTACAAGGTTTCTTCTGGGAAGCCTCTGTGGTATACTTGGTCCAATGAGGGTAAATATTTCAGTTTCTACTAACATTACAATAACATAGATATGGGTTTTATGTTTGAATTTCTCAATATGATCAGGCCTACGCTTCAGAAGTCAGCCGTAAAGAACACCAAGCTTTGGGGATGTCAATAGTATGAAATCATTCTCTTATCCATCAAGCGTTGTATCTTTAAGAACGGAAATGGTTACATCATCAATATGCATTTCAGATTAGCGGCTCATGGGGCGTTGGATTGGTCATCGGTCCAGCTATTGGTGGGTTTCTTGCCCAGGTACATTTTCTTCTTTGCATTCTACTCCTAAAATGAAATTGATTGCTGTCATTAAGATCGCAAACTGTTTATATTGCAGCCTGCAGAAAAATATCCAAATTTGTTTGCTAAGGAATCTCTTTTTGGAAGGTATGCATATACCTTGGTGCTATAAATTGTTTAGGAAAAACCTCACTCAACCCCCCTTAAGTGCACCATTCTCAACTAACTACCTATAAATTTAAACATTTTCTGACATTTCTTAAAAAAATTTAGTCTCCGTCAACTTATGGGTATGAAATGACGAAAATACCCCCATGAAAAATATAAAAAGAACTAAAACTGAGGGTATTTTTGTCATTTCACACCCAAATTCGATTGTGAGATTATCCCGATTATTTATGCAGAGTTTTAATGACAAGAATGACAATGTAGGTTTCCATACCTCTTGCCTTGCCTCTCCATATCAGTCTTTTCTCTGGTTATACTTGTTATTAGTTTCTGGCTCCCGGTACGTTACCACTTACCATATCAAGCTTGTTTCGATATCGGTCATATCTCTAGTTATATCATGTGTGTATTTTTAATACTTAATTTTATATCGTTAAAGTGGTACATACAAATTTCCAACCGTTGCAGGAAACCCTTCACGTGCACAATGATGTTATAGAAGATAATGAGAAGGGGTCAAAACAAGTGCAAAAGATCACTGGGAAAAGCCTCCTAAAGAATTGGCCCTTAATATCTGCTGTAATAGTATGTTGTGTTTTCCAACTTCATGACATGGCTTATTCTGAGGTAAATTCTTGACATGGAGAAAATGAAGATATCCCTGTTTCATGGCATTGGATTTAAAGATAGCTCTATTATTCGCCGTTCAGATCTTCTCGCTGTGGGCAACGAGTCCTCGCATGTATGGAGGACTGAGCTACACGACTACAGATGTTGGTGAAGCTCTTGCAATTTCAGGTACATCACTAAACTCTTCTATTTTCAATGCATATGCTAAATACTAACTTTATCTTGTCAATTTTCATTACTAGGACTTGGGTTGCTACTATTTCAGCTATTTCTGTATCCAATGGTGGAGAGAATTCTCGGGCCCGTCATGATATCAAGATTAGGAGCTGTATGTCCTTAACGTGTCATTCAATACCCTTTTTATATGTAGTTCTATTCTATGTGGTTATGGAGCCTGTTCTTATGTCATCCCTTTTGCTGAAGGTCTTGACCATACCATTGTTGTCAAGCTATCCCTTCATAGCTATGCTTTCTGGCTTTGGCCTCACTTTCGTTCTTGATTGTGCATCTGTACTGAAGAATGTGATCGCTGTAAGTGCATTCTCAAACAAGTAATATAGCCACTACATTAGGACTTTTCGCATATGTATGGGCCATTTGTAACACATTGTCACATTTTATGATGTAGAATATAGGGATAATGGCAGAAATGTACCATTATTATGAATACAAGTTGCAGGCTGGTACGCTTATCTTCAAATTATTGCGGGTTGTAGTCCTTAACTTATATTTTGTTACACTTTGTGTCAACTTATTCCAAAATGACAATTTTGCCCTTGAAATTTTGAATCAAAAAGAAAAACAAAAATACACAAAATCATTTTTTTTTTTCAAATTCTACTATCAAAATTAATTTTTCCATTCTACTTACCTAATCTTTTCATTATTTTTTTTTACTGTGTTTTTTAATTTAAAATTTTAGGGCAAATTTGTCATTTTAAAATAATTTGACATAAAATATAACAAAATAAAAGTTCAGAGTCACAACCCGCAATGATATGAAGATAAGGATACCTGCCTACAAAAAAATCGATAGTACATGGTTATCCCTAAATTATGACACCAGTTGATAAATATGTGGCAAATTGTTAAGGGAACATGTTTTGTCTCAATAAATCATTTGATATTCATGTTATTCTTTGATCCTCACCAGGTTTCCATCACTACTGGAATGTTCCTTCTCCAAAACAGAGCTGTGGTATTGTAATCCTTTCTGTGTATATCATCTGGAGACTTAGAGCTCTGAAAATATATATTTGATTATTGCTTATTTGGAACTATAAACACAGCCCCAAGAGCAAAGAGGCGCTGCAAATGGGATTTCCTTGGCTTCCATGTCTATGTTCAAGGCCATTGGACCGGCCGCAGGAGGTTCCATGTAAGTACCTCTCTTCATGAACAACCTATAAAAACATTCTTGTTCTGGTGTTGAAAGCTGTTCTAGAAGCTTCTACTCTTGAATTCATAATTTTTTTTGTTATGCAGCTTCTCATGGGCGCAAAAACGACAGAATGCTTCTTTATTTCCAGGTAAAAAGCTTAAGCTCTTCCCGTTGAAGAATGTTGATGTTTTGATTAGGTCGATAATCATCAACTCAATTAAACTTTTGGGTTGGATCGAGTTTTAATGTGACATCAGAGCTCATGGTCATATGGTTGTTGCATATATTGAAATGCAGGTGATCAGATGGTTTTCTTCATCCTTAACACGGTAGAGGTGATCGGTCTGTTGATGACCTTCAAGCCTTTCCTAGCTCAGCCCGACAACAGCCCTTCTTAGCTTAGCTCCACCAAACTGATTAAAGCTTCTTCAAGTTCTTTTATACATATATACAGCAGCCTCTAAGATGAAGAATTTTGAAATTTTGTATATGTCAGTAATGTTTTAGCTCTCTTTAAACATGTTATGCAACCTAGACATGTCTTGTGTTGTGTTGTGCCGCACATGGACTGCGGAGAGGACAATTTTTGTATCATCTTCGTGGTTTCAGTAATTCAAATATTTGATTACTTGACCGCTAATTTAAGCTACAGTGAAATTGGTAGATGCAATTTTACATTGTTCCAGTCATGCTTAGTGTCAAACTCATAGTTACATGTATTGGTTCGCACCTTTTTTTTTAACAATGATCAAAATTGTCTGGTTTGTAAGATTTTGGAGGTATTCTTTTTATCGTTGTTGTGGTGCTTTCTGCAGGTATCACCACGCCTGTATCATCTTCCTCTCCACCCAGTGTTTAGATCTTCTGTTGTCATGTCAACTTCAATGTGTTTCTTATTGTTTTTCTTGCCTGGGTCTGTTCTTGTAATGATTTGGTTTATTGTCATTTTTGTTCAATAGGCCCACTAGTAGATGATCCAAGAAGCTAAACAGTTGGCTGTATAGACAACTAAGTTCTGGTTGACCGGATTCTGTCTGGATGAGACGTGATTTTAGCACGTCTTGTTTAAGAGAATTATGACTATATGGACGAATAGAGAGGCAAAACCGGGAATAAAGGATGACCGGTTGAAACAGGCTTCGTCCAGACGAATAGCCCAAATCCAAGTAATAGTCCATCCGATTCATGCATTTGAACACTGTCTTTATTCATTCACCTCATTAGCTCATGTTAGAATATCATTTGAACCTCAAATTATAAACTCGAGCTTTTAGTTGAATTGGTCCTGTAACATGATATTAGGGTTCTAAAATACTTCTTTAAACTCCTATCAATCCAAATTGAGTTATTTATATTCAGATGTTCTTATGGTGTTTATTAATAATCCATATACAAATTAGAAGTTATGGAACAATGTCTCATGGTGTATTTTTGTGTTCATATAGTTGCTTTATGAAGGACATGCACATGAGTTGAGTGTCCTAAAGATGAGGCAGAGAGAGTCCTCTGAAAATGATGTCTCATCTCCACCTTCACTGTTGATTACTGCACCACCACCTCTTCGACCCTAAACCCCAGATACACACAACTCACAACTGGTCCATGTTAGAGCATGCACAAACATGGTCCATCCTCTCTGAAATGGACACATAGATATACTTGCAGAACCATCTTTTTCTAATTAGTACCAATTTAGAAAGTCAAACTTAGATATTCAAGTTCATATAGGTAAATAATTCTCAACTTAGTTAATCCTGACTCAAAAAAACATACAAGTGTCTTGTGTACTAACTAACTACTAACCTACACTTGCTAGCTTAAGTGACATAATTTAAATTTTTCTTAAATGAAGTCTCAAACTTGTTTCCATTCCTAATCTATGGATTCCATTGATATTCTAGTTTTATATAAATTTAAAATGAACAGAAATATTGCTGTAGTTATGATGTCATTCAGCACTATCAATAATACAAAATATTAGGCGTAGTAATTTTAATGTGTCAATATACATTTTTACAAAACAAAACAAAAATTGATGCAAGACAATGCATTGTCAACTTATAATATGACATCGATTCTTTCAGTAATGACCGCACCAATCATAATTCAACACTCTACCAGTATACAAATTAAACGGTTTAAGGACTCGATTTTTAGTGGAAACTTAAAGTGATGCAAACGGGTGAATCAATTTGTACAAAGTTCATATTTGTATCAACTTTTGTTTTCATTATTTTAAGATGAATAAAGTTACATATTAATAATAAATATGATAAGAAATAAAAACAGTCATTGACTTTAAGGTAGCTAGATTAAACTGGGTCATGCTTTTATAAAGAGAAGTTGAGTATCGGATAAATAAAACCACCCAGAAGTATATATACTATCCACCCTTTAACTACAAAACAATTTACAAAAAGAAAAAAAAAAACTAAAATCTGTAGATGGCAGATGGAGAGCAAACAATTTTAAGATTGTCATGCGCCACAACTGTAGAACTAACTGTCCAATAACGGAATTCCCGTGCCGTCTTTATACCGCATACCCATACAAAAATACACTTGTACATCATTGCATAAACTGAAGAATACATTTTTTATAAATAATAAAAGCACATCTGATCTGACAGACATGCAAATGAAACATCAAATTGTATTTATACTCAAACTTTTATTTGACTTTTTAAAAAGTTGAATTTATACAAATTGTTCAAAGATAATTACCATGACACAACTCACTCCAAACGTAAATTATTATGCTACCATGGATTTTCTACCATCAGATCTACAACATCATACATTAGTGTAATGAATGGGGATCTCGTAAGAGAGTGCGACTTCTCTCTAAAAATTCTACCCTCAGCCCGTTCTTTCTTCTTTTTTGGTCTTGTCGGGGACGGTCGTGGCTTCGGCTATGGTTGGATCCGGGGAGGACTATCCCTTTCCTCTTTTCTCCCCCTTGCTTCTTTTCCCCCTTTCCTCTTCGCCTTCTTCGTTTCTTCTTCCTCTTCTCTGTTCCTCTACATTTCCCTCATATCTGGTGTGGAAAGCTTTTCCCTGACTTCTCTGTCGAGGATTGGCTCAGATCTGAGCGAATCCCCTTTGTTTTCCTTCTTCTGAACCCCCTCTCCTCTTCTCATCCTTGCCGCTTCTTTTCTGCTCGACACTAGCTTTTCTCTTTAGTGCTCCGGTGTTTGACGTTGGCGGGATGGAGTGGATCTGACCGTGAGACGATCTTCCACAACTCTTCGTGAGGATAATCGTAGATCTGAGCTGCTCGCGCTACTGTGGTGGTGGACCTTCGGAGTCGCTGATATTGAAACCTCTCTCCTTCAGATCCCAACGATTTATACACGCGCTTCCTCGACCAGGATCGTCGTGGTCCTGGTAGGTGGTCGTTGCTGGAGAAGGGGGGCTTACAGCTCGGTGGATCCACCCGTGTTTCTGCTTCTAGGGTCAGATGCATGGCGCCTGAGGACTTTGCATATGGGCCTTTCTCCAGAGAAGGTTCGAGGTAAGGTTTCACATCTCTCCCTTGCCTCTGTTTGGTTTCTTCACCCTTTCTTGTCCTTTTTCTTTTGCGAGTGGCCTTCCTTGAGTTCCCGGTCACCCTGTGTGACTTGACCCCGCCGGTTTAAGATGTTGGCATCTGGCGATTCTCTGGGCTTAACAGCCCTGTGAAACCACTCGCTTAAGATCATAGGATTAATGGGTTCTAGTAATTTTTACTGGAAAGTCTTTACCAATAAGTGGTGATGGCCACCGACATTTTAAAATCATTGGCCCCATTTTCGGGCTTGGTGGTTTTAGGAGCAGGGAATTGATATAATTCTAGCTTATGCAAGGTTAGAGGTGCCCTGGGTTTTGGGAAGCTTCAGGTTCAATGTATTTCATGTTAGGGAAATCCGGGTTCAAGACCTTTTTGTTTGAGCTTAATGTTAGAAAAATTTGGGTTTCAGATCCTTGGTTGTAAAATTTTATCTGGTTGTGATATTTCTTAGATGATGTGGTTGTTGTTTCTCTTATACTTCTTCTCATTCCCGATTGTAAGGCTCTGGTTTTATGAGATTCCTCTTAGGGATGCTATTTGGTTGTAATGTTGTTGTTCCATCCCTGGGCTCTTCACTTTAAAGAGTCGAGTTTTATATAATTTACTTTGCTGATAAAAAAAACATCATAAATATTTTTCTATACAACATCATGGTCGAATTTCGGAAGAATAGAGTGATAAGAACAAAATATGGAGCATCTAAAGATAGGAGACATGAAGAAGAAGAAAAGGATAATGATAATACCCAATCCAACTTAAAATTTTGCCGACCTGTAAATATTTTTTTTTGAGATAATATGATAGTTTATTTAAATATCGGCAATGATGATGTGTTGAAGAGGTTCGGGGACATGACCCCCTTGCCAATTCCAGATAGGGTTAGAACAAGCCGCTGTGGAAAGCCAATGAGCTGCTTTGTTCGCTGTCTGTTTTACAAATTCGAGCTGCACGCACTCGAGTGTAGATAAAAGGGAATGACAATCTGTAATGATTGTTCCCAGAGGAGAGAGCAGCCCCCCACCTCGTCTGATCATATCCACTATGACCTTGCAGTCGCTCCAACCTACGGCCCTCTGGCGAGGGTGTTGTTATAGCCACGTTAGCGCTTCCCAAATCGCATATGCTTCCACTAATCCCGGATTTTGGGCACCATGGAATGATGTGGACCTGGCACCCCTAAGGTGGCCCATGTCGTTTCTGCATATCCATCATGTTCCCACTTTGTCTGCCGCTGCAAACAGGGCTCCATCAGTATTTATGGCCCACGCTCTCTGAGTGGGATACTCCCACACCTCAACAGCATGTACCTTTGAGTGACGGGGAACAACATGTGCTTGTAACTTCCTCCTCCTTGCTTCCATCCATCATGTCTGGAGGTGGAATGATGTCTGGAAGATATTGGCTGCTAGTTGAGCTACACTCTCCCAGACCACTTTGTTCCTAGCCTTCCACATCTCCCATAAGATGCATTCTATCAGACCCCCGCTCGCCGGAGGGTTGATGTTAAGCGCCCTCTTCACCCATTCAACTATTGTCTGGGCCTCTTGGGGTATCTTCAGTCCCGACTTCGCCTAACACTCCGTCGCCACCGAGCATTGGACCAATAGGTGGAGAGCCGATTCCTCCGCCCCAGAACACACCAGACAAGTTGCCGCCATATCCACGTGTCGACGCCTCAGGTTAACAGCCATCTGCAGACAGCCAGAACAAGTGCGCCAAAGAAAGGACTTGACCTTCGGCATCACCTCCATTTTCCAAATAGCTGGCCAGATTTCTGGTTGGGCGTGGAAGGTCGCCTGGTCTTGTTGGCCCATGTTGTAAATATTTGAATAATACACCTTCAACTTAAACATCATTTTTAAAGACTACTATTCTATTGGTGGTTAATTTCTTTGTTTAAAAAACTATAAAACATATTCATTAAATATGTAATCAATTAGCTTACAAGTTACAAGTTACAAGTTACAAGTTACAAGACATGTGTACAAATTTATGCAGGACTGTAGCAAAGAACATGGAGAAAGAGTTGGGGAGGCATAAATGCAACAGGGCTTACCAATGGAATCAAGTACTCTTGTCTCCTCCAAAAAGCTATCCACCTCTCTCTCCTTTTCTTTTTCCTCACACTAATTTATTACCGTTATGTCTCACTTACTCCCCATTTACACAAAAACATGAAGAGACAAGACACTTCCCATCTCTCCTCCTCTTCCCGCCGCCAAAGTTCGCCGGAAAACCTCCACTCCCACACCATCGGTTGCATGTCCGGCCTCTTCCACCTCCTCTCCAAATACCAAAAGCGCCGCAAATTCCTCACCTTCGGTCACTTCTTCTTTTATCATATATATATCAATTGCTCGGTCTCTGTTTATTTTATTTTGTAGATTAATTGTTTTTTTTTAATTTCTTATCAGGTAATAAGAAGTCGGTGAAGGGTTCAGTGGTGTCTTCTCCACCTACTCCTAAAAAAGGCGCCAAATCCTCCGCAACAGCCGGGGGTTGTTTAGATCACGATGGCGGGAAGACGGAACGAACTGCCGATCAATTCCGGAGGCTCTCCTGCGACGTCCCGAGGAGTCCGACCCTGCCGGCGGAGATCCGGCGCTCCAATTCCGTCGACTCGCCGGGGAATTATTACAGGCGCCCGCCGGCGCTGGTGGCGCGTCTGATGGGGCTGGGAGAGAACTACGCGGCGGCTCCGGAATCGACGGCGGAGAAGAGGCGGAAGCTTCTGGGGGCGTTGGAGAGGTGCGATCGAGATTTGAAAGCGCTCAAGAAGATCATAGAGTCCGTACAGTCACGGAACACTCCGCCCCGTGATGGCGGTGATGGTGGAGGAGAATGCGAGAAGGAATTGGCGGCGGAGGCGAAGCTGGCGAACGGCGAGCAGCCGAGTCCGGTGTCCGTGCTCGACGAGTTGACCCGCTCGCCATTGTGCGGTTACACCAGGAGACTCCACATCCACACCACTAGTGTTGGTGCTGCAGGTTTGTTTCTTTGTCTTTTTGCGGTTTCATTATTGTAACACTAAATGTTTAATATAATTTAAATAAATAAAATTGTTTAGCTTGAGACATCTATTTTTAAAAGCAAGACGTCAGTAAAATGATATTTAGTTCACCAATTATAAGTAATTCAATGCTTTTATGTTTAGTGTATGATTTCATATAAGTTTTCAGACCACATGTATGTAGTGTTTAAGGTTGTTTAGGTGCATAGGTTGCAAGAGATTCCAATGCAATGCAAGTCTCATGTTTTAGGACAGTGGGCAGAGAAGAGTAGTGATTACAATCCCTTAAAGAGGAGACATTTAGAGAACACTTTCCATAACTACCCACAACTCTCACATGCCCTAATCATGTAACACACCTATATATATATTGTGTCGTATCTATATCTTGTCTTTGGATAATTAATGATATTGTTACACTAAAGACAAGCTCTTAATCCCTGTATCGACTAACAAATTCCTATTAAAAAAACATGGTTCATTTATATAAGATTTATCTATAGTTAATAATGCAGGTGGTCCAATCTGCACTTTATCTTAGGACTGTCTGTCTTTTCCATGAATGATGCAGTCAAAGATGATCCAAAAGACAGGAAATTAAATTAGGAAAAAGAGAGAAGAATCACTTTAAAGTTTTAAATATATGAATGGGCAACCACAGCTACAGCACAGTCCCGCATGACTTTCTTCTTTTTCAGGGCCACCACCACCGCTCCACCCTCCTCTTCTCTGTACCATTCCCATGCAAATAGTGGACACTACTTGAGTATCTCTCCATGTCACCCTTTAGGCCCGTCTTCAAAAATAATCATTTCCATCTTCCAAAAATAAATAAATAAAATACGCCTGTTCTATATATATCGTTTATGTTTAACCTAAGTTCTGATATTATGTTAAAATCGATATATCTGAGAATTCGAGTTCTGATACCATATTAGGTGGCATAGTGAAGCAACAACAGAAGAAGAAGCCGGGAGAGGAAGACATTATAAGCCTAAACTTGTTGGAGCGGATAGCGACGGGATCTTTTCAAACGAGGAACTGTAATGATGCGACATTGTTGAGCAGGAGAGCGATGGTGGAGAGCGTGAACGAGGCGTGCAGGGACGTGGCGTGGGGAGAGAAGAGGGAGGTGGGGAGGATAGGCGTGGCGTTGCAAGACCTCATCTGCAGAGACTTGGTTGAAGAGTTTGTTAAGGATATGAGTCGTTTTCGTCCTAACAATTCCTTGCCCTTCCAGGCTTGCAAGAGGAAGCTGCGTTTCTGATTCTTTTTCTTTTCTTTTATTTTTCATGTGTGTGCTCGTTTTGGTAATTGACCATTTTCAGAGAATTGTACTTGGTTTGTCAAAATATAATTCAAGAGAGTTGAATACTTGAATATGTACGGGTTTTAACTGAAACTAATTTTAATGGGTACTTATACCACACATATGAGAGAGTACTTAAAGAGCATTTGCAGCGTGTTGAACCGATCTGCGAACCGCGACCACGAAATGCAATTTAAAGACTCGGAATGTTGACTCTGCGAATCACGAGATGTTAAATCGTGATCTCGAATCGCGACCACGAATTGCGATTTAACGGTTCACGCGTTGTGGAATACTGATTCTGCAAATCGTGCATCATCATTGCGATCGTATCTCGCGTCGCGCGCCAGCCAATGTTGACTCAACATGTGGCCTTGCCATGACAAAAAAAATTCGACCATTGGCAACGGTCGGATAACGATAACAATAATTTTTTAATTCATTTAAACCCACAAACTTCATCTATAAATACACCCCCTCATTCTCCAATACCACCAAAAATGTTCTCTCAACTTTCTCTCTTAAAATAAAAATTTTCTCTCCTACATTTCAATACAAAATGTCTGACGAGGTGGTACATCGTATGAGGAGCTGGCAGCCCAAATGTGTTTAGTGGAAGAACGACTCCGGCGAAAGGTTAAGAGAGGTATAGAGAAAGCGATGCCAACACACTGAAGTAGAGGATCGAACGTAGGGAAGCTTTCCGACGATAGATTAACAGAGGTTTTCTCGAAGCCCACTACCGACTGATGCAACATTATTTTGTCGAGCATCCCATGTGTGGGCCTGATATGTTTAGGCGTCGATTCAGTATGTGCCGACCATTTTTTTCAACGAGTGATGGACAAGGTAGTGGAGCATGACGATTACTTTGTTCAGAAGTGGGACGCTTGGGGTTATCAACGCACCAAAAATGCACTGTCGCGATACGGATGCTTGTGTATGGGTGTTCGGCCGATTCGTTGGACGAATCCCTACGAATTAGGGTAAGTACCATACTCGAATGTGTACGCCACTTTTGCAAGGCCGTTGTTGAGGTATTCGGGGTTGAGTACGAGCATAAACCCACATCGGATGACTTGACCTGATTACTCGAATGAGGTACAACTGAGGGTTCTCCGGCATGGTTGGGAGTCTTGACTATATGCATTGAGAGTAGAAGAATTGCCCAACCGCATAGTAAGGAACCCATGGCCAGGGAGATCACCACGGGGATTCCACCAGACCGCTTGGATGCTCGACTCAATGTCACAAATGATCGGATGCACCGGAAACTACAAGTGGACCTTATTGAGCACATATGGGGTAGATTTGGAGCGCATTACCCAACTGACAACGAGTAAAGAAATCTTTTTATATGCAACACTTGTAACTTGATGGTATTATTTGGCGATGACCAAATTATAAGTTTCAATTTATTTTAATTTATGTTATTATTAATTATTTTTGTCGAATTTATTTCAATTTTATATAACTTTTACTGTTTTAAATCTTAATTTAATAAAATCAGCAAAATATCAATTCAGCATCCAATCAGCATCCACTCAAAATCCAGTTCTCTATCTGGTTCTCACCACGGTGCAATATAATTAAATTCAAGGACTGAGAACCACTATTTTGCACATGCAGCATACGGTTCCTTAATACGATTCTCTTATACGATTATTTCTATTGTACATGCCATAATTCATGTAAGACAACTCTCTTACAAAAGAATAGAATAGTGTCAAGGTTTTAAGAAAAGGGGGTCACTTAAGCTTAACTAAGTAAAAAATTCGAGTATACTTGTAATATGACATAAGGGTGTCTAAACTCTAAAGACAAAAGGTTCATAAGAGGACACTTCTCTCTGAAAAACCACCCTCTTTTTTCTCTCTTCGTTGTCGACGGTCATGAAAACCGACGGCCTCTCACCTTTCTCCTTCTCCCCTCAAGCTCTGGTCAGCCTCATCCTCCACCCTTCTCTCTCCTTTTCTCTTTTGTTCCAAACCCCCGTTGTCTTGAACTTTGGACCTTCCTTTTGTTCGGTCTCGTTGTACTAACTCGTCGGCGTGTTGTGTCGATGACGGCTAAGGCTGTGTCGCCATAGGTCTCGCCATCACTCAGGCCCTCATCCTTGACTGCGCTATTATGGATCTCGGTGCTCTGTTTTTTTCTGTCGAGCTCTAGGGGCATACCTCTAGTGACCTCCCCCGATCTGTTGCTCACGTCAGCCAGATGCGTCGGCCACAACCCGCCCCCATCTGCCTTCATCTCTTATTAGCGACCATGGAGGACCCCCGACGACAACGATTAGACTTCCTCCGGTCGAACCTCTTTACCACGCTCCTTATCTGAGGAGACGGTCAAATCTATATCGAGCTTCCATCGGAACACCATAATCGAAGTCATTCAATCATGCTCCTGTTTTTAGTGTCACGCCCCAAATCCGGTTTTGACCGGACTCGAGACGTGAACTAAAATAAAATAAAAACAATAAGGAAGTTTATTTTGAATAACATGAGTCTCCGAAAAGTTCATAACTAAAAACCGATGCTACGAGTCAAACGCTCAAATACAAATAAATAAAAACGCAGTTTAGTTCATAAACAGAAAGTACGTCTCTACTACAAGATAAACCCCCGGACTCTCAATGAGCTCCCGAGCTCTGATTCGTCCTCTAAACCGACTCACCATCGAAACCTGTAAAACAGTAAAAACAGAGGGGGTGAGCTTACGCTCAGTAGGAAAAAGTAGTAACGGGAAAGGTCTCACGCTCCGTCGCCATAATTACTAAACCAAGAAATATAAACTAATAACCGACAACACGAATAGAAACCCAACAGGAACATAACATTATCGATAATAGATTCAAGAATAAGAACCATATAAACAGTAGGACATTCTTCTACGACCTCGACTACAAACGTCATCCCAACCCGACATCATGCGGACATAAGAAAATGACACCGGACAGTTCTCAACACCCAACCCTGCACAACTCATACCAAATGTCATACAGTCATACGATTCATTGTCGAACCCCCATAACGTTAACACTCGAGTCACACAAGAATTTCGTAACAGGCATAAGGAACCACAGTGTACCAAACAAGTCAAAACACACAATAATCATTAATAACCACACACACAGTAAGTGTCCAATAATACGCTGGATCACACGGCACGGCTCAACCACATCATACCGGAACACGCATCGATCTTGATGACACATCATACCGGAATGCACATCGGTCTTCCCGGAAACGCACATCGAGGTAAACAAGCCATACAATATACCGGAAATGCACATCGGTCTTCCCGAAAACGTACATCGGGGTAAACACTATACCGGAAACGCACATCGGGGTAAACAAGCAATACAATATACCGGAATGCATCATCGGTCTTCCCGGAACGCACATCGGGGTAAATCACATAAACAACATACCGGACCGGCACACACCTCGGTCGAGTATCTTCACATAGCATGGGGTACAAGTCACACCACACAATACCATACCAAACATGGCACACCGAACTTATCATACCGTCAAAACTTACCACCATAACTTACCAATCACACCACATCGGTCTATCATTCACCCGATCATATCACAAGACAACCATTCATATCACATTCATCACATCCATTCATTCAACCATATCACGAGACAACCATTCGTATCACATTCATCATAATTCATATAGCATACTATGATTCTTAAATCAACCAACGAATATACTTGTCATCGACATTTAAGGACTATTAACCACAATCAAACACAACAACACACAATCCTAAGGCCCGACATGGCCACATGTGATTCTACAGCACGACAATTCCTATAATTGAAAGCGGTTATGCTAGTGAATCACATCCTATATGCAAGCTAAGACTCTTCCAGTTATTAACATCTTATATGCATACTATTAACATTCTTTAATTAAAAGCGGTAATTACTACTCTTCCCTACCTCGATCGCTTTCCAAACGCTTAGTCACTTCAAGATGCCCAAAAGTCTCCTCCGCCGAGCTCGGTCCAACGCCTAAGATCAAAGGCAATCCGGGAATTAATGCTAATTCAAAAGCGGTTTTAGAGAGGGAAATACCCAAACTAATCCCAATTGCTCAACTTGTCAAAATGGGCCCCGAAGGCCCATTTTACACGGAATCCGGAAAACGTCCCTCGGGACTCCAAAAATTTCCCTTTTCATTTTTATCGTTCATAATTAAATTTACTTGTTCCAACGCACTTGACGGAATTAAATTCCGAGGTCCGAGCGCTCTAAATTCGTAATTAAAGTTTCTAATCGCTTTTCCCGAAATTTCATGAATCACATCCATAATTCGTTCTGGGTGTGAAATTAACATCTCGGGGTTAACCCAAGATCGTACAAGTACGAAACCACCAATTCTCCACCATGTGGGCCCCACGGCCACACATGGCCGTGGGTGGCCGGACCGGGCTGGTCACGGTCCAAAAGTGGCTGGCTATGGCCGGTCCTCCTTTGGACGACTATGGCCGGTCCTCCCTTCCTCCGATGGCCGGATTCCGGCGAACGACCGAAGCTCCGGCAAACCTCCGGTCGCCGGAAAAATACTCCCTTTCTCCCAATAAATTCCTAACTAGTTCTAGGTTCTCCACAACACTAATTTGAAGCTCTAGAACTTCAAATTCCACCTCAAACACTCTAAAGTTTCAAGACCCATGGTGGGTTTCATCAAAAACTCAAAACCTCAAATGATTTCTACATAAATCATCCATTTTCTTCTCATAAACAAACATCTAACAACCATAACTCAAAACTTACCAATTTCATGCAATTTCTATGGAAACCCATAACTTTAAATGGATTGAAAGGAGATTGTGAGAGCTTACTTACCTTTGGAATGATGAGATGATGAAGATGGTGATGTTTTTGAGAAGATTTGGTGATGAAATGGCCCAAAGGAGCTCCCCTTTCCTCCCTTTCTTCTTCTTCAAGCAATGAAGCTTCAATGGAGGAATTTTTTCTCTCTTCTAGCTATGGTGTTCGGCCAACAAGGGGAAAAATGCTGAATTTTTTGCCCCATGTGATCTTATCCTCAAGGTGGAAATGTCTCTTTCGTCCTTTAGCCCCTCTCTCTCTCCTTTGTCCTTAAGTGGGGACCAATTGGTCTAATCTCCCAATTTTCTTCCACTCCAAGCTAGCATGGACATGCGTCCATGTGGGGACCACTCCTACCCCAAAATATCTCAGCTCATAATATTTTTATTCGTTAATACTCCAAAATCGACGTAGTTTGACCTAAGTTTGACTTTTTCACAAAAGGTGTCATTTGAAAGGAAATGACCCAACTAAGCTAACCGTAACGACGACTAAGCTTTTTGGGTCCCGGAAAGGTCCCGAATGACTCCCGGAGTCATTGGTTGACTTTTCCGACGGAAAGTCAACTTTCGCAGAAAATCACCGGTTCGACCGGAATCGACTGGGGGCGGTTCTTACAGTTTACCCAACCAGACCCGTGCATCAACCCCTAACGGTTCGAATTTTCACCCGTCGACATCGTCCACCTTTTCATGATCCCAAGCTTGGACATCGAAGGCCCGTCACGATTAGCTCTTGCTCATTGTTGTTTATTATTTTGTTTATTTTTATCTGGTTTTCGTTTTATCCTCCTTGTCGGAATCTTAGATATCTAATAGGTGTGGTTGCTGCCTCTGGTGGCGTATCCGGTCGGGATTCTTTATCGACGGATCTTTTCGAAGAGTCGATAAGGAAGACCGACCTGGTAGTAGGTTTTTATCTAGGCGTTGCGTCGTCCGTCTCGAGATCTATTCATCTCGTTGGTCGTCCCTCGAGTTTCTGAAAACGACCGGTAAATACAACACTTGTACGTTTGATTTGTATTCGATATGTAACGTTTATTACTTTATTATTG
Source organism: Erodium maritimum (assembly GCA_963921825.1). NCBI lineage: Eukaryota > Viridiplantae > Streptophyta > Magnoliopsida > Geraniales > Geraniaceae > Erodium > Erodium maritimum. Next base: position 124,622,635 of record OY997588.1, on the reverse strand, counting down.
AATATTTCTTTTCAAAAAAGAAGAAGCTATGATCATAACGTTGGTGACCGATAACTTTCATTAATAATAATGACACTTTTACGATATGAAAATTAATACTATTAATAATCAACATTTAGAACTGATAGGGGACGACAAGCATGACAGTATTGCCCTGTGTGGGGTTATGATCTGCCATTGAAAGGTCCAAGAGTTGGAGGTGAAGTGTCTCATTAAGGAGAATGGCGAAGATCAGAAGGCGAAGGCTCAACAGCAACCTCAACAAGGAGAATTAGAGGATCAGGAGAGGGGGGAAGGTCAGGAGACGGCCTATCCTCCAAGATCTAAGGCGGCCGGTGCCAAGAAGTCTCCGGAAAGCAAACAGAACAGCACAAGATCTGGTTTACTTTTGTTGCTTTTATTCTATTAGTCGTTTTCAGTACTGTTTTGGACTTTAGTTTATTATGTTCAATTTCAATTATTTCAGTTTTCATGATCGGCTTGATCGTAGGGATAATTATCGTTGTCTAGGATGTAAACTAGACTCTTTCCACGGATTCAGAGCGATAGGTGTTCTACGAGAGACCCAAACTTGTTCTCATGACTTTTAGTCTGTTACTTGTATCGGTTCTCATGCATTAATAATGCAATCCTTCGTTCCGCCCTTTCAAAAAAAACATTTAGGACCAATCATGATACTCGCTGTATAATTAACCCGTGTGATTAATCTAGGTAAACATGTATAGATAGGTTCTTATTCAAAAGTAACGTAATCATGCGCTAACATTATATGATGAGAAAAGGAAAAAGGTTTTTGCTTTTTCATTTGTTGATGCAAAAATGGACAAGAGATAGCACGTAAATATAACTAATTCCGAAGGGTATTTCCGTAAAAGGGGAGGACGGGATATTGATAAGCGTAAAGCGTATTGGTGCAGAGTGTTTGACGGAAGACGAATATAGATTTGTCCGAGAGATTCGTGGTTTCTGGTTTCGTTTTGTTCTACAGGGGAAGAAGAAGAGAGCCGATTCTTAGCACCAGACCTGAGATATGGCCGATCAGCTCTCCGACGACCAGATCTCCGAGTTCAAGGAAGCCTTCAGCTTATTCGACAAGGATGGCGATGGTTCGATCCACTCTTGCAATTTTTTCCCCTCTCTTCATGATGTGTCTCAGCTTTTTCTTTAGCTTGTTTTCCAATTCTGGTTGCTGTCTTGCTTTGTTGTTGGTTTAAATCTCAACGTACATAATTAATTTTGAATTATTTGCTTATCTGATTTTTTTAAAATTTCGTGATGTGTTTTTTTCCTGTGTGGTTTATTTATCTCATGTAGATCATATCGTATGGATGGGTGATTATGTTTCGTTTGTTTGAAACCTGTGTTGACCTGTACACTTATTCTCGTTTCCATCTGTTGTGCCATTTTGAGCTAAATGAGGATATAGATGTGTTTGTTTCTGGAATCTTCTCCATGCTTTGATTTGGCTGATTTTGAATATAAGCAATGGATGAATGTGAAAGAGGAAATGGAAATTTTGGATGATTAAAATTGGCTGATTCGGAAATTTATCTAATGATCTTGGTAGCTTTTGGTTTTGTTTTGTGGTAAATTTGATGATGCTTTCGTTGGTTGGTAATAAATGGTAATTTTTGAAGGGGAACTTTATTTTGGTGCATGGTAAGCCAAGGTTATTTAAGATATGGTCATACATCTTACCTTTAGAAGAACTATGAATCTAAGAGCTAGAATGCAATTAACCTATTTGAAATCTTCATTACAAATACTACAAATTATGTACGTTTCCATAATTGTTACCTTTTTCTGATTAACTTATTTCTTCATTGTGTGGGCTTGGGGTATTGGTATGGTGGCCTTGTGCGTTCTGATGATGCTAGTAATTATGTGTTGTTGCAGGTTGTATCACCACCAAGGAGCTTGGGACTGTGATGAGGTCATTGGGACAGAACCCTACAGAGGCAGAGCTTCAGGACATGATCAATGAAGTGGATGCAGATGGTAACGGGACCATTGACTTCCCTGAGTTTCTAAACCTCATGGCGAGGAAGATGAAGGATACTGATTCAGAGGAGGAGCTGAAGGAGGCGTTCCGGGTTTTTGACAAGGATCAGAATGGGTTCATCTCAGCTGCTGAGCTACGCCATGTGATGACGAACCTTGGGGAGAAGCTCACTGATGAAGAAGTTGATGAGATGATAAGGGAGGCAGATGTTGATGGTGATGGACAAATAAACTATGAGGAATTCGTGAAAGTGATGATGGCTAAGTAATGAGAGTTCTCATTCAGTTATAAAGACCGAAAGAAATTGTAGCAAAAGAAAGAAAGGATAATCTGGTCCTTCTTTCTGAAGGTTGCAATTTTTTTTTAATGGTTTTGGAGTCATCAAACTTCTAAATTTAGCTGTCTTATTTTGTTGCTTTAGTGGTGGTGTGTAATCTTGTGCTGTACTCTCTAACGTGTCTTGAAACTGTTAAAATTTCCTTTCCTTTTTCATCGGATGATGGATGATTCATATCATCAGTAACAAGTATATCTTGTTCTCAGTTGCTGTGACCATGAAATTTGTTACTGTTGATCATTGGTATTCTAGGGTTTGCCTTTTATGTCCTGTTATACTGCTAGGGAAAGAGGACCAGTGCCATGAATTGTTGACTGCATGTCATAAGAAATCCAAGTAGTGGAAGTGCTTTCTAAATGCCCTAGAAGTTGAGACTTGAGGGTGGATTATGATTTTGTTCCCAAGTCATTGACTTCATGTCTTGCTATTGTCATAAGAAGTTGAAAGTAAGCGCTTTATAATGGTTTCAAAGTTGAGGAATGGCTTGCATATTTTATGTTTTCAAGTCATTGACCTTGAGAAGCTGAAAAACAACTAATCAACCAATTTGAAGTACTTTTTGTTCCCAAGTCATTGACCTTAAGAAGCTGAAGGAAGTGAAGTGACTAATCAACCAATTTGAAATCTTTAATACATCACAACACATCCCTTCCATTACTCCATTGTTGTCTGTCTCTTAATGTTTTTCCATCACCTACTGCCTGATGTTTATAATCTCTTCAAACTTTTCTTTCTGGCATCCATTTTCTTCTTGTCTGCAGCAACAACTTTGATTACTCCAGCTCCCTTCTTTGGTGCAACAATGGCTGGTGCAGCTGAACCGCTCTCTCCTGTCTCAGTCACGGAAGCTACATTACCTGGCTCAGTCCCTCCCAAGCTGGCTGTTGTTGAAGGATGTAATGGCAATGCAGCAGCAGTTGCAGCTCCATTCTTGAGGTTGATGTCAGGAACTATTGCATTGGTCTGGTCAACATTCAGAGCAGTTGTGGACTCAGAAATAGCTCCTGATTTAAACTTGGGTTTCGGCTTAAGCGCATGAATTCCCGTGTAAAGCCTGCACGTCATTTCAAATTAGTTATCTTGCATATTTTGAATTATCAGCACATAACCTTAGCAAGTTCTCACCTAGCATGCTTGGCATATTCTTCATAATTTTCAAGTAGTAACTTGCCAGCCTGCTCATTTAGAGCTGATTCGGGGAACGGCTCAATCAGTAGACACCTAACTACCTGAAAGTCTAAGGTAGGTAAATTTCTCAAATACTTCTAAGCACGGCTTACAGTGAGACATTGGAAAGAGAACTTACTATAAGAACATGGCGCAGTCCAAGACTTGGATTCCAATCCTTCTTCAGTGTGTTGACACAAATCTCACCATTAGGTGCAATATTTGGGTGGAAAATCTTGGTCAGAAAGTAACCTACAAATTTGATGATACAATGATTCTCAATTACAGGTTATAGAGTTAGAGATATTGATGGTAAATAATGCAGGTTTGACCAAACCTTTGGGAGGAGAGTGTGGAAAGTCACGGGACAATATCAATTTCATGCGGAAAACACCATTCTCATAAGGAGTTCCAGCTGCAAGGTCAGGAGGATTTGTTCAGTATATGTGTGCAAGGTATTAACACTAAAGGATGTGAAAGTTCTGTATCATATACCTGGCCCTTCGATATCAGCAAATATTTTTGAAAAATCATCATCATTTACATTAACGGTAATACCCTCAGGAGGAGATTCATAGAGATTCTTCAATTCCTTCGCAAGTTGCTTGATGACATTTGGGGGGAGATTCTCATTAGTAGCCTAATGACATAGTAAGATTAGGGGTTAAAACAATTATTAACAGGTAGAGGGAATTAACAGCAAGCTTCATGTATCTGAAGTTTCAAAACAAACTAGTTTTCCAATAGAGACAGCAAAAATGTGCTCCATTATGTATCACCACCACGAACTCAAAATTATATCGAAGAAATAAAATAAGGGTATCACATAATTTCAAACAACCTAATATGTCCAATTCACACAAACCAAAGAAGCAAAGAGGGTATAGCATTTACTTCCAATAGTCACAAATAATATGTCAGACATAACTAGCATGGTTAGTTCTACTATAGTTATTCTCTATTATTTGTGCCTTTCTGGTGAATTATTGTATCATGAGGAGAGAGAAGATTACCATGAGCTTAATGGAATGAAATCCTTCTGAAATGCTGCTACTTAATGATGGGAAGAAAGAATATCAGCAGATGATGAGCCAAAATCTTCTTTTCAACTTAGCTCTTGACAATGATAAAACAGGCCACTGAGAGATCTAAGACTACATATCAAACGAAGTAAATCAGTGAGTATTAATTTAATCAAATAAAGAGATGCACAACTAAAGCAGAGAACTTTAGCACTATAAGACGTAAATACAAGACATGAATAAGATACCAAACTAACTCAGCCATATCTCAGTTCCCCTATAAATTTCATCCTGCACACTACAATCCTTATATGATTTTACATATTTCGTTCTGTGGACATTTATCGACTAGTGAATAGTGATAAGAAATGTTCATACTCAATTAATTTGGGACGAAACATGTTCATCTACTCGCAACTTTTGGCATCTATATATGGCAAGAGCATAGTCAAAGTTGTCCAAGCTCTATAATTTACTTGAAAAATGCTAATCCACAGTCTACTCAGAATTTTTGGCATAAATGTGGCGAGAACACAGCCAGAGTTGTCCAAGCTCTATAATTTACTTCATCTACTCAACTTTTGGCATCTAAATGTGGCAAGAACATAGTCAAAGCTGTCCAAGCTCAACAACCACTTAAATCTTGTGAATTGAAACTCTTCTACCATACAAGTGACAAAAAGTAGAGCATAAAAACAAGAAATCCTTTCATACCACAGAAAACACAATGCACACCAGGAAGCATTTTTACCCTATTATCAATTTAGTGAAAACTAAACTTCATATAATTAGATCAATATCAAAAATCTCATAACACTCAAATCAGAATAACAGATTGAAATGCTCGTCATAAGAGAAAAGGAGAAGAATTCTTTGGTCATAAAGAAAGCAGAACATCTAAAGCACCAAACCAAACAACTGCCATAATCTCATAATTCCAAGGAACACATGTTAGGGACTTGCTCAATAACCCATCAATTCTGAAAATTAACGAAATTTGACCCTTTCGAATACACCCAACAAATTTCCAGAAACAAGAAGAAAAACAATCGATTCATACCCAGAGGAACAGTTCAGAATGCGAACTCCTACTTCGGATCCAAGAAAAGAAAAACCCAAATCCAATTGCTTGACCGTAAATCGAAGATCCTACTTCCCCATCTCACCAAGACACCAACAACACACACATTCGCAACATAACAAACATGTAATATACAATAAGATAAGCATCGAGATGCGAATAAACTCACTTCAAAGTAAGAAATGATCGGTCCCACAATCAAATCATCGACTAAATTGGGGTTTATTAGAAAAGAAAAATTAATTAATTAATCAGCAGGAGGAGGCCACATTTAGAGTCCGAGAACATACTGATTAAAAGAAAATAAAAATCAAAGAAAATTACCCAGATGAGAAGCAGCACCCTGCGAGAACAGAACTGAGAGAGCGAGGTCTCTTGTGCCTCGAATCAGAGAGAGAGAGAGAGAGAGAGAGGAAGAGAGGCTACACGGAAGCGCTTATAAGAAAACGATCGATTGATTGGTGATTTTGAGGCGAGTAATATTATTTTATTCAGAAAAATAAAGTTCTTTCTTTTATTTCATTATATTTATTTGAGGACAAAATAAATAATAAAACGGCTCTAATAATTTAATTTATTAGCTCTCATGGAACTGACGTGTCGTTACGCGAGATTTTCCGGAGACGTTGGTTTCGTAAAAGCGTGGCCAACGCGCTCACTGCAGTAGATAGATAGAGACATTGGAGTGAAGGATATGCCGCGCGTGTTTATCACGTTCACACTGGAGCGCGTGAATTTATTAGAAGAAATGTATAATATAATAATAATTATAATAAGGTGATGGGTTGTAGGTGGGGATAGATGTTCATTTCCGTCTGTAACTTGTCGGCAACTAAAGAGTACCTACACAACAGTGACGACCGTTAAATTTGAATTCGTTTAGCCGACGATCTTTAGGTGACCGTTTGAGTGTGTCTTCCAAACTAGCCGTTACATTACATGTATCTCTCTCTACCTTCAAAATATGAGCTCCGGAAAAAGACACATTAGTGTCAGAACTTCTCTCCCTTATTTTTTCTAAAAAATAATCTTTTCTTTTTTAACTTTTTTTTCTTGTTAAATTCTCGCCAATTTTGAAATTTAGATAGCACATGCATCGTACATAATTGACTTAAACAAAGTTTCGTGCAGTGGAATGTGATGGAATCAGTCAATAGTAGAGCGTAGATTTGTGGAATTATCCCTGTATTCAACATGAAAGTAACAAATGCAGGAATTGGAAACAAAAAAGAAATTATGTCACACTCTATCAACTACTGATCTTGCCTGACTCTGTTGTTGGCTCTAAGTACAACTCTTAACCAACCCTGTTGCTAATAGTTTGATACAATGACTTGAGCTGCGTATTCCATTTCTCCACTGCGGCATACTTCTTCATTCCCTTTGACCTGAATGAAGATCATGTAAAGAAAGGTAAATGGAGATGCTATGTGAAAAAGACTGAGAAAAATGTTGTATCCAGCAGTTTAAGCTTCACCTGTCTCCACGCTCTAACAGCCGGTTCACTTGATCAATGTGTCCTTGGATTCGGTTATCCAATATGAGTGATACCAATAGTTGCTCCACATCTTGCTCTGGTACATTAAGCTCCTGAATAATGATCAACTAAAGTAAATACAGTATTCAATTGAGATATATGTCATCTAATAGAAGCATTATGCTTCACAAGGAGAGGAAATATGGTGAAATCGAGAAAACAAATGTTTCATTAACATCAAATGAGAAACAACCTTTGATATAAAGGGGATCCTGATCCTTGTATAGGGTTTGATGAGCTTGAGCAAGACTTGTGTTCTAATATTCTTTAACAGATCCTCAATATAATTTCTGATAAATGGATCATCCATAATTGTTCTCCGGTTACTCTGGAAAGCAACAATGTGTTTGATCAGTAGATCAAGAGAAAATGGAGAAGGGACATGTAACAACGTCAAGCATATCAAAACCTTCTGGATCACAAAATATAATAACCTTACCTTCAGGATTTTCTCAAACTCTAATATCTCATTTCGCTGGTATGCTGCTATCAGATTAGTCATTGCTAATATCTCAGGGTCATTCTTGTATCTGCATAAGCAAGTATGATCAGCCAACTGTAAGAACCAACAGAGAAAAAATTGTGACAGTGATCGGAAAAAGTACCAAATAGCACAGAAAGAAAAGAACGGTATATGTCTGAGCTAATAAATATAACAAACAATTAGAGGACTCACGGCTTTGCCTCCTGCCCATCAAATGGATTGACTTCAGATTCCATTAGCATGTTGGCAAGAACCAGATACCTGCATACATAATTGGAGAATGAAAAAATTAAATTAATGAAAAAGTAGAAAAGGTGTTCGTTGTTTTCCATTAATACAAACTAATAAAACGCATCTCCGTGTACACACACAATTTACTAGGTTGAACATGTATGCAAAAATTGCACAAGTACCGAGTGGCTAAATATGTTTGTGTATAATCATGCAAGAAATTATTACACAGGTTTAAAGCATGATTATGTTAGTTGATGCATTAACATTCTCAATTAAGAAATGACATTGTACATGAATAAAGAAAGTGATGATTATTCAAGCGTACTTTAAGCATTGTATACGCCGCTGGTTCCCAGCTTCATCATAGTTCTTAAAAGCTTCAAAGAAGTCAGTTGCTGCTTCTGCCCACTGGCGTTCTGCCATATGCATTTTACCCCCACATTCACGTATTATCCCCATTATCCTTGGATGTGGTATAGCTGATTTGATTGTAAGTGCTTTCTGATATAGTTGCTGTATATAAGCCATGTACTTAAAGGTCAGAAAATGAACACAAAACGGGACAAGAAAGAAAGGGGAAAAAATGCTACAAAGCCCAAACTCTTTGCATCTCCGTCATGGTTATTACTGAGGTCATCGTCTGCCAAACATTTGTCTTTATAAGAAGTTAACATGCAGAACAACAGTAAATAGTACCTAAACAGTTTGAAGCTCACTCATTATGGATACAAATTTGGTAAATTTCCAATTGTGAGAACTTTTACTTATAGTCAGAAGTTTCACAGCCACATGCTAATTCAGCCTGGTATACCCATATAAAGAAAAGGATTCTGGTGAGTTAGCTCAACAGAACACTTTTTTACTCTCTTTTGCACAATATACTATTTCAAAATTACTTCAATAAACACACCAAGGATAGGACAATTTCCTCGGAATGAACCAAAAAGGTGCAATATAAGTAACCAGTTACAGAAAAACATATAAATGACAACATCTGAATACCCCAAAACAAAAACTGTGGACAGACTTAAGAGAGCTCTTCCAAAAAAAAATCTATTTAGGAAACAAAAAGATTTCTAATTTCCAATTCTGTCTGAGCAATTGATATCAATCACAGTAAATCATTTAGATGCCATATGCGAATGACTATTTCAAATTTCAATACATATCAAAGATAAAGAAAGGGAAGCCATATACCGACCTTGAGCTTTTTGTTATTCTTGGTTTCAGTGTACATTTGAATCTCTATTGCATACACCTCCAAAAGCTGAGTACCTTTCTTGTGGTCATCAGTACCATCTTCCTTTTGACAAGATTTGTGAAGCTCCTTCAATATCTGCATATTAATATAAATGTGATGTCTTGTAATATATTTCACCATAAATGAGGTCAAGAGACCTGTTATCTGACCAACACAATACCTTACTCATCCGCCCATATTCACCCATGTCAAACCAAATCTTACAGAGCTTGAGATTTGTCTTAAACCATAGTCTCTGCAATATGCAGACAAAGCGCTAAACAGTTAATCTCGTTAACAAGAATCCTGAACTGGGATAAACCAAGAGGATGTGTAACCTCATTCTTTGCCTCTTCAAGAGCCTTCAGAGTGGTCTGGTAGAACTCTTGCAGAAGCCCAAAATTCTGAGTAGCCGATCCAGAAACAAAATCCATGATATTATTTATACATTTTTCACTATAGTTTCGTGTCACTGCAGATTTGATGTATGTCAACATCTCTCTATAGGCTTCCATCATCTTCTCGTACTTTCCTAACCGATAGTAAAGCTTGACAGTTTGTTTTAGAGCTTTGAATCCCCTGATAAAGAAAAAATCATTTACCAGTGTATAACCATCACATGTGAAAATCATTATTAAGAAGGGTGAGCAAGAACACAAAACGGTGCCTATATGCAGCAACTTAAAACGCGAACATGTTACACAACCGCACAAATTAACAAGATCCAAAGAGATAAAACAAAACAAAGCTTCAAACTGAAATCTAGCACCAAAACTGATGCTTTAGCAGAGATACTTTATGTAAAAAACTGTGTAATTTACAAAGAGGCCAAATCTGCTAATCAGAAAAAAACGTGTTTTTTTTCATGATTACTAGTCTCTCACCAATCTGCTTTCTCAGGTTCCATTTGAACTACCTCCCCAAATCCAGCAAGTGCGCCTTCTGGATCAGTTTCAATCAAACCTGTCAAGAGGAGGAAGATGAAATCAGTAGCATGCCAAGACTAATGGTAACAAGTTTTGATGTAGCCATGGAAGCTTGATAGCTCTTTCAGTCCGATTCAATGATTAACATAATTCAACCCCACGAAACACCCTTACAGGTAAATTTATGATATAGACATATAGTCTATGCCATAGCGTGTTTACAAGGTTTGAAGGAGACGCAATACATCCTTCTCACATGCAACTACAGTGTGGAATATAAACTAATAACAATTTATCCAGACCTTGTGAACTGTGGAGGCATGTAAGCAGCTGAACTACTAGCAAGTAATAACTATCTATAGACCAAAGTAATCTATATGGGTTTGATGAGGTTGGGCAAAATAATCAAAAGTGAGACAGGAATTGTTGTAACAAGCTAAATGATTAAGGTAAAGAATCCACGTTATTAGTACATTGATGCTTAAGAGTTTGGATTAAAAAGTTGAAAGGTCCTTCGGCACAAAACTTGCAAATTTAAACCCAAAAAAATTCTTATAAAACTGCCTCACTTTATTGTCACATCGAGGGAATCCAAGTAGTTATAGATGGATGATAAATAAACACATTGAGAGTTCAGTCATAGAAGTAAATAGGCATGAACAGATTTATTTACAATTGAGGATTACAGCTAAAACCAAGTCCATAAGGCCATATACAAGTGATCACATAACTAATTGCAGATAATATTAGAAAGCTACAATAGCTATCTCTATAATGTCGCTGCGTCATATATAATAAACGGGTGGGATCAGACCAAAAAAAAGGTAAGAGCTAGTGAGCAAATACAACTTGGTCAGGTAACTTTTCATAAAATTTAATGAAGACTAACCTTTTGAGTTGTAATATTGATTCTCAATGTCAACATCCTGCTCCTCTTGCTCCTCCTCCGAGTACTCAAATCCATAATCTTCCATGTCAGCATCTGACAACCCGAAACCAATACTTCAAAATCAGTTTTTCTTTGCACATAAAGTTGGCTATACAGTAACAGGGCAGATGGAGGGGATTGTTTTATACAGACCCATAATTTTAACAGTATAAAGTACTGCGCCTATAAATAAGTATCTTCTGTACCAAACTACTCCATCATAGTGCAGTTTTGAAAATAAAACTCATCCATTAGACGATCTCTAAGTAAAATCCAAAACATCATACGAAAGCTGTGCATAGTGGTAATTGCGAAATACCAGTACCAATAGAGCAACCAATAATAATCAGACCTAAACATAGTTTCATGTAAGTTCCTTAGTTTTAGACATCGTTGACCAAATAAAAAGTTCCAAATCATCAAAATCGCCAAGATAGTATCAGAACCCATCTAATGGCACTCACTGTAGCATGATGAAGTGCTGTATTGCAATTGCTCTATCGGCCACCGCACTAGACTACTAAGTTCGGATCTTATATATGTAAGAGATGAACATACATTTACGATTTTAGCGATAATGTATTCAGACTCAAAACCCGGTTCTGAATTTTTTCTTCAACCAAACAGAAAATTGGGACAATTGGGGGAATAAATAAAAATCGGTATAAAACTTACCAGAACCCATGCTGTGGAAGGAGAGGAGATCGGTTTCTATTCGAGGAAGAGGAACTGCAATTAGTCGTCGAATTAGGGTTTCTGCAACTGTCTCCAATTCCGTCGAAGCTGAAGGTGGACGAAAGGGAGGAGAAATTGTGCAGAAGACCTTCTCAACTAATTATATTTGAAGGGTAACTTCTGTTTTTTTTGTTCTTTTTTTTAGAGGTATTCTTTTTGTTATTTGTTGAAAGACTAAAATATTAAAATTTATTTTTAAGTATTTTAAAATAACAAATATGTTATTTAAAATATTTACCATACGATTTTGTTAATAAAAATATACGGAATATTTTATTCTGTTGGTCATGTATCACTAGAGGTGAAATCGGCTACAAACCACTCTTAACCTAAAAACTAGAGAACCAAACCTAGCCACACAAACCTAACATCCAACATTTCACATGATGCCACATCACCACCCCAATTTCACCCAAACTCAGGCCAATTTCATCATTTCTCACACAAGCAAGGGCATAATTGTAAAAGCATGGTGTCATGTGGACAAGTGTCCATTTTTTTCTTCACCAATTCACTAATTTAATATTTTCCGATTCGTTTGAACTCCGATTAGCTTCAAACTTGCGCCAATATTTTTATTTTTTCAAGGGCTTTAAATCAAGATCAATCATGAATATATTTTGAAGCACGAAAATAAAAAGGTATATCGGAGTGATAAAAAAATGTTGAGTGTTGATAAATCTTCACTAATAAATGTTTTATATCGGAGGTATCAAACTAGTGCTAAGTGTTGATAAAAACATGTACTGAGGTAATATAAACCATGTTCAATTTTGATAATAAGTGTGATAAACTAATCATGATCAGTTTGGAGAATGGGGTGATAAAACCAGTGTAGAGTGTTGATAAAACCAGTGTAAAGTGTTGATAAAAATTAGTCAGATATAATTTCTTTAAAAACCAGCCCCGAAATAAAAAAACCGTGCTTCAAAAAAACTATGTGATGGGGATGATAAAACACACGTAATTGAATGGTAAACCTAGTGTTTAGTGTTGATAAAACTAGTGTTCATAAAAAGCACGCGATGAGGTGATAAAAACATGATCAGTTTTGGAAAATGAGGTGATAAAACCAGTAAAAAGTGTTGATAAAACCAGTGTAAAAGTGTTGATAAATCCAGAGCAAAGTGTTGATAAAAATTACCCAGATTTTTTTTAAAAAAAATCAACACCGAATTTTTTTTTTCGTGCTTCAAAATATATTCATGACTGATCTTGATTTAAAGCCCTTAAAAAAACAAAACTAATGGCGTAAGTTTGAAGTCAATCGGAGTTCAAACGAAGCGGGAAAAATTAAATTAGTGAATTGATTAAAAAAAATAACATGATAGTTTTACTAAAAATCCCTTACCACTTATTAAAAAGTGCTGTTTTTTTGTGCAGTCAACAGGTCAACTACTCAATTGCATCTCATCCATCCATTCTTAAAATAGATGGCTTAGATTGGTTCTCTAGTTTTTAGGTTAAGACATTGTTTGTATTTGATTTCTCCTCCCGAGCACTATGTGTCAGTTATTGAAGAGTAAAATGACGATTTTACCTTTAGATGAGAAATCTATTGAGAACCACTCTTAACATAGAAACCGTGAGAACCAATCCTAGCCACTATCACCTATGATCCAACACTCATCAAAATGTCACATCATCACCCCAATCCAACCCCCATCCACGCCAATTTCATCTATTCTCACACAAGCAAGAGCATAATTGTAATAGCATGGTGTCATGTGGACAAGTGTCCATTTTTTTCTTCACCAATTCACTAATTTAATATTTCCCGATTCGTTTGAACTCCGATTAACTTCAAACTTGCGCCAATATTTTTCTTTTTTCAAGGACTTTAAATCAAGATCACTCATGAATATATTTTGAAGCACAAAAATAAAATTTTATATCAAGGTGATAAAAATAATGTTGAGCGTTGATAAATGTTCACTAATAAATGTTTTATATCGGAGTACCAAACTAGTGCTAAATGTTGATAAAAAACATGTAATGAGGTGATAAGAAACAAATAATGAGGTGATAAAAACCATTTTCATTTTTGATAATAAGTGTGATACACTAGAGTTTAACGTTGATAAAAAAAACTTGCGATGAGGTGATAAAAACACGTAATTCAATGATAAATCTAGTGTTTAGTGTTGATAAAACTGGTGTTCATATAAAGCCCGTGATGAGATGATAAAAATCATGATCAGTTTTGGTTAAAGGGGTGATAAAACCATTGTAAAGTGTTGATAAAACCAGGGTAAAGTGTTGATAAACCTAGAACAAAGTGTTGATAAAAATTACTCATATATAATTTTTTTTAAACCAGCCCCGAAATAATTTTTTTTTTCGTGCTTCAAAAAACATGTGATGGGGGTGATAAAACACACGTAATTTGAATGATAAACCTAGTGTTTAGTGTTTATAAAACTAGTGTTCATAAAAAGCACGCGATGAGGTGATAAAATCATGATCAGTTTTGGAAAATGAGGTGATAAAACCAGTGTAAAGTGTTGATAAAACCAATGTAAAAGTGTTGATAAATCCAGAGCAACGTGTTGATAAAAATTACCCAGATTTTTTTTTACAAAAAAAACAACCCCGAAATAATTTTTTTTTCGTCCTTCAAAATATATTCATGACTGATCTTGAATGAAAGCCCTTAAAAAAACAAAACTAATGGCGCAAGTTTGAAGCCAATCGGAGTTCAAACGAAGCGGGAAAGATTAAATTAGTGAATTGGTTAAAAAAATAATATGATAGTTTTACTAAAAAGCCCTTACCACTAACTAAAAAGTGCTGTTTTTTTGCAGTCAACAAGTCAACTACTCAAATGCATCTCATCCATCCATTCTTAAAATGGATAACTTAGATTGGTTCTCGCGGTTCCTACGTTAAAACATGGTTCTCACCAGATTTCTCCTCTTTACCTTTAATATATAAACCTTATATATTTATAGAAGGAATTATCATTTTACTCTTATTTAATATTAAATAAAATAAAAAAACTAATATAAAATAATAATTATTATTATTAATTAATATAAAATAATAAATATAATTAACTATAATCTAAAACTAAAATATAACTTAATTTATGCCTAACAACATAGCCCTAATTGAAGTCGTATCCCTCTTCCTTCATCAATTGCACTCATTCACACGAGATTTCGTTGTCGAGACCTCGTTGGAGAAGACAAATGAGACGGTGAGGCGAGACCAGTGATTCTATCTTCATCGTCTTCTCTCCTCGCAAACAGTCGTCATCACCTTCTCTGTCCAGATCTCGAGCTCCGAAGACTTAGACGTGCCTCAAGCTCGTGGGTTCATGGAGCAGCAGATACATGGTCGGAGTCATCGACGTCCTCCGTCCATCTTCATCCTCGCTCGTACGCGGTCCATCTTCATTGTCTTGCTCCTCGGCCCAAATTTGAGCTTCGTGCTCCGACGACGCTTGCGTTCCTCGGCCCAGATCTTAGCTCTATTCTCATGCGAGGCACCCATCCACTCTCCGACGATTATTGATTGCCGTTTCATTTTTTTTCTTGGCCTTGATTGGGTTGTGATTTTATATCTGGTTTGGGTTGTTGGTGTTCTTTGTTGAACTCTTTCGGTGCTCAATTCAATTCAATTTAGGGTTTGAATCCGTCGGAAGCTCAGAGCTACGCAGGAGCTTGTCGAAGAACCATAAAGCTCGTCAAAGCTACGATAGACCTCTGATTTCGAGTCTACCGTTGTAGAAATTTTGCTTGCCGGAGAAGAACCATAGAATAGATCGGAATCATAGTGATAGGCCTTCGTATCCACTTAGAGCTTGTCAATGTAGTTTTGTGTTGTTCCTCGTATGTGTTATGATTGAGATTTTGAGAAGATAGGGTTTTAATGGTATGCATATTCAAGAACATTTGTGGGGTTTTGATTGATATGTTTAATGTTCTTTAGGGTGTTAAAATCTTAATTTTGTATATGGGTTTTAGTTTTAATTTTATGAAGAAAAAATTCAATGAAAATCAAAAGAAATTAAAAAATTATTAATGAAAATGATTTTTATTTTTATTTTAATTGTAACTTTATGAGAAAAAAAACAATTGATAAAAGTACAAAAATTCAAGGAAAAATATTTTTGGAAAGTTCTAAAATTTTAGAAAGAACAACAAATTATTTTAAATGAATATTAAAGCATAATTATGATTTATTCAAAAAAAACTATATTAATAAGAATTAGTTAAAATATTAATAAATTATTAAAGAGATATTGATAACTAAGGGTGAAATGGTCTTTCAATTCATAATAAGTTAATTCAAATTCAGAAGGTTAAAATAGTCATTTTGTGTCATGTTGTTAGTTTTTACTAACAGAATCGTGTGTCCAATACTTTAGGTATATTTAACCCTTGTTCAAACTTAAATCAAAATCAATGAATGTACAATTTTACCCTTAGAACTCTATTCTTTCTTTTCCTCCACCTCTTCAGCTTCCTCCTTGTGTACGCTTCAAATCAAATCCCCCCCTCCCACAAACACACACAAACTATCTTTTTCCTCTCTCTCTACAAATCCGAGCAACCACCTTCAAGTTCTTCGGTAGTGCAAGGGGCCTCCTTGATGCCATCGTTGAGGTGGTGTCCAACCTGGTCTTTCCGGAGGGGGCTCGAAATACAATTCATCATCCCTTACTTCGTACCGATCGCGTTCATCCTCCACAATCATGTTGTGTAGAATAGTACAAGCATGCATCATATAAGCCAAAGTCTCTCTCTTCCAAACACGAGCAGGACTTGAAATTATGTGCCATCGTGTTTGGAGGACTCTAAAAGCCCGTTCAATATCTTTCTCAGCACCTTCTTGGACTTTAGCAAACAATTTCTCTTTGCGGGTATAAGGATGGTGAATCGACTTCACGAACCGACTCCGTGAGGGGTGAATGTCGTAAACTAAATAATATGGGCGGTCGTAGCGATGCCCGTTGATCTCGTACTCCACAACAAGGTCACAACCATGGAAAGTGTCGTCAAATAAGTGGTCAGCATGGAGGACATTGATGTCGTTGTTCGAGCCAGACACCCCGAAAAAACGCATGCCAAATCCACAAATCACTTGACGCAACCGCTTCCAGCATAATGGTTGGATCCCCGTGGTGGTCTCCCAGACTGTAGGCTCCTTGCAATGCGGCTGGACAATTCTTCCACTCCCAATGCATGCAGTCTAGACTACCAATCATACCGGGGAACCCTCGGTTGTACCCCGAATCGAGTAATCGCTGCATGTCCTCTAGTGTTGGCTTCCGCTCATATACCTCCATGAAAACCTCATTAACATCCTTACAAAAACGTTTTACACATTTGAGTATAGTACTTACCCCCATACGTAGGGTTTCGTTCAATGAATCGGCCGAGCACTCATACGCTAACATTCGGATCGCGGTGGTGTATTTTTGGCGTGTTGATAACCCCAAGCGTCCTGCACCGTCTGGCTTTTGGACAAAGTAATCGTCATGCTCCGCAACCACATCCATAACCCGTTGAAATAGTGGTCGAGACATACGAAATAAACGCTTGAACATATCGGGCCCATAGGTTGGGTGCTCGACGAAATAATCCTACATCAGTCGGTTGTGGCCTTTAAGACGACCTATATCAATCTCTCGCCAAGAAGCTTCCCCATTTTCGATCCTTTGCCTTCATGCCTTGATTTTTGGCATTGCCCTCTACACCATTCTGTCGGTCCTCCGTCGGAGTCGTTGCTCCCAAGCACGAAGTTTGGCTACGACCTCGCGACGTTCGGCTTTGAGCTCCTCCTTCATTTGAGCCTCGTCGTCAGATATTTTTGATCGAAATAAATATGGAAAATTGGAAAGGAAAATTATAGAGAATTTTGAGAGAAGTAGTATGGGTTGGATGAATGGGGGAATGAGTATTTATAGGTGGAGAAAAATGGTTTGTTTGTATTTTAAAATTAATTATTTTGATTAAAAAAAGGCCATTGGAATCGAGTCGTTGGCCAACGCTCCGATTTTTTTACGTTTCAACTGCCACATGACAACCCGTGATTGGACGCCGACGGGCCACGGTTCGTAAACCAGCGCACCACAAATGTAGTGCGCGGTACGGATCATAAATCGTGACGCACGATATGTGATTTGCGGTTTACAAATCATGTAGTCATATCGTACGAATTGCGAATCGTGAATCGTGATGTGAGACCTGATTTGTTCGATGTGTATGCTCCTAGAGATGTTGTGGGCATGTACTGTTGTACTAAACTTTGGAAACGTAGCCAATAAAAAACGGAAAAATACACGAGTCGGTCATGCCCAGGCCTATCAGAGCGAGAACCGAGGATGACGACGACAAAGGGCAAAAATTCAACACAAGTCAGTCTCTCTCTCTCTAGAATCTAGATAGAGAAACCTGAGTAGGAGCACCTCAACTTCTGATGTTTCTCCTCTACAGAAGAAGATCTCAAGCTCTACACAACGTCTAGACCTAATGGAAGGTCAATTCTTCTCTTCACACCCTAATTTCTCTTCCCACCACTCTTTTTCACTCCACCTTTGACATCTCACTACTTCACTACCTTTTTCCCTTTCTTGGGTTTTATTCAAGTTTCTCGCCTGATTCTCGAATGTGATCCTGTTTTCACTATTAATTTTGTTGTTATGTAAATTGGAATTTTGGTTTGGAAACTTGCAACCCTCTTGGCTTAGGAATCCAATTTGAAATTCAAGTATGGATTGACATATATCTACCTTAATTGTATGATGGAGTGATAGAAATGAAGGCAGTTCAGGTTCTGGTGTTGTGCTTATGGAAAAGAACTTATTTGTGGTTGATTTGAATGAGAATTCTACCGTGCTTTTGGTTTATGGAATAATTTGGCTGGCAAATGTGCATATCCTTCAATGTTGTTACCTAGGTAGTGAAAATTTGCTTTTATGCACTCAATCCTATCTTACATTTAGTAACGAGCTTAGATGGTAAACCATTTTAAGCTAAAGGTTAGTTCTTATATCAATGGAGCCTTTTCTTGATCAGAAGACATTGTGAGACAACTTTTTTTTTTTCATTTTTAATGCGGTAGGGTAACTTGTTTTCTTGTTCTCGTGGCTGGAAGATACTTTTTGGTTCAATTATTGACTACCAACCACCAAAAAATCCATTTTGCAACTTCATTACTATTCAGCAATGGAAATCAGTAGATGTTACTTAATTGATACTTTCTAGTTCCATTTTTTGCCTTGAATTCTTTGATGGGCGCATCTCCATAAATTTAGGATAATGGTATCACATGTATTTTGTTATATTATAATTGTTTGGAAGAGATAATATGTAGTATGTACGTTTTTTTAACGTTCTGGCATCCTGTTTTCATCCTCATGAATATGGCGCTGAATAAATTGGAATGGCTACAAATGTTTGCCTTCAGAACTTACGTTGGATAAATAATATTGTCGTTTCAGAATTATTTTGAGTGATTGGTAAAAAATAGTAGATTGTATCTCTAACTTGGTTATTTGAATATGGGAATCAAACAGAACAATAAGTTTCCTTATGCATTTTATATTGTAAATGTCTAACCTAGTTATTTCAACTAATTAAAATTGTTTGCATGCCTTTATTATGGTTCTGGTTGTCTTGTTCTTCTATCCTTTTGTGTTATCTGAATGCCTTAGATAGTTAGATGAGATCACGTGAAATTTTACCCAGAAATCAGCTAACTGGTTGGTATTATTAACACTTGATGTTGAGCAGGTGGGTCCTCAGACCGGGAATCAATAGGGTCTGGAACAAAAAGATCAAGTGTGTCCTCTGTGGGTAGGTCTCGTAGTCGCAAGGAGTTTCTTCATAGATTTCTGCATAGTGAAATTCTGACTGCAAACCTTGCTGATTGGTTTGAAACAGTATCAGAAAAGTCAATATCCAAGAAGGCTGTCTTTGATGTCCCTTTTGAATTGATAGAACTTCAAAAGTTTGACTATGCATTAGAAGGAGTATGTTTCCAGCAACTAATTCGGATGCCCAGTGTTGTATATGCATCCATATCTGATGATGTTGAAGCTACTGCTTATCTTGCTATCGAATATTTCCTACATACAAGTGTAAAGGGTTTGTGGGAAGCATTTTGGAGCCAGAATGATCCCATGCCTTTCTCTGTTTCCTGTTTATACAATGAAAAGTTGAAATTCTACCAGGCTGAAAAAGCAATTGCTAATGGGAAGTTGGGAGGTATTTGTGTATGCTTAAGGACCCTAGACATTCACATAGGAATTGGGATCATATTATTACACTAGCCCTTTTGAGGCCTGATATTGGAGGTCTTGTAGTGGATGGTGGCTGCCAGCCTTCTCCATCCAATCTGGGTGAAGCCCTTTTTTTATGGTCTGCGTATGCTATTATCTAGATGTTTAAGCAAATTCGATTTTTCTGAGAGTTCAGACTCTGTATATGTTCTTGTTGTTGATTCTCAATACAGAGGGGTGGTAAAACTTGAAGGTGATGTAAATAAATTAGAGTTTGATATGAATAATATTTATGAATGTGCTGCAGAATGGATCATAAAACACTCTAGAATTGAAGTCTCTCCAATCGATAGGATCTGGAACAAACTCGGGAATGCCAACTAGGGAGATATTGGTGCTCTACAGGTACTTTTTGCAACCTTCCATTGTATCATGCAATTTACTAGAATGCCCAAATATTTTGTTGTAGATTTAGCAGCTAACCATTGTACTCGCCTCCAAACAAGAAGAATTGAACGACAATTGGGAGATACTATTGCAAATGAGGATGGTCTATTTCGGTTCCAACAGCACAGTGTTTCACCTGAAATTGTGGAAGTTCATGATGATACTATCCAAATTGAATCTGCAGATGTAATGAAACTAGAAGTGGGTTCAACATTGTGGGTGGAGGATGCAGTCTGGCAAAAGGGATATCAAATAAATGAAGTCTTAACCAGTTGTGAATTCACGTATTACATTGCATCCCCCATTAAAGAACCAGGGAAGTCTCTGATTTTATATGTTGGTTCTCATCCTTCTCAGCTAGAACCAGCCTGAGAAGATATGAATTCGTGGTATAAAGTTCAGAGGCAAACTAAAATTTTAACTATTATGAAACAGAAGGGTCTTTATAGTAAGTATCTTCCTCAATTAAGTGCTTCTGGGAAGATCATTCACCCTGGGCAGTGTCAGCGACCCAGCTCAGGTGAAAAATGTGACCATCCTCGGTGTGGAACCCCAATTCTGGTGACCAGCCCAGTTGGTGAGACAGTTTCTAAAATGGTTAAGGGAGGTCGTTTTGGTGTTGATGAGGCCATCAGGTGTTGCCATGATTATCTTCTACAACATCTGCTGGAATTCAACACGGAGACATATGACCTGAGAATGTGATTTTTGTGAGGTCTGGTGCAAGGCATCATGCCTATTTTGTTATTATTGGTTGTGGCCATGCTATTTTTGACGATAGGGATCGTCCCGCTGTGAATCTTCATTTTTTCCTCAACTTATGCCCTTCAAGAGAGAAAATTGTGCTCAGCTTCAGATGCAGAGAGTCTCATTTACATGCTCTATTTTTCCTCCGGTGGGACTCTGCCTGATCTGGATTCAATTGAGGTAGCACTGCAGTAGAGAGAGACAGCTTGGTCAAGGAGATTGATCCAACAAAGGCTTGGTGACCTATCAACTGTTTTAAAAGCCTTTGTTGATTATGTTGATAGTCTATGTGGAACACCTTACCCCATAGATTGTGATATATGGTTAGGAAACTGAGGAGAAATATTCATAAGGATGATCACGGGAAGGAAGTTGACACGTCGGGCTAAAGTGAACACCTAGATCCTCCTGAACTTTATTATGCCTTCTTAATTGGGAATATATCAATTTCTTTGGTGCAAGTTCTTGACTTTTGAGTAAAGTGTTCAGCCCATTGGATGCTTAGGACTTTTTCTTTCCTTGAGATGTAATGGTAGTTGAAATTAGATTACATGAGAAGGTGAGTTGTGATTATTGCTATTGAAGGTCTCTTACCCAACAACTTGAGCAGGTCTCTGGCCTATAGCTTTTTGTTCCATATGTTGAGGACATGGAAGGTGATTGCTTTCTGCACCAGCTTAAGATCATTTCATGGATATATATTGTTTAAATATCATTGTTCTTTTGTAAAGATATAGCTCAGTTTCATTATCCTCACAGTTATGTATTTGAGTAAAATCAGAGTGATAGATTAAAGCTTTCCTTTTTGTTCACAAAGCGGTGTTTTGTTATTTTGTAGTCTACTCTTCAGACTAAATAACATTTTGGTCTGTTACGTTATATTCGTTTTACATGGACTATGAAATTGAAATTTACCAGGTATTGTCTTGGATGGTTTTTGTCTGAGTTTCACTTCTTAGGAGTTTCTTCTACCAGCTTGAACTTCAAGGCGGATCGGGATTTAACAGTTCATATCATGTTATATGTCAAAGTTAATGCATGTTTGGTACACCATGTGTACAACTAATCTACAACATAGTCATTATTGATGAGATTAGAATCATTACAAGAAGGGCAAGGTGATCCTCATACATTGGTGCTTCATACACTAGGTTCTTGTAAAATGCTTAATCTAAGTAAAATATTATCAGTAAACCACTTTTGGTTCAAAGTCTGCAAAATCAACAGATCCGGTTTCAATAGGAGGCATGAGATAAGCAGCCAAGAGCTCAGAAGCTAGTCCCACAATGAGAGGAATCCTCTTCAAGTTCTTCACTAGAGGAATGTCATTAGAGCTTGCAACTTGTCATTAATCTCAACCATCCTATCCAACTTTCGTTTGAACTCCGGGTTCTCAACATCCAATACAGTTGGGAAAATCCTAGATGTTGTCTGGTTAGCCTGCAATTATGGAAACAGAGATATGTTAAGTTGAGCCCAATCTTCCAACTAATGCGAGATTGAAATAAGGGATAATTGCAAAAAAAAGTATCATGAGGTATTCAGTTTTGGTGAATCGTAATCTTCATCTTTGCTATTATCAAAGAAGAGGGCTACGATTTGCAAAAAATTAAATACCACAATACTTTTTTGCAACTATTCCTTGAAATAATGGTGAGTCTGATGAGTACACCATAAACTAATTTGGTTGCTAAGGCTTTGGGGGGAAAGTTGGTATTCAGGATCTCAACATGAAATAGGAAACTATCTTTTAAAGTTCAATTTCCTTTTACCTAGACTATATGCTACACAATTTCTAGTTTTGCAGGTATAAATGCAACATAGCACAATAGATACAACAATATAGTTCACCTCAATGATGACATGCATATCAAACTCCTTGGTGTTGAGTCCAGTGCTTTTATAGAAAGTTGTATGCTGGCAATTGTTCAGGTACATAGTCACATAGACCTGCATAATCCATTGGGGAAGATGTGAGCTTTGTGTATGCATTCTATCAATTCAAGAAAATAAGATATAAGACTCTCTTTGTACATCAGTACATAATTGCTCCACATGAACACGGTATATAAGTATCTGGATCTAAAGCAATAACACTTTGGTTTTAAATGTTGTTGTATAACTTGCAGTACAAGGTTCCAAGATAAGTGAGTGAAGAGGGGAGTACCGAGAGACAGAAGAACCTTGACCACAACTTAGCCTTCCAGTCATTGAGAAACTGGGTTGAGCCTTCATTAGAGAAGAAATCTTTGTGTCTGTTCTCATCCTAACACCAGTTCTCAAAGTACTTGAAAATGGGGTAAGGTTGGTACTCAGGATTGGCCTTGAGATGTCTATATATGGTAATGTATCGCCAGTACTCTATCTTCTCAAACAAATATGTGGCGTAAAAAATGAACTTTGGCTTGAAAAATGTGTACTTCCTAGCCTTGGTCAGGAAACCCAAATCCAATGCATAGTTGAAATTCGACAAACCCTTGTTCAAAAACCTGAGATCATAAATCAACGAAGTCACATCTCCTCACAAGTGTAAGACAACCAATTAAACTAAAGACTCCAACACCATATATTGCCTATTGAGTGCACAACTATGATTCTATACTTAACACAAACAAGATATATTTATGCATATACAAATGATTGACCATATCCAGCATGTCTGGCTTCATCCCTCGACATGAGTGAGAAAATCTCAACAACAACTAGATTGATCTTCTGCAACATCATCATCACTCACAAGGGTTCATTAATTACCCACATCAATTTTATTCGGAAACCAGGCGAGGCAGATAACATAACATAAAGAAGGTAAGACTTAAACAAACTCCTTCAACAACGAGAACTTGTCGTTTCGACTCTACGCACAGGACATTCCCGACTTGCGTCACCGAGTACTACGACTTAACCACCTAACTCTACCCACCTAGTTGACGTACGGTCCGAGATTTTGAAAAACAATTTCAAAATGAAACCAGGCTCTGATACCAAATCGTCACGCCCCAAATCCGGTTTTGACCGGACTCGAGACGTGAACAAGGAAAAATAAAACGACGTTAAATAAAGTGAAATCAAATGCAATTAGATCTCAAGTTTTACTCCCAAAATAATAATTTCAATAAGACTAACGTGAGTCCACCGTTCAAAATACAGATAAAACAGGTTTAATGCAAAAACGATCAAGTACGTCTCTAACATGTCAATCCCAGACCCTCAACGAGCTCCCGAGCTCCGAGACATCCCGTAGGCATACTCAGCACTGAAAACTGTAAACAACAGTAAACCAAAAGGGAGGGGGGGAGGGGTAAGCTTACGCTCAGTAGGAAAAGTAGTAACGTGAAAGGATCCCCGTTTTACAACCCAAAAAAATAATATAATGAATTTATAAGTTCAAAGCTTAACACAATTAGTAACTCAAGGAAATTAACAGGAGAAAAGCTGGCTCACCAATCGAACTAACTAACGAACGAGCCACGGGAAAAAGATAACTCAAGCAACAAAAGGAACAACTAATGAGACACACGAGTGTCGAAAGATGGATAATCAAAACTGAATTAACACAATTAATCACAAAGTGGAAATAACACGATTAACCAACAAGATGCTAAGGTAAAGAGAACAATAATAATATTCAACGCTTGAGGGAAAAAACAGTAATTTAAGAAGATTAAGGAAAGGCGATGTAATCTTTGATACAATTACTAAAACGAAGGTATTTAAATATCACGCCAATAACTTAAACTACGATACTCCGATCCACCATTAGTTCTTGTGTCATCTCGGATTTCAATATTCCGATCCACAATACTCCTTGTGTCATGTCGGATTTCCCCTCGGTCCAGAGGAGACACATACGTCGGGTTACCGGAAACATCCATGAAGGGACACATATCGTCGGGATTATCGGAAATGTCCCCAAAGGACCATAGATCATCGGGGTGCAACATGATAACATCCCCGGAATGATCCCGCAGGACGCATACACTCGGGGCGAAGTAACAAGTAACCATAACCATCCCCGCAGGGTAAACAATCTCTCGGCTATGATACTACCCCACACCGGCTTACCCTCTTGGTGTAGGTACCATATCAGACCACGAGTAACCATCCCCGCAGGGTAAACAATCTCTCGGCTATGATACTACCCCACACCGGCATACCCCCTCGGTGTATGTACCATACCGGACCACAAATAATCATCCCCGCAGGGTAAACAATCTCCCGGCTATGATACTACCCCACACCGACATACCACCTCGGTGTAGGTACCATACCGGACCAACTCCTCTTAGATCGCCCACACAAGAGCGTAACATACTAAACGGTCGTAGAACAACCAAGGTTCAGCAATCCACAATCTTACCACAACACGTCACGATGGATTCATATAAACAATTACACTTACCGACATACTTACCAACCACGATCCATCGGTCTATCACTCACCCGATCATACCACTTGGCACAATCAATTACACTCAAACATTCATTCAAGCATTCGTTTGGGCATTCATTCAATCATTCAAACATTCATTCAACAATTCATATCTCAAGCATCACAATTTGTCCAGTTTAATTAGACTCTTATCTTAACCTAAAGACTAGGCAAGCGCGGCATGTGAGGCAATCACAAACAATACTAAGACTCATCACGGCTATTCTACCAGCACAACAATTTCCCAAGTATTGAAAGCGATTTAAACTAGTGAATCACATCCTACATGCATACTAGACACGTCCAGTTATTATTATAATTGAAATACGATTATTCTAGTGAATCACATCCTATATGCAATCTAGGACCTTTCCGGTTAGTATTATCCTTTAGGCATGCTATCAGCGTTATTTAAATTATCAGATGAGTTTAGTACTTTTCCCTACCTCAAGAAGATCACAACAGCTACGTCTCCTAGCTGCTGACGTCCGGGCCTAACTCCGGTCTTCTCAGGCGAAGTCCAGGTCTGGGTTTAACTCCGGTCTTCTCGGACGAAGTCCAGTCTGGGTTTAACAGGTAAACGTTCAATCAGTCCCGGTAGTCCAAAGGTCCTCAGAATTGTCCAAAACGTCCTTTAATTACCAATTTTAAGTCAAAATAAATAAATAATTATTTAATTAAATTATGTCCAACCCGGATCCGCGAACTAGACCCGAATCCGACCCGGTTAGACCCGGACCCGACCCCAGACCCGTTCCAGGGCGCAACGAAGAAGAAGCGTGAACAGGAAAGCGAGGTTAGGGTTGGGCTTGGGCTCGGTTAAGCATGGGCCTGGGCGCGCGTCAACGAACTGGGCCCGAGTCTGGCCCAGTTCCAGCCCAGTCCAAACTCCTTTTTTTTTTCTTTTCAAAACAAACACTTGTTGCAAAATCTTACCTTGTCGTTTCAAATTTCAAAAGATTACCCTTTTAAAATAAGTCGGGTTTTACAACCGCGACGTTAGGAGCCTCTCCTTGATTGCCGTCTTCGACGTCTTCTTCTTCCCCGGCTTCGGCGCCGTCGACTGCGCCGTCACCGACATTTTCACCGTCGACAATCTAGAGTACGAGCATGCTCTCTGGGACCCCAATTTGGGGGTTGTGATCGGGGATCTTAATTTGTCGACGGGTTTCACGGGAGCCATTTTTTGGGAATAAGCGTTGTGGCTATTGGTGTTGCAGCTGAGTTCTTATTGGAGTTAGTGACTGTGACTGAGTAATTGGGGACTGAAGAAGAGTGGAGGATAAGATGTGGATATTGGTGATTGGACAAAATCTCATCCAATGAAATTTGTGCCCTGAAATGGGATTTTGACACGCGACGAGTATTTCTCTCCCTATTTGAATTGCTTATTTTGGCTATGGTGATGCCACCTAGGCATGATAGTCTTGTGGTCTTCCTTTTAACTGCTCTAGATTTTTTATTGTCTAGTTTAACTTTCGATTTCCTAACGTGTTTAGACATGTACAGTGAAGACTCGCATATAAAAATTTAAAGTTTGAAGATCATGTGGTGGTTGTATTGAAATGTGATGTTAGCTTTTTAGATTGAACTGTGTTTTACAGTGTAAAACTTATGTATGAGGATCATGATTTGCAAGAATTCGAGCGGATGTTGATTGGATAGTTGATTGATATTTTGTAAAATTTATTAAATTCTGATTTAAAACAATAAATACTAAATAAATATGAAATAAAAGTGATAAAATAAGTTAACTAAAATGAAAATCAAAGTTGAACTTGTAATTAAAAAAATACCAAATAATATATTAATTAATTAATAAGTAGTACAATTTTATTGGATCTTCGCATTATGATCCTGGATCTTCTCATATTATGTCTTCAATAAAGACATCATTTTTGCGTGATTGACCATCTGTTCTTATTGAAGCGTGACACGTCCTTCTCCTACAATTTATTGTACTCGGTGTAGTACTTCTTAAATTTGTCATCTAGTGTGAGAATGATTTTTCCTTCTCATACTTTGCTTCGTCAATGTCGAAATGACTTGTACTTGGGTTGAAATACCCCTCCCCTTCCTCTTCGCAGTCTTCTGGACCAACAAGCTCTCTTCTACTTAGGGTACCACCTCTCTCGATCGGATCAGAGGATACCCCACCAGGTTGGGACTCACCACCGATAGATGTAACATGTTCATCATCGATGGGAAGTGAAGTGAGTGGGGTTG
Organism: Erodium maritimum; assembly: GCA_963921825.1. NCBI lineage: Eukaryota > Viridiplantae > Streptophyta > Magnoliopsida > Geraniales > Geraniaceae > Erodium > Erodium maritimum. Next base: position 124,594,860 of record OY997588.1, on the reverse strand, counting down.
AGCTGTAAGTACCGACCTCATCCAATCATCGCCATACAACCCCGATTGTGCCTTCCTCTTCCCAGAACTTGTTTTCGTGTTGCAATGGCTCGATCTAGTGATCGAGGTTGAAATGCTTTTGCTTGTTGGGTTTCGTTGTTTTTGTGTAAATGCTTTTGGTCTTCTCTTTGTATATTTCGTCGGTCCATCCGCTTTGATCATCATCCTTTGAGTTTCTATAAATGGTGATGTACCTCCGCACTCAAGGCGCCTGTCTGTTCAAATGATTCTGTTTGGCTTGCCAGGTAAAATCTTTTTGGTCAAAACCCCCCTATTTTCATAACTGTTTGGCAATTGTGCCCCAGAAGGAACTTCCATTTTGGGAGTTGTCCTTAATGGGGTTTTTGCTTGTGCGTAGCCAGATATGAATCAGGAGTGTGTCCACCTCAGGGATCCATTTGGTTCTTCTATCTGCTGTCGACTTCTTTACTTGTGCTGAGTCGAAGGAGGGCGACGTAGACGACATCCAGGTGATGTTGTTGTCGTCGACGTGTTATTGGTGGTATTGATTGGCCCCTGGATAGTCGTAATAGTTGATAGCGGGATTGTAAAGTGGGGGGTTGAAAGGTCGTGGTGAGAATGCACCTTGATTGAAAGGTGTTTGGAATGCACCTTGATTGAAAGTTGGCTGAAATATAACTGGGTTGAAATGCATTTAATAACATTTATAATAATAAAAAAAACTAATTAATGAAATGAAAGACGAGAGGTTGAAAATACTCGGGTTCCAATATTGTTGTAAGTATTGGTTGAAAGCGGTAGGTGTGTTCAACATCTCTTGAAAGTTGTCTCTTTAAGATGTATTAACCTCATCAGCCGGATTGACTTGCTCCGGCGTGTACACTTGTTATTCCGGTGAAGATGGTGGTTGAGTCGAGTCGTCGGATATTATTGATCGGATTTTTGAGAGAGAAAGTGGATAATTTGAGAGTTAAAGTTGGGAGAAAATTGATAGAAGTGTTGGTGGTTTGATGAATGGGGAGGGGTGTATATATAGGTGGGTAAAAATTAATTTTTATGTGTTTTCATATTTATTTTAATTAAAAAAATTAGCATTATCGGGTTGTTGAGGGAAACGGACCGATTTTTTTTCTTCTACCGAGTCACATGTCAGGCGTTGATTGACGCAGTGCGATACGCGATTCACAAAACCAGCGACACAATTGTGAGTCGAGGTTCGGCGTGCGAATCGCAAACCGCGTTTTCGTGGTTCGCGAGTCGCGCACCACGTTCGCCACAGCGTGAGAATCGTAATTCGTGATCCAGGTTGTGATGCGCACGCTGTGTGCACTCTTAGAGCTCGCATAAACGGTGCCGCCTTGAGTCAAAGATTTTTCAAGATATAATCACTTAATACTCTCTTTCTTCTTGAGGCATCAATAACAACATCAAAGGAAAATTGTGGTTTGTAGCGTGAATTAACACACAATCGCCTGATGAAATCGCCGTTGGACTATAGGAGGATCATCGTTTTGGACTTTATCGCCGCTGATCTGTGTTTACAACTGTACATGCTCTTAAACCAGACATATTTTTCAAAAATATTCACCATCTTTTTCTTTGATTATGATTACAATGATGTCTCATGGTTCAAAGCACAAATACAAAAACTTATGAACACCTGAATTTAGTGCAGCTTTCTCTGCATTATTGCATTCCAGAACATTGATTTACAAAAAAAAAACATGCCTTCAAAGTTTGTAATGAATGGATTGGAGTGTTTGATGCCAAGTCTTTTTGCACCAAGAAAGCCATATCCTTCATGTATCTCCCTCATCTTCAAGAGCTATAAACAATTATGTCCTGTGCCTAGACCTGCTAATGGCAACATGATCATGAGCTACATTGCAGAAAACTCAATCAACAACATGAAGAACAATAAAATCATCCAGTACATCAAGGTCATCAGTTCATGCTACTACAATCTACTGGTTCATGTGAATCTGGCTTGCTCAGTACCAAAGCAGTCACCATGTCATTTACTTGGATTATGTACTAATCAAGCTGCCTTACTCAAAAACTCAGAAAAAAATGAGCCACCTTTTAACTTAACAGTAACTAAGATTTAAGCTATGAATTACAGGAATGGGAATAAGAACCTTAGCTAAGAAATGGTGTTAAAGAAAGATAAAGATTCATAATGTAAAAAGGGAGAGCAGTAAGAACCTCTATACTTGACAAACTTCTGAAATGTCTTGATGTATGCCACTTCCATGGCCACTCCCCTTAATTGCATCAGTTTCATTCGCAGCTGAAGAGCTTCGAACAGTTTCTCTGGCTTCAACAACTGATGAGCTCCCATCAGATTCACATTCTTTCACGTCATGCTCAACAGAATAGAGTGAAACGCAAGGAACTATGTTCTCATGTGTGCTACTTCCATGATCAGTTCCCTTAACTGTGTCAGCTTCATCTAAAGTTGCGGAGATTTCCAGAGATTCACTTGCTTCATCCCCAAGGTTGGAGCTTTGAACAGTTTCTCTCACTCCACCGACTGAGGAGCTCCCATCACATTCAGATTCTTTCACATCATGCTCAATTCCAACACATTCAGATTCTTTCACAACAAGCTCAATCCCATCAGATTCAGATTCTTTCACCTCATGCTCAACGGTATAGAGTGAATGACAATCCTCTACACGGGTTTGGTCAGAGTCCCTCAAAATTTCTGTAAGTGTAAGGCCACTATGCTCTCCCAGCTGCATACTCATTTCAATGTCAATCTTCTCCTTCGTGCTTCCAGTGATGTCCTCAAAATTTTGACCCTGAGGCACCATAAGCTCATCATCCTCCACAAATGCACGGAAGTTCAATGAAGGTGGGATCTTAGAGAAGATTATCTCTTTAATGTTTCTTATAACTCCCTTGGTGTATGGGTTTTGATTCTTATCATATCGGTACCTGAAGTTCTCATAAGTAGTCTGGAATAAAATAAGAACCGCAATGAGATATACAAGGACTATGACTCTAGGAGATCAAATGTGCATAATATCTATTAATCTATGAATACTATAAAAGGGGAAAAAGAGATTACCTGGTTTGTGGTAACCAGATAGAAATGGAATGCTGTAAGGCCACCAACAAACCAGAAAGCCACAAAGCAGTACACTACGAGAAAATCTGACAGGACATCATTTGCCATAACCTTCCAGATACTACTTCCTTCTTCTAGAATGTTCCTCCAAGACAGGGCAAAAACATAGCTACACAAGATTGTTGATGTTGATACAAACATGAGGAAATACCTATAATTTCGCTGCAACCAAAATGAACATGTGAGACTTAGGATGTCCAAGAACTTTTGTTTCTTCAGACAGTGAAAAGAAAGAAGTTATAGTCTTATAGTTACCATTCCAATGCACTGACCAACCCAAGGACAGTGATGATCAAATCTCTCAACACAGTTGTTGCATACAGAACAGTGAGAAGCACGGGGAGGACGATAGAGCAAACAAGTATCACAATACTTCACTTTTACTGGGTGACCATTTATCATCACATCTTTTGACCGGGGTATTTTCAGATGAGGAGTTCTTCCATATACCCACTCCATGGATGGGGTTACCATATCATATTCTTCATCCAGTTCAGGAGGCTTTGAACTTCTAGGGACTATACCCGGATCTCCACCAGCAGTGAAGACAAGGAACATGACATCCTGTATAAATTTGGTATTCAAGTATCAGATACAGCAAGTCACTCTAGAGACAGTAAGGAAGAGAGGATGGCACTTGCTCTCATAAGACCATTCATTTTATCTTTAATTTGCCATGTTGATCAACTAGCAAGACATATTTACAGAAATTATTCAGTGTAAAGGAAGCACAGAATCAAACAAGCAGTAGCTCGGGACATAACTTTAAAAATGTCATGAAGTGGGGAATGTTTTTTGTTTTGGGGTACTTACCAGAACAGTGAGGAATGCCCCCAAAACCAATAAAGGAAACTCCTTGGTCTTGCCATGTGCAATCCTAGTATACATTTTAATACAAAATGCAATTCCAGGGCCAGCAATAAGTAGTATGGTCAAAAACAAAGATGCAACATCAGGACCAAACATTAGTCTTCCTCCACAAAAGAATCTCTGGGAAACCAAAGAAAACCTCCATTAGCACAGATATGATAATGCTAGTTCTGCACTAACATGACACTATTATGGATAGAATGTAATGAATTGAAGTTTTAAGAATATATCCAAATTTTCAAATTCTGAAATGGGAACATTGATACTTCAGTATCCATGATTACGGACTACTTTCAACATTCTGTGAAGGCAATTCATTAAGTCATAAGCATGACATTTTATATTTGTTATGCTGGTGGGTTTAGATTTTTTTGTTTTTGTTTTGTCAAGAGAAGCTGTTCTAAGCTCCTTTGACAGGCTCTCTATATAATAAGACTCAACAAATAAGGATTTTTGTAAACTTGAGCCAATCAAGCAAATTTGGCAGTTTTAGAACTAGTGCCTAGAATTAGATATTCACAATTAATATTACAGAAGCCCAATTGAGCTGCCAAGTATAAAAGACTAATTGAAATTACAGTTCATCAAAATAATACTTGTACTGAATCCAAGAGGACCTTAACTATGAAACAAAAACCAGTGATTGCCATTACCAAAAACAAATTAGCTTAAACCCATAAGAATGATAATCCAATTCAAAAAACAAGTGGGAGTTTCACAAAGTTAATAGATGATCCCTAATAACAACATAAAACATGAAATACCCAGTTCGATTCATGATAAAACAACCCCATTGAATCAACAAAAAGGAACATAAACAAAGAGAGGCACTCACATTACTTCCCTTCCAGCTCTGATAGAGCCTTTTGGGTTTGTTCTGGACATTGTTAGTCATAATAGTAAAAAAAGAAGAAGCTTTCTTTCAGTCAACCAATCGATCGTCCTCTACAAAACCCATAAACCAAAATGCCCCAAAAGCAACCCAGAACTGATCAAGCCCCAAACTTGCTTTCTGGGTTTGTTTGTAAACAGAGAACAAAACAAAATTGCTGAGAGAGAGTGATGAGTCGAGGATGGTTCCAAGAAACAGAAACCAGCCGCTTCTCTGCTCCAACCAGAAAAAATATGTATTTTAGACGGATTATACCAAGCCAAGATTCTACTTTCTCTCTCTAAAAATGTGTTCTTTAACACTCTAGAAATCTATACCCCGCTGTGCAAACGCTGGCAACAAACAACGAGTCGGAGGCGGATGCTTCAACTTTGTCGAGGCATATGCGCAGCTACTGATATGTTTTCATTTGTTTTGTTTTCATCAATTTTGATTTTCAATTTCACGGTTGAGTTGAGTCAGTGCAGTTGCTCCAGCAAAACGTGCCGTCCGTTATAATGGATATGCATATTCTCCTGAAAATATATTTAAATTTAATCCAATAGTTATTTAGATAGATATTATAGAGGTGAAATCGGCTACAAAACCACTCTTAACCTAAAAACTAGAGAACCAATCCTATCCATACACATATAACATCCAAGAGAACCAATCCTATCCACACACACATAACATTCAACATTCCTCATGATGTCACATCATCACCTCAATTTAACTCAAACTCACGCCACTTTCATCATTTCTCACACAAGCAAGGGCATAATTGTAAAAGCATGGTGCCATGTGGACAAGTGTCCATTTTTTTCTTCACCAATTCACTAATTTAATATTTCCCGATTCGTTTGAACTCCGATTAGCTTCAAACTTGCGCCAATATTTTTATTTTTTCAAGGGCTTTAAATCAAGATCAATCATGAATATATTTTGAAGCACGAAAATAAAAAGGTATATCGGAGTGATAAAAAAAATGTTGAGTGTTGATAAATCTTCACTAAAAAATGTTTTAAATCGGAGGTATCAAACTAGTGCCAAATATTGATAAAAACATGTACTAAGGTGATAAAAACCATGTTCAATTTTGATAATAAGTGTGATAAACTAATCATGATCAGTTTTGGAGAATGAGGTGATAAAACCAGTGTAGAGTGTTGATAAAACCAGTGTAAAGTGTTGATAAAACCAGAGCAAAGTGTTGATAAAAATTAGCCAGATATAATTTCTTTAAAAACCAGCCCCGAAATAATTTTTTTTTCGTGCTTTAAAAAAACCATGTGATGGGGATGATAAAACACACGTAATTGAATGATAACATAGTGTTTAGTGTTGATAAAACTAGTGTTCATAAACGTGATGAGGTGATAAAAACATTATCAGTTTTGGAAAATGAGATGATAAAACCAGTGTAAAGTGTTGATAAAACCAATGTAAAAGTGTTGATAAAACCAATGTAAAAGTGTTGATAAAAATTACCCAGACTTTTTTTATATAAAAAATCAACACCGAAATAATTTTTTTTTCGTGCTTCAAAATATATTCATGACTGATCTTGATTTAAAGCCCTTAAAAAAACAAAACTAATGACGCAAGTTTGAAGCCAATCGGAGTTCAAACGAAGCGGGAAAAATTAAATTAGTGAATTGATTAAAAAAAATAACATGATAGTTTTACTAAAAAACCTTTACCACTTACTAAAAAGTGCTGTTTTTTTTTGCAGTCAACAAGTCAACTACTCAATTGCATCTCATCCATCCATTCTTAAAATGGATGGCTTAGATTGGTTCTCTAGTTTTTAGGTTAAGACATGGTTTGTATTTGATTTCTCCTCAAATATTATATATTTTTTGTTTGAGCATACAAATGGATGTTATATAATTATGTTGTTTTATCTCTCCTTTGATTTTTCTTTTTAGATTTTTCAAAATAAAATAAATGTTTGGAGATGATTACAGGAACATTTGTTCAGCTTTATATTTCGTATTTTGAAATGTTTATGGAATGATACAAACTTTAAAATTTTAAATTTGATATACACTGTTGGGGAAAGCCCCTAAGATCGAGAAAGTAGCCCAAATTTTTTTCTTTTTTTTATAAGCTAAAATTTATTAAAAAGCAAGTGTTTTACAAGACAGTAAAACGCTGCCAGAAAACGATCCTAAAAAGGAATCATTTTCTCAGACCATAACAGCTACAAAGAGCATAAACAAAGAAACAAAAATAAACCCAAACAAAAACAAGACAAAAGAAGATCACGTCCTCCTTGTCTGCATCCTAGCCGGGTTTAAGCACATAAACCGATTAGAAATTGAAACAGGGATTAGTGCTTTTTCTGCAATCGGATCAACATCCTCTTCCTCACTATCCTCAACATCCTCCTCAACTTGCGGGACGTCTAGAGAATTGCGCTGGTCAAGCGCCAGAGCACAGAGGTCAACAACCTTTCTCCCAACTTTCGTGCAATAATTCCAATTACCCGAACTGTCCTTCTTAGCGATATCCACAATGAAGCTTCCCAAATTGCCTCCTTTATCAGCAGAAGTTTTAGCTCTTGTCTGATAAAAAACGGTTGGAGGGATGATCGCGTTTGACTTTTTAGGACGACCACGTCTTTTTGGTTGAGCTGTAACGCTATTTTGAAGAGACGGCCACGCATAGTCTGACAAAATGGGCTGACTACCCAAGCCCATGATCGCTCCTGGCCCAGTTGACAGCTCAGTTAATTAAAAACCTTTGACAGCCGAACCCATTCCAGCGCATGAATTGGAAAGGGATGGGCTAAGTATGGGGATGGGCTCTGAAAAAGGCGCAGGCCCAGACACAAACCCATTAGTGGGTTGAACCTGCTCTGCCGCGTCTTCTTCGTTCAAAGCCTGCAAAACCGCTTACGACTGTAAGTCATTCACGCCGAGAGAAGCGGGATTACGATCACACGAAATCAGGGGATCTGATTGCGACACCAAAACCGGATCAGCCAACCCGCCATCTACGCGATTCTGGTCAGCTCTGAGCTGTGCGCAAAGAATCTGGACACGCTCCTCTGAGAGCCAGAGAGAGCTCGGAGGACGCATTCGAGATCTGTTCCGGCGACGAGACCACCGGGCTCCCACCTTCAGTCTTCTCAAAGCGATCCTCGACATTGTTACCCTTCTCCCCTACTCCTGAAAGTCCGATGCTCTGTTTTCCGAGCGGAACAGAGTCACCCAACGGAGCTTGGCATCCATCTCCTTTGAACCGAATTATTGAACCAGGTCGAGCAATAGCTACAAAGAGAGTGTGTCCTTTGAATCTGAAACCACTGAGGACCTCAACTGCTTTCAAAGCCGAAGCCTGCAACCTAAATTCCGCGAAGCCGAAGAACCTGCCCTTCCGGTTCGGTCTCTTAAGGACTTTTGCAGAGAGCACCTCGCCAAACTTCCCCAGAGAGCTCCGGACCCAATCCGCAGAAGTATCAAAAGGAAGATTAAACAAGAAGATCTTACAACCCTGTTTTGACGCCCTGAATGATTCTTCGATGTCGGGACGAAAAATCTCCGCTTCACCGTGATCAACAGAAAGAGACGTCATTGACGGCCGCCCCATCGGACTCGACCTTTCCTCAGCCGAGGCAGGAACAGACTTGTCCTCAGTCGTGACAGGAACAAAACCAGCCGAGCCCGACCCTATGTTGGTCCCTGATTTGTTACTCATCCTCTCCTTTTGCTCAGACGAACGCTCATATGAAACAATGGAGACATAAGATTTGTACAGGTTGAGAAGCTCTGAACAGAAGGAAAGAAAAGGAAGCGGCTCCTGTTTCTTTTCTGTCTGACGACCTCGCCGGTGAGCTCTCGGCATAAAGAAAAGTCCCTGTTTGGTTTGGAATGATAAACAGATGTATGGCATGCAAATTTTAGTAGCCCAAAATTTCATCAGATATAGGCGTATCAAAACCATCGTAAGAGAATCCTATTAGGCAACCTAGGACACATTTTAGAAACCAAATAGTCGGGAACAATAAAGCAAACACAAGAAGACTTATACCATGTCGGGTGGTTATCTTGAGCCGTTGGGGTTTCTTGGGTGACCCCTGCCCGAGGAAAGCGAACCGAACAAATAGGCCCCTTTGGGATCCAATGGGCTTCCCTCTTCCTACACGACCATAGCCTTGGAGCTCGATTCTTGATCCCCCTAATGTCATGTTGGATCCAGGCTGACATCTAGAAAACCAAAATTTTGCTTCTTCAGTTAGGCTTTCATAACATGGACTTGCTTGGCCTTCTCCCTCGCCAAATCTTTGGCATTCTTGAACCGGCGCGGCCCGAGAAGGGAGGGTAGGCTTGGTGTTGTCCTATGCTTCTTCTTCTTCTTCTAGAACAAAGACTATCGGGGTTCCCGAAAACCCTCCTCGGAGAAAGGAGAAGGTAATAATAGAAGCGGTGGGGGTGACGGCAGTGACATAAGGGGTGCCTGGAGTGGTGGCATGGGCGTTGGAGGTAATGATAAGAGCACCCAAGGTGGTGGAAAAGTAGGAGGGTTTAGTGGAAGAGGCGTTCAACCGGAGTCATGACCCGTGTTAGGAAGGATTTTGATCCGGGTGATTCCTAAGGACACCTCCGACCTCACCATACCCTAGGGGTGTCTAAAATTGGCTTATAACCCAATCCACCCGGTCAACCCGTCCCACCCGGCCCTAGTGGGTTTGCCCTCATGGGTTATGAGGACGGATCTGGGTTTAGAAATACCAAACCCGGAGTGAGCGGTCCGAGTAGTGGATCCGTGTCATGGTTTCCTATATAACTCGGACCACATGTATATGGTACAAGTTCAAGGCCTAAGGCCACGCTCTTACAATTTTAATTATTTTTGCATATGAAGATAAAGATTGATGGCTTGAGATTTTGAAGATGATTACCAATTTTGTAATAGAACATGTCGTAGTTTTGTGTTGAGTTGAACTCATCTTTTGTAATCGTAATCTGTTTTGGGTCAACTTGAACTCCCTATTTGACGTTTGTAATCCTTGAACCGTTGATAAAGTTTTAATAGGGTATAGAGTTTTTTCATCATTATGAAGTGAGCAAATTGAGAGCTTCTATGCACTCTTTGATGATTTTACAATATTTTTTTGGATAATGAAAAAAATATTTAAAAGTATATGTATTACTACTTACGGTTAATGTGATCAATTGTTAACAAATTTGGATAGGTTGGATTCAAAGGCTCCCTTTTTGGGCCTGGAGCCGGGAGTAGGTTAAATTTTTTGAACCCGGTCACTTTGGGCCGGTTCAAAAAATTTGGCCTCAGGGCTGGGGCCCAGCCCATGGACACCCCTACCATACCCATACAAGCTGCTTCTTGGTCCTTGGATAGCCCGGTAGGGTCTTGAGCAAAAGTTGGAGCATTAGGTAGGACTTTGGTCTGAAGGAGGGGCAAATTCTATCGTAATGGTAGAGGTGGGGTAATCTAAAAACCCAAAGAGATCCTCGACGGTGGTGGCGATGACAAAGTAAAGGGATGACCCCCGGGTCGTGCAGAAAACTCCTACCTCATCGAAAGTAACGTCGACCTTACTTCCTAATCCATACGGAGGAAGCCATCCACCCATAACCCCAATTGGGCTTTGATGGTTAGGTCATACTGAAGAGCGTCCCGATCCATCCCTAAGATGACTATCATGTAGCCGTGGCTGACATGACCCAAATGGACACCAGAGATAGAACTCCGATAACTTTTCGTACTATAGACGGATCATGAAAGGAATCGAATACTCCTCAAATCGTAGTAAGACGTGACGCCAGAGAAGTCGGGTTAAATCGATCTCATCCCAGAGCCACAAAAACTTCTCCCAATCCCAACGATGGGGTTAGTCCCCTAAAGGCACCTGAGTTCCCAACGTTGTTCCAATAAGGGTCCGCATTTTAGATGTCATAGCCTCCGCTAGTAAATCGAAAGCACGAATCAAGATCTGTATGGTCCGAAAAACCTACGCTTCAGGCTGCATACGAGGCGGTAGAGGCGAGGAGGATCGACCATGAAAAGTCCATGGTTCCTCGTCCCTAGATCCCCTTCATCATCTCCCAGGTAGGGAAGAAGAATTCGCAAATCCGATCAGTGAGCCGTTGCACCACCAGGCTCTAGATGTCCTAGGTTGTTGTCATTAGGCCACCAACGCCTTCGGGTTGAACCACTTCTCGGTGCAGAGGCATCTGAAAAACCGATATCATCCCATTAGAACCTTGATGATCTCATCCTCTTCCTCGTCGTTCATGGACAGTGAAACATGATCATCCGATGCTAAAGAGACTCTAACGACGAGGTAGTAGCAAAAACGAGTTATGGATTATTAGCCTGAACCTAATAATAGATCCGGAGGAAGAGGATAATGAAGGACAAATGAGGGGAGGAAAAGCCGAAGGAGAGGGAGACCATCCTCCGACTGTAAGATGGTGGTGGAAGTGGCGCACCGTTTCCTAAAGAAAATCTTAAAACTCGATCACTAGTCGAGAGACAACAAAAGGGCATTTAGAAAAAAACTAAATTCATATCTTTAAACATATTCAATAACTACTCTATCTAAAATGAAAATCCTAAAACTCAATCACTAATCGAGAGACAACAAATAGGGGCATTTAAAAAAAAAACTAAACACATATCCTTAAACAGATTTATTAACTACTTTATCCAAAAAAATTAATGGAACTTAACTTTTCATAAAAGAAAAAAAAAGATAACATTCTAAGGTTATTTTCATCTCATTATACTAAAAATTCTTGATTCCCTAACTATAGTTTGTTGCACCTTACTATCGTAACTATGAGTAACTATGAGTTTAGTTGCACTTTAGTACCTATAGTTAGTTTCTGTCTATTTTCTATCGAAATACTTAAAAACTCCATAATACCCCTCACAAACAGTCAAATTTTCAAAAGAATGTCATTGGTTTTCAAAATTTCTTTTTATTTATTTATTTTATAAGAATACGTTTTTTATTTCATAGAAATTAGATTTCATTTTGAAAAAATAGTTTTACTTTTGAAAATCTATTTTGTTTTATAAAATCAGTTTTTTATTTTAAAAATCAATTTTATTTAAAAAAATCAGATTTTATGTTAAAATATCATAATTTATTTTCTAAAAACCTGTTTTTATTTAATATCATTCAATGTTTTATTTTGTTTAATTTTTTCAGTTTTATAATCAGATTTTTATTTAAATAAGGGCTAAATACATTATTGTACCCTTATGTTCGGTCCACGGACGTTTTTGTACCCTTATAATTTTTTTTATTACATTTGGGTATCCTAATGTTCTGTCCACGTACGTTTTGAGGCATTGGGTTAAAAAAACTAACAGAAGAAAATTAAATGACTATTTTACCTTTTATCATTTTAGTTGACTTTTGGCTTAAGAGTAAAAAGGCTATTTTATCCTTTTCAGTATATTTAATTTTTATAACATTTTAATTAATTATTAATAAAACCATTCATTTCTTTACTAATTACTTGTTTTTTTCTTCTTAATTTTTTGTCTATTATTTTAATAAACCCGTTTTCTAATTAATTTCTTTTCTAATATTTTAATTCTTTTTAAAATTAAAGTAAATTTTTCTTTCTTTTTTTATTTAATTAATTATATTCATTCTTATTTATCTTATGGGATTTTCATTAAGGAAAATCTAAAAATAATCATTTTTAATAATCTCTCTAAGCCCTTTTTTTTAGAGAATCTCTCTAAGCCCTTCGTGTCCTTCTTAGTAGATAAATAAGAATGAATATAATCTTCAACACAGATATTTTCAGTGCTCAACACAGACTTAAAGATTAATCTGTAATTCATGTCATTTCTACATATTTGCAGACATCAACCACAAAGAACAAAAATTCATTTCCATCGATTTGCAAACAATACAATATTTAAGGACCAACTCAATTAAAAACTCAAGCTTATAGTTGAAGGCCCAATTATGATTATATTCTAACACACGCCCTCACAGACAAGCCCGTTTAGAGGTTTGGAGGCGAATTATTTAGAAGAGAGAGATGAGCCCATTGAGAAGAGTGATAAGGGCTAGCCCATTTTGGGCAAATTTGATAAATAGAGAATACATTAGAATTTTTGTAGAGAGTGGGGTTTGAACCCGGGTCCGTGAGGTGCCAAGCTCTGATACCATATTAGAGGACCAACTCAACTAAAAGTTCAAGTTTATAGTTGAATGCTCAATTATAATTATATTCTAACATACAAACCAAATCTTATAACCAAAAACAACACAAGGAACCAAATCTTAGTACTACGCTTAAGTCTCAGATGCACACAGAGCTCGAAATCTCAAAAAATCTTGAAAATCTCTACATCCCCCGCGTGGGCTCTAGCGAGGTCCAGACGTGCCGCTCGAGTGAGGTTTCGGCTCATACACACACGAAGATCAGATTTGGAAGCTGGAGAAGAGACCTCCTTTTGGATATTTAAGACCTCCGATGTTGTAAATTGAGTCGACGTCCATAGGTATCACCGGAGAAGACGACATATACGGAGCTCAGATCTGGTAGTTGGAGAAGACCATGTTGTTGGACTGTAATCAGGCCGCGTTGCTGGTGTTTTGGTTCAACCTCGTCGGAGAAGACACAATCACGCTCGAGCCTGGTTGTCGGTGGTCTCGCCTCGCCGATAAATCTTATTCTAGGACCGATTGAGAAGAACACAACAAGATTGTGAAATATAAATTTTCTATATAAATTTTCAGAAGAAATGTAAGCTGAAGAAGTTTCGTCAGCAATAAAAAGGAAAAAAAGCACTAAGCCTAAACTATCTCTCAAGAGCCTTCCCTAAATTAGAACAAAGTGATCTGATGAACGTCTCTTTTGAGCATCCACCCGAAATATCAAAATTTGCCTGCAAATGTAACAAAGGTAAAAGTCTCACGTATCTCTATTTCATGACAGAGCGACACGATATCAAGAATATCGTTCATTTACATGATAAGATCAGATAATATGGTCTTCATACTGCTTAATATTAACGATCTACACGGACATGCAATTGATGATCGGGAAAGCATAAAAAGCAAGTAATAAATAAATAAGGAAAAAGGGAATGAGATTAAATAAGGGTTTGTTTAAATTTTACTTAGGGATATTTTCGTTTTTAAATTTATAAAAAACCTAATTTTCCAATTTTAAACTATACAACATATTAAAAATATATATATACCATATTTTGAGGCATACTTGCTTAAATTTCCCTATTAAAATTCCTTTTTAGATTATCCTAAAAAAAGTGATGATGATCAAATTACTTGACCAACTTTAAGGATCATTTAATTGAGTATGACCCAAAGATGATTAAATAGAAACACTTTACGCTTGGTCCACCGTAGCCTTTTTATCCTCCCTCCACCGAGCCCTCTTTTAAGGCAGAAAAAACAACATATTTGGGATCAAAATGCCCGAAGCAGAGTTGTATTGCTATTGCCTACGTAAAAGTAAAAGGTAGGTCTGGTTTGAAATGGAATGACCAGGGCCAGGCCTCTACTCTTATCCAGAAAGTTTATTTTTGGAACTCTTACTTATTTTTCCAAGTTTAAATTATATTTCACGTAAAAAATAATGATTTATCTAAGATTTGATGCGTACTTTTTTTTGTCACTAAAAAATAATTGTAATAAAAGACTTAAAGACATGAGGTTAATGAAGGACCACTTGAAATTTTATCGGAAAAAATATAATAATAAATGGTTTTAAATGAAGCTGACTCTATTAACGTAGACTGTAGTTGATATTAAAACTGTCAATACACTATCATACTAAGTTTTACTCATTGTCGTATTCAAGTTGTTAGCTAGGTAATGAATTAAAAACATTCTTTAATTTTCCTTTTTATCTATTTTAATATTTTTGTTATTTTTTATTAGATCCCTTTCTCACAATGCTATGGTATAGATGTATTATTGGTTTGTCACTTAATTGAATTTATTACACCTATATCCTTATCATCGAGTTCTATGAACGAATATTTTGGGGATGAATATTACACGATTTATTTGTCAAGTTGAATCAAGATTGACGATTGAATAGTGATTTGATTATATATGTTCAGAATTAGGTATTCATAAGTATAGTCGATAGCACTTTTTTAGATGTTTTAAAAAATAACACTATAAATATGTATAACCATTAACATTAGATTCAGTTACATAAACTATTCCATTAAAGTACTAGTTTTTATTTGAAGATACTTTACAACAGAAATAATAATAATAATAATAATAATAATAATAATAAAATATTAGTTCAAAAATGTATAGATCGGCCCCTGAAATGGCCCAGCATCAAAATATTCTTGTGAACCACTAAGCAGTGGTGCCAAGCTCCATTACAAGCAAAGGCAAGGCGAAGACGCAACACGCCACCTGTTCTTTGGATAAACTCTCCGGCGAAGAAAATATGTCAACACCCACTCTTAAGTCAGCAACTACTCGTCTATATCTCCGCACCCCTTATATATTTCCCTTTCTTATCTCCTCTCACCCTAAACCATTTATTCTCTCTTCATCATTATCCCATCAGATCAAAGGTACTTTTTCCCTTCTTCTTCCGATAAAATCTGCCTAATTACTCTGTGTTTTCATCTGGGCACGGTTCAATTTCAGTGCATTTTACTTCAGTCACTGATATTTCTCTCCTGTGATTGCCTGATTTTGATGGGTATGTACTAAAAGATGAAAAAATTGAAACTTTGTACTCAACTGTCCCTCCTTTTGTTGGGTTTGACCTTAATCTTGGTTTTGGTGATGGAGCTTCTTTGTTAAGGATTCTAACTAATCATGTGATGAGCCAAAAATATGATCTTTGTCGCTTTTTTATGTGTGGTCGGACTGTAACTTGATTATCTGCTGGTTTATTCTTTTGAATAGGCTGCCTGGATAGTTGAATGCAGTGAAAAAGACAATGGGTTCATTGATCTTTCTGTTAGTTGGGATTTTTTATGTGTGTCAATGTTGTGCTGTTGGAGTTGAAGCAAACCAGACAGCAGAGCTTTTTGTCAATACTTCTGCAGCCTCAACCAGGAAGGTTCCAGATACACTATTTGGCGTATTCTTTGAGGTGAGCTGACTGATTTGCTACAATGAAAATTACCTTTTCGTTTCGCTTTTGGAACTTTTGATGTTTATGTTCTTGTGTAAACTCTTTCTATATGGTGGAGTGAGCTTCAAATGCATTTTGGTATCTGTTTTAAGTTTATACATGCTCACTTGGATGCATGTACACTTTATACTGGCTTGTTTAAGTTCCTCATTCAAGTTGCCAAAAATGGATTTCTGTTTATGTGTGAATTTCTTCCTAATTACATATCATTTCCAATATTTGATGTAGTTCTTAATTGATTCAATGTTTTGGTTTGTTATTTGATCTTTATGTATCCATTTTGGTTGGCTAGTACAAAATACTCACTGGCGATTGATCTTCATCTACTGCAATATTTTTCTTGCAGGAAATCAACCATGCAGGAGCTGGTGGTCTGTGGGCAGAGCTCGTAAGCAACAGAGGTCATTTTTAGATCAAAAAGAGCATTTTGTTTCTCTTCATTTCACTGCTTTTTGGCATTTAGTTTAAAACGTATTCTATTTAATTGAGTGATGCGCAGAAATTTTGGACTTATGGGTACTTCCTATTTTGATGGTTCGTTTCAGGCTTTGAAGCTGGGGGTCCTAATGTTCCTTCAAACATTAATCCTTGGTCTATAATTGGGGATGAGTCCTCTATATTAGTATCAACAGACCGCTCGTCATGCTTTGAACGTAATAAGATTGCACTTCGGATGGAGGTGCTATGTGACACCAAAGGTTCTAATGTCTGTCCTGTTAGGGGAGTTGGAATTTATAATCCAGGGTTCTGGGGCATGGTGAGAACTAGTTGACTCGGCATTGCTCTTCATTTTTCTCATTTCTTTTTTGCACGAGTTCAAATTGGAATCTCATGTGTAATCAGAAATCCCTCACACTTTCAAATGATTAATTTTGGTATTTACTTCTTTCAGAATATTGAGCAGGGGAAGACCTATAAAGTGGTTCTTTATGTTCGATCATCAGGGTCAATTAATGTATCTGTAGCATTAACAAGCTCAAATGGATTGCAGACACTAGCTAAGGCATACATAATGTGAGGACATAACTTGAATGTTTTTTTTTAGTATTCCATGTAATTGGTCACTCTATACCAGCATAGTATTTGCATCTTTTGAGTATGTAATTTCCTCTTGCAGAGCTTCTGCTTCTGATGTTTCAAACTGGAAAAAAATGGAGGTTCTATTGAAAGCCAAAGGAACTGATCCTAATTCAAGACTACAATTAACTACAACCAAAAAGGGGGTCATATGGTTTGACCAAGTATCTGCCATGCCCTTGGACACATATAAGGTATTTATTTTTCTCTGAACTAAGTTAGTCACCTGACATATGAAGTGTGTATGCCAGAGCAATGAGTGAAGGTATACAAAGAGACCCGATTTACCAGCAAGTTTGTTTTTTTTACTGATTGTTTCCACATATCCATGTCACCGAATGCATGGTTTTATTGAAAATTTCCTCTTTTTTTTCTTTTGATGTGAGGAGATAGACTACATTTAACATTGAAGTACATCACCATTGTCTGTTTAGAAATCATCCGTTAAAGATATTAAATGATTCCAGACCACCAACGAGAGGCCTTATGGTATGATAATTCTTATTAACGTATTTCTGATTTGTATGATGACCACTCAAATACGGACATAGCATCCTATAACCATACCTGATGCATGTTTTGCTTGTTGTACCGCCTTTTTGCATACACATACAAGTAATTGCTAAAATGCTTATTTGCAATTCTATTACCTTTATCTTGTACAGGGACATGGCTTTCGAAGTGAACTTGTCGAAATGGTAGCAGAACTAAAACCTCAATTTTTCAGATTTCCAGGTAACCATGAAATTTTAAATGAAATGAATTACCAATTCCATTTAGTTTTCAAAAAAAAAATCCATTTAAATTGTGAAATTTTCATTGAAGACTAACAATAGTTTGCTATCAGATTTAGTTAGTGCTTGTGTTGTTGAAGCTCAAATTGCTTAATTCTTTTACCCCTTCACTTTCTTGACCTCACTTAGAAAAGGGAAAAAGAAAGAATACACATACATACTTAACAATGTTTATGCTTTTTATGTTCCTAAGTCTATTACGTACATTTTGGCCTGCCAAATGTTGCACTATATTTATTTACATTCGCCTCCTACCTGAGAAGTGTTATTGTTTTATTATGCACCAGGTGGTTGTTTTGTAGAAGGTGATTGGTTAAGGAATGCATTTCGGTGGAAAGAAACTGTAGGGCCTTGGGAAGAAAGACCTGGGCATTTTGGTGATGTTTGGATGTACTGGACTGACGATGGTCTTGGTCACTTTGAGTTTCTTCAGGTACATTTGCATGTACTTAGACTATATGCTTCATTGATATCGAAGTTGTGACTCAACTTTTCCCCCACTTTTTGTCCATGCACAGCTGTCAGAGGATCTTGGTGCATTGCCAGTGTGGGTTTTTAACAACGGTATCAAACACAAGCTACATACTCTATTAATTCCTTAACCTGTTTTCCCTATTTGTTTAATTTATTTCTGATCTCATCAATTTTTCAGGGATAAGTCATAACGATCAAGTGGATACTTCCAGCATCTTACCTTTTGTTCAAGTATGCCTACGAATCTGTTGCTTCCTATTGACATGATAATTTGTTTGGCTTGATTTTATAAAACAAAGCAAAAATTGAAATCCTTTTCTTTAGGGTATTTTCTTGAAAAGATGCTCAGCTTTTATAATAATTTAAACACTACGAGATTACAGATATAGTGATCAATATAAATTGCAGTCATTTTGATGCAAAAATAAGCACATCAGTTTGGTAATGTTTATTTTGACTTCAGGAAGCCCTTGACGGAATTGAGTTTGCTCGAGGTGATTCTAATTCTACATGGGGTTCTCTTCGGGCTGCCATGGGACATCCAGAACCTTTTGACTTGAGATATGTTGCTGTTGGGAACGAGGATTGTTGGAAAAAGAATTATCGAGGTATACATGTACCCATAGATTTTTTTTATGTATCAAGATTAAGGCTCAAGCCCACCCCTTAAGTAAAAGGAGGTCTATTTTTACCACTTGACCAAACAAGAGTTGGTGAGAGATCAAAGAGGCCCAACCGAAGTTGGAGATAGAATCCCAAAGAGGCCCATCCAAAATTGGAGAGAAATAAGGCTTTAGAGATACCACTGCCAGGCCTTGAACCCTGGTCTCAAAGGCCTAGTTCAAGTGCAACCAAGCGTTGGTTACTTGTTGCAATAGACGAAGATGGATATGAACAAAAAGATTGATAACTGTACTTTTGAATGATCAGGAAATTACGTCAAGTTCTATAATGCCATAAAACAAGCATATCCCGACATCAAAATCATCTCAAACTGTGACGGATCATCTCGACCGTTGGATCATCCGGCAGATTTCTATGATTTTCATGTAAGAATCTTAACACCGTCAATCATTGCAAATCCTCTCTCATATTATGTTTCATTGATGATTAGGTCTATACATCTGCCAACAATATGTTCTCCATGACTCATCAATTTGATCGAACATCACGTATCGGGCCGAAGGTGTGGTGACATTCTGACATATATAGTTTCTATATCTGCGAATTTAGATTGGATTGAATTATTCTGATGCTTGTATTCTCCAGGCTTTTGTGAGTGAATATGCTGTTACTGGGAAAGATGCTGGCAAAGGAAGTCTTTTAGCTGCACTTGGTGAAGCTGGGTTTCTCATTGGGGTGGAAAAGAATAGGTTCGCCGCACCTGTAAATAGTTTTGGGAGAACTCCTTAAACCTGCCTTTATGAATTGTCCACAAACGAAAAAGTACCCTTTGAAAAGAAATATGAACTTTAAAGTACCTTTTATTTGCAAAATTGTACACAGGTGGATTTCGGTTAGTTTTTTTAAATGACTATTTTACCCCTACACCTTTTGAAAAATAACAAATTTGTCATAATAAATAAAATTTATTTATTTATGTTTCATTTGAAGGGAAATGTTGTCATTTTGAAAACAAATCAATCCATTTTACGGAATTTTCCTTAAGTGTACACTGTACAGCGTTTCAAACAAAGGGTAGTTTAAAGTTCATATTTTTCATAAGGTAGTTTTACGTGGGTGGCTCATCGAGGTAGTTTTATAGAATTCCCCCAATAATTTTGTACATTCTTATACTTTAGACTAATAAATTTCTTGTTATACAGTGATATCGTTGAGATGGCAAGCTATGCACCATTGTTTGTGAATTCCAATGACAGGCGGTACATTTTATGTCTTATCCTCTATGGCTGTATTAAATGTTTAATGGTTATTAATTACTGAGTAAAAAAAGTACATGTTGATAGGTGGAACCCGGATGCAATAGTGTTCAACTCCTCTTATCAGTATGGAACTCCCAGCTACTGGATGCAGCATTTTTTCAGGGAGTCGAGTGGAGCTCTCATTCACGATACAAGACTCCATATCAACTCCTCCAACTCACTTGTTGCCTCTGCAATTACTTGGCAAGACTTGAAGGATGGCAAAAATTACCTTCGAATAAAGGTTTTGTATTTCACTCACATTGAAACTTATCTACAACTTTCTTTGTATGCATACACTGATCCGTTGTTAAATTCAGATTGTGAACTTCGGGAGTAACACGGTGAATCTTAGGATTTCTGTTGATGAACTGGAAGAGAACAGTATACAGGTGTCGGGGTCATCAAAGACTGAGCTCACATCCGGCAATGTGATGGACGAAAACTCCTTTGTTCATCCTTACAAGGTATGGACATATCTGTTTCACCACAAGGTTGAGTTTGTTGGGTTCTGGGTTGACGAATAATATGGAAGACGATTAATATGCAGGTGGCACTGGCAGTGAGCGGACTTGAAAATGCAGGGGAGGACATGGACGTGGTGCTGTCTCCGCATTCATTGACTTCACTGGATTTGTTGAGAGGAGAGTCCATGGATCTCAGGCTCTCCAAAACTGAGACCACCTCCAAGTCCAAGTCCTCTTTTTAGACTACTGTAAATGTAATTAACTACTCTGTGTTGGATGTTTAGCAATAATAATAATCTCTTCTAAGTTCTATCACATGAAAATGTTCTGCTCAAGCTTTTTTGCAAAAGGGTGAATTGTTTATTCTTTCTGAGAACAGAAGATGGACCAATAGGGATGGAATTGTGGGAAGCAAGAATATGATCCTGCATTCCACTACCCGTATCTCTCTCTCTTTCTACTTTTATTGATCTGTACTTATCCACAAGCTAATCTGCATTGATTATAACTTAAGCTCACTCTAATTTACTGAGATTTTGCACTAATCAGATTGCTTAATTAGTACTTTACATCCACTACTTAACCCGTTCTTCCTTGTCTTTAGCCAAGTAAGTGGGAGATGGGACTTCTTCACCCAGTGTCTGAGGCCAACGAGAAAAGCCCATTCGGCTCTCTCAGCCCCTCAGAATTCTACGCTCGTCACTGCGTCACTCACTCTTCCGATTACGTCACCGATTCCCGGGGTTTTCGGCTCTTCACTCAGTCGTGGGCCCCGCTTCCTCCAGCCAAGATCGTTGGCATCGTCGCCGTCGTCCACGGCTACTCTGGCGAGTCCAGCTGGCTCCTCCAGCTCACCTCCGTCCTCTTCGCCAAGTCCGGCTTCGCCGTCTGCGCCATCGACCTCCCCGGCCACGGCTTCTCCGACGGCCTCCGCGCATACATCCCCGACATCAACCCCTTGGTCGCCGAGTGCGCCAGCTTCTTCTCCTCCTTCCGCGCTCGCCACGCCCCCTTCCTCCCCGCCTTCATCTACGCCGAGTCCTTCGGCGGCGCCGTCGCGCTCCTCCTCACGCTCCGCCAGAGGGGAGCCTGGGACGGCCTCGTCCTCAGCGGCGCCATGTGCGGGATCGGCGGCAGGATCAAGCCGCCTCGGCGGATGGAGCAGGTGCTAGGGTTCGTGGCGTCGGTGGCGCCGACGAGGCACCTGCTGCCGACGCGGTGGCCTATGGTGGACCTGGCGTACAAGATGGAGTGGAAGAGGAAGCTGGTGGCGGCGAACCCGAGGAAGGCAGCCACGGTGCCGAGGGCTGCGACGGCGCATGAGCTGCTGAGAGCGTGCAGGGAGCTGCAGGACAGGTTCGGGGAGGTGCAGGTGCCGTTGCTGATCGTGCACGGCGGAGACGACGTCGTTTGCGACCCGCAGTGCGCCAAAGACCTCTACTGTTTCGCGTCGAGCAAGGACAAGACGCTGAAAATATATCCTGGAATGTACCACCAGCTGATCGGCGAGTCCCAACAAGACGTGGATCTGGTTTTTGGTAATATTGTAGATTGGCTTCAAACCAGAGCTCACCAAAATGCTAAACATAGACATCACTAACAAAACAATTAAATTGCTCAATAATTATGTATGAACGATAAATATGCAAATTACCCGTATGTTGTTACTTTTTTTCTTGCCAAAACAAAGCCTCAGGAGAACTTACAAACAAGAAAAACCAATATATAGTCCTCAACCACAACAACAATGGCTACACAGCCAACAACCAGGATGAGTCTAACACATCCTATACACAGAATCTCCCCCATTAAGCAAACTACAAACAAGATGAATACAGAATCATCCAAACCAAAGGTCTATGTACCCTAACATACAAGCTTGAAGATCAACAAAACAAGCAACAGGATGGAAACAGGGCACATCCAAACCTGAACAAAAGACCAACAGAGCCAACAAAGGCAACCCAACATCTAAAAAACCATAACAACAGATCTAATATCAAGATAAACCAATGAAGACCAACAGTAAAAAATCCAAAGAGAGAAAACCCCTTCAGTGCAGCAACAAAGAAGTCCACATCAGAATCACTACTCGCAGGTCACCACCTCTAACACCCGCAAGGACAGGCACCTCCAAACCCTAAATCTAACCTGAACTCCACTTCAAACAGGGCCCAAAGCCGAAATAATGTACCATTTCACTAAGGCTGTGCAAGAGACAACAATGATAACAAATAACTGATTTTACTATATTACATCATATCACCAAGTACAACGTATGTACATGAAAAACATATTTATTTCCATCATACATGAAGAAAATCTAAAAATATTCGTTGCATAATGCACATATTACACCACCATTACGGCAAAACCATTCCTAACACATCAAACAATACACACACCACTTGCTTCCTCTTTTCTTTACTTGTTTTTGCTTCCTGTTAGTATATGATCAGACAATGAGGCATCCTTTCTTCTTCTTCTTGGAGCTGGAAGGGGGGAGCAAGTGTTCTATATACACCAGACCGGTAGATGCAAAATAATAACTACCTATCATGCCAGTAGTACAGTTACAGGTTACTTGACGCGGAATTCATTCCGGAATCTAGTCAGGTTTTGTGTGAATTTGTCTCTGTTCTTTGAGTCTAGGCTTCCACTTATATCTGTCATAAGTTTGCCAAAGCACTGGGAAAGAAGTTGCTGTTTATCTCCTATCTGAAATAAGAAAAACATACAAGAGAGTGACATCAGCAACCTGCACAATTTCAATATACTTGAGCAACTGCTGCAAATAACATCCAAAAGGTTTAGATCCTGAGCAGCCATCTGTTCTTTCATCGCTAAAACCTCAGCAAGTACCGATGTATAAGGCAGAAGAGGTAAGATGGATTTCGCCTGAAGTGATCGAACTATTTCCCTATATTTTATCCAGTTGATACTTTAAAAACTTGTATGTAGACATGCATATCATTTTTTAACACAACTTGCTTCCAGGCAAGCAAGGGGGGAATGAGTGCATAATGACCTTTCCCCAGACCCTACAAAGGTGAGCCTCAAGCACTAGGTCGCTCTTCTATTGGGTCTACCGGGTTCAAGAATTTGGCAGTCCATGTAATTCATATTTTGAGTGGAACATATTGATGGAGTTATTGCATGAACGATAGTAGTCTATAGACTATAGTGTGGTAATACTTGAACAGAATTTCTTAAATTACTGCAAAGAATTATGTTTCACTAAGATTCTGGATTAGTGATAAATTTAAGATAGATTGCATCATCAAGTTACACTATCCAAAGAACTTTTCAGTTTTAGCTTATAAAATGAAAAGGATAATCATTTCTAATGCAGATTAGATTGTGCAGCTGGAAGTCCAAAAGGTTTGCAGTCCATGGGCCAACCAATTCATGCATCAAACACGGTAAAACTGGACTTCTTAACCAGGCAACAGAAAATACTTCTCATGTATGAGCAACACAATTAAAGTGGTAATAAGGTATAGAGTATCTGGACTTACTTGTGAAGCCAAAATTTGAGCCTTTATGTTGGTGAACATCTGCAGAAATCATGTTTATTGCAGTTAAAAATCAACTCGGGTATACAGAATTATATATATTTTTTAATCTAATCATGATAACCATTGCAACTAACTTTCCTCTCTCCCTCAGACAAAAACATAAAAAGGATACAGTAGGTACATTTCACCATGCTTACTAAAAACATTTGGGAAACACAATTGATGCTAACAAATCACATGAAAGGAGCAAGAAGAATACAAGGTAGGGCTGTACCTCATTGCTTATAAGTATCAAGCTTAGCATTGGCCTGCTTACAGTCCACAGGTTACCCCCGTCTTCAAACAGAACAATCTCAAAGAGAGTTTCCAGCATCTAGAGGAAGCAAAAAAGAAGTCTTATCACGGTGAATAAGGCTTCATAAAACAAGAATAAATAGTAATACAATAATCATCGAAATAGTATAAGGAAGATCGGACTACATAGGGTACCTACGAGCTCTCGTGAAGTATGTTTTGATCAATTTTGGCGAGATTCATTTTTTCATTATAATTTAAGCAACGCAAGACAAGAACTTTTGAGAATTTAAACAACAGGGGAAAACCTACATGATTAATTTAATTAATATTCCAAACTGGTTTTGTAACTTCCATTTTGACTGGCTTCTATGAATCACACATTTTAACCAAACTTTTAATAAACAGATGGAAAATTATCCATAAATATCTCCTTCCATCAGTTCCCTCTAATTTTATATGCTTTTGATAATTGTTAATTACCCGGCTAAGTGCCCATGGCAGTATTTGAACTATTCTCTGGAAGTTAGGTTGATAACTGCATCTAATAATACAAGTCGGTTCCTGTGAAACTTCATCTTGTGCACTCTGTCCATGCCAAGGATTTGCTTGGCATGCCGGTATTGAAGATAATGTTTTTCATGGTGGCCATAACTATAATTTTAACACCCAAAAGTTTTCTGAACCATTTAGATCAATTTGACATTAGAAATTCTATTTATTTATGAAGTGCTGCTATATTTCACCTTAGAGTTGTGTTTAGTTCCAAAGTAGTCCTCAACTTTAGTTTTGCTACAAATAAGTCCTAAAGTTATATGTATTATTCCAATTTAATCCTAAAGATTGGAATGATTTTCTTAATCAGGTTTGATTGGAGCAATTTGTACGCACTTTAGGACAATATTGGTATACAACTTCAGTTTGGGACTAAATTGGAATAAAACACATAACTTTAGGATTATTAATCAAGGACTTAATTGGGACTTATACAAACTTTAGTTCTACATTAGAACAAAAGCCCAGTTTATCTAATTTGGATTAAAATGCCTACCTTTATTAGGACTATTTCATAACATTTTTTTGAAGAAAAAACATGCCTCAAAAATCCATCTATAAAAAAAATCTTTAACTTAAGTCATGGGTGGAAGGATTAAATGCTACCGTCATATTACTGTAGTTGATTGATAGTAATGCTACAATTCCTTCTCTGAAATTATGCAGACACTTACCTTCGGAAATAAAGTAGGGTGGTTTGCAACGCACTGAGCAAGATTGAGAGCAGCCGTTGTGGTGGTAGATTCCCCCATCATGATGTGGTCAAAATAATAAGTAGCCAAATTATCCACAGCAGATGCACACTGCCATACATATGTAAGATTTCATAATTGAAAGAAGAAATGTCAAACATAAATCACATAAGCTTAATAGTTCCAAAATAACTATCATTACTGAAAACACGCTGGAGAACAATGGTTGATAGATAGAATTATACCAACCTGAGATGAGATATTTGCATTAGATACTTTAAGGCCAGCTTCAAGAGATGCTGCAATATACATAAAGTAGCTTGCTTCCAAATTTAAAATGAAAACTAAATGGTTTTTCAATAACACTTCCAACAGTGCAAAGTAGGCCGCAGTGAGCTGGGAAAAACAGAATGTTAAAAGACTTTAATAACAAAAGAACAAACAAAGACAAGTATATTGTGTCGAACATGAAGCGTCACAAGGTAATTCAAATAAGGAAGTATTTTCTCTGCTTTCACTTCATCTCATTCTCAAGCTATATAGTCAGTGTTAATGTAGAAGACACTAGTAAAACAGAACACAAACAACCATCATAGCATTGCTGGAAATAATATTTCAAAGCATAACAGTACATAAAACCACAACCTAGATAGGAAAATACAGGTACTGAACTTTGTGGGGGAGATGGAATCAGAACAAATGGAAATATGTTTCTCCAACATGTTGCATGTCCATTTCTTTGAGATTTTAAGTCAGACGTGGAATAACACATGGGAACGTATTAAGCACTTACGATACTATAATAGCAAGAAAGATAAGATACAGATAAATTAAAATTTTGATTTTAGAGGACAGATCTTGAGTAGGGAACGCTAGTTTAGCTTAAGAACAAGATCTGATCCTAGCAAAAAAAAGCACATAAACTGGCCATCCCTCTTAAGCTCTCTTAACCACACCTTTCCTCCACAGACAGAGAGATGATAGGCACCAAATAAGAGGTAAAGATTGACATTTTATTTTGTGAAAGAATTCAATTCTCTTGCTTTACAATTGAATTCTAGCATTGTACAAACTACAAAAGTAAAACTTATTGAGTACAACTTAAAATTACTCAATATAGTGTTTTGATGCCAAAGGATAAGTTCATACATGCTTTGATATTGTTGTAAAAGGAGTTCACTGACAAAGAAAGCATCAACATTACAGTGTTTTGATGCCAAAGAACATCTCAGAATAACTCATATACTGGACACTCAACTGATTGATATAAGTTCATATTCAGCACTGTTACATGAATAGCAGGACAAGCACATACAATTGATAACATATATTATCAACTCCTACAGAAATGAAACAAAAAAACAATCACATTCCATCAATTCCAATATGGAGTTGTACCTTTCGATATGCCAAAACATCAGCCAAAGGAATTGACACTGCCATCTTCAGAGCAATATCAAGAGCATCAACGAGAGCTCTATCGCCATAAAGTTCAAACACACCATAGTTGACATAGTTTCCAGAAAGTACTGAATACAAAAATTAACCACAAAGATGGAATCAAAAGCACTCCATCAAAACAAATAAGACTATGGCCAACATACATGTCAATACATAATATAAGACCTGAGGAGACGAAACAAATATTAATGCCCAAATTAATGTCAATCTATTCAAGTACAGTAGTCTCAACAAATTGTCACATAACCACAAAATTAAGATAAAATGTGAGAATTAAATTAATACCTCTTGTAAGAATACTCCAACAAATCCAAATTCCCTTGTATTTGAAGGCATACATATTTGCTCGATTGGGAAAGGACAAAACCCTTGCTCCATATGACACAATCAGTTTACTGGCTTCCCGGAAAAGTAATATACCATTAGGAGATGATGAATCAAAGGTCAATCTTTGGGATTTGTTTAACACCAGCTCAGCCATGAATTTCAACACAGGGGTTGTCACCTACATGTAGTGATATATAAAATATTCATATTATGGTAGACAGGGGATTTTAATTTCTACATACAATAGATTACATGAGATTACTGAACGGCATCATACTAAAATCACCACAACATGAATTCCACCGTGAAGTACAAAAAATTGCCACAAGCAAAAAAAAAAAATGATACCACGCTTTACAAAGCACACTAGCTTTTTGCAAAATTCCAATATTAAGTTAGTATGCCCTTTTACATACACTTTGAAATTCAAAATCACCACGAAGTTCATGAAAAAATGGTAGGTTGCAGCTTACCTCGGGAGTATCAGCCCAATGTGCAATGCCCTTTAACAGAACAGGCATGTGTGCTGGATATAGCCAATCAAAAAGAAAACCATATGTTCTGCGACTGAAAATGGAAAAACCAGAAAATTATAACAGCAACCAGGATTCCACAAACAATTTGAGACATTATGATCAAAACACAGACCTATTTGTCGCCATCGCTATTCCTCTGAGATCCCGCATCAAACCGATCAATGCGTATTTGACAACATCTGATCGAAACAAAGCATCTGGAGTGCCTTCTAAACTGACGAAAACCTTAAGTTGCATAACCACCACAGCTAAGTTAAAAACTTTTACAGGAGAAACCAATCCAACTTGAAAACACTAATAAGCAACCAATCTGAATGTCATGCCATTTAACTTTACTCCAATCCAAAGCTTAAGCTTATAGGTGGAGAGCCCAACTAATCTATCAAGCAATCATTAACTCCCCATTCCTTTGATGTGGGATCGATCAACACTTCCTCTCATTTGACAAATAATTAACAGGGAGGAAACACATATGGGATACATAGGGAAACCAAACGAACTATCATACCATGTTAAACTTTACTCATCCCCCAAAAGTCTAAGCTATTAGGTGGACTCAACTAGTATACCAAATGATCATCACTTCACATTATTTCGATGTATGATATAGTTCAACGGTTCACACTCGCCTTCATATGCAGACTGAGCAACACAGAAGGCTAGGGATGTTGACTAAAATTAATGGGAAGAAAGCGTAAACGAGCCACAAGGCCACTTCACATTCTTTCACTGTAGGATACTTCAACATACACAAACTGAATACACTACATCCCTTCTCTCCTGTCCTACATTATAGACATTGTGAAAACTCACCTTCTAGTACTATTTTTTCTCGTTTGGAAAAAAAGGTATAAAAGATAGCATACATATAATTTAAGCAATGGTAAAATAAAACAAAACCATACCTGTAAGAAGCGATTCATAGAGGTTCTAAATTTCAATAGGCTATCCTCCATGAAAATCAGGGAACCAAGTGTGTAATAAAATTTTGTTCTGCTACGAGAACATCTTTGATCTTCAAGGAAAGGGAAGTGCTCCCTCTGAAACACAAATCAGTGTTCATATATACAAGTATATAGCTCAGCCACTTGAAGATGATTTATGCATATAAGCAGGAACATCAATTATGAATAGACATTATTTTAACACAAATATTTACACTGTGATGTGAAACTATGAGTTCAATGCTATCCAACTTCAAAAGCAATTTTCCTGTCATATATCTGCACAAAATTCATGCTATTGTAAATGTACTTCACCAGGAATGTATCAAAAAAATAACAGATACATTCAGCAATCAAACTCAGTAAAAGTAAACTTACCCAGATGCCATTTCCCCCAAAAGGCTTAGGTTATGGTCCATGAACTCTTCGCACTGCACATGGGGTCAAGTTATGATACCAACATGATACCGGATAAAAAAAACTTGCAGAAGACAAAGTAGAACTATTACCTCCGTATAAGACTTTAGATTTGTAACAATCTTTCCAACAATAACATTCAACACAAGTATATGATCATGGAGACCAAGAAGCTGAGATAGTCGTAAATAAAGCTGCTGCAACAGAAGCTGAACTAGTATAGATACAACTTTCTGAAGACAAAAGATGACTAAAGCAGTTTAAACTTTCGTAAATTTACCTTAGAAGAATGTATACCCTGATCACCAATATAAGACTTCCTAAAATGGTCAAAGAAGGTAAGGATGGCGCAATCAAGTCTCTGCTTGCTTATTTCCCCATATCTCTGTTAGGTTTAAAGATTTGACAACAACAAAATATTGAGAAAGGGGACAATGCTTAAATGAGTTACATAAGGAAAATTTTGATTTCATTCAAATGAGCATGAAGATTTACTTCATGAGCAATCAGAATAATGAGAAGAGATTACATTGAGATGCATAATCCAAATGCAAGTGTATACACAAAGCATAAGTGGAAACAAAATATTCAGAACGGATGATTTTCTCTATCAAGGGTCAAGATCCTTAAGTTTAACATGTGCACTAATAAAAGGACACGACAACAAAACCAAACATCTAGGGATTATCGACAACAACATAGCACATGACATGCACACAGGTCAGTTGGAATAAGACCCTAGCAGTTACTAATTGCTTGTGTACAATAAGCATAACAAGTTCTATCCAGTTGGATAAAACAGACCAATTTGTACTCCTCTCAGGAAGAAGAGTACTTCATCAAGTCAAATCGAAATTCCATCAGACACAAATAAAACCCCTTCAACTACAAAAGGAACTATAAACGAAACATATTAGAAGCTTTAAAAATATAAGATGCTTCAAAAACATTGTTATAGAAGCTTATTAGATTTGGAAACTGTTGCTGGTAAAAAAAAAGTTAGCAACAACAATAGAACTTCATTTGAATTCTCGAGATCAGAAGCAACAAACTGAAGCTTAAAATTTGAGATTTTAGAGGAAGCTGCTGTGAATGCTCAATGATTTTTCTCAAAATAGTATGATGTGAAGGCTTAATGATTTTTATCTTGAGTAGTTCTATTTAATTAACTTTTTGTAGCATCTACGTAGCTGTAGCCCTTAACTATTTGTCAGTCCTCAAATTTTTTAGACTCTAAAAGTATGTTTCGTAGTAAGAACCAGAACAAAACAATTAGATACTTATCTGACCAAGAAAATAGAAACTAGCAACAGAAATTGTTATTTATATGAATGGATTGATGATGCATTAAAAATTATAGATATGACACTCAAAAATAGGTAAATCTCTGTAATGGATAACAGTTACTTGGTTGAGCATATCGTAAGGTTAAACAATCTAGGTCTTCCACCAGGAAGAAGAGGACATTTCAAGTTAAATGAAAAGGCATGATTACAGCAGAGAAATGTGTCATCATCTTAATTATTTACCTGACTATATAGCCCACTGTCAATGACATTTATCAACTGCAATACACGTGCTGACAGCTCCGCGTCAAGTATTTCCTGTGATTCCCCACTACAAGGGAGGGAATAACCAAGAGGAGGAGATCAATCTTTAGTTGTGTAATCAGAAAAGTTGCAATGCTTAGTGTTAGAATACTGATAACCTAAATGAGCCCAAGCGTCTGTTGAGTTGATTACGGTTCTTTTGAGTGTCCCTTTTTCACTATAAAGGAAGCCTCTATTTTATACTGATCATCAAGTTATTATTTCTCATTGCTAGTTTTACATGGTAACAGATATAGGTTAAGAGGCTTTTGTATGGTTCTTCCCCCTCGCTAGCTTATGATTCTAGCAAGTGGGCATATTGTTACTCAAAAGACACCGTAATCAACTTAATAGACTCTTGGGTTCATTTAGGCTATTGTTATTCTAACACTCTCCCTCACGTGCAAGCCATATAACACAACAAGCCTTGCGCGTGAGCCAAAAATTAAATTCCAATACTAATCATCAAGTTAATAATAATATTTCTCATTTCTAGTTTTACATTTACCTAGAACCAATAATTTGCCTGGTCTTCAGAATGGCAGCAACCATATGCACTATCCAAGCTAGCTTTGCTTCAGTAATACAAAGTTCATTACTATTTGCAAACAGTGATATATTTACTCCTTCCTGTACAAAACCAAATAATATGCTTCATATACCAGAATTGTCATAGAAATTTTCCGAGCTATCTTAATCAATACAAACTTTCTAAAAAAATTACAAGATCGTACCATATATCTCTGCAGAATTGGTTCCAGGGTCTTTACTATAAACGGACCACAAGTTTCATACTGCAACTCGAGAAGTCAGACCAAGTTGAAAAGTGAGGAGCTTTAATTCTAATAGTTATGTAACAATATATGAACTTTTTAAGTAGATATAGAGGTTCTATAAAAATCCTAAACCTGAGATCTGCAAAGATTTGGAAAGAAATCAAGTTGATCTTGAAGAAGTTCCACATTGTCAAGCGGATTCTCTAGAAGTTCATCCTCTAACTCAACCTGCGCCAAAGAAAGGTGTAAATGACTTAAACATTTTGCATGAATGAAATATGATCCAAAAACTCATCAGCTACAGCGCAACCTCACCTCCAGAGAATTAAATCTTGAAGAAACATAACCTTCAATTATCTTTGGGACATATTCATTAATCAGGATTGGTTTCTCACTCTTCACATATGGTATGGATGTCACCAATCTTGACCACAGCCCCAGAAGATAGTAAACACTGTTGCTGGCCCACTGGTTGAGCGTGTTGAATTGACCAGAGAAATGTAAGTGCCAAAGGGCCAAAACAATATTTTATTATACTAACTACTTGTACTACATAAGCATATTTTAACCTGCCAAGACTGCAGGGACTTCAATGTAAACTCTGCCACTAAACGTATCCAATCACTGTAGCCTTCAACATTTATAAGCTCTGACAACTGTACCATCAGTTATTGATTAGAACAACCATGAGTGCCATTATGCTAGACAAACAATTTGCTATCAGATAAGGGTAAAGATGGGAAACTATATACCACCAACGTATAAATTAACTTGGATTCCGCGGATATAAAACAGAGAAAAAACAAGCTTCTGGTTTTTATGGTAAGAAAAATAAATTATGAGAATCTGAATGCGGTTGGTAAGATAAAGAAAGCAGTACAGCAACAAAGTATTCTCCAAGAGAAATATGTGGTTTATATTGCATTCCTTCAAGACAAGACCACCTTGAACATGAAACATCTTATTCACTTTGATTCGCTTCCTCCGAATAGGATCAAGTAGAAAAATCCACATAGATCTTTGAAAGTATCACTAACCACAGTTTACATAGTCATTGTAGATGAAGGGAAAAAAGTTGAACAATCACAACAGAAGACAAACAGATATAAAAAAACATATGCAATGCACAGGCATAAGCTGTAGATATGATTTTGCAAGAGACATCACCGGATAATTCACTTTAAGGCGCCCGAGAAGACAGCAGTACACATGATAATTGTCATGACCAGCAAGACCTGTCTCCCAGCCAAGAAATGGGAAGCAAACTCCATGAATTTAAAATAAGAATGCGTATAAAACCTATTAAGTTCAATTAAGACCAAGTCAAAGAGAATAATATAATTAAGATAGCAACAGTATATATGGAAAGTTCCAAAGCCGTCAAACCAAAGCAAAGAACAACCATAAACATAAAAGTCAAATCAAACTTCAAAAAAAAGAACCTACAGATTCAGGAAATACGAAAGAGAGGGTAAACCCAAAGCGGAATCCCTGACTATCAAGTGAGGTCATTTCTGAGGCATACATATACACTTAATAATTAGCTTGGAATTGCCCTATACCAGAATCCAGTTGTCAAAAATGAGGATAACATGGTTACAATTACCCATCAAAAGAAATACGAACATAACAGGGCTTTCACTGTTAACAGAAAAGAAATAATTATCTGACATCATAAAAGTCTCTCCAGCAGTATTATGACATTGAATTTTAAAAAAAAAAAATTGCTAAATAGGGAAAAAGAAATATTTTCGTATTTTGTACAAATGAGAAAAATATACCAAGGGAATCAAAAGAATTGTAAAAGGCTAATGCTTACCTGTCCCAGTTTGCAGAATTTCTTTAGTTCCAGTCATTATCTGGGCTAAAAACTCCAATCGTGTTCCTTCACTTGTAAATAATGAGCGCCGCACAGATGCTAGTCGTACCAAGCATTCCAAAGCCTGGAGTTTAAGATTTAATGAAGCCTAAAAAAGTTCATAAGCTAAAAGAAAATCCACACGAGACAAAGAATTTAAAATCAAACCTAGTGTTTAGTAATTCGAGAAAAGAAGGAAGCCAAGACGGAGGACGCTATATTTATTAGAAAATTTCAGTGTGTATTCTACAAAAGTTCATAATGGTATGAACATTTAAGAATAAAGTGATACATCAGGTGACCCACTAAAAAATAACAAACAAAAAAATGGGGGCATATAACTTAAGATAAGATGGCAAGTGTATGGTTACATATGTTGACATCAAGGTCAATTGCACACACACGGGCAATAATGTAATAGTCCTTGCACAAATGTTTCACACAGGCGCATTAGCTTAAAAATGATAAGTAAAAGTAAAATATTAATAGACTAGTTCAAAAAAGAAAATATAAAAAGGAGATAGGAAATGATCACAAATATAAGAATGAATAAAATAGAAGAATATATTTAAGAGGAGGTGGAAATGGATATCTAACTCTCCTTTCTGGGTTAACAAATGTCTTACAAAACGATACTCCCTCTGTCATACAATAGCTCTACATTACACTTACATTCATAAGATGGGTTGTTGAATATTTTGCAATAACTGTCTACTTTACTTATATAATTTTTTTTTACTTATCTTCAATTATAACCCTCTGAATTAATTAGTTATAGAAAGTGTAAGGAAATAAATCGCAGCAGCGCAAGATGTTTGATGGTAAAGAGGACTGTCAAACTAAGCAGAAAAGGGCAAGATTTTTATGAACTGGTGACAACCTATGAAGGCAACATGAGACTGAAGTGCTACCATGTATATGGTTAACTTATCAATCATAAAACCAAAAATAGAAATTGTTTCCCATAAGATAATTTGATAACCTCTTTGTTTTGTGTGATTGCATAATAATCAAAAAAGATCTTCAATGTAGAGGGATCCTCAAAGATTGACCTCCAGTCAGTCGGGATCTGCATGAACACCCCAAAGGCATGAAATTTTAAAGCCATAAATATGAAATTAGAAGGCAAAAAAAAATTGCTATCAGAAGGAACTAATCAAGATAATAGTACTGCCACAAAATGTTAAACATGCCTGAACGGTGCCAATCTCATCTGAACTTTCATCATATGATGTCCCCATAAAATCAAATGACAGACATTTATGAGAAAGTGAAAGAGCCAATTCCTGCAACTTGCTTCCAACTGTAATATACATGAAGATGAAACACATGGAAAAGAAGAATCTGGGTATATAAAAAAACGGGGCAATCTACCTACTAACTTTGGAATATTCTTAAGAACAAGCTTCAATATTACCATCGTTTTTTACTTGAAAAAGTGAAGTGAGGGATATCTGGAAAATTTGAAGGAGACTCTGATCTCTGAAAGAACTAGCTATCCTGCGGTGATGAGAGAAAGGCAATCCTGGATAGGGCTGATATTTTGAATCAATATAACATATATCAGTCATTGACATACTTCAAAAAATTCAATCACTATGGAAGTGAAATGCAAAGTAATGGAAATTATTAAAATAATTAAATGGAGGCGTAAGAACAAGGGTGAAAGCAAGCGCCAAAAAATGTGCTAATCGTTCACATATTACATTTATAAAAATAGCCTAACCAGAATATCAAAACAGAGGAAACTAAAGGCTTCTGCTGTCTCAAGAATGGATAGTCTACTTGACCACAATAGAAGCATGGTCAATAGTTTGTGATACACACTTAGCATTTTTTTTTATCAGCAATCCTAATATAAGAGAGGAATAAGAAGAATAAAGCAGTAAATACTATACAAATTAAAATAAAGCAAATTAACCCCGAACCCCTCCCCACCCACCTAACCTAACCTCACACCTGCTCTCAAGCAGGCGACCCACAAGGATTCGAACAATACATATAACATTTTAAAATCAGAAATAACACGTCAATTACAAAATTTCAATGGTCTGATTATGCAGTGGTTCTAATTAAGATACAAAGATAATACCTAAAACAAAATAGTTGGGACAAAGCTCGTCAGGCTATTATGAGTATAAGTTGAACAATACATGGATAAAAAAACTCATTGCACGAAAACCAGATCACCTTATTAGGTCAAAGCTACAATGTCAATCCCACTTTCAACGATAAGTAACCATTAAAGGGAAAAGAAAGAAGAAATGTAAGATGAAGAAATTACTCATTTCCCTAACTTGTGTGGTAGATTTACGTTTTTACTGTTCAGATCAAGCATTTATAGATCAATTAATAACTTCATAAGAAAGAAATGAAAAACGAAACGACATCTTCATTTATAAGGCAAAAATTCAGTCACTTATTAAAACTGAGAACTGAGTCAACTGACACTAATAAACAATGATAAAACAAGAATAATCCTTTACTGTGCCTTCCTCGACCAACTTGTAAAACTGACCATCCTATCAAGTCCCTCCAAATAGAGATAAGAAAACTCAATCTTCCAGCCATTCTACCATCTAGTTTAAAGTGAATAGAAAATGAAGTAACCATTATCCTACATAAAAATAAGGCCCTAACCCAAGTTTATGTACCAGTCACCATTATCAAGATCCATACATGGATCTTTAAGAGGAGTTACCATTTGAGTTACTTCATTAAAACATTACGGTTCATGTATATTACATATATATATAGGGTAGCTATCCAGTAAAACCACCCTTATTGTGCAAACTACGAACTCACCAGGTGCTGACACGTGGCACGCATAGTGCTGATAGTTTGCGCAGCACGGTGCTAATAGTTTGGGACTATTAGCACTGTGCGCCCAAACTATTAGCACTCTGCGCGCCACGTGTCAGCGCCTGGTGAGTTCGTAGTTTGCACAATAAGGTGCGGTGTTTTATATATATATTGTCCACGTGTCAGCATCTGGTGCGCTCTGCTGACATCACTTTGGGGGGATCCTATGGCTCTCATGGGTTCGTAGTTTGCACAATAAGAGGGGGTTTGTACCTGATACCAATCCTATATATATATATATATATATATAGGGTTGGTATCAAATATAAACCACCCCTTATTGTGCAAACTACGAACTCACCAGGTGCTGACACGTGGGCGCGCGCGCTGCTGATGCGCGCGCACAGTGCTGACACGTGGCGCGCATAGTGCTAATAGTTTGGGCGCACAGTGTTAATAGTTTGGCATTGTGCTAAACTATTAGCACTGTGCGCACCAAACTATTAGCACCGTGCGCGCGCGTGGTCAACACGCCCACGCGCGCGGGCAGAGGCGCGCGCGAATCTGCCACGTGTCAGCATCGCGCGCGCTCTGCTGACGTCACTTTGACCGCATCCTGTGGCTCAGATTGGTTCGTAGTTTGCACAATAAGGATGGTTTTTACTGGATAGCTACCCTATATATATATATATATATATATATATATATATATATTAACCCTGTTACTATATACATTATTTGCTAGATGCTGGCAAGACTGACCTGATTCATTTCAGAAACAAGTTGAATTAGCATCTTCAAACCTATTGCATAATGATGTGGTGCCTGATGTGAGCAAATAAGATAAAATAATAATTAGTTTCCCTACCAATAAATAAATAAAAAGGGTTGGAAGAGTTATTTGTTATATACAACAAGCACTACGCCTTTAGATCCTCTCAACACGTTTATGAATCTTGATAAGTTGAGCCACAAAAGCAATAGTACACAGAAAAAATTAACCACTCAAATCTCGTCAACACTTGATATTTAAAAGGTTGAAGAGAACTTGATACTTAGAAAGTTTAAATAGAACTTGATACTTAACAGGTTTACTAAAAACCACATTTCACACACATGAAGTGACTGGTTTATTCAAATATAGGTGGGCACATAGATCACACGTTACTCATAAAACAAAACAAAATTTTGGGAATATCGGAAGTCTATAAGCACAAAATTACCCAATCAATCTGCAATGCTTTTTTTTCTTCTGAAAAATATAGTTCAAAAAAGCACTTTCAATAAAAGCTTTTTTTTCTTTATTCGCGCGAGTTTACTATTGGGTGGATTGAATAGGATAGAATCCTTGCGGACATGCAGATTGAATGTTAAGCTAAAAAATATAGTAAATTGCAGTTTCTTGAACGTTTTGACGGAATAGCTACTTCAGTAAACTTATCTTGAAGATGGATTAGTACAACAAAAATGACAAGACAATCAGTTAGAGAGAATTTTAGATTTGTTGATGAACATTGTCCAGTGAAAGTGGTGAAAACAATTCACTATATAAACATAACGACAACGATAACAAAACATAAAACCATCACCACTATGTCATCATAAACCTGTTGGTAAGAAGGTACCCCTACAAAAATATTCAATACACACAACAAATGAATATATGTTAAAACCTGTAGTAACGTATGAAGAAACCATGTCACCTGATTTAAGAAATTCACTGCCTCTTGAACTACTTCCCTGAACTTGTCATCATCCAGCCACCCAGACTTTGTAACTCGACAAAACAGTTGGATTAAAGATCCACTTACAAAACTCTCCAAGTCAGGTCCTCTAGTGGCCAGATAATTCATAAGATAATTTCCTTCAGACAAAATTCAGTTAGGTCAATTTTAGAAAGAAATAATCAGAGGGGGAAATTCAATATGAAGAATATGTAATTGCAACTTCCATCCTAAGAGTTTGACTTTCAACAGATATCATATCTTGATATATTACCCAATAATATAATAGACAGCAAACGAATACAGTCAGTAACAAAATTTCATCCAGGAACTTTCACAGATGATATATTTAAGGAATCGAGAGTATTACGAATATCAATCCTGAGCTGCAAAGGAAGGCTATGCTCTGTCACTTGCTTCAACAAACTTGAACTAGCCAGCATCAATGCATAAGGTGTCAATGCGTTATCGAGGATGTAT
Source organism: Erodium maritimum (assembly GCA_963921825.1). NCBI lineage: Eukaryota > Viridiplantae > Streptophyta > Magnoliopsida > Geraniales > Geraniaceae > Erodium > Erodium maritimum. Next base: position 124,556,138 of record OY997588.1, on the reverse strand, counting down.
TGACACTGTGAAATATAGTCAGTATTCATGGAGAAGCATTTAAGAGTACTCTCAGCATGAGCTCGTTCAGCAGAATCCTGTGAATTATAAAGCCTTTCGCACAATGCTTCCAATTGTGCTAAGCTCTCCATTTCTGACAGCTTAAGAAGAATTTCCAGAAGTTCAGTAGATCAATCACCAAAAAGAATTTGATTCTTTCTCCTTTTCCACGTATAAGCAATACAATCTACAAATTTCCAATGAATTGCAAGTATATATTTAGAGAGGAAGGAAAAATAAAAAAGTAAAACAGGAGATATAAGTGTAAAACAGGCCTCACTTCAATTCAATTCTCAGATTGCAGTAAAAAATGAACGGAATTGCATATACGATTAGTAAAATGTTAACGGTTTACATATGTACAGAAAGACAATTTTAAGTCTATAATTGTTTTGAATTACAAGAGGTACTCAAAATAAAATGAGATTTCTAGATAAAAGGCCCAAACAGCTGATTGTCAGCAAATTCAGCCACAACAGAACCCAGTCCAAGAGAAAATGACAGCTCCAGTCCTGAGACAAGGAGCAAACATGTCAAATAGTTGTACAACACTTAAATCATATACTACTAAGTTCCAATCACTTATGAGTCTCTCCATTCCACAATAATACAAATCCATTATGGAGTAAAATTTTCACCAAATCAACAATATGGTTATTCACAAAATGAACCACAGACAAACACAATTACAGATCCACAACCAAACCATACACACTAGAACATGATAGATAGGTAACTCAAAACCAGTTTGCAATACAGCAGAGTAAAGGATTGAGGAAAACTACAATTAACATCAGAATAGCACATACAAGCATGTAAAGCCAAAAGTTCATCGCACATCCATGTTCCTTTTCATTCCCTGTTCCGATTTGTCCAGTCACAGTCCAGGAAATCAAAGCTTAACGAAGCATGTAATCAACAAAATCACTCAGCTATTGAAGTGGCCCAGACTACAAATATGTATTCAAACGATATAAACAAGAAGAAAACTGACATAGGCATACAAGTTATCATTGCTTGCGTACAAATTATATATTGAACCGATAAAGCCGTAACTGTTTAAGAAACCTTGGAAGATCAACAATTGAATCGGGGTTGATGCAGAAGGGAAATAATATCGTTCAGCCGAAATGAAGGGAAGTTTCTTACCCACAAAATCCTCTGATTTTCTTGCTCTGGAGACTGTTTGGATGATGAGAAAATGAAAAGGAAAATCTCTGGCTAACGGGAGAGGTGGAGGATATAGGGAGAAGATTGAAGATGGTGAAGGCGTCAAGGATTAGAATCGTGCTGGCTTGGAAGTTTTGTTGTCCGACAGAGGAGAATGATTGTGATGTACTTAATCTGCCCCCTAAACTCTTGAAAACTGTATATTGACCCCTTACAATTTAGATAACTAGTTTTATTGCTTCCTATTCTCTTTATTTCACTTTGGGCTTTCCATTTCTCAAGGACTTCAAATTATGACAGGTTTCCTGGTTCCTCTTTGTTTTTGTAGCAGTGATTGTTTCATGACATTATGTTAAGTTCGCTTCCAATCTAAAGAAAATGTTCGAAAAATCATGTCTTGGACAAGTTCCCACGTTATAACAATTTGTATACTATTTGACATAAGTCGTTGAAATCGTCTTACACGTTCATCTGTCAACCAAGTTAATAATGTAGCACGGCTTAGGAAGAACAACAAAGAAATACGATATTATCATCTGGAACAACAAATCTTTATGTTATAACTGTTTTTTGACAACATTAATTGTAACGTTATAATGTTAGCACATTTAGGGTAGTTTATGGGTATATCTCTGCCTGTCATCCATTAGGCCGTGCAGAGATATAACCTTAAACTAAGTAATGTTGGGATGCTAAACAAACATGAGATCCCAAAAAAAAGGTTTAAATATAGACAAAGAATGATGTATCTTCATCTCATCTTGCAACATGAACACCATGTGCACATCGTTGCTGTACACGACATCATTGCAGAGAGAGAAGAGAAGATGTGAGACTCATTACTTTTTCTCACATACAGATCCGATTCTGAGATTCATGGTAGGTGACATTTTCATGTAGAATGATCATTGTTTTATTCGAACCTAATTCAATAAAAAATTCCTATAAATGATAAAATTTAATTTATATTATCTTTTTTTGTTAGGGATCTAAGATTTATAACCCTCGATTTATTATTTTAGTTTGGGTTGAATATTTTTTTGGTATTATTATGCTCGGTCTATGAAAGATTTGATTTTTTTTTATTCTAATCTGGTATCCTTATATTTGGTCTACGGGCGTTTTGAGCATTTGGGGTTAAAAAACTAACTCAATGATGTTAAATGATTATTTTACCATTATGCTAATTTAGTTGATTTTTTACTTTAATGTAAAATGACCATTATATCCCTGAGATTTAATTTCATTAGTAATTTAATTAATTATTATTCAATAATAATTGGTTTCTTTATTTTTTCATAAATTCTTATTAATTTTTTTATTAATTATTTATTTATAAATTAGAAATTTAATATTATATTATTCATATTTTTCTATATTTCTTTTCTAAAATATGAATAGTTTTTTTAAAATAACTGTATTTTTAAGATTATTTTTTAATAAGTTTTTTTTATTTTTCATAAAATAAATTATTTTTTTATAAAAAAAATTATTTTAGTATATTTTTTATTTTATGAAATAATTAATAATTGTTTTTAAATTTTCTGAATAATCATTTTTTCGATTGTTTCTGTAATATCTGAAACCAAACCTCGTCTTGACACCAAATCAGATCGGCACCGGTAGCACAACGCCGAAGAAGAGCTGAGGAGGGAACTGCCCCGTGAATCTTGTCGTCGTGAACCACCGTCCGTGAAGCTCGTCGTCGGAATTCGGGGGCGTAAGGTGAGGGTCTGATGTTGGAGACGAAGAGTTTGAGAGAGAGAGGGAGGAACGATGAATAGAATAGAAAGAGAGGACCGATTAATAGTTTTAATTAAATATAGTTTTAATTAATTCTTATATTTCTTTATTTTATTTTTTATTTTTTAAATTTGATTAATTAATTATTTATTGTATTAAAACTAAGGGTAAAATGGTAATTTTATGATTAAAATTATAAGGTTGAAATTGATTAAGGCAAAATCGTCATTTCACACTCCACTTAATTGCACATGACTAACTTAGAGGAATATTCCGTTAGTTTTCTAACGGAATATGCCAATTCCGTCCGTGGACCGAACATAAGGGTACCAAATCGTTTGTGGACCGAACATAAGGGTACCAAAAAGTATTTAACCCTTTTAGTTTTAAATGAATACAACTTCAATAACACAAACTATGTTTCAATGAGGGCATCGAGAAAAATAATATACATGCCCATAAAAAGTCATATCAAATGTTAAAGCTCTATCCAACCCAAAAAATCGAATTCATAGGTGGAGGCATCGAAATGTATATCAAATGGTTAATTTATCCACACTTTCGATATGGGACTCACACTTCAACATTCCCCTCCCGTGTAGGACTGGACATTTACACGTGGACCATATCAAAACTGGACATCTACATATAAGTCGGAGACCACAAGATGGAAATAACAAACAGACCGTAAGCCGAACCAACTCTGATACCATATTCTCTCTCAAAAACAAGTCGCCGCTACAGTACCTCCCCCTTTTTTGCTTTTCTCCTCATCGGCGACGTCACGACTTCCGGCCTTGGACGTCGTTGGCGACGACATCCTCTCCTTCTTCTTCCCCTAGCTTTTCCCCCCTTTTCTAGCTGATTTCTCTTTCGTTTTTTAGCTCCCTTCTTCTCTGCTCGTCCACAGTGCTTTCTCCTTTGTCGGAGCTTGGACAAGCTCGTGAGTTCGCCGGAGCTGGATGGCTCGTGTTACCAGGAGCTTGGAAGCTTGTCGCACGCGTTCGTCATTGGTTGGAGCTTCCGATCGTGTTGCTCGTCCGTGGGGTCCCAAGTGGTGGATGGAGCTTCTCTTCCCTCCTCCACCGCCTCGTGGCTCTGGGAAGCTACTATTGGACTTATTCTCGGCATTTAGGCTAAGATCCAAAGTGGTACGACATTCTTTGGCCATTCCGACCTTAGATAGTCGCGGATTTGATGCTTTTGTGCCTGGAATTTGTTCCATTTTGTCTCGTTGGTGCTGAAACGAGCTTGGTTTCTTCTTGCCTGTGGTGAAACGTTCATAATGTTCGGGTCGGGTCTTGTTTGGATCTGGACCGGGTTGTTTCTGGAGCATGTTCTATCTGGAGCGTGTCGTTTCTGGTATGAGTTGGTATGGATGGTACGGGTTTTGACAGGTCAAGGTCGGGTTCAGGTGGGTTCAGGTCGGCCAGATCAAGTTGGGTTGCTACTTTTGTCTGTTTCAGTTCGTTTCCCTATTCTGGCCTTTATGATCGGTGTTCTCCTCCTCCTTCTTCGTCGGATCTTTTAGGCTCTTCATGTAGGAAACAGATGCAAGGAGTTCGGGCCAGTTTGGTGTTGGCCTCCGTAAAACCCGACTCCAATGTCTTTTCCTCGAGGCGGTGTGGTGAAGGCTTGAGCGTTCCTTCGGAGGTGTCCTTTTTTGAGTTGATCGTGGTACGTGCTTCTATATCCTCTCGGGTATAGATCGTTGTGGTTTTGGATCGGCCGGTTCTGTTGGTTCGTTCTGTGGCCCGTCGTTTCTTTTCAGTTCCGGTCATGGGACACGCTTCTTCACCTCTGGGTGTTGATCATTGTAGGCCCGGTGATTTGCCGAGACTTGCTAGTATACCTTAACTCCTACTATAGTTTAGTGTTCCCTGTATTATATGTTTATCGTTTTTTGTTGGTTAATTTCTACTTCCTTCCACTTTGATGGGTAGGACTCGTCGATTTAGGGTGTTGGCCCCCGACGAGTAGGTTGGCATTATTTTCACACAAAAGTTATCTTTCAGTTCTGATTATAGTATAGTGTGTCTTGAAGGGTTTTACCCTTTGATTTCAGTCTTCGTCGTTTGCAGTGTTGGCTGCCGACTAGGTAGTGTCTGTTTTCCAGTCTGTGTGACTGATTGATGGTCCTGATGAGACGGGGTGTTCTACTATTTATAGCAGTCGTTTAATTTATGCTAGTATTGTTTGTGCTTAATGTTTGGAAAATCAGGGTCTTGACCTTTTTTTTTTTATGTGCTTAATGGTAGGAAAATCAGGGTTTTAGACCTTTATCAATTTTTTGATATTAATGGTTTCTAAAATTTTGGTATTTAGACCTTTTTCTTTGTTTTCTCCCCTTATTAGGTTAGTCTTGAGGCTGAGTTGTCCTGTCAGCGCTCGCGTTTGTTGTTGGTTCATTTTCATGTCTTTTTAGGTGGTTCCCCTTGTTGGGACGGTCAAGAGGCTGAACTATTATGCCAACACTCATCTTTCAGGTCTGTAGTTAGACCGTCATCCTCTTGTACTCTTTTTTTACATCATAAAAGGTTTTATTTTAAATTTAAATTTGCATTATTGATAAAAAAAAATAAAGTTTTATCCAAGCCAAAAGTTCTAGATTTGGGGTTGAATAGGGTTTTCACTTCAAACAACTAACAAAAAGACATAAACTGGGAGCTTGAATACATGTCTTCCATAACTTTTCCATTGGAGACCAACAACAATGTCCCCCACGATTGTCCAAGCCGACTATTCTTGTGTGGTGGAGTGAAAATCGAATTCCGATGTTATGTTAAAACTAGATTTGTCGAAAAACTCGACTTATGACAAACATAAATCGTGAAGCAAGTATTTTAAATGAGGGTGCATATTAATTACTACATTCTAAGAGCATGTCTGGACCCAATCCATATGATTTCACTCCTAGCTCAACACAAGGAAGGGGATAAATTAGGAACTACATTTGTAAGATGCTTAAGGTTGTACTTTGATGTTTGAACAAGATGAGCTCCTAGTATCATGTAACTTTTATTAAGTTACACAAATCAAGACTTCGCAATCAAAATTAGAGGTCCCATACGAGAGACACAGTAGGAATAAACTATCGCATGCAAGTCAAGGTTAACGTCTAGAGAGGATAATCAGTAAAAGTTCAAATCAAACTTTAATACCAGGTATAAATTAAATATCGAATTACATTAACTTCACCACTAATAAAACAAGTATGAGGAGAAATCTAATAGAAACCCCTATTATCCTAAAAACTGTGTGAACTAATCCTAGCCTTACATCCTTAAGATCTAACATTTACCATAATGCCACATCATCACCCCAATTCCATCCAAAACTCACGCCACTTTCTTCCATTCTCACACAAGCAAGGGCATAATTGTAATAGCATGGTGCCATGTGGACAAGTGTCCATTTTTTTCCTTTAGCAATTCACTAATTTAATCATTCCCGCTTCGTTTTAACTTCGATGAGCTTCAAAATTGCACCAATATTTTTCTTTTTCCAAGAGCTTTAAATCAAGATCGGTCATGAATATATTTTGAAGCACAAAAATAAAAATTTATATCGGGTGATAAAAATAATGTTGAGTGTTGATAAATCTTCACTAATAAATATTTTATATCGGGGTATCAAACTAGTGCTGAATGTTGATAAAAAAACATGTACTGAGGTGATAAAAACGTGTACAAATTTGTTAATAAGTGTGATAAACTAGAGTTTAATGTTGATAAAAAAACATGTGATAAGGGTGATAAAACACATGTGGTTTAGTGATAAACATAGTGTTTAATGTTGATAAAACTAATGCTTAGTGTTAATAAAAAAACATGTGATGAGGTGATAAAAATCATGTTCAGTTTTGAAAACTGAGGTGATAAAACTAGTGTTCAGTGTTGATAAAACCAGAGTAAAGTGTTGATAAAACCAGAGTAAAGTGTTGATAAAACCAGTGTAAAGTGTTGATAAACATTACCCATATATAATTTCTTTTTAAATCATCCCCAAAATAATTTTTTTTTCTTGCTTTAAAACATATTCACCACTGATCTTGATAGAAAGCCCTTGAAAAAAATAAAGATATTAAAGCAAGTTTGAAGCCAATCAGAATTCAAACGAAGCGGAAAAAATTAAATCATGTTTAGTTTTGAAAAATGAGGTGGTAGACCTAGTGTCCAGTGTTGATAAAATCAATGTAAAATGTTGATAAAAATTACTCAGATATATTTTTTTTTAAATCAGCTCCCAAAAGAATTTTTTTTCGTGCTTCAAAATATATTCATGACTGATCTTGATAGAAATCTCTTGAAAAAAAATATTGGCGCAAGTTTGAAGCCAATCGGATTTCAAACGAAGCGGGAAAAATTAATTTTGTGAATTGGTAAAAAAAATATGATATTTTTACCAAAAAAAACATATAACTTACCAAAAAAGTGTTGTTTTTTTCGGTCAACAACTCAATTGTATCTCATCCATGCATTCTTAAATTTGATGGATTGGATTGGTTCACACAGTTTTTATGTTAAGAGGTGGTTTCTATTTGATTTCTTCTCAAACAATTATAAGATTAAGGGTTAATTTTATCTCATTATTCTAGAAGTTTTAGATTCTTTTTTTTATAAGCTAAAAGTTTACTAAGCAATTGTTCTACAAGAAAGTAAAACAAAGCCCGAAAATGATCCGCAAAAAAGACTGTTTCCCCATACCAAAACAGCTACAAAGAGCAACAAAAAACCCAAGCAAGAAAACAGACGAAAAAACAATCATCTACTTCCTACTCGAGTTCAAACAGAGAAACCGGTTAGACACCGGAACCGGAATAAGAGCTTCTTTTGTAGTCGGATCAGGGTAAACCACGTCCTCACTAACCTCGACATTTTCATCATGTGGGACTCTACGTTCGAGGGCTAAAGAAGCAAGGTTGACCGGCTTTTTTCCAACTTTCTTGCTAAAACTCCAAGCACCCAAGTTATCTTTTTTAGCAATATCAACAGTGAAGCTCCCTTAAATGTCTCCTTTATCAGCAGATGTCTTGGCTCTTGATTGATAAAAAACAACTGGAGGAACACTTTTCTTTGGTTGTCCCTTTTTTGGACGACCGCTTCCCTTCTTTGGTTGAGGTAAAGCCTCAGGATTCGAGGATTTAGTGAAAGCGTCCTTCCAAGGGCTTACTTGATCGACAACCGGGATTGAAACATCAATCCGAGGTCCATCACCAAACACCGCCACCTCAGGAACGTGGCAAAGCCATTGTGCCTGTTCAGAAGTTTATGTGGCCTGCATAGTCCGACCAGCACGTTCAGAGGCCTGTGGCTCAGCCCGACTCACAACCAAAGCTTCTACAAACGAATCAGCAACCATGTGAGTTTCTTCAGAATCACTCACCCCGAGATCTACCCTACCATCAACTGAACCCGGATTAGATCGCGTTTTTGCAGGACTTTCTAAATTCAAATCAGAGGTCGGACCATCGCCGGAACATGACTGAGTAGACCCACTTGTACCAGAACTAGAACCTCGAATCCCTTCCGCTTGTACCACACCACGAGGGTCTGCACGAGGGAACCGAGCTTCGAAAGCTCTAATTTCACGATGGTGAGTTCCAGGACGAGCCAAAGCAACGAGAAGTATATTCTCATTCAATTGAAGTCCATTTAATCCCAAAATAGCTTCTGAAGCCTCAATACTCGTTGAGAAAGAGATTAAACAGAAAAATCTCCCTCCCTTGTTCGAACGCTTCAGAACAGCACACCTATGGACGAATCCAAAGGCACTGAAAACCTTACTTACCCACTCTTTTGTGGAGCCAAAAGGGAGATTGCAGACAAACAAGTCGGTGGATGTTCCGACGTTCTCCGATATACTCTCCTTGTTGGCAGGTTGAGTGAACGTCTGATTCTTATCTGCAACAGCTCTAGGATGCTCCAACTCACTGGTTGTCTGACAGACGACAAGATCCTTAATTTCCTGCACAATTTCAGGAACGACCTGCTTCTTCTTCGAAGGTTTCCGAACTATCTTCTTTTGAGAATCTCGTCAAGTTCATCCCTATGGACTCTCGGGACTCGCCAACACATCACTGGCGTCGTCATCGGCTAATTCTCCCGACCTCTCTCTCTCTACTTCAATTCCGAACATACACTTCTCTGTCCAGCTTTCGTTTTTGACATCAGATGAAGGGTCAAGAACAAAGGAACCCGAGATTTGCAAATCCGACGAGCTCTCGTCTCCGTTCGGTTCATCGCTGGAGAGGGTGGGTGAGCTCGTGTCGCACCTCAAAACGGAGATCAGAGGTCCAACCTTTCAACCCTCAATCTCTTTCAATTTGAAAACCCACAATCCCATACAACCTTCGTTCCACCCTCTCTGGTGAGCTTATGGTCAGCGATGGGACGTTGAAAAAACAAAAACAAAAATATGTAAATTAGGAATCTAGGAATAAAACTGATTTTTAGGAATTAATGAAATAAAAAATAAAAAAATAAGATTTGATGAAAAAATAAATTAAAAATATAATATAATTTCTATAAAATAAAATATGAAATTTTAAAAAACTGATTTTATAATATAAATCTGATTTTTTTTAAATATAAAATGATTTTTTAAAACATAAAAACAGATTTTATAAAATAAAACACATTTTAACAAGTAAAACTGATTTTTTTAAAAACAAAAAGTTTATTTTTTCAAATAAAATCTTGCCGGGTTTGGGCCTAGGTCGTGTCAGTGCCGGATCTGATCCGATTATGTACTCGGTTTTTTTTACTTTTTTTTTCAATAATTGTACGTGGTACAGGTTGGGTGTGCACTAGTTGTACGGTTTGTGTACACTAGTTGCATGTTTGGTGTGCACTTGTTGCACGGTTTGGTGTGCCTGTTGTGACACGGTTTGGTGTGTTCTTAGTGACACTTTAGGGGTGCACGGTTTGTTGCACCTCTGACGTGAAAGTTATTTGCACGTTCTGGGACGTACTCTGTTGCGCTCTGGGTCAGTTAGGGAGTCGGTAATTCTATAGGCCAGTCAGTCTGGAGTCTGTATTTTTATAGGCTAGCTAGTCTGGAGTCTGTATTATTTATCGTTCGCTTGGGCGCTTTCATTCGATGCATGTATGTCACTCGATGGATATATAATATTGATGCCTCCCGCTTTTTAGCCAAAAAAATAAATAAAAAGAAATTTTGAAACCAATGGCATGCTTTTGAAAATTTGATTGTTAGTATGGGGTATTATAGAGTTTTTAAGTGTCTTAGACGGAAAAATAGATGGAAATTTGACGTTGGGTACTTAATTGAGACAAATAAAATTCTAGGGTAGCGAGATGGAAAAAAATATAGAGTAGTAGAAGTGGAATCCGAAAAATTTAGGATAATGAGATGGAGTTAACTCTAAGATTAATGTCTATGTAATCAAAATTGAAAATGCTCTCAACTTCGCCGGAATGTAGCTGCTGATTTGACCAGAAAACTAGCCGGATTCTCGGATGCTTCTGAATTCTAACCCAATCTCTACTCTTCTGTGGATTGCTGGGTCTAAGGAAGAATTTGTTTCGAAGAACGTTATGGCGGATCGTTGGCCTATGTCTACTTCAGAAGCTTCGATTGTGGCTCAAACTGTTACGGGAACTTATCTTGCCACACCAGTTCACTCGGTAGCGTCGTTGATTTGCCGTTATGATAATACTCAGGTCACGAAGGAAACTCCAGCTGAGTAGACGAAGCATGCTAACTCTACCCAGTCAGAACATAAAACTCCTGCTCGAGATCTTAATGCTCCACCCCCAAAACCTTTGGATATCGATCCTTGCAAGCTATTCGTTTGCAATTTTCCATCTTCTGTCATGGAACCCTGGCTTTATCGCTTATTTTCGGAATTTGGCACGGTTACAGGCATCTTTCTGAGCAAACGCAACACTGCCTCAGGTCGACGATTTGGGTTCATTCACACCAGCTCCGACCACTCCCAGAAGATGATCGATGCTTTAAACGGGAAACGTTTCTCTGGCAAACGTCTTCTAGTCGTTCATGCCTGGCTAAAAGATGCTAAAAAGGCCAGGAACTCCTCTTGGAAGCCAAACTCTCCTCGTTACCAGGCTGATTCTCCCTCCATTTCCAGAACCTCTGAGGTCATTGTAGGAACTTCTGATGAATCGTTGAAATCCCAAGCTTTGGGTAGTGTCATTGGTATCTCTCACGCATCCTCGCCCCTTTCCTCAATTACAGCTGAGCTTGTTAATGCGGGTTTATCACGCTATGAGATTAAATACTTTGGAAGCAGAGTTTTCATGTTGTCATCATCCTTGATTGACGAGGACTGAACTGCTCTAACGCCGTGGTTTGATATTGTTTGCTCCTCAGGCAATATTTTCACTCAGCCTGGTCTCTTCCAATGGTGCTCGGTTTTAGGTCTCCCCGTTCACGGATGCAACTCAGGCACTTTTGAGGCAATTGGTTCTAGTTTGGGCACGGTGCTGCAGGTTATTAGAGCCGATTATGAGAGGTTATTCATCCTCTATCATAGCTCGGATCGATTATCCTCAAAGAAATTTTCTTTGCGTTTGGACGCAGCTTCTTTTCCAATTTGGATCGATCCGATCACAGCTGATCTGGTGCCTCGCTCTGTTCCGCCAACTGCATCCTCTCTTGCCCCGTCAGCGACTACCTCTCCGGCGAATCCCAGCTCGCCCGAGAATTCATCTAACTCAGATCGGTCTCGACCTTCGAATTTGAATTTGAATGGCGATATCTCAGGGTTTAATCGATCACCTCTATCTAGTCAAGAATACGCTGATTTTGAGGATTCTTTCTTGGGATCTCCTAGTCCAACTCCAATACCTGATTCATCTTTGGGCCTTTCCACAGTCCAAATTGAAAAGGAGCCTGTTTCCTCGACGAGTCTTTTCTACCGTGCGCAGCACGCAACGTCAATTCCCTCTGCATCTGGACGATCTCGAGCTAAGCAGCGCACCTTCAGAGATTCAGGACCTTCCAAACGTCCCTCTCCTGTCACTCTGAGGAAGAGAAAGGATGATGCTTGGGCGTATATCAAGAAGGTAGGCCATAAATCCTTGGAGAAGGGGGTGGACGTTAGAGAGCAATTCGACAACTTAGATACTGAAATTTCAGAGCAGCTCCGGCTAGAAGAGGCTGCACATTCCGACCCTGCTATTGATCCGGGTGGAGATACTCTGCTTCTCCTCCCGCCATCTTCTCATCCTTGAATCATGAGGCTCCTCTCGTGGAATTTGAGGGGAGAAAATTCCCCTCAAAAGAGGAGGGACTTTAGGCGAGTCCTTGTATCTCAAAAGCCTGAATTTGTTTTACTGCAAGAAACAAAAGTCTGTGATATCACATAGGTTTTCCTACGAGAATGTGGTCTGTTCTCAGGATGGGGCTTTTGCTTCATCCCTTCTGATGGTGCATCTGGTGGCGTTCTCTCTGCTTGGAAAGAGACAACTTTCTCAATGACCTTATCCAAACCTATTGGCAATGCTTTACTATGGTCGGGTACTTATCTCCCTTGCTCTTTTAATCTCACCATTGCTAATATTTATGGTCCTTGTTCAATGACTGGTCGTATTGCTCTTTGGGACTTGATAATTTCTGAACGTCCTTTACTTTGTGATAACTTGATTTTGGGAGGTGATTTTAACTCCGTTTTATCTGAGGATGAGAGGTTGAACTGTTCAACTAGTATTTCGGATTGCGCTGTATTTTTTGATTTCTTGCAGGCAATTGGGTTAATAGTTCAAGAAGTTCAAGAAGTTACGTTGTGATCTTCAGAGATGGAACATTGACGTCTTTGGCCGGATTGACAGAGAAGTAGATCAGTTGGTCCAGGACATTGATAAGCTGGACGGTCTACTGGAGGAGAGGACTCTCACTGATACTGAGTATATTGAGCGGTCATTACTGCGGGTCTCTCTGATTCGTAAACAACGGTCCTTAGCATACATATGGAGCCAAAAAGCACGGCAGAACTGGAACAAAAAAGGTGGAAGACGTTGTATTTTCTAATTCGGAAGCCATTAAACTCCATGCTGCAGCGCACTTCCAGCTTCGGTTTTCAAAGCCGAACGTTGTCAGATTGCCTCTACAATCGTTGCCCTTTGCTCGGCTTTCCTCTTTCCAAGCTGCTATGTTGATCGAGCCGTTTTCAATCACTGAAATCAGAGCAGCGATCCGGGATTGCAGCGATGACAAGGCGCCCGGACCTGATGGATTTTCTCTCTTGTTTATTAAGACCTGTTGGGACACTATCAAAGAGGATGTTATTCGATTCTTTTCGGAGTTCGCCTCTGACAAGGACTCTTTGTGGAAGAGGGTCCTCTGTGCTAAATATGGTTGGCGCCTCTCTGAATGGGACCTCACCACTCTTGATAGACCTGGATCCTCTTATTTCTTCAAACACATTATGACCTTGGCAGATGATCCGAGATTTAGATCTCTCTTTGGGGATCAGATCATTCATTGGTGTCTTGGTAAATGGGATCGGATCCGTTTCTGGCAAGATGTTTGGGTTGGCAACTCGGCTCTTCGCTTCCGATTCCCTAGGTTTTATATTATTTGTAATGCAAAGTGGGCTCTAGTTTCAAATTTTTGGTCTGATGGCATGTGGAACTTTGAGTATCGCCGATCTTTTTTGTTTGTGCAAGAGCATGATGAATCTACGGCTCTTATGGATCTTCTAGCAATTGTTCTTGTTGATCCGGGGGTACCTGACCGTGTTTCTTGGTCACAAAGAGAACGGGGATTCTCATCTTCCTCTGTTTTTCTTCTTCTGCAGGACCCCTCTCATGTCCAGGTACCTTGGGCTACTATTCTTTGGATCAAGAATCTTCCTCCAAAGTATAGTTCTTTGGTTTGGTTGATGGCACACAATACCATACCAACTAAAACTTTTTTTTGGAGGAAAGAGGTTTGCATATCTCCCTGCAGGATATGCTCTGTTGTTTTTGCTCTAGGGTCTTTGAAGACTCAAATCATTTAATTCTGCACTGCAAATTTTCTTGGTCGTTATAGGCGAGAATCTTCAATTGGTGGTCCTTGCCTTGGGTGATTCCTGGCGATTGTCTTTCTATGCTTTATGCTTGGCGAGGTCTTCGAAAGCCTCTCCGGTCTGTTTGGGTGAAAGTTGGCTATCTATGTTTCTAGCATTTATGGATTCATAGAAATGCTGTGGTTTTTCAGGCCTCAGAGGTTAGTTTGGATTCTGTATACTCCAAGTTGCAGCTTCATTCTTTCAGTGTTTGCAGGATGGCAGGAGATCTTCAGGAGGACGTCTCTTTTTCCTCTTGGTTTATTTCCCCTTTCTTATGTATTTCTTCTTCTCGCAGGAATTAAGTTTCCTGTTACATTTTTGTCTTTTGGAGGTTATTGGGTTTTACCCCAGGCTTTGTAATTCTCTCTTATTCCAAAGTCTATCAATAAATCATTATTTATCAAAAAATAATAATATTTGAAACATGTACCTATCATATTGCTTTTTTTTTGAAACGTGAAAGACATACGTATTTTATTAGTAATGTCAATTGATCGTAGTAGAAACTGCACCGAAGACCCTGAGTTTCATAATATGTCTGAGACCCCGTAGGTTTTCTGAAGCTCATGCACCCGTAAAAAAGTATAGTTTGCATCTTAGACAACATAGGGTAATACCAACGCACGAAGAAATGAAACAGCAAAAATAAAAACACAGGAAACAATTAATCATTCTATAATCGAAGTTGCCTAAGGACTCTTGAGAAGAGTTGCATAGGTGCTTGTTTGGTAGGCTCCTGATAAATCATGTTCTCTGAAAAGACTAGGATGCTCCGCAAGAAAGGGACCGATCGACCTGTCGCCGTGATTCGTCGGGGTCACCTGACTTGGGGTGTCGTAGAATTATACCCCATCTTACCGTCCTAACCCCCAACCCCCCCCCCCCCCCCCCCCCCCCCACCCAAATCCCAAATCAACTGGGCAGATGGGTCTGGTGTCTTCTACAACTGTTGCCATCTGATAACCACCGCGTGGAAGGTAAGCAGGAGACGAGGCTCATACCTGACGTTCACCGAAGAGATGCCGCACAAAACGTAGTCCTCGAAGGATGTCCTTGGATATCATTATGGGGAAGACGATGTTGGATTATTATATGTAAACTGCAATGAATTTCATAACAGAACAAATGTGAATAAAACAATCAATTAGAAACGGGAACGAATAACCGGTATGATGTGTAGGAAACGAGAAACGAAGTTGTGGCGTAGCAGCACAGTCCACTGACTTGAAAGCAACATTTTTGGTGTGACCGTGGTGGCGATCAGCAGTGTTGCTCCCCAAGGATAACACATCTCTAGCCAGCAACACACTCACTCGCTCTACTGGATATGGATTCAATGAAGCAACAATCAGAACAGATGTTGTAAAGTGTTTGGGAAATGAACGAAAAATACAATATAATTTGGCTCTGGGAATTAAGTAAATCGTGTAGAAACAAAGAAGCCAGAGCCTGTATTTATAGTGTAAAAGACGTATGGGTAATAGAGTAAAAACACATATGATTTTTGAAAATAAATCAGTTGAACATAGGTCAACACCCACTGAAATCCGGAGCCAACAAATCCCCAAAACAACACGACTTATTCAAACGGTTTTGAATTTTTTGACTAAGTCCTTTAGGAAATCAGAAAATTAAATGCCCAAAAAATATTTTTTTTTTCCGCCCTACGAGGGCTCCACCGGAACCCGAGCCCGGCCCATCCCGACCCGGACGGTGGTAGCGGTGCGCAAGGCCCGATTCAACCCAATCTACATAGAGCCCACTACACCTGTGTTGAACAAAGGAGGAGAGAATGACTTATAAGAACTCAACAATAAGGTCTCAATCTTCCGATGTGGGACTTGGCACAAAACTCCAAAGCCCATTTGGAGCCATTTCTCCAACAAACAGACTTGACAACGCCAAAAATTAAAAGTTCACCTATGAAAAAAGAAATGTAGGACCAGCTAATCTCTTAAACTCTATCTGAAGTTTTTTTACCTACCGTATTGCTTTTTCAACCGACAACCAGGTTAAAATGCATTACTTCCAAACTTTGGTTACAAAAGAACCAAAGGTCCTGGGCTCCAGAATATGTTTGGGTCCCCCGCACGGTACTCAGCGTTCATGGGCCCGTAGAAAAAGCCTAATTTTCATTTTAGACAAAGACAAACAGAAACCTCGTTCTACCATCCCAACAAAATAAATGTCAAACATCCAACATCCTACCCTAAAATCAACCAAACAACTGCTCTGAATCCTAAAAACAGAAACAGGAAATGCAAAAAATATGAAATAACAAAACAGACAATACACCAGAACACCGAGACTAAGGAGTTTATGATGCTGAGTCTCCTGAAGCTCATAAGTTTCGTAGTAGGTGTCCTCGTACTGTCGACCAGTCTTGAAATGCTAGAGTAGCCCGACCTTGGGTGCCATGAAAACAGATATTATCCTATCGTCCCTCCCCTCAGACCCCAAATCCACTAAGTGTATTGTTCTAAGACCTTATTCAAGCGGCTCGTGCGGGTGTTCGGTTGGTAAAACTTTACCCAAACCAAATCTCGATAAATTGAAGTCATAAACTATAGAGATCGATTTTGGAATAGCCCTGGAGGCTCGCGATAGTCTCTTGGACTCGGTGTTACCTCGTTTGACGATAATGAGGAGATTAGGAACAGGGAGGAGTGGGAAAGTCACCGGCGGCTCGCATGGCCGAAGCGTAGATCCGACGACGGTGGAAGGACACAACAAGCCCGGGAGTAGCTGTGCTCGGGTGGGAGAAGATTTCAACTACTGTGCTCGGACGGAGAATGAAAACGATTGCTGAAAGAGGGGCACGAGAGAAGAAAAAGGAGGGAGGGGATAACCTCCCCGACAACCTTTATAGTCAGAACCATAAAGGCTACTATCGACTGCTACAATAAACAACAAAGAATTCGTACGACTTTTGGGAGAAAAACAGTGGGTGTTTAGATTTTACTAGTCAGTCACTCTAACAAACCTATCACACTGCTTCTATACTAACAGTACTGTTATTTTATTTTATTCAACGGTCCATTTCTGTCTTGGTTATGTAAATAGAAAAGGTACGAATTTGGAAACATTACTATTTTGACATTGATAATAGTGTAAAGTTGGAAGTACGGCAGACAACTGGCCTATTAGCTCAGCTGGTTAGAGCGTCGTGCTAATAACGCGAAGGTCGCAGGTTCGAGACCTGCATGGGCCAAGGTTAATATCTTTTTAAAATACTACGTTTTTCATTGTGGCAAAAGTATTGGTGGGCCTGAAGGCCTTCATCATTCCTCGTATTAGACAAGACCTTTCAGAGGGATAAAATGGTCAAAAGGCCCAAAATGTTAAACCCGGTCCAACAGTTAGCGCTTTGGCGGGTTAATTGAGAAGGTGACACTATTTATTTAATTTTTATTATTGGCTTCACAATTGCTTAAAACAATAACATAACACTGGAGCTGGGCTAATACAATGCAAGTAAATTTGTATCGGTATTTTGGATTTCTAAAAATAAAATATTATTATGTCTTTGATATATACCGTGAATACAGGAGTAATAGTATGTCCAGTTACGTCGTATATAATGAAATCCAGTATTACATTATCGAACACAATTTTTTCATACAGTAGCTGAATTGAATCTATACACACTTGTGGTCGATTTGCATGACCATCACATCAATGGTAGTAAAACGAGCAGGGTGCGATGTGTGATTTTTCTTTGGATCATCTGCAGAGTAACATCTAATATTATCTTTGTTTGTTATCTTCTATAAACTTGTTGCCGGGCAAATTCTGTTGCTCATACCATTACAGCCTAAGGTTTCCGGAGTAGAACATCATAAATGTGGTCCAACTTTCTTTCCCTTTGTGGTTGCCAATAACTCGTACCACCTTGCTCAATAGGGAAAATAGACGCCAATGGCACATACACACTCTATAAAGGGTTTTTCTGTCCGATCGAAGTAGAACATTGGAGTTCCATGTATAGATCGGTCCCAAGAACGAGGAGATAATCAAGGAAAATAAAACTAACAACAATGGTATCCGTTATTTCTTTTATACTCTTCCGACTTAACTTCACGTGTTCTCAAGAGTATGCTCTCCTTCCGGTTGTTTCCACTAGTCTCTTCTTCTCGATATGGGTGAGCTTTATGACCGTTGAAACCTTTACGGACCGGACTGCGAGACTCCTAATTTGGGTCTGGGAATTTTGGAAGAGGCGTAACGCCAAAATTTGGGGTGACACCAGTTTGTCTGTAATTGGGGTATCATATGCTGCAACGGTAAACCAGACAGCGTGGACGGAGGCAGTAACCCACAACAGCCCACCCCATCCATTAATCCACCCCACAGGTCCCGCCACTTGGATCCCACCACCACACGATTATATGGCTATCAATATGGACGAAACACTCTTTCAAGACGAGCCAATCAAGGTGGACTTTCTAAATCGTTAATTTATAGGCCATGATGTTGTGACCGAGAATGGAGTAATACAGGTCCTCTAGTCCCCGATAATGATTATGGCACATGCATTCGTCTTTCTCTCGAGAGAGCTGAAACCCTAACCTCCTTTACTTTTGCGTCGTCGGCGGCTACTGTTTTAAGCCATGAGCCGTCAACAACCCTTTATCCCTTCCCTTCGTTCTTCTCCTCTCCTTTGCTCCCGTGCTCTGGTTCTCCTCTGATGAGCCCTCACGTCTTCAATCGTTCTTCGGTCGCCCCACATCTACCTTGATCTTCTTTGTTGGTGCTTCTCCTACTCCGATCTTCTTCTCCGGTGGTTCTCTTACTCTGACCTTTTTCTACGGTGCTTCTTCAGCTCTGAGGTTCTTCTCTCCGACGTCGCACGCTCTGGTCTTCTGTTATCCTCCAGTGAGGTCCCTAGGGAGGAGATTCTTCGTGCTCTTGTTCTCCTCCGACGACTTTACGCTCCTGACCCCGTTCTCTGTCGGCATCCCGAGCCGGAGGCGTTCGTGCCACTTGCTTCGCCGAAGCTTCTTCCTCTTCCCACTGGCTCAGATCTGCTATTCCCTCATCCTTCGCTACTTTAGGCTCCAGATCTACCGTGAGTCTCGTCTCTAGAGCATTTGACCTTCTTCTCCAGCGAGTTATGCCACCTAAATAGACTCATTTGTCACTTTTAGTGGTTCGTGTGCACCAGATTTGTTTAGTTCTGATCGTGCTCCTTGACGTCGACCCTCCTCCGAGCTCATCCTTTCTGTCGGCTGTTCTGTTGGTATCGTCGACTTCGATGGTCGTGTGCACCAGACCTGCCCAGATCTGGTCGTGCTCCTCAACGCCATCCATCCTCCGAGCTCGCAGCTCTTCATTTCCGTCTGTCGTTTTGCCGACACCATTGTCTCTGGTGGTCGCGTGCAGTAGACGTGCCCAAATTTGGTTGTGCTCTTCGACGCCAGCCATCCTCCGAGCTCCGACCTCCTACCCTTCGTCGATCGATCTGTCGGCACGGCCGTCTCCGACGGTTGCGCACACCAGTTCCGTGTGGCCTTTTCCGGCAACTCAGTTCAGGTCGTGCTCCTCGAGGTCGGAGTCTTCTGGCTTCTGGCTGCTTCTTGCACCCAATCTCTTCTCGCCGCCATCTCGTCCTTTATTTCGACATCCATCGTCGTAAGCTACATTTTTTGTCCTCCACCTTCACCTTTGATCGACATCCTTGTTCTTCCTCCTCTGCTCTCCTACCTTTATGGCTCGGTCTACGTCTCGTTCATATCAGGCCTCTAACGGCCCCTTGTTTCCCTTCGGACAGCTCTACCATGTTTTCTCTGGTTCGCTCTCACGCTCCAACCGCTAGTCCCTCTTACGGTCATTAGTCAGGTTCCCCTTACCGTCCCTGCTTTCCTTGGTGGTACATGTCCTTACTCCCTCATGTCCTTCTCGTTTCGGGTTAACGCTGGCTTTGGGTGTTGGCCACCAGCGCTTCGACGACAACGATTCCTCGGTTGGGTTCTCGTCGGTTCTTGGTATTGGCCATCAGTGTGGATGTTTCTTCCTTATATTGGTCGTCGTCTGTTTGTTGGTGTTGGAGAGTTTGTTTTTGTTCTTGTGCATGTGCCTTGCTCATTGGTTTTGGGCACGTTCTTTTGTTTCTTGTATCTGGCTCGGTAGTTGACGACTCTTATTTCGAGATCTCCGCTACCGTTTTTAATGCATTAAGTTCTTTCTGATCAGAAAAAAATAATGGATCCAATTAATATTTCCATCGATGGTATGTTATGACTGGGTTTATACAAAATTTAATGTATGGCAAATTTTCATAGCAAGAAGAGAGGTATTATTGTCCGGAATCCGACCCAGCTGACATTTCCGGGACTCTGTAATGCTAATGATAGCGTTTCAAGTTTTCAACGTGAGACAAAATCGCTTTATGTACGAGGACCCAAATCATGGGCCACAGATTGCGAATGCCAGAATTTGATACCTGATCAATATATATGTCACTGCCAACTTCGGTGCTACCAAATATAATCCTCCTTCTCTAGACATCAATGGGTCCATCACTATTTAGATGTTTCATCTACTCTAAATAATATAATATGTATATTTATATTACTAGTAGTCCCTAATTGACCCCAAATATAATCCACCAACCACCTTAGGCTTGGCCCATTCCACTACATCCCCTGATCGTCTATTACTCTCCTAGAAGTGTCAAGATATGGGATCTAATACCCAAACCTAACATCTTAAACAACTTAGACCGTATATAATGTTCGTTTGTGAGACTCTGACCCATGAATTGAGTATGGAAATTATGCTATGAAATCTGGGATTCCATGACGACACTTGGGTACCGACTAGGACCGAGCAAAGGGGATTGCGATGTTCTAGGTAATGGGTATTGAGGTTGTGGTGGAAGATGTTTTGCCCTATTCTATTAATGTAAAGGTTATGTGCCCAAGCCAGCCCGTCTTTTTTCTCACTGACTTCTATGCACAACTCTACCGAGAGCTCCGACAATAGTCGTGGGATCTCATCCAATGATTGAGTAGGGGTGGCCACACACGTTGGATTATCATCGGGGATGTCAAAAGCGTCCTCATCGAACAATAATTTTGAGGTGACCATTCCTATCTTGTGGCTTTGATCGAGGAATTCCAGGAAGTGATAGATGAATTAGATCTCTGGGATGTTCCGTTGTTGGGACGTCCTTTCACTTGGTTCCTTGGCCGAAACCATCTGCGTATGATTGGATCGAGATTGGATCAGGCCTTAATGTCTCGGTAATTTTTTTTACTCATTACTATATATGGAATTAAGGGATATTGGAACTATGACCTTAAATCAATGGCCGATTTTCCTCACTCCAGAAAAGTACACTGGGTTATCATAAATTACTGTTTGAATATAAATGGGTCCAAGATCCCGATTGTGTGCCATTGGTCCATGAGGAATGGGATATTGATCATATTACCCCTATCTGGGAAGTCATACGTAAAATTGGCATCACTCTTGAACACTAGGGAAAACGAGATATAGGAGAACGCTGAATCATATTAAATGATGTCAACGGAGTATTGCAAAGCTTAATGGGCGAACATATTAGACTTCGGGTGCATCATCGGGAGGTTATTCAGATACAATATGAGGCGGCCCTCCGGGGTTCATGAATGTTTCAGGAGGCAACAGTCAAAACATCACTGGTTTATTGAAGGGGATCGTAATACAAAGTTTTTTCATGATGCCGTCTTTTAGGAGAAAGATCAATGTGTTCTTCTTGGTATAAGATGCCTCGAGACAAATGGTTACACGGAATACATTTGCAGAAGAAGTTTGGGAAGTAGTTTTTCAAATGAGGCCTAACAAAGCCCCGATCCTGGATGGTCTTAACCCCAATTTTGCTGACATTATTGGCTTGTGGTAAAGGAGGACGTCATTCGTTTTGTGAAACGGGTGGTTCATAAAGGATTTTATCCCTCTCTTAACGACACCAATGTTGTTCTCATCCATAAGAAGGTCAATCATGTGCTTATAACAGACATTCGGCCTATTTCTCTCGACAATGTTATATTCATAATCCTCTCCAAAGTATTGAAAAATATGCGCAAGCCCCTGTTGCATGATCTTATCGCACCCACTCAAAGGGCGTTTTCCCTGAGCTGCAGAATTCAAGACAATATCCTCATCTCGTTTGAGATTATTCACTTTCTCTATTGTAAAAGAACAAGAGTTATGAAGTACACGATGTTGAAGTTAGATTTAGGTAAAGCGTATGGTTCGGTGGAATGGACATTACTCATAGTTGTTATGCAACAAAAAGGGTTCTCGGAAGATGGGTTGACTTTATTGACATCCTGCATAGGCTCGGTCTTCTATTCGTCCAACTTAGGAGAAAGGAAACCCCAATTTTGCACTGTTTAGGGGTATTTGACAAGGGGATCCCCTATCCCCTTACCTTGTTTTCTTTTCTGTTTAGAGGGGTTATCCAGGCTCCTTAGTATGGCACATGTGGATGGACGAATACATGATATCTCGGTTTCTCGCCGCCCCATCTATATCACATTTGTTTTTTGTTGATGACTGCCATATTTTCTGTAAAGAAACACTGGAGGAAACAGAAAATGTTCGTACTCTTCTTACCTTGTTTGGTTCTATATCAGGACAAGTATTTAACTACAAGAAACCCTTAGTGTTATTTAATGCGAATACTACATCGGATGCTAGGACGACCTGCTGTACTATTATGGATATCGGGGAAATATTCGAGGCTTCATTGTATCTGGGTGCCCCAAATATGGCGGGACGTCATAAACTTGCAGTGTGTAGTTTTAGAAAATAGAGTCATCCGAAGGGTTCACTCATGAGACGGTAAACTTCTTTCTCTCAGAGGATGGGAGGTGATGATATAGTCAGTACTTTCATCAATCTGGTAAATGTTATATCTATCTTTAAAGTCCCACTCAGTGTAACCAATCTGATCCATATAACATTGATCATATTTTAGTGGGAGGGCTCAACCTCTAAGGAGAGGCCAATTATATGGTAGGATTTGAAGAAAATCATCATCTGAAACATGAAGGTGGCATGGGATTTTTCCACCTATAGGATGTCAATATGGCACTGTTAGGAAAATAAGCATAGAACGTACTACAATTCCCGGAATCATTAGTAACATAAGTATTGAAGGCACCGTATTATCCGGAGAAAGACATTCTATTAGTGAAGGTGGGCCGAAATCCTAGTTTTACTTGGTCAAATATTTACGCATTAAAATATATGATGGTCATCGGGCTCTGTCGAGCCATTATTCAGGAATGGATACCCAAATCCTAGGAAACCCATGGCTTATGGGGTCATCCCCTATTATCCGAGTGAATTCCCAAACCTTCACCACTACCCAGTCGGTTAATTAATGATACCAAAGACACGACAATAGGATGTTCCCCTTATTCGTCAACTCTTCCCGCTAGATGTCTCAACCACTGAATACTCGGATGACTGGTCCCGGGAAAGACACCCAAAGGGCTACCTCCTACTTACTACAGAGAGGGCTCTAATATAGATTTTGAGTCTTTCATTGGCATGGTCAGACATATGGCAGACCCCGGTACAACCTCACATTCGTATTTTCCTATGGAAAGCCCTCACAAGATAATTGCATGTTCTAATTAACTTTCGAAGAAGGTACATCCCTATGTCACATATGTGCCTGATCTGTAAACGGCATCTGGAATCTACTCAGCATCTTCTCCTTCATTGTCGTTTCGCCAGGTGTTGTTGGTCGTTGTTCGACCATGTACTAGTATATCGCCACATGTTGATTTTTGGAAGGATGGAACTTACTTGTAGCTGGAGCGTCATTAGAGCGTCAGGCGCGACTCTTCTGTTGGTTATGGGTGATGTGAAAGGCACGATATGTAAAAGTATGGCAAGATTTCCCCCATTGGCTGTTGGAATTAAATTCATTGTTGTGACTAACAAGTGGTGGTTCACATAGTCAACTCTTGTGCCCCCATTCTTTCTCCAATAGTTTCAATTATTCATTATATTCGGGTTCTGTTATCTCAAGTAGAAGCTTCTTCCCTCATGTTCGTAAAAAGATCGGCGAACAAAATCTCTCATTGACTTGTTAAGGAGACTCGTTCATCACATGTCCTATTGTGGTCGAGTAGCCCCCTCTTGATGCATTCCCTTGAATTATTTTTTTGTTCACATATCTAATAAACAAAGTCTTTTCACTAAAAAAAAGCAAGTTAGTGTGATGACAGTTCTAGACATACCAAAAAAATGATATTATTCGCGCTATATTAAAGTAAAAAACAATATTCATCTGAACAATTCTACATCTAGTCTATAAGGTGTACTACATATGATCTATCTCTATCTATCTATCTATCTATCTACATGTAGATAGCTCGCCTTCTAACAACCAGTTATTCACCATGGCTCTTCCACGGGATCAAGCAATTGCATGGTATGTACTATGTTTCAATGTTCTTTTTAGTTAACAGGTTGTAACTAGAGACGTGAGACTAGTTGTACGGGGGCAAGATTTTTGGTTTGTCCTCTTGCTAGCTACACAGACCCTCTCAAACCTAGGGTTTCTTCGATTTCATGGCAGCGATAGAGGCGTCTTTCTGACCATTGTTCATGGGTATGCGAGGCAGCCAGAGCCAAGCCCGGTGGGAAAATCTCACATGTCGCCACAACTCTCCTCCCTATGCGCAAAATCCTCCTTGGCGGCGGGTCGAGGTCCTGAGGTTCTCGTCTTTGCGACGATGAACCGAGATCCTCCCATGAAATCTTGAGCGTGGGGAGGAAGGGGGATACAAGGACTTCTGTTGGAGAAGTCAACAAGCCCGTCCATGGTTGACTAGTCGGACGAACGAGGGGTTCCGAATGTGGCCCCAAGAGAGTTTGGCCCTCAACATGGGCCTGGGGGTCAAGGGTATCAAGAAGCACGCTTCAGGTCTCGAGGTGATGGGTACCAGTCTAAGGAAGCTTCACGTGCCTGGGCTGGGGCGGTCCAAAAGACCGAGGATGACTCATGGGCCTGGCCAAGGCCAGGTCAATGCTCTCGGGTCTAGATCGGTCGGGTCAAGGCCCCGAGCCTGGGTTGCTTCGGATCAGGGAGTGGACCACCTGGGTTCCACAACCGGGTCAGGTCCACTAGATTGGTTGGGTCCTCACATACAGCGGTGGGGGGCTCTAAGCACCCTCGCTTCGCCGAATGAGTACGAGGTGGTCTAGCGGGGGGTCGGTCGGTTGTACCGCCCTTCTGGACGTAAGGTGGCAGCGAACCCACCAAGAACCGGCATGGTACTTCCCTACCAACTCAGAGGTCAGCAATGCCGCGTTTTGGATCCCTATCATTATCAGTCAAGGGAGGACGACGCACGCTGACAACCTGGGGGAATACTCTATCCACCATTACTTTTATCCGGTAAGGGATATGCTCTACCATAGCTTCCGCCAGTCTAGAGTTGTTGTATCGGTGTCGTTAGACGCTACCGCAATATCACCCGTCAAGCGCTTATAGGAGGTAGTCGGTGTTGTGATATCTTTGATTTACTTTATGAGTATCCTCCACCATGGGAACTCGTTTCATTTATGTTATTTTATTTCTAGTATTTTATTATTGTTTTGCTCTCAAAACACTCGTTATTTATAATATATCATCATTCATTCTAAAAAAACAAGATGTACTACGGACCGTCAAATAAAATTTAAGAAATTGTCAATAAAACAAATGTTTAAGTTTGATTGAATACAATTTGGTAAATCTATTATTTCCCAGGTATAAAAATGGCATATGATTTAAAACAAAAAGATTTTATCTTGATCTAAAGATAATATATACCAGTAGAGTTAATATACCAATCATATGTTACTGTAATTGAAACAAATTATTCTCCCTGTGAGCTTTGGTATAGTTTTTTCTGTTAGGATTCTCATCGGGTCGTCGCACGTCATCGTATCGTTGTTTTCCTTATGTCACCAACGATGCGTCTCCCGATTTTGTTCGGGCCCTCCTCTATAACTCCGATGGTTATCACCTGGCCCACCTCATCACCAATCGACCTCGTCGTCTCGGAGCCCCTTGACCTCCCCGTATCAGATCATCTCTACTAATCAATCCCTACCGTCTGTAAAGTTGCCACCAGCACGTCCAACTCCCTGGCCTCCACTGATACACCCTCCTTGACTTCTCTCTATTTTGGATAAAGCTAATCAATAGAGTTCATTTTACTTTCTCTGTTTTCCTTTTTGTAGGGTCAATGACTAGTGAGCAGGGATTCAAGGATTTTTACCAGGAGGGAACCCTGATTGTCACACCCCAAATCCGGTTTTGACCGGACTCGAGACGTGAACTAAAAATAATAATAAAAAAAGTAAAATTAAGCGAAATAAATCTCCAATAATAGTTTAAGCCGATCAATCCTGATAATAAGAGTCAAAAGCTTGAAACCACGTAATAAGAAGTTTAATACAAAAAGGAAAGTACGTCTCTAGACCATCCAAACTAGGACTCTCGCTAAGCTCCCACGCTCCGAGAAGTCCTCTAAATCAAATCTCGATCAAAACAATTCTCAATAGACAAGACCACGGTTATCTCGCAACTGACCATGCGTGCGAATTCGCACGACAATACACTGAACTCATGTATAATTGTATTCAAAATCACAAAGGCTCACATAACAGGCATAAGTAATCACAGCAACCAAAACAGATCAACACACAGAGTAATATCATTAGCCACTACTTCCACACTCCTAGTATCCCAGAGCAATGCGCCAGTTTCCCATAGACCGACTCATCCATATCGTACCGAACTCGACATCGGCCTAGACATCTTCCCGGAACACACAACATCGGGGTACAACTCATAACATACCGGACCGGAATCCTCCGTCGGTCGGGTATCTTCCCGTAGCATGGGGTACAAATCACATCACACATACCATACCGGAACACTCAGCATCGGCCTAGGTATCATATACCGGAATCCTCTTCGGTATAAACATTGCTCTGGAACACCCTCCTCGGCTCTAGATATCCTATGCCGGAATCCTCTACGGCACAGATATGGCACCGGAACCAATCCTCGGCCTAGATATCCTATACCGGAATCCTCTACGGTATAGATATCGTACCGGAACACCGTCCCCAGCCTAGATATCTTATATCGGAATCCCCCACGGTATAGATATCAGACCAGAATACCGTCCTCAAACATATCCTACTAAACATCTCATACCAGCATACCATACCGAACATACCATATCGGTCTATCATTCACCCGATCATAACACAAGACAATAACTCACACTAATATTCACCACGTTCTCATAGCATATCCTGATCCTTAATTTACAACGGAACATAGCACATATCAAACATTACAAACAACTAATCACAAACAAGTGCAACCAACACACAATCCTACGGACACGACCTGGCCCACATGCGATTCTATAGCACATCAAGTCCCACACCTACGGGCACGACCTGGCCCGCAAGTGGTTCCATATGTTAAACGACTACCCTAGTTATTCACATCCTACATGTGATTCCATAATTATTTCGATTGTTCATCTCCTATATGCATTCTAGTAACTTTCCATAATAAACCGGTATTCGCTACTTTTCCCTACCTCAACCGCTATCCAACACGAACCACCACGAATCGCCTAGTAGCCTCCTCCGCCGTGATCGGGAACAACGTCTAAGATCACAAAGTAACACGAGAATTAACAATAATTCAAGGTTGATTTAAAGAGAAAACACTCGTCCTAATCCCCAATACGTTCGGTTAAAGATAACCTTCCTAATTATTCGAAAACCATTAAAATGGGCCTAAAAGGTCCATTTCTGAACCATCACGGTTCGGGTCACGGAGCCTTGACGGGCTCCGTTACGGTTTGGGTCACGGAACCGTGACCTGCACCGTCACGGTCATCCTCACGGAACCGTGACGTGTGCCGTCACGGTTTCGCCACGGAGCCATGACGCGTTCCGTCATGGTTCCTTCCACGGATCTGTGACAGGTCCAAACAACACTCTCCTTCTTCTTCCTCCAGCTTCATCCCCACGAACCAAATCCTCCAAAACTCCATTGTTGACCTCCAAAACCTCCTAAATCAGTCCCAAAACCTCAATACTCCAAGACCCATAGTGGGTTTTCATCAAAACAACACAACCCAATCCATTTCCAACATAATCCACCCCTTTTCTCCACAATTCATCCATTTAAACATGAAGAACATCAAATCCACAAAACTCAAGCCTAATTCATGCAGTCTCTACCAAACCCACAACCCAAAGTTCATCAAAATGGGATTTGATTGAGAGTTTACCTTGGGAAATGAAGAAAGGATGAGAAATCTAGAAGAATTGAAGCTTTTTGGTGGAGAAATAAATCAAAGCTCTCTCTTTTCTTCCCTTCTTCTTCTTCTTCTCTTCTTCAATGGGAGCTCCTCTCTCTCTCTCTTGTCTTGCTATTTTCGGCCAAGCTCTGCAATGTGAGCTGATTTTTTTGCTCCCAAAGGCCTTTAACCTGAGTTAGAAAATACTATTTTGCCCTCTTGCTCCCTTTCTTCTCCTTCGGTCCAAAGTGAGGGCAATTGGGTCTTTCTCCACCATTTTCTTCTCCTCCAAGACACATGGACATGTGTCCATGTGGGGTCCACCTCTACCCATAATTCTTTCAGCCCATTTAATTATATTCGGTAAAGCCCCTAATTTGACCCCGTTTGATCCGGATTTAACTTTTTCGCAAAAATATTCATTTGAAAGGAAATGACCCAACTAAGCAAACCGTAACTACGGCTAAGCTTTTTGGGTCCCGGAAAGGTCCCAAATGACTCCCGGAGTCATCGATTGACTTTTCCGCCAGAAAGTCAACTTTTGCCAAATTTCACCGGTTCGACCGGTGTCGACCGGGGGGCGGTTCTTGCAATGATTCACGTATATCCTCCTGTTACTACTAATAATTTTAGGTTCGGTCGCACACTAAATGGAATTATGCAGCGTTTACGCAATACATTGAACAGTTTTCGTCAGTTTCCTTCCTCAACCCCCCTTTTGTCTTCCTATGTGGCGTTTTCAAAATTGTG
Source organism: Erodium maritimum (assembly GCA_963921825.1). Classification (NCBI taxonomy): domain Eukaryota; kingdom Viridiplantae; phylum Streptophyta; class Magnoliopsida; order Geraniales; family Geraniaceae; genus Erodium; species Erodium maritimum. The sequence goes on along the minus strand of OY997588.1, from coordinate 124,527,071 downwards.
GATGACGATTATATTATCTTATAGTTATTTTTCAGAGACCTTATGGGGCACTTTACTTTGTAATGACTCTTTTTATTATTAATAAAATTTGCATCTTTTAGTCAAAAAAAATTATACCAAAAAAATATAATTGTTAATTTATTTACCTTATATAAAGCAGGATACTTATTGTTTGACAATGAACGGGGAAATAAGACCAAGTGGAAAAAAAAAATCGACTATTCTCTCTACCGTGTGCGAGTTTACTCTAGAGATTTTCTCTAGCCTAACTATAATGAGTAATGGTACCGCCTGGTAAACCGTCGGGAAATACTATCGTTGTCCCACCTACTTCTTCCCAATACCACTATCTTAAGTGCCTTCCTCCTCCGCAATAGCCCTGGTCATACCCATGAGACCATCCTCTGATGTCATTCGACTGGTAAAAAAGGGAGAAAGAGGATGTAGAAGACATCCCCATCAACCATACTCTCGCCGCTTCCTACTCTCATTGCCTCACTGTCATTGGATACCACCATGCACCATCATAGAACTGATCCACTACTGCTGACAACCATCATCCCCCTTTATGGGGTTATTGTGGATTCGACACCGATAGAATCCATGATGATGGTCTTTTCTTGAGGTTGTATCCTTCCACCATCTTTGAAAACAAATCCCAAGGAGGGTAGGGGTTGGCTTGGGGTGGTTGTCAAGAAACCGATCGATACATTATCGATTTTTCCACTCTCCCTCGTCTAGATGATGTCGACACCACCGAGGCCTCCCACGTGAAGGTCTGCCCCAATCCACCCCGTCTTACATGAGGGGTCGATACCCAAGGAACCTCTGATCATGCTTTTGTCCCACTTGATCACATGTATTAAGCCTCTTTGGTAAAGGAAGAAGGCATTGTGACATTTCCCTCTCTCTTTCTCTGTCCAATCCCGGTGATGACGCCGACCACCTTCGCCGGGCATCGCCTAGGAATGCCCATAAAATAAGCCTCGGGGATTGTATCGGCATTTAAGGCCTTACATGCGCTCGTCGTCCCGAGGACAAATTCCTAGTAGACTCATATAGGTTTCCCGCCGCCAACCACGAAACCATCATCCTATCGAATGATGTTGACGTCAGGAAGCTCCTCTACAAGTAATGGGATACCGTCTTGTGAAATAGGGGGAGGATCGCGACCTGCGCTCCCTTTGGCTTGATATGTCCCCCGCAGTCCTCGCGCCATACTTTCCCTCACGACCGATTCAAACCCCTAGGCCCTTTCCTTAGTGAGTCATACCTGGACGAACCACCCGCTGGACCCACCATAGATGAACCCTGAACTCCGATGGAGAATCTCCTCGCCTTCCAAAAGAGCTTTGATACCCTCAAAAAAGACGAAGAGGCGGACATGGTCGTCTGCATCCCAAGGGCCCTAACAGTTGCTACCTCTCGTGATCATACTATGTTTGGATTTGCGGGACCGTTGTTTATGTCTTGCAAGTTTTACCAGCCATCCATGGAAGGCCTGATAGTGAAGGTATAGCAACATGATGGCCTTTTCATCAAAAACCTTATATGGGTCATATCTGGCTTCTACTTCACCTCCCGGGCAATAAAGGATCGAATGAGGAGGGTGAATCATGGTCCTTCAAGCGCTTTCCCATGATTTTGGGGGACGTCCAAATATATGTCAACCCCACTATTATATCATTTTCTCGACTACAAATGTGGACTACGATATTTGACCTCCCCAGTGACGGCCTCACGATCGAAATATCATTCTGGTTTGGAGAGGCTCTTAGAGGATTTTTGGATGCTAGGAAGGACTCTTCAAGATTAGCCTTGGATTCTGAATGTCATATTCTATAAGTATCTCGCAACACCGCTACGTTGATCAGCTCGAGTCATCACCCCTATCTGAGTCCGGTTGTAGGATGTGTGGCTCCTGGAGTTCTGCTTCCACTTAGGTTACATCGACCATCGGGAATTGTAATGCCCCCAAAAGGACAACAACAACCCTCTGATGCCTCCTAGTTTGACATATCCCTCATGGCACAAGAGCTCCCAGACCTACGTGCGGGAATCCGTAAGGACTGGTCGGACCCCATCCAATCCAAACTCTCAAGCCGTCATGCCCCCCCCCCATCGGGTTTTGGGAACTAGAGGATAGCATTACCCTCAGCTCGGGACATCGTTCTGCCAGGCTTCTCCCTATTGGACTGTTAGACAATGCCCCATCACAAAATCTCATGTCCAGAGCACCGACACATACTTAGAGCCAGAAGCACACACCTCCTAGGCCTGATACCTCACTTCAAACCTCTATGGTAGTAGGACCAACTAAGGTGGCGAAACACGAGATCTCCTGCCCGACCAAAAAATGCTCCCCTTAGGCTCACAGAACTTGCAAGGCTTAACGTACCAAGTCTCTGATTTGAGCACTGTGCCAACTCGACGAAGCACAACTAAATTCCACCTCCCGGTGTGAGGGTGACCTCACCCCTCCCAGATTAGAAGAAGAAGGGTCTGGATGCTCCTCCCTCCCCCGACAAACGATTCGATCGTACATGATAACACATAGGTGAGGTCTGCGAAGCAACCTCTTCAGAGACAATATGTGCGAGATCGAGAAACGGGAGGTGTGTGGGGACACACACCTCGCCCTGCCATGGTCGGTGCTACCCTGGCCTATTGTATCCCCCCCCCCTTCTTGTTGTTCTCCCTGTATGTACGTTATCTCCTCAAGTGCCCCGAGGCGATCTCTGCCGAGAAAACATTATGTGTATCATAAACTACGAACATTTTTAGCGAGTCAGAAAAAAAACACTATGAGCAACGCCCAAGAAATCACTACCACAAAGATTTGTTTCCTCATCTCTCACCTGGATAACCTGACACTTTAGATATAAGGATAACATCCCAAACGTTTAGATTGCTCTATCATCTCATATTTGTTCCACTATGTTTTATTACCGCACATAATAAAATTTCACGTTACATGTTAAAAAAAATACTTATTTTAGGTTACATTTTTTTTATTCTTTTCTAGGAGCTTCTTGATTTTTGTGGAGTGATTTGTCAATATAACAAATGGGTGAGTTAGTTTTAAACATGAAATACTGAACTTTAAAGATAAAAAGCGTATACGATATGGAAAAAAAAAAGAGAGCTTCTAGAAAAGAGTAAAGGGGAAAAAAGAAAAGAAAACGGATTAATCAGAAATTGAAAAATAATACAAGAATTATGACAACGATAAAGCGTAAGCGTGATATCATCAAAAAAGCAGCGGTAAACACTAGAAACTGAGTCACTGACGACGACAGCGACTAAAACCGAAAAGTCAGACGACACGTCACTGCTTACTCACGAAAGCCCATAATTATATTTTCTTATTTAATTAAAAATAAATAAAATGAACCGTCAATTCGGGGTCAAGTCAACAACTTCCCCCACTCAACCATAAATAATGGCGCATCCACACGTGGCTTACCATGCGGACGCAGCAGCATCTCCCACCTCCCTCCGCTTTGGCATGAGAATATACCTTCTCCGCTGTCGGCCAGAATCGGATCCGAGCCGTTGGATGCGCATTTAATGGGCGGAATGGACGGTGGAGGAACTTGTGGCGCGTCGTGAAAGAAGGAACACGTGGCAAGGACGTGGAGTCAAAAGTCAAAGGGAGAGTTGGAGTTGCAGTGGTAGAGAGTAGTCATAGTCTATGGATCGAGGAATGAGACAAAGTGCTTGTACGATCAGGTACAGCCTCCGTTTTTGACCCGAATTCTATTTCTTTTTCACAAAATATGATATTTTATTAGACTCAGAAATTAAGTAACAAATCGAGTATAAAAATGGTCGAAAAGGACGGAGTTTTTATTGAGGCCTAAACACGAATGCTATATAAAAATATAGGGTTGTATCGGGATACTAGCAGGGGTGATTCTCCTTCTATTCGTTAGGTAGTATAGCGGATCATGAGATGTCATTGTCTCGATTTCAACAGATCTATCTTCTCAAGTCAATCGTTTGAGGAGTTTACAAAAAAGAGGAGGCTCGTAGATGGTTGCTAGTCGTCCCTTATGGATCGTGTTGTAGCTCCTTTAAAACACTCCGTAATGTTCGGGAGTTCTCATTTGAATCATCGAGGCTGTTAAGCCATCCCCGCTGCTACCCCCAAGGCCAAATCCACTGGATAGGTTACCACAATATTTTGCATAAGCTGACTGTTCGATAGGCTAGTGGTGTTGCATTCCTTGTCGCTCGTCACACGATCCTCGAATCCCCACATATCCTCGGTGAACCCGGAATGGTCCTCTTTGTTCACGGTGTACGTGTGGGGGTACATACGAGAACGTACATCCACAATTGTCTGGATACAAAATAGCACAAGGTAGGGCCTAAGTGCCTCCGAACCGATTCACGGTGGGCGACAGATGTCGAGTTCTTACTCCACCACCATCTCATCTTGCTGGATCAATTTCTATGGATGGAGATCCACTCGAGGCAGGGACACGATAGAGTGTGTTGGGAGCACGGCTTGGTGTAACTGGATACCTCGGTTTGCCTCTCCATGCCGAGTTGGGATTGTTTACTATTGTTTGCCGGCGGTAGGGCCACAGAAAATATTTGCCTCCTCCATGATAGGTGGACAATGATGGAGAAGTCTTCTAGAGGTGTCTCAGGGGGGGCTATCCGATGACCACATTGCATCGTAAGGGATACAATGGAGGATCAGGGCATCGTCTTTCGTTGCTTTGTTTTGCCAGAGCGACAGTAACAGATTTGGGACAGTCATGGGCATGGTATTCATCGTCGTAGGGGGTAAGGGGGGTGGGGGTGGGGGAAGCCATTCTATTATATAGGAAGGCGAGGAGTCGATGTGTATCACTTATGGGACCAGACAACCGCAGCCATGATGCCCACTAGAACGGATGTGGCGTTGTCAGGTGGCGCACGTCAGGTGATGGGCGAGCAGCGTGCAGGGAATGCAAGGATGTGGCGGTGGAGAGACTATGGCTGAGATGCCGTTGGGACAAAAATGGAAATAGATAGGGGAAAAGAGACGTGAAACCCTAAGAGGCCGCAGGTTCTTTTTTACATATTACCCGAACAATTTGACCTCATTTCTATTCGGTATCTACCAAATCATTAATAATTAATTTTCAAGTTACAAAAATTTATAAAACTTTCAATTGAATATAAAATGAATAGTCTAGTAATTTTACATTCAGCTCACAACGAGACATTTAGAGTAAATTATTGTTATTGCTCAACAACATGTTACTAAATTTGGCGCATATAAATGGTTCACCCCAAAAAACTCTTAAACCCTACCAGCTTTTTTCCCTTCCTTTGATCTATTTCTCTTGTCGGTGGCGGTTGTTGCTCGGCCTCCATTGTGGTCGGCGGACGCCAATCCTTTCACTTTTCTTTATTTTCTCGGGGATTTTATTTTGTTGGTCATAGTTACCTGGTTCTCGTTCGTTCTCCACATGATCTTTTCCTTATCTTCCAGTTTCGGCTTCTTCAACATTTTCGTTGGTTCGTACTCCGCGGTTTAGGTCAGAGAGACCGTTGAGGCAGCGTCGAATTTATACTCTGATTGTGGAAGGGGCACTGTGGGAGGAGAGTTAGAGTGTTATGTGTGGGATTTAGTGTTCTCCGACGTTGTTCTTTGGATATTGGTGATTAAAGTCAGATGGAGGACTACTGAGATGGTCGGCGTGGTTGGATGCAGGAGACATGGTCACGTTTCAAGTCATTTTTATTAGTTTTTGGTTTTGGTTGTGACCTTTATTTGGGCCAATTAAACCGGGAATAGATCAAGTTATGTAAGGTATAATGGTCAAATAAATGAGTTGTCTTATTAATAGTTCTGACTAACATAAGAGATATGTAGATGTCAAGTAATATAATATGATATTACAACCTAGCAAAATAAATCTCAAAGGACTAGACCAATCATGTTAAGAAGATTGTGTCTTGGCAATCCGACTTAATTACAACATGGGAAAATTGATTAACTATGCTTCATAAGATGTCTTATTTTTCTAATATGCTCTTATAATTAAAATTTGGAAATCTATGCCTTTTCTATTAATTGTGACAAAAATACCCCTAATTAAAATACCTACAATTTTAATTTGCATCTTTGTCTTCATCAATAACTCTGTAAACAACGCCACTACGCCAGAAAGCACCACATTCAAAACACTCGCGAGTGTTGCAATCTTGACCTGAAAATACACAAACTAACTAATCAATAATCCAAATAACGATGATTAACTGGATAACTTCAACTATGGTACCTTTATTCGTGGAAGTGAGTACATGAGGAGCAAAATGACATAAACAATCTCCACATCGGCACCAAAACCATAATGTTAGACTTTTACTATCCCATAGTAGATACAAAAATACGCATTCAACAACTTGTTTATGTATGGGAAGCTCTCAAAATCTTTAGTTGCTTTACGATTTACAATCCTCCAAAATAATTGCTGTCAATTAAATTCATAAATCACCCTTTCTTCATATAATCCTACAATTGTTGTGTATACATGTCTATGAACTTGCATGGAAGAAAGATAGACTAAGCCTTGGTGACAATGCCTTAAACACATATAATAAGCTTGTAGTCATAATAATTTTTGTTATCTAGAACTTTAAACAAAAAACTGATGCTTATAGCCATGAGTTTGAAGATGACTTAAACAAGCAATCAAAATTTGCTTTCTGGAACAACTAAACCTTTGCAACAATTGCTTGTCCCGGTCTCTTTATTCCATAATCGGAAACTTCATGAGCTTGAATATTCTTCTACTTAGTGGAAATTGATTTCAATGCCAAATCACCTATGAAAATTGGAAACTTGAAACAACATCTCCAGCTCGATCCTTTAGCGGATTGGGGATTTGTCCACAACTATCAAGACCAATCTCACTCTAGATCACAACATTAATTACCTTAATAATTCTGGGTACAACCTTAACCAAAGTCTTCCCAAGAAAATCGGGACCATGAAGAGCCTAACCTCAGGGGACTTCTCCTACAACAACTTTTTCGGATCGATCCCCTAGACCGGGCAGTACTTGTTCTTCAACTCCTCAGCCTTCTTCACCAATCCAAACCTCTACGGGTCTTACTCAAACCATTGTAACTATTCATCAATCTCCACACAACCTCAAAACCAAGACGACGTTAAACCTCGAGTCTCCAACAAACACAAGCTCGTTTCAGCATTTGGGCTACTAGCATGCTCATTAATTTTCCGGTGATCGGAAAATCCCTTGTACTTTGTTGTTCTCTTGGAGAAAGGACCTAAAGATGTTCAGTTCAACTCCTCATGGTGTTGATGAGATCAATATCACTCTAATGGCAAGGCTGAGCACCGATTTGAGAAGGTATGCATTCAAATCCCAAAATCACGTGTGAGATACATAAGCTTAATTGGGGTATTTTTGTCACAATTAATAAAATAGGCATAGATTTCCAATTTCTAACTATAAGAGCATATTAGAAAAATAAGACATCTTATGAAGCATAGTTAATCAAATTTCCCTTACAACATTCCTCCAATAAGGAAAGCGAATCTAAAAAAATCGTTAACTATATACTTTTGTTTTTCTATCACTGAAGTTTTATATATGCCCAGTCGAAAAATGGATTCGGAGTAACAGGCAAAAAAAGACTCGAAAACATAACATGTCAGGCTTATGTGTCGAAACAGTAAAAAAACTGGTTAATCTAAATGAAAACCAACATGACCTAATTAACCAAGCCTAAAAACACTGGGCCAAATGCCCCCCAAACTGAAGCCAAACCTACCGCCTCAGAAACTCTAACGACATTTACGTCACCATCTTTGGGGAGCGACACAGCAGGACGTCGAACGCCACAGACGGAAAAGCTGTCACGAACGACGACTACTCAACCCCGAGTTCCCACATTTTGCACCCTAATCCCGTGGCCAACACCACAAAACGGCGATGAGGGAGAGAAAGGGAAGTAGACGAGACGGGACTATCGTAGCTCGCATGAGTCAGAAAGAAACAAAGCCCTCAACGATTATGACAAATCTGAAAGGAGGTGACCACGAACGATGCGCCTGAAATGAAAGTCGTATCTTCCTGAGTTTGAGCACGAACTAAAGAACGACTTCTTCGACGTAAGGTTCGCCAAAGCTTTATACCTCCAGCCAACGGAGACGTCGAAGGCTAGTATCAAACCAACGACTCCCGTTGAATGAGGGATGAAAACATGTCCCAACGACATCAACCATATACGTCCTCTGCACAACGGATCGAACGAACAACATCACGACCCTCAAACTCCGTAGGCAACATAGAACATCACGATACATTCTGATGACGTCAAGAAACGTTCAAACCATGCCCATCACTCAATACTTTCTAGCAGCATAGAAGTTTCAGAGGGGCGAGTACGAGCCATACAAGAACCAACCCTTGTCGGCAGGCATAAGTAGATCATGACAGAGTGAGAGGGATTCGGACTACCGGTAGAGAGGGAAAAGTAAGTAAAGGAGGGGAGATATTTTTTCGGAACACTCGAAAATCACTTTCACTTCAAATTCAATACACAATATCTTAATGTGTGATCAAATAGATTCTCTCTCTGAACCTTAGGGTTTTTAGTCACCAAAAGGGAAAACCCTAGACGTCATTAAGGGATTTCCACCACTACCGTCGCCGATCAACCGAGGCTGAGATTAGTTCTATTTTGAAATCGTTTTCTCCAAGTACGCGGTACTATCACCATATACACGTCTTCTAGTTTGTTATGCACCGGTGTTCTGAGGTTTCGATGGCCTTGCTCATGGTTTGAAACTGCCGAGACGTTGGATCAAAAACAAACCGGCAGCAACTTCATACTTCTCAATCAAACACGTACACGAGCCGACTGAAGAAGGACTTGGAGCAACCATATCAGTGGGTTTGGGATCCGAGGGGCGGGACGATAAGACGAGACCCGGGGCGGGCGGTGCTGGGACGTCTTAGGAAAGCTATGGGAGTAACGCACACTTATTGTCTTTTATATTTTCAGTCTTCTTTTCTTACGTTCTTGGATTGATGTATTCGGGTTGGACTATTTACTTTATGTTCAGTTCTTTTGGAATGTTGGTAAGAGGATCTCCTGATTTAGTGTTTACGAACTAAAGTAGACTATTTCTACGGGTCCACGAGAACTGGTCGAGTTACGATCGGACCGAAGAATATCCTGAAACCCAAAGCTTTTACGCAGTAATACAAATCCCCACTTTACTCGTTTTAAAAAAATACACAAGATCTTTATGGACATATACATCATTTCCCTACAAAATATCTCATCCTCTTCTTAAATACCATCCTTTTTGCTGACAAATTTATGTCCAATTTCTTTGCAAATTACTTTTATGGGAACAGATTGTGAAACTAGTTTATTACAATCAAATTTCAGAATTGTGCATAGTTTGAAAACAAAATTGAAATATTTCTTCCGAAGACAAAATAATTTATGAACGGTATTAGAATATTATCTGTAGAGATTAATCGTGGGTGATTTTTTGCCTCCATTGCCAACTAAGATGCAATAGTCGTATCTGTCTTCTTCCCTACCGTTCACCATTTGCCTTTTTAGTCATCAATATCTCCAGCAATGGCTACTGCTTACGTCGTAGCACATGTCATCTTTTTTCCCTTCCAAAAAATATCCATCCTCCGCAGAATCAATTGTTGGACAAACACATGGCTTTACCGTTGACTCTACGCTTCTATTAAGCTATGGTCCACAATTTATTCCTACATTATTTTTGCCGTGAGCAATCACCACTTGTAAAATATATTCTTAAGAAGTCCAAATCCTCCTCGTTCAGGCTATTAGGAGAAGTTAATCAAACCAATTTTTTTATTCCGTAAGAAATTAGCTTATAGTATAATGAAGATTTAGGTTTGCAATTTTAAATATTCTAGTCTTTTTCAAAAGTTGGTTGAAGGTTACAAGTAGAATTATACTTTGACTGCTTGTTTCTATCACATGAACAATAGTTTTTTTTATATAAATATAAGACAGTGTGGTCAATAAAATAAGTATAAAACGGTAAAATAGTTGTATAACAATAATATAGCAATTAAGCTATTCGAAGGGAGATAGTTGTTATCATAGACCTCAAGACAGAAACATTCAACGTAATTAAGTGAAGTTTACTTTTATTGACTTAGGTTAAGTTGTAATATAATACAGCAATGTTTATGTTTTTGACATTTTATTCTTTCAATGTCATCACACAAATTATACGTTCAACCCTTATATCAATGCTCAAACTTAATATCAAATGACGTTAGAAATAATTTATATTTTATTTTATTTAATCAAAAATATAAATATGAACTTCAATGTAACGCAAATTGAAGTATGAATAACGCCTTAGTGTTGATATGGTACCCAATTTTTTTATACTGCTCTGTGGAACCCTTAGTCAAAACTACAACTTAAAATTCTTTCAGTCACTAACACTTGGGAATTAGTTATTTATAGTTTATAATCTCATATTGACCTATTTTGTACCATACAATCCTGATAACTTAGGAAACATATCGACTGGGGCATGTGTCGTATTAACTGCGACATCAAATAGATAGAAAGGAGAGTCATCATATTCATACCCATTATCGCCCACCCATCTCGCAGGACATTATGGTTCACGAGTAAGATAGTTCCACTTGTCGATTTTATGTTGTCTGGTTCTCTCCTTCTTTGTCACATCACATGGATTTATTTTATTATTTTTATTTTTAAAAATAACGACATATATGGAACACGAAGTTACTTTGTTGTTTCGCTTCGTGAACCAAATCAGTCTGTAATTCTGTGAGAATTAGTACCAACCAATACCAATCCATACATGGTTTGTGTATTTGTTAAGTGAATAATCTGAGAAAAAAGAGATGCTATTCATAAATATAAAATACATATGACTAATACACTGAAAGAAAAGAAAAAAAAAAGTAGATCCCCAAGGTTATGAACAAAATGACCAGCCCACGTAATCCCCAAAAACTAAAATGAGAAGACGATCACATAACTTTCCACGACTCGAGGGTGGGGAAGTTGGAAAAAGCGTCGTAATCTAAGGCAGACACAGCATCAGCCACCACAGGCTGAGGAAAACAAAGTGGGCCCTGCCCACTACCACCGCCTGCCGCCGCGGGACCCACCACCTGGTCAAGCAAAAACGCCGACGTGTCCAGAGTCGGCAACAAGCACCCTCCCCCCACGCCCTGGTACCGGCTCGCCAGCCTCTGCGGCTCCGGCTTCAGGATCGGCGCCATCTGCATCAGCGTCCCTCCGGTCACCTGCTGCACCATCTGCCGGAAATTCGCCGGGTCCGCCGTGATGAACGTCGTCTGAGACCGCTTCGACGCGCGTGACTTCCTCTTCGTCGCCTTCGCCGCCGCCGGTGGAATCGCGCTCCGCTGGCGCTTCGGCGCCGGGAGGGACGGCTCCTGGTCGGAGCCGGAGACGCCCGACACCGCCGGGGTCGGGGCGGATTCGGGCTTGATGAGGCCTAGAAAGGGGGAAATCGAGTCGCAAACTAGGGATTCGGCGTTTCCGCCGGAGAGGGACTTCTGGAGAGCCTTGGTGAGGGTTTCGGTGTCGCGTGAGAAAGCGTCGGAGATCCAGGGGTCGGCGAAGGTCGACCTGAAGCTCCACCCGTCAAGATTAGCCAGATTCTCGAAAGACGCCATTTCTATGACAAAAGGGGACTGAAAAAATCGATCACAGTGACAGATCAAACAGATAGAGTTACAGAGGAACCCTCAGAGCATTCTCCGGCAGCGGAGCTTAGAATTAGGGACCGAGTTCAGTCTAAAATCGCCGGGAAAGAGGAACTTGGTCGGAAATTGAAAGAGGAAGATGAAATGAGAGGTAGAAGAATGAAGGGGAAGGGACAAATAAATAGGACGGTGAAGGAAGGAGAGGAGTGTAAGAAACCGCGTTGTTGGATGACGAGACACGCGTCACCTTCTTCGTACGGACACAGAGTAGGTTTTATCTTCTTTTCTGCTTTGACTGTTTAAGTCCTTTTCCCCATTTTAAATACAAAAATAAGATTTATTTTCACTCCACACAAGTATTTTATTTTACCATCCAAACGTATTTTTCCTAACAATGTTTTGAATTGCACGAGCAAAATAGATTTTTAATTACATTTAAAAAACACTGATAAATAAGGTTAAGTTTGATTAATATTAATTAATCAGTACTCGTAACAGAGAAGTCGCATAATGTCAGTGAGTTTTGACGGTCAAGCATCGGTATCCAGTTAACGCGTAAACTCGAGTCCCGATCCTGTCTCTGTCAACTTGTTTATTATTTTCTAATATTGGCGCCGTTACTGTCAAGCGCACATGAGAGCTGATGGAGCCACATCACTCTCTGTCTTGTCTCGCCTTTCTTGGGCATCAAGTTTCGAATTGCTCTTTTAATTATTTTCGATTTTATTTAAAACTCATGAACGGTAATGTGCATTATTGGGGCACTTCAAACCTGTTGTCGTATTTGTTTTCAATTACGGAGACATTTAATGTTACTATTTTTGTTTTAGAGTAACCATGATTTATTTAGCATAAAAACGTTGCGAGGCACCGAACTGAGCTCCCTGGACCCAGTTATTGTAGCGTATGATAGAAGAATAGGTTAGGATAGGATTAACTTTAATTCTTTTTGACTAATTAAGCTAAGTTGAAATGATAAGATAATAATCTTTGGCATGTTTCGAGGCAAACCGTGCAGAAAAGAGTGGAATTGAGGTGCACATGGGTTTGGGATCATACTACTTTGTTGCAGTAACCGTGTGGGCTCCATTTTCTGATCTCTCATCACTGCCCTTTTTAAAAGCCAGATCTCATCAGCCTGTTTTATATCCCGATTTGGTTATTAGTGTAAGTTTGAAAAGATTGTTAACTACTGTTTGAGTTTTGATTTATTTGATTATCTAATATGATATAGAAATTTAGTTGTAATTTATTTGTTCTTCTGAAGAAAACGTAAATTTATTACTCATCATCAAAAGCCAGCAACCCGGACAAAGGTTTTGGCATGAAATTTAAGTTTCAAACAGAAGAAACACAATAAGCGCTTGCCTAAGTAATTCATTAGCAACTTTGTTTGCACTCCAACAAATCGTGCATCAGTATGAACCTTGATAACTTGCACAGGAGTCTCTTAGAGCACCTCCAACGGGTCGTGTTTACCCGTCGTGTCTGGCGTAGGCACGGCCCAGACACGACGCGTAGACACGGCTGGTCGTGTCTATCCGTCGTGTCTGCGGTGTCGTGTCTACTGGTCGTTGCTGAATCTGGCAACGACGCCAAGTCGTGTCTACTGCCCATTTTGTTCCAAAAATGCTTCCTACCATGGCTAGACACTGCTCCTAGACACTGCACCATTGGAGGAGTAGTGTCTGCAAGCAATGTCTAGAAGCCAAAAACAATGGTTAGACACTGCTCCTAGACACTGTGCAGTGTCTAACCATTGGAGATGCTCTTACACTCCTCGATAATAACCCCCAGCGGGGTTAACATCTTTACCGGACTTGTAATTGCAAGTACCATCCCCAAACATTCTGTTTCTATCTCATCCACCCCCCAAAATTTAGTTGCAACTGATAATTACGGGTACGAATTTCTTATTACTTTTTCGATTTATTTGACTTTAACGTATACGAGTATTTTAAAAATATATATTTTGAAGGTGCAGATTTTATTTAGGACCATTTTAAAACTAAATTAGCTCTTTAAGTTATGGAGCGGGGTGAAGCAGATGTTTTTGTAGAGAGTTGGGAAGACAACAGTACTAGTGTTTGAGATTTGAGTTGAGCTCAGTGTGGTCCACTTCGCCAACCCAATCCTTAGTTGGCCCAGGCTCGACTACTCTATGCCTTTGGATTATAAAACTCGGCACCACCAAAGGCCCAATAAGTAGTAATGATTAATGAAAGTGGACCAATTTCACAAGATCGTCTGTGCTGCACTGCTCAAAATACACCCACATCATATATACGAATCATATTTCACGATTTAATCTCCACCACTCTAACAATATATCGTCTCTTAATTTTCCGCATCCAATTATATCAAAGCACTGACAGAACAAAAAATAATAATAATTAATTAGTATGTTAGAAATAACTTAGGAGAGAATAATATACCTAGGGCTGCTCGGAGAAGCAGAAGAGGCCATGACCATGATCACGGCCATGATCTTTGACATAGCTTTGTTTTTTTCTTTTCGAAGAACTGATCGGTTCTGGTGGTGGTGATATCAGTCTCTGATGCGCAGACCCGTTCTTCTCGTCTCCTTCTCAAAGAGAACTTGGGTTTTTGCGAGTCATGGAGGCGGCGGCATGGACAAGTTACAACAAACCCAGCAGCGCCCATGTGTCGAGCGGCGAGTACTCTCGAAGAGAGAAGGGGGTGCGTTTTGCGACAGCCCGAGGTTCGAGAGGGAGATCGTAGGGGAAAGTGATGGAGTATAGGCGTGGTATGGTGCGGCGGATTCCGGCGTGGGAGCTGCGACCGCGCTAGGGCCATGTGGGGAAGACGACGGAATTGCTGCCAAGGTCGGGCTCTCCACCGCTGGTGCTGGAGGCGAAGGACGAGGTTAGGGCTACGGGGTCGGTGGGGCTGTTTTACTGGGCTGATAGTGAGATGGGCCGCGTTGGGTCGGGCCCAATCGGTGCGCGGGCTGGAAGGTTTGAAGGGCTGGTCCCAACTGTGCAATCTGGAATTCATAAGGATTCAGATCCACCTTGGGGACGGGCCGGGGCAGGTCGGATGAAGGATCTTGGGTCGGGTCGGATTAGGGAAGGGGACCATCTTGGTTCCACAACCGGTCGGGTCTTATTGTTTGGGTCGGTTCTGAACATTCGACAGTCCGGACGGGACATCATACGTAGCGATGGGGGGCTCTAAGTACCCTCACCTCGCGGAATGAGTGCGAGACGGTCCAGGGGGTAAGTCGGGTATACCACCCCCTGGATGTAGGATGGCAGTGGTACCATCAAGATCCGACTCAAGGTTCCCCTACCAGCTCAGGGGTCAGCAATCCCGCGCTTTGGAGCTCTACCTCTACCATTCAAGAGAGGACAGCGCACGCTGGAAACCTAAGGGGATACTCAGTCCACCAGTATGAGAAGCTACAACGTGATAGGACAATGATGGATAATGGTGGGAGGCGACAGATCCAAGAAGAATTGCTAAGGTTAGAGGAGGAATGTTCTAGAGTGAGGTAGGGAGAGAGCTAGAGGGAGAGGAAGAAGACAAAATAGAGAATTGGTAATGGCATTCTGTCATAGCCACACTTTGATTTCAAAATATAAAGGAGAAAACATCATAACAAGTCATGGGTTGGGCCACACAAAGCCCATTTAACACTTAGAGTAAGAAAAAACATAATTAAAAAGCCCAATTACATCAATGCACTATCATAGCCCCTCTCTTCAAGCCTTCATATCCTCATGAAGTGAAGCTAAATTCTGGAAACTTGGGTTGCAGATCATAAAGAAACTCCCATGTAGCACCCTCCGGACCCGAATTCGACCACTGAATGAGCACTTGAGTTGCTGCACGATTTCCTCTTTTGACACATCGACGATCCAAGACATGGAGAGGATATTTAGCCAATGAGTCATCTGGAATTCCCACAGGCAGAGGAGCTCGGTCGATGATCGGACCTGAGTGAGACTTCAGCTGCGAAATATGGAACGTAGGGTGTATTTTCGTCTTCTCAGGCAGGTCAAGGGTGTAAGCAACTTGCCCCACTTTCTTCAGAATTTGGAAAGGACCAAAGAAACGAGGGGACAACTTCTGAGATGAGCGACGAGCGAGGGAGCTCTGGAGATATGGTTGCAGCCGAATAAACCCAGTTGCCAATGTTAAACGACTTATCCGAGCGCTTTTTGTCTGCCTGGTTCTTCATGCGGGCCTGAGATCTCTGCAGATGGAAACGCAGAAGTTTAGAAGACACTTCTCTCGCATCCAGGCTACGATCAACCAGGTCCAAAGCAGAGGTGCCAGTGAGGTATGGAATTGGACTCGGTGGCGGTTGGCCATACAAGGCTTGATAAGGAGAAGTCTGGATAGAGGAGTGATAAGAAGTGTTGTACCAGAATTCCGCCAGCGGCAACCACTTGGACCACTCTCGGGGGCACTCAGAAGTCATGCATCTCAGGTACGTCTCCAAGTAGCGATTGACGACCTCTGTCTGGCCATCCGTTTGGGGATGGTAAGCTGTAGAGAGGTGTTGTGAAATGTGTTGCAATTTGTAGAGCTCGCGCCAAAAAGAATATATTAACACCTTATCTCTCTCACTGACTATGGAGTTGGGCATACCATGAAGGCGAAAGACGGTATCGAGAAAGGCTTGAGCCACACTCATTGTTGTATACGGATGCCTCAAAGCTATGAAGTGGGCAGATTTAGATAAGCGATCAACCACCACAAATATCACTTCAAAACCATTCAATTTCGGCAGCCCTTCAATGAAGTCAATAGAGATATCGTGCCATACTCTCGTTGGGATTGGTAAGGGTTGAAGGAGACCCTGTGAAGCAGAGAGGTTAGGTTTGTGGGATTGAAAAACCTGACATTGGGCCACAGCGTGCTCTACATCTTTGCGAAGTTTCTTCCAGTAGAATTGAGAAGAAATCCTTTTGTAAGTAGCCAATGAACCAGAGTGACCTCCCATGACACTGCCGTGAAAGTAACCAATGAGTTAAGCTCTCAATTGTGGATATTTGCCCACCACAAGCTTCGCTTTGCAAAAAAGCTGAGAATTCACCCGTGAGTAGTGATGTTTAGCTATAGGTATGGTGCGAATGAGGTCAATTAAAGCCTCAACCTTAGGATCCTCCAGCCATGAGATACGAATTTTATCCAATAGAGAAGTTGATACAGTACTAAGAGCAGACACAGAGCTAACCTCGAGGCTATCCAGCGCATGCTTGCTTGACAAAGCATCAACCACAACATTTGAAGAACCAGTTTTGAATTGGATTTCAAAATCATACCCCATCATTTTAATCAACCATTGTAACTGAGCTGGTGTGGTGGTGCGTTGGTTTAAAAGGAACCTCAGGCTTTGATGATCCGTCTTTATCACGAAATGCCTTCCCATGAGGTATGGAGACCAGTGCTTGGTAGCCAGTAACACTGCCAGCATTTCTTTCTCATACACCGAGAGAGTTTGTTTTCGCGGCCCCAAGGCTTTGCTAAAGAACGCTATTGGCTTCCCGAGTTGAGTCAAGACCGCTCTTACACCAGTACTTGAAGCATCAGTCTCCAGCATGAGTGTAACTTCAAAATTAAGAAGGGCTAGCACTGGTGCTGAAGTCATGGCCGATTTAAGAGCCAAGAATGCTTCAGTTGCTTCAAAACTCCAAATAAACGCATCCTTGCGCAAGAGATCAGTAAGAGGCTTAGCTATGATCCCATAGTGGTAGATAAACCTACGATAATATCCTGTTAATCCCAGAAATCCACGTAGCTTCTTAACAGTATTTGGCACAACCCAATCTAGGACTGCCTCCACCTTGCGTTTGTCCATTGCCACTCCATGAACTGAGATGACATGGCCAAGGTATTCGATTTCAGGTGCTTCAAACGCACATTTGGACGCCTTGAGATAAAGTTGCTCAGCCCTTAGAATTTCAAAGACCCATCTGATGTGCATTGCGTGATCCTCTACAGATTTGGAGTATATCAGAACATCATCAAAGAATACCAAAACGCACCTGCGGAGGAGTGGTCTGAATATATCATTCATGAGTGACTGGAAAGTTGAAGGTGCGTTCGTTAATCCGAAAGACATAACAAGGAATTTGTAATGCCCAAAATGAGTGCAAAACGTTGTCTTGAAGCTGTCCTCTGGCTTCATCAATATTTGGTGATACCCAACGCGTAGATCGAGATTTGTAAAGAAGGTAGCACCATTGAGCTCATCGATCAACTCTTCAACCAATGGGATGGGAAATTGAGACTTCACAGTCATATCATTCAAACGCCTATAATCAACACAGAACCTCCATGTGTTATCTTTCTTCTTCACTAGAATGACAGGGAAAGCAAATTCACTTGTGCTAGGCTTGATTATCCTCGTGTCTAACATCCCAGCAATCAGGCGCTCCAGCTCAGAGTTCTGTGTGGAAGAATAACGGTATGGCCTTATCTTAACCGCAGATGCTCCTGGAGATAGAGTGATCGAGTGATCGTGCGTACGTGGTGGTGGTAATCCCTTAGGTTCTTCAAAGAGATCCTCAAATTCATGTAATAAAGATGCAATAGATAGATGTAATACCAAGGATACAGGAGTAGAAGATACCAATGTGGGAGATGAGCCCTCAAATTTAGAGCATGAGAGTAAAGTCATCACAGGCTCAACAATGGATAGTTTGTTAAATTTCTTGCGAGAGGACCAAGAAATAACTCCTAGAGGTACACCCAACAGATGGATCCATTGATTGGAAAGAAAGAAATCCATAGAAATCTTCGCAAAATCCCAAATGATCGGTCCTAGAGTTATCATCCATTGTACTCCTAGGATCATATCACAGCCCTGCACAGGCAAGACTAGAAAATCAGCTTGGAATGGGTAGTTATGCATCTCCCAACACACCTTATCGCAACGAGAGCCTTTCAATACTGTATCTCCATTTTCTACAGACACTTTGGTGCTCTTTGTAACTGAGGGTGTCAATCCCAGCTTCAGGACTCTGTGAGCATTAAGGAAATTATGGGTACTCCCATAATCGAAAAGTATAGTAATTGTATGAGAACCAATTGTGCCGTTCAGAGTCATTGTTTGGTACCCAGAGAAACCACAGAGGGCATGAAAAGAAATAACAGGGTCTCTCTCTGAGGGAATTGGTTCTTCTGACCCGATAGCATCCAGAGACGAAAGACAGTCCACACATATGTCCCCACCAGCCTGCGTAATAGAGTTCTCCTCAACCAGGAGCTGGAATAATTGGGACTTGGTACAATAGTGGTCTCTGGAGAATTTTTCCCCACACCAGACGCACAGACCTTTTATGAATCTGTCATCACGTAACTGGCGTTGGGCTGCAGTATGAGGGTGTTGGGAATTTATGTGTGGAGGAATAGGTTTGTGTTGTGGGGGTGGTAATTGTCTGGGAGGAGGTGTGTGGGTTTGGGATCGTAGTGATGGTGAGGGTGTGTATCTGGGTGAGTATGGAGCTAGGTAGGATGGTCTAGGAAAGGAAGAGACTTTCCTCTCCAGACGCTTTGCAATGAGCAGGGTTTGATGGATGTCTTTAGGAAAGAGAAAACGAATACCATCTTCGATATCATGCCTCAAGTTGGTTATGAACATGGCGAGGGCATCCTTATCCGAGAGAGTAAGCTGGGTAATAATCCCTTGGAAAGCTTGGAAATACTCATCCACTGAGCCATCTTGGCGCAAATGAGCCAAATCTGACATGAAGTCAGTGAAATCACCAGTTGTGAATTTGCGTTTGAGCCCTTCAAAATACTCTGACCAACCCATCTCTTCTTCATTATGTTGATGTTGTTTCATGAAGTGGAGATGATGGCGCAATACTGCATCTTCAAAACCCAGTAAGGCTTCGCGAATCATTTCGCCCTCTGGCACATTCTCGGACAAACAATGATGGAGGAACTTGAGCTCCAAGCCCTGAAAATCAGTACCATCAAAACGTGGAGGGGCTCGAGCTCTACTGTCACGGCGACCTGGAGGTTCCGCTTGAATATCTGAAGGAGCCCCCAGAATCGAGCGACGAGGAGGCCCTATGGTTGGAAACGTACCCGCAACATGGGATGATGGTGTTGAAGACGAGGACGCGCGCTGAGGTGAATTTGGGATTTTGTTCACCAAAGCTTGCAAAAGCTTCGTCATTTCCTCCATCTTGACTTACATATCAGTGACATTATCTTTCACTTTGAGGACCTCTGCATTTGTAGCTGCTATATCATCTTGAAGGTGCTTGTTGGACGTGAAGTTGGTCATTTTTCCTGGAAAGGAAGGCTGATACCAATGATAGGACGATGATGGATAATGGTGGGAGGCAGCAGATCCAAGAAGGATTGCTAGGGTTAGAGGAGGAATGTTCTATAGTGAGGTAGGGAGAGAGCTAGAGGGAGAGAGAAGCAGGGGAGAGGAAGAAGACAAAATGGAGAATTGGTAATGACATTCTGTCATAGTCACACTTTGATTTCGAAATATAAAGGAGAAAACATCATAACAAGCCATGGGTTGGGCCACACTGTCACGCTCTAAATCCGATTTTGACCAGACTCGAGACTTGAACTAGGAATAATAATTAAATAATAAATAAAAAGAGATTTAATAATGCAAGCTCCACGAAAAAACTTAGTTCAAATCCAAAGTTAAGAGTCAACAGCTCGTTCCAACAGAATAACAGAAAATATAGTTTAATACAAAGGGCAGTACGTCTCTAAAACATAAAATCTCCCGAAACATCAAGGAGCTCTCGAACCCTGAGACCACCTCTAGGTATACTCATCAAGGAAACCTGTACAAACAGTAAACATGAGTGAGCTTACGCTCAGTAGGAAAAAGTAGTAAAGTAAAAAAAAACTCTCGCTTTTACAACAAAAGTTCCGATTAGTACGATTTGTCCAAAAGATACCATAATCAGAGATCAATAAGAATTGCAATGCTCAAAAAATCAGTAACTCAAAGGAGATTAACGGAAAACGATTTATTCACCAATAGAACCAACTAAGGAAACATACGGTGCCTGAAATATAGATAATTTAAACAGCTAGACTTCGATCCACACACAAACCAACACATCGTACTAGAATGCCCCTTGGTCACGATGGGACACATATCATCGGGGCTCCCGGAAATATTCCCACAAGGAACACCTATCGTCGGGGCTCCCGACAATGTCTCCAAAGGAACATAGATCATCGGGGTGAAACAAGACATCCTCCCGGAAATGTCCTCGAAGGGACACATATCATCGGGGTGAAACATGTCTCTCCGGAACACGTAGCATCGGAGTGAAATAACAAAATACCATGCCGGAATATCCCTCGGCCTAGGTCTTCCCGGAACACACATCGGGGCAAACAAATAATACAAATACCGGATTGCTCATCGGTCCTCCCGGAATTCACATCGGGGTAAACACTATACCGGAATGCTCATCGGTTTTCCCGGAATTCACACCGGGGTACAAATACGACACATGTGCCAAAACACAACCCGTCGGCCTAGGTACTACCCTACACCGGCATTCCCCTCGGTGTAGGTACCATACCGGAACACAACTCCTTTTGGAACACACATCAAGAGAATAACACGCATCATAATGTCATAGTTCAACCACGACTTACCAAGCCCAACAATCGTATCACAACACGCCACATAGAACTCATATTATCAACCAAGCTTACCGACATAACTTACCAAACATGTCCCATCGGTCTATCACTCACCCGATCATACCACAACTCACAATCGCATAATCACAATCAAACCTTCACTCAATCAATCATAACACGGATCAACCATTCACATTACAATCATCACAATTCATCTAGTTTAATATGACTCTTGTATTATCCAAAGAATGAAACATGCATCGGCATTTGAGACAGTTGAACACAATCACAATCAATCATAAGGCTCGTCATGGCCATTCTACCAGCACGACAATTTCCCAAGAATTGAAAGCGATTAAACTAGTGAATCACATCCTATATGCATGCTAAGACTCGTCCGGTTATTATTATAATTGAAGAGAGATTATTCTAGTGAATCACATCCTATATGCAAACTAGGACCTTTCCGGTTATTAACATAATATAGGCATGCTATTAACATTACTTAATTTAAAGGTGGAGTTTACTACTCTTCCCTACCTTGAATTCTCCAACGCTTAAATACTCCTAGCAGCTGACGTCCTGGCTAGCTTCCTCCTCTTCCTTGGACGAAGCCGGACTCTAAATTAACAAGGAACACGATAAATTAATAACAATTCCAACGTTGATTTAAAGTGACGAAAACCAAAATTGAACCAACAATTCGCCTTTTTGCAAATAAAACGGTGTTAAGCACGAAATTCACGAACAACCGGGCTTAGAACACCCGAACCCCGAGTGCACGGTTCCCGGTGCACGGACCCTGAGGAACGGGTCCCGTGCACGGGTCCCGAGGCACGGTTCAGGAGGTGCCAGACCGTGTTCCCAAAATTCCGTCGGCCGGCCGGTGCTCCGGCGAGCCTCCAGTCGCCAGAAAATTTTCCTTTTTCTCCGAACTCGTCCAAAAGTGTTTAGGTCCTTAATCCAACAAGTTTCATCAAAAGCCCCTTAATATTAGTCCTAATTTTACAATTTCTCCAAATCTCCAAGTTAGGGTTCAACTCCAATCTTCAATTCCAACGTTTTCTTTACACCTCCTTACAAATCCAACCTTGTCTTCTTGTTTCCAACCATACCCACTCCAAAACAAGTTGATTCAAACAAGACCCACGGATTTTAGTTGCTCAAAAACGAAAATAAAAGAGTTCCTACCGTAGGGAATGAAGAGAGGAGAAGGAATATGCAAGAAAAATGGAATTTCGATGGAGAAATGGAGCTTGAATGAACTTTCTTCTTCTTCTTCTTCTTCTTCTTCTTCTTCTTCTTCTTCTTCTTCTTCTTCTTCTTCTTCTTCTTCTTCTTCTTCTTCTTCTTCTTCTTCTTCTTCTTCTTCTTCTTCTTCTTCCTTGAGCAACAATGGAGGTCCCCAAGCTTTTTCTCTCTCTATAGGTTCGGCTAACAAGGTGAGAATGAGCTGAAAATTGTGTCTCATGTGTTCTTTAACTTAAAGTGGAAAAACCCAAAAGCCCATTTTGCCTTGTTTCACCTTTTTCGAAAAAAGCAAGGGCACAAGGGTCTTTTTCCATCTCTTTTCTCCCTTTTAATTAAATAATGCCAAGTGTCCACATGATGTCATTTCCAATTAAAATAATCTCATCCCACTTATTTTATTCGATAAAATAATCCGATTCGAGCCCCGTTTGACCAAATTTGACTTTTTCCGCGAAGACCCTTTTTCGAATGGAAACGACCCAACTAAGCTAACCGTAACGACGAATAAGCTTTTTGGGCCCCAGAAAGGTCCCGAATGACTCCCGGAGTCATCGGTTTACTTTTCCGGTAAAAAGTCAACTTTCGCCGAAAACCTCCGGTTCGACCGGGATCGATCGGGAGCGGTTCTTACACACACAAAGCCCATTTAATACTTAGAGTAAGAAAATTCATAATTAAAAATCCCAATTACATCAATGCACTATCACAACAGACCTTCTCGGTCGTTGATAACCCATTTGGAGCCGCTGCATCGGTGATCTTTGGATGCTATCGCAGTACTACCCTCCGAACAACAATGGATTCTACAAGAGCATGTTTACTCTTTACTCAACTTTATATTATAGTCGTACTTTCGATTTCTGTTTTGATATGTTTGCTTGATGTGAACATTTTACAGCTATAATATTCCTCGTATTTCCTCAAAAAAATCAGAGCATTGACAGGGCACAAGTTTACTACGCGTCTCACGGTTTACGATTCAGTGAATCACAAGTCGCACGTTGTGGTGTGTGTCTCGTACTGTAAACCGTAAATCAGAATCGTGAAATATGAATCACAGTTCACAAACGTAAATCATGAGTCACGAGTCGTTAAATTGCAGAAGACCACTCAAAACGCACCATGTGGCAATGACCGTTATCAATGGTCATCAACGACTCTATTTTTTAATTAAAAATATAAGAAAACATTAAAAATATCCAGTTTTCCATATATATATATATATTCCAATCCTATTCACCAAACCACTAACAATTTTTTTTCATTTCCAATAATTCTCTCTCAAATTCCAAGACCCACAAAATTTGCAATCCAATTGTTTTTTTGTTCGAGCCATGGATTATGCAGAAGCCAACATTCGTTGGAGAGCGAATCCGACGAAGGGTCGAGAGAGTGTGACCAAAGTTCGACGCCATGAGGTTAATGCTCGAAAGCGGGGAGCTGTCCCGAAGACAGATTAACAGAAGTCGTGTTGAAGGCCATGAACGACTAATGCAGGATTATTTTGTGGAGAACCCCACCTATGAGCCTGATATGTTTAGATGCTGATACCGTATGAGCCGAATACTTTTTATTAGGGTGATAGAAAAGGTAGCGGAGCATGAGAATTACTTCGTGCGAAAATCGGACACTGAATGACGCATGGGATTATCAACGCACCAAAAATACACCGATGCGATACGAATGCTAATGTGCGGGTGCTCGACCGGTTAGTTGTATGAATCCCTACGACTTGGGGTGAGTACCATACACGAATGTGCACAACGATTTTGCAAGGTCCTTGTTGAGGTTTTTATGGAAGAGTACGAGCGTAAACCAAATGCGGATTACTTGACCTGATTACTGGAATCGGTATATAGGAGAGGGTTCCCCAACATGATTGAGAGTCTTGACTGAATGTATTGGCGGTGGAAGAATTGCCCAACCGCATTGCAAGGAGTCTTTAGTCGGGGAGACTACCACGAGCATCCAATCATAATGTTGGAAGCTGTAGTATCCCATGATTTGTGGATTTGAAAGCCGTTTTTTGGAATGGATGGCTCGAACAATGACATCAACGTCCTTAACGTCGACTACTTATTCAAAGACGCTCTTGTTGGTCGTGACTATGTCATGGAGTACGAGATCAATGGGCATATGATATGACCGACCTTATTACTTGGTCAACGTGATTTACCTATCATGGAGTCAGTTTGTGATTTCAATTTGGCATCCCACTACATGCAAACATAAATTGCTTGCTAAAGTCCAAGAAGGTTCCCGGAAAGATATTAAATGAGATTTTGGAGTCATCCAAGCAAAGTGGCACATAATTTCCCGGCCCGATCGTGTTTGGAGCTGGAGGATTTTGGCTAATATCAAGCATACTTGTATCATTCTCCACAATATGAGGATGAACGCTCCCGGTATAAATAAGGAGTTGTGAGGAACGACCATGGGATATCAGAATATCCCATTTGATGGTTACTTCCAATCATTGTAGGGGAGCTGCTTCAAGCTGTTCTATTATGAGAAGTAGATGATCTGAAAGGCCACCAACTAGTGAAAGGATTTTTTTCTACCTTGGTTCTCTTTGTTTCTCTCCCTTCCACCAGAACTACTACCATTATTGCTTCTTTTGCTGCTACTTGATCTCTGTGTGATTCTACCACCACCAGCAGCTCCTTGAGGAGGCATTTCCTGGCGTCAAACAGGGCATGAGTTGTGCTGAACCAACCATGGCACAATACAATCAGAGTGATAGATATGCTTTCACTGTTTTTGCTGGCTTTAGAACCTATCTCAAACATATCTTGACAAATAGGACAATGTGAGTTAGACCGAAGGTGTCTCTGTGTGATCTTAATAGTAGGCATCGAATCAATTCAGTATAGTGGGCAAGCTCTGGGCACCGAGGTCTCCCCAAAAGGACATCCTCCTCCGTATCATCACCAACGCTTAGGGCCGATCTGCTGAGGTGCTTGTCATCAAGGATATTAGCCCAGAGATCTTTGGCTTCTACTTCGAGTCGGAGGAGGCTCGGTCTTGGGTACGGGGTAATGAACCCTAGTGCTTTGATGGTCGTCCTCTCTTGCTCAGAGATATTGACCCACGGGCTCGAGAGCTTCCAGCCTTGGACTATATGTATCGTTGGGTCCACGCGCACGATATTTCATCATTGGTGCGAACACGGGCGACAGGGGAGAATATTGGTGCGACGTAAGGAGTATGTGTGGAGGTCCCCTACGATCAGTGGGGGTTGTGCTGGGGGGGAGCGGTGTGGGTACGGTTCTGACACCCTACGGAACGCCCTCTCCGCCTTGTTCAGCTATTGTGTTATGCTACTTCTTTAACTGTGTGAGGATCGACCATGGGATTCGGGACCGTGACCTAGAGCTGCATGGTACTCCCCGGTTCGACACTTTCATGCTGGAGTATAAGAAGGATCGACAGGTGAATCACTATGCGACGGACTGGGAGGAGAAGGCGTCTACGAAAATCCCACCGGGTTTCGAGTTCTTATCACCGAACACTGTACCTATGGGTGCCTCTTCTTACGGGAGGGCCCCAATTGTATCCATGAACATTGTACCTAACAATACATAACCTTGGGGATGTCCCCCAACCGGGAAAGTTGATCCCGACTGAAAAAACATGGTGTGTGGCAAATTCTCTGGTGGCCAGGATACCGAAGGTTTAGGCCTCGTAGATGGTGCGAGTGGCTTGAAGAGGGGGTCCACTATGGTACCCCGAGATGAGCAGACGAGAACCGGTAAGCAACCTCGTCAGGAGGAATGCTAGGCTTCCATGACTTTAGGGACTGGCTTCAGGAGGGGTCCCTGGTGAAAGTTCCGTCTCCTACAACTGATGCAGTTGAAGTTCGGTTGCTTTACTTTCATATGCAGCATTTAGGCACTACCTTGAACAGAATTTCCAGTTTCGTTTTCCACCCCCACTTTTCTTTCCTATCTATATGGCGAGTTAAACACCGTCTATGACGGTTACTTTGTCTTAGAATTATGTGTGATGAACCTTCCGGTAATTCTTTATTTGTGCTAACTATTTTAATTTAGGTTAATAAAATTACCTTTTAAAAAAAATCGTTCGAAATCATATTTTTGACATCTTCCCAAAATTCATATATATCGCAACCTGTGAAACTAGTCACCTTTGTACGCATTTTTTTAAACCCAAAAAAGAATAGTCGCGTACTGGACTAACATTGCCTATTGACCTCTCTAGGGTTTCTTCGCACATCCTCTCTCATCGCTGAAATCATCGGATCATTTCTCTCATCTTCCAAGGTATGTACCATTCATATCATTTCTGTAATTTATAAAGTATTATCCAATTCTTTTTACACAGTTTTTTTTTTGTGTGAAATATTTTGGTGACCGATCATTTCCTTTATCTTAGATTATTTTTGGAAATTTCATATTTGGCCTAATTATTACCTGATTTAGGTAATTCTGTTAATTCGAGCTTCTATCGGTTGCTAAGTCTTTCTAATTCCTTTTCCGCTTGGTCTCATGATATTCAGTCAAAATGGATGGGGAAGTTTTCAATTTTGAAATTAGGGAGCTTTAGGTTTCTGCTAACAGAAAAAAATATGAATCTTTGTGCACAATTAACTCGGAGTTTGAGTTGGTGTTTTTTCTATTATTAGCATACGAAGTGACAAGTTTTAAACTGTAATTTATGATTTTTGTTGTCAATTTTGTTCGTGTTCCTGGGTTTGAAATTAGCTTTCAGAAGCTGAATTAGATCTGGGCTGTGTTTCTTATGACCAGATATCTGTGTTCTGACAAAATGTAAACTAGTAGGAGCATATACCTTTGTTATTTATTTGTAATTTTGGACGATTCTAGAATTATATTCATTTACGCTGTTCTAATTAATCGAAGTTAAGTGATTAGAGGTCTGAGATAATACTTCATAATTTGAAGTTTGGAATTACAATACGTATACTCCCTCTATCCAAAATAAGTCACCCATTTTCATTTTAGTTAGTTAATTAGCCATGAATTAACAATGTCACTTTGCAAATACTATAGTCAAACGAGACGTTTAATTTATTACTTTTAGAGTTATTGGTCACTGAGTTTCGAAACCCAGTGGAGATTGAGGAGATTAAGAAGGCATTCTATAATAAGTAGAAAACTAATCCTAGTTTTAAAGTATGATTTTTCAGTTCAAATAATTTGAGAAATTCATATCTTAGATGATTGTTCTTCTTATTACTTATGACCAGCAGTACATACACGTTACATCTTTTTATGCAAATTGATAGACATGCATTCTAGTTTTTATTTATCTATTATTATAACGGTAAATTAGTTTCATATTAAAATTTTAAGCTGTACAATATATAGATTTTTCAGACTATAACTAAATACCAAGGAGCTTGAAGACGAGATTCCGATTTAGTTTGAGAGTTTGTACTGCGAAAGGATGTCTAGTGGTAGAAACACCCATTGGTGTTACAGGTGCAGACAGCCAGTTCGACTCAGAGGGCGAGATGCAGCGTGTTCCCACTGTAGCAATGGCTTTGTTCAAGAACTTGATGATATGGTGCGCATCAGCCCACTGGATGTTTTTGGGTTGGATGGAGATGGAGAACGTTACCAAAGATTCGGCCTCATGGAAGCCTTCTCAGCTTTCATGAGGCAACGATTAGCAGATAGGAACCAAGACCTTGATGCATTTCCTGAAAATGGCACGGGAGCTGGCCCTTTATTGATTTTTAGTGGCCAAGTTCCTTACAGGCTGTCTGAAAATGGTGGATTCGAAGCTCTTTTTAACGGGGCTCCAGGAACTGGTTTCACGAGGGGTAATGCAGGTGATTATTTCATCGGTCCTGGTTTGGAAGAGTTGTTTGAACAACTTTCTGTCAATGATCGCCTTGGCCCTCCCCCAGCATCGAGTTCTTTAATTGATTCGATGCCTACTGTTAAGATCACACAGAGACACCTCCGGTCTGACTCACACTGTCCTGTTTGTCAAGATATGTTTGAGATAGGTTCTGAAGCCAGGCAAATGCCGTGTAAGCATATCTATCACTCTGACTGTATTGTGCCATGGCTGGTTCAGCACAACTCATGCCCTGTTTGCCGCCAGGAAATGCCTCCTCAAGGAGCTGCTGGTGGTGGTAGAATCACACAGAGTTCAAGTAGTAGCAATAGAAGCAACAGTGGTAGTAGTTCTGGCGGAAGGGAGAGGAACAGAGAGAACCAAGGTAGAAGAAATCCTTTCACTAGTTGGTGGCCTTTCAGATCATCTACATCTACTTCTCAGAATAGAACATCTTGAAGCAGCTCGTCTACAGTAACTAGAAGTAACCATCAAATGGGATATTCTGATATCACTGGTCACATGGCTAGTTTGATGAAATTACTTGGAGTGGATAGGAGTGTTGTTGTTTAAAGGTAAAGTAATATTTATTGGGTTCAACTTGCATCGAATTTGTAAATGGCACATACATTTCTCTTTGGTGAATAACGTGTGTTTCATTAGCAGTCGTCTCTTCTTTGTATGTTTCATAATTGTTGATTTTTTTGTTTGTATTTGGAATAAAATGATATTTTAGTGTGATGTTTGGAAATATGGTTTCTCAATTATGCAAAGGCCATAATGGGCTGTTATACGTTTCATTATTGCAGATTCAGATTTCTAGTACTACAGATCTAAAAACATGCTTGAGCTTTGGTACTCAGATGTTGAGTTTTAGATGTTCATAGTGGATATATGCTGACACATATAGCATACTAAAAAATATATCCTAAATTCAACCCTTCAGCCTTAAATCCAACTCTAAGACTATCGACAATGGAATTAGACCGAATCGGTCTGATCCCGGTCTATTTAGGCTATAAATTTGGAAAAGTCAAGTCTAATTCGACCGAATCGGTCTAATCCCGGCCTGTTTAGGAACCACAACCGCGCCATTTTCATTATCTCCAAGTCCAGTTCAATCTTCTTTTTCTTTCGGCGATGATATGCTGCAACCATTGTCTTGAATTTTTCTTCCACTTCTGATGCTTTCACTGATCCCATTGTCCCGTGAAGTTCCTTTGCGTAAAATATGTATTATTGAATTGCTCTTTCAGCTTTCGATGTTTTATTTTGTCTATATTCGGGGGTTTTGAACATTTCAACCCGGTGATAAGAGCGAACTATTTCATGGAAAATCTAATTGGTGTCCCGTTCACCTCAAACCATTTCTCGGACGATCTACTGATAGAGGCTTCTCGGACAACAAGTTCCCATAGTATGTTGTTTGAATGCTCAAATTTTGGGGTAAGTCAAACAACTTTCCAAATGGAAATTCTTCTATCATATTACCCGAATTTTATAGGGTCTCGATAGAGACAAACAAGGTCTATGTTGGTCCCGATAGAGAGACCCGGATTTTTTAGGTCTCGATAGAGACCAACCAATCTTCCTAGGGTTTCGATCTACCCAACCTTAACTTCATTTATCAAGTATTTACTAGGCCTCGATAGAGACAAACCCTACAGCCGATCATGACCTTCAACTACCCTGTGATCGGAAATCAACCTACCTATCTACATCAATACTGCAACTCAAAGCTCTAAAACTCGTCCGACTCAACATTTCTACAAGCAAATCTATTGGAATGAGGCCTAATACATACCTTAGAGAAGGTTCTTGTTGCTGCATGAGGACCTCAAGACGACGAGTGCAAGGACTGGTGAGGGGAACGCAACGAGAACCTTCTCTCGCGGATTTGAACATCGCTTGGAGACTGACACCGACAGTGACAATGAGGTGACATCGAAAGAGAGGGAATGAGAAGAGTTGGAGTTGTTTGTGTTTGGAGGGAAGGAAAAGAGGTAAGTGTAGTGTTTCTACTTGAGGGTATAATGATATTTTTCATGGTTTTTTACTTTAAAAATGAAATGGAAATAAGGGGGATTTGGTGAAGGTCATGTTGCAAAGAAACAACCTCTGGAGAGTCATTTCGCTAATTATCCCCACTCTCATACCATCGCAAGTCATTTCCTACTCACGCCCTCATGTCGATGATGTCAGAATGTTACAATCAAGTCACGATTGAAGCTTAATTATAACGAAATTAGACCAGGAACCGAAGGGATTTGGTTTGATTTAAGCTAAAAAGATACAAATTGTTATGAAATTGAGAAGAACTGAAAATGAAACCTAATTAGCCAAAATGCAAAAATGAAAACCAAATCATAGACAAAGGACTACGGGTAGAGGGCACATCCTTTTGTATCGTGCCTGCATCCGTCCTTGTCGCTGCGATTGCAGGACCACCAGCGTACGTGTGCATTGCGTGGCACTCACGCAACTGAAGCTTCAGACAGAGGAAGGAGACGCTCGTGCCTCTCACGCGAGACACTTAAGTCAAACGGTGCGTTTTGGTGTTTGAAAGAGAAATAACAGAAATAACGGTTTTGTCATTTGCTTGGTACTGAAGCAACCATGAAAAATACCTCTCCCTTGAGTTTTGGCTTGTCCTCAAGCCAAAGCCTGTGTCAACCAGTCCGGAAACTGGCTTTTGATTGTATAAGCCTCCTCCCAAGTAGCATCTTCTGCAGCTGATCTATCCCATTGGATCAAATACTGCACAGCAGCATTATTACGATTGACAATCCTCTTCTAGAGCAAGGCAATTGGATGGAGCTTCAAATGGCCCTCAGTGGTTGTCTCGGGAAAGTGATGCAACAACCTGTTCTTGTGACCCAACTGTTTCTTCAAGAGAGAGACATGAAAAAAAGGATGAATGAGGGAACTAGGAGGTAATCTCAGCCTGTAAGCCACCTTACCAATCCTTTCCACAACCTGAAAAGGGCCATAGAACCTTGGGGATAATTTCAAGTTAGACCTCAAGACCACAGAATTCTGCCTGTAGGGTTGGAGTTTTAAGTACACCCAATCCCCAACCACAAATTCTCTTTCACTCCTATGCTTATCAGCATACATTTTCATCCTGGCTTGGGCCTGAGTTAAGTTCTCCTTTAGTATCCTGTTCAATTCCTCTCTTGAGTTGATGAACCCCTCAACTGCAGCTACTGAAGAATGTATGGGTCCAAAGTTGATCATAGGGGCAGGGAACCCATAAACAGCCTCAAAAGAGGACATTTTAATGACTGATTGATGAGAAGTGTTGTACCAAAACTCAGCAAATGATAACCAAGTACTCCACTTCTTTGGGAACATATGAGTCATGGCTCTCAGATAATTCTCTAAACACTGATTTACTCTCTTAGTTTGCCCATCAGACTGAGGGTGATATGATGTGGACATTGCCAGTTGGACCTCCAATTTTTTGAACAACTCTTTCCAAAAATTGCTCAGAAATAAGTGGTCTCTATCAGAAACAATGGAAGAGGGTAGGCCATGCATCTTGAATATAGTGTCAAAAAATAGCTGAGCTACCTGAGCTGCAGAAAATGGATGAGTGAGTGGGATAAAATGGGCATACTTAGTGAATCTGTCCACCACTACCAAGATGGCATTTTTTGTGCTAGATATAGGGAGGCCCTCTATGAAGTCCATAGAGATATCATTCCATGGCCTTGCTGGGATTGGGAGAGGGTTGAGTAGTCCTGCATAAGGTGTGTGTTCAGACTTGCACTTCTGACACACATCACATTCCCTCACAAAGTTATAGATATCCTTGTTCATATGAGGCCAAAAGAAGTGTTGCTTGACCCTCCTAGTAGTTACACTGATTCCTGAATGACCCCCAATGGGAGACTCGTGGAGGCAAGACATAATTTTTAGTCTAATACCAGCATCAGACCCCAAATAAACTTTCCCTTCATAAAGTATGACACCTTGTTTCAGATCATAGGAAGGCATTGAATCCTTGGCCAGAGACAATTCCAACAAGAGCCTCTGTGCCTCCAAATCATTATCATAGCTGGAATGCACCTCATTCATCCAAGCTGGTATCACTGTGGAAATAGCCCCAAGATTAGCATCAGGCGGCCTGGATAATGCATCAGCTGCAACATTCTCCTTGCCCTTTTTGTATTCAATCTCATAATTCAGTCCCATCAGCTTAGCAAGCCGTTTATGCTGAAAAGATGTTGTTAATTTCTACTCTAATAGGAATTTGAGGCTCTGATGATCTGTCCTCAATACAACCTTCCCAGAAGCAAAATAGTGTCTCCACTTTTGGATACAAGTCATAACTTGCAAATAACTCCTTCTCATAGGTTGACAGTGCAGCATGCTTTAAGCCCAAAGCCTTGCTGAGAAAAGCATTTGGTCTCCCCTCTTGCATTAAAACACCCCTATACCTCTGTCACAAGCATCAGCTTCTATTATAAATGGTTTGGTAAAATCAGGCAGTCTTAGTACAGGAGCAGAACTCATAGCCATTTTTAAGGCCTCAAAACTTATATGTGCTTCAGGACCCCATTCAAAGCTATTTTTCTTTAATAAATTTGTCAATGGTCTAGCAATAATACCATAGCCTTGCACAAATCTTCTGTAATAACCAGTTAACCCCAGAAATCCTCTCAATGCCTTGATTGATTTAGGAATAGGCCACTCCTTCATGGCTTGAACTTTAGCTGGGTCTGTTGCCACTCCCTCAGCAGAAATGATGTGGCCTAGATATTCTACTTGTTGTCTACCAAATTCACACTTAGAAAGTTTGGCATATAGGTGATGATCTTGTAACCTCTGAAGCACCATTTTAACATGCACCAGGTGCTCATCCCAGCTCTTTGAGTATATCAATATATCATCGAAGAATACCAGAACAAATTTTCTCAGATAGTCATGTAAAATCTAGTTCATGAGGGATTGAAAGGTTGATGGAGAATTAGTTAGCCCAAAGGGCATAACTTTAAATTCATAGTGACCCTCATGAGTCCTAAAGGCTGTCTTAGCCTCCTCTCCCTCAGCTAGCCTCACTTGATGATATCCTGACCTCAAATCAATCTTAGAAAAGAATTTACAACCAGACAACTCATCAAGAAGCTCCTCAATGGTGGGAATTGGAAATTTGTCCTTAATTGTTTGGTCATTCAGCTGTCTAAAATCAACACACATCCTAAAAGAATCATCCTTCTTCTTAACCAATAGGGCTGGAAATGAGTATGGGCTTGTACTATGTTGTATTGCCCCAGCCTGCAACATATCTTGGACTAGCTTTTCCAGTGTGTTCTTCTGTTCATAGGAGTGCTTATAGGGCCTAATAGATGGGGGTTTACTAACAGGGATCAAGGGAATCCTATGGTCACAAAATATTCTAGGAGGTAAAGAAGTTGGGGCCTCAAAGACAGTGGAAAATTCCCTAAGTAAAGATTGCATATTAGGTGCCAAGGTCACATCAATATTCTCATCGGAAACAACCAATGTAAACTGAGCCAAAAATAAAGACTCACCAGCTAGGAGATCATGTTTCACTGACTTGAGGCTAGATAAGGTGCAGTGATCAAAAGAGGGAGTCTCCATAAATTTAATCTTCCTTCCATCCACTGCAACTGTAATAGATCTTGCAGCATAATCCAGCTCAATAGGACTGACAGTCTCTAACCAATCAACTCCAAGGATCATATGAAAGCCTCCCAAGGGCATCACCAGAAACTCCCATTCCAGGGTTAAGCCATGTAAATCCCATCATATTTTTGCAGCAGCAGTGCAAGTTTGTATCTGACCATTCCCCATTTTTACCAATACAGTAGGGCCAACAAAGATAGTGAGTCCCAATCTAGAGGCAGTAGATTGATCCAAGAATGACTTTGTTGCTCCAGTGTCCACCAAGATGGATACAGTTGAAGGCCCTATAGAGCCTTGCACTCTAATAGATTTAGCTTGGTTGATGTGGACCATATGGCCAAAGGCCTCATGTGACTAATCACATAAGTCAGTTTGGAGTAGCTCCTCAGTAGTAGGTTCTCCAGGTTCCAACTCTAACAATTCAGGATCATAGCTATTTGTAGTGATCTGATACAACTTGTGTTTGTTGGGGCATACATGATCCTTTGTATATTTGGCAGGGCAAGTATAGCATAACCCCCTTCTCTTCTGTTCATCAAAAACATGAGGGCTGACCTTGGTAAAAGGTACAGTTGATGAGTTGTGCCTTGGCTGTGATGGTTGGATTTGCTGTTGTGCCTGTCGAGGTCTAGGCCTGTAAGTATTATGGCCATAAGAAGAAGTGCTGGGTTGAGCTGACTTGAGTTTGATCCTGTGCTCCTCTTTCCTGGCTATATGCATAGCCTGTGACAGTGTTTGAGGGTCATACATTAACACCTCCACCTCCAATTTTGATTTCAAACCAGCTACATAATTTGATACAAAATAGGCTTCAGAATAGTGAGGATCTCTGCTCAATACCAAAAACCTTAACTCCTCAAACTTATCATCATAGTCTCTTAGAGACCCTTCCTGCTTCGGTTTTTTGAATTCACTCTCAACATCAGAGTGTCCCACCTCTTCATACTTCAAAGATAGGTCTTGGCAAAACCTCTCCCATGGAATTATACCTCTCCCAAGTGAATACTCAGCATACCAATAATCAGTAGAACCAGTCATGTGCATAGAAGCCACTCTCACTTTATGTTCTTCTGGTATAGAGCAATATTGAAAGTAGCTATTACATTTCCTAATCCAGTGCTTTACCCCCTTCCCATTAAACAAGGGAAAAACAAGGTTTGGAGTTTTGAATGTCAGGTCATTCATTTGATTTTGTGGGTACCCTTGAAACATCTGATGTTGCTGCATGTTTTGAGCAAGACCCTTGGGGTTGAACAGCTGAGGGTTTATCATCTGTGGGTTTGCCAATTGAGGGATCTGATTGTTCTGCACTGGGTTAACCATAATCTGAGGGTTTAGAAGCTGGGTATTCATCATTTGGACTGGGTAACCCATACAAGGTTGGGAAATTTTTTTTTGACCCCCTTGTACTGGATTTTGGGTGTTTTGCATAGGGATCCCTTGACTTATCTGGGCTTGAGTAGGATTTGGAAAAGGACTTTGGATGGTGGTCTGTTGGTGGGTGTTTTATGGGAGTGGTGTAGATGTGGGTGGTAAAGGAACTTGGCCGTTTATCTGGTGCTGTGGGTTTGATACCCAAGAAGAAACCTCAGAAACCTGATTCAACCTGGGTCTCTGTGGGGATTGTGGATCTGGAGGGTGTGGTTGATGAGGTGAGTAAGTGAGACACTGATGAGTGATGGGTACATATGGGCTGTGTACCTTAGGACCCATGGATGAAGATGGATCTCGAAGTTGTTGCATCTGGGTTTTCTCACGCATGAGCATAGCAAGTTGCTGCTTCATTTCATCCATTTCTTCCAAGCGTATACGCAGTGCATCATTCTCAGCTCTGAGACTTGAGTTCGCAGCTTGGAGCTCCGGCGAATCGACCTCAGACTCTTGCTCCATTTCTGTTGTTACTGCCATCA
Source organism: Erodium maritimum (assembly GCA_963921825.1). Taxonomy (NCBI): domain Eukaryota; kingdom Viridiplantae; phylum Streptophyta; class Magnoliopsida; order Geraniales; family Geraniaceae; genus Erodium; species Erodium maritimum. Next base: position 124,491,064 of record OY997588.1, on the reverse strand, counting down.
CAGGTTGCGGGATAAAGGGCTCTGATACCACTTGTTACAATCAAGTCACGATTGAAGCTTAATTATAACGAAATTAGACCAGGAACCGAAGGGATTTGGTTTGATTTAAGCTAAAAAGATACAAATTGTTATGAAATTGAGAAGAACTGAAAATGAAACCTAATTAGCCAAAATGCAAAAATGAAAACCAAATCATAGACAAAGGACTACGGGTAGAGGTCACAGCCTTTTGTATCGTGCCTGCATCCGTCCTTGTCGCTGCGATTGCAGGACCACCAGCGTACGTGTGCGTTGCGTGACACTCACACAACTGAAGCTTCAGACAGAGGAAGGAGACGCTCGTGCCTCTCACGCGAGACAGTTAAGTCAAACAGTGCGTTTTGGTGTTTGAAAGAGAAATAACAGAAATAACGGTTTTGTCATTTGCTTGGTACTGAAGCAACCATGACACATAAGTCTCTTTTATAATGGGATTGGAGTTTAGCAGATGAGAAGGAGGAGATCGCCATTGACAGTGCTCTCAGGAGACAGCATCGACAATGGGATGCCATCTTCGACATCATCCTCCTGCAACGGCTCTCAACATCGACTGCCAGCGCTCCGTTTTCGTCAGTACTTAGTACAAACCTGTTTGTGTACTTGATCTTACGTATTGCAGACACTTTTAGCTTGTTTGAGTTTAATGCCTACCAGAGTTTCAAGAAATTGAAATAACCTGTTTAAGAAAACAAGCTTGATGTTGCAAGAAAGTAGACAATAAGGGTAACATTAATAATAATTATTCTTGAAGTTATAAGACAAGGAACATTGGCAAGCGTTTCTTGTCTGGGAACTCACATTCTGAAATCAAAATAGGATACAAACGCAGCGGCCAATTACAAATACAATCTCAAGAGCTTCTACGCTAAATAAAAAATTGTTAAGCGTTCTAGTAAGTCCTCTACCTGTCAACTACAGTGAATCTTCAGAACGTGCAGCAAAGAACACATTGATGCATAATACTGTACAAACAAAAAGGTCAAGAGCCTTACCCCAACCAATCCTAATCAAGTTGTTTCATCAATTGCCTCTGGCCAGTCAGCTTCAGCATAGGATCACTTACGGATCATCCAACTCTACAAGCTGTGCCCTTCTCTCAGCAGCCTTCTTCCTCACAAAGATACCCCATCTCAAGGCAGCTTTGAGTTTCAGCCAACCTACAACAGCTTTTCCAGAACGGCTCCTATCATCATCGAAGAGGTAGTTTGGAGACGGAGCAGACATGTATGCGGATGTATAAGGAAACCCATCTTCATTAACACTGCTTTTGCCATGGTCTCCCATGTTGAAGATGCGAAGCAGATTTTGCATATCTTCATTTTCGAGCATCTCGTGACTTCTCATTCGGATCTCTTCCTCTGGGAAAAAATCCTCTAATCCCCTGTAGCTGATGTTTGATGTGCCAGCAGTCTGGAAGCTGGGTGGGGATGGCTGTGCCTGTGAGGGAGCGAGGGCCAAGACATGATCATTCCTTGGAGGTTGGGGTTGGAGAGATGTGTTGACCAACTGAGTATGAAGAGGAAAGGAGCTGCCATCAAACTGATTGGGAGCATTGAGGTTTACATTCTGTGACTGTACCGGGAACTCAGTTGCAACATTGTCATTATAACCTAGACATAGAGAAACAACAGCAGCTTGAGGGTCTGGTGAATTAAAATATAGATATTTTTAACAGGTATATATACCTCCCACTGTTAGATTTGGTCCTAGAGAAGATTGCTCTGAAGGAGCAGGAACTGGTATACTTGGGAGAACAAGTTGATTGCCGAACGGATTTGAATAATCTTGTGATGGCATTGGAACTTCAGTTTGGGAAGCAACTACAGGCTTGTCCTCGTTGAAGTTAAGAAGAGATTTGCCGTCATACTCTATGACATGCATCCAATTGTCATATGCCTTCTTCACCAAGGTATCCACGTAAACCTGCAAGAATCAAGCCGTTAATTTCTGATACCTTAATGGATATTGTATTTTTTGAATGATGAAATTTCTAAGAATCTAATGGATCCACGTAAACATGCATCCAATGGATACCAATAACTAAGAATCCTCAATTTTCGCAAAAAAAAAGTCAATCATGACAGGTCATGGGGGATTGTGATGGAAAGTCGAGCTCTATCTCTTCTAACAGAATTTAGCCCACTGGGGTTGGCCTGATGCTCAGTGAGCTCTCTCACCTCTATGATAAACTATGGTACTGAAGGTGGCCATGGCAATGACTTCAGTCAAACAGACTGCGTTCAGATCTCAAGGTATCAGGTTTGAGTCATAGGAGGCATAGGAGCAAGGAAATGCAGGTCATTACCTTCTGACTGTCAGAAAGAGAATCAGACGAGTAAAACTGTCCACTAGCAATTAAACCACTCAGCTCATAGATACTGTTGAAAACAGCACCAACATTCCTTGCCTCATCATCATAATACACATAAAGCTTCCCACTGAGAACACAAGTTTTTGCATGCTCCACAAGAACATCCCACATCTTATTTGACATGCCACTTCCAAGAATCTACAACAAAAAGAAAAAGAAAAACGCATTAATGAAAAAAGAATCTACGACAAAAAGAAAAAAAATGCATTAATGAAGTGTAATATGTGAAATTCATTTATAGACTTCGGATACAAAAACTGACATTCTTACATTCCGCAATCTCTGAGAGTCCCTCACTACAAGTTGCAGAAAGTCTTCAACTGTATATATTCCAGCTTTATTCAGCCTCTTGTGAAATGACCCATCTTTTCCTATCTTCTCCAGTCTCCAAACTTCATCATTTAAAGCAGGTGGATAGTGTTTCTTATATACTGCAAAGAAATCGAATGCCATGTTTATCATATTCCATCACATAAAATCGTAAAAAAATAAATACTAGTATTGGCATTAATCATGAACGCACATTCTCCACGATGATCCTTCACAGTGAAGGCATCAGTTTTTGCTTCTCGAACACGAACACCCTCAAAATAGCCCGAGGTAACTTTCAGTCCTAGCCTAAACTTCCTGCTCCTTATCCAGCTAGAGTTGTCAGTAAATGAGAGCTCCCCTAGTGTTCCTACACCTTCCTTGAGTGTCACTTGCAGGTCTCCAGTCAGAAGTGGTCTCTTTCCTTCACGTTCTTTCACAACATGGCTATCAAATTCTTCTTCAGTCCAGCTAACATCATTTTCATTGTTGAAATCACCTTCAAGTACAACAACATCAAGTTTCATTGATGATTCTGGACCTGATGTTACAACTTGTCCTGTGCTTGCATCAATCAAGACAATATGGATTGAACTACCCTGCTCGCCTTCAACTTTCCCTCCAGTAAAAAGAGAGGGGGGTAACCTAGACCTGAAGTGCAGCTGTAAGTTTCTTCCATCAGGCCCTTCTATATGTTTGGTAGACGACCTGCACTTTCCCAACTGTTAGAAGGCTAAACCACTGTTATGGAAGCACCACATAGCATAAAACACAGTGACAGAAATAGGAACAAACAAAAACCACAATATAACAATGAAAAGGCAACTTGACTTAACTGTAACAAACAGGTGAAAGGCGAAGTTAAAACATGTAACTTGCTAAAGCAATTGGTACCCTAAGAGAACCGTTCCATGAACCTTGGCCAAAAGGAATCAGCATTTCAGGAAATCTATTCAGCTTAGACTCATGAACTGCAATTATCTTGCACATAAGCTAGAAAACATATAGCAACATAACCACTAAAAAGTTCAGTATGTAATATTAGTTCTTTCCACAACCCAACTCGGGACATTATGAAAGGAACCTTTTGCACCCTAAGAAAATGAAATAGATAAAAAAATCAAAGATGACAATGAAATGATGTGAACTAGGACTACCTGATAAACAGTGGACTATGATAACAATATAACCCCAGATGGTAATTACCTATTCAAGATACACATGACAGAATCTTAAAGTGATAAATAAGCCATATGATCAAAAAATGCCCAATTTAAATATCATGAGACAAAAATGGTCGAATGTAGTTAATCCATGTGGTTTGAAGAAGACGTCAGATAACTGTTCATGATAAAGAGAGAAAAGCAAACCTACTGCATGGCTAACTTTATCAAGCCAACCAAACTTCATACCTTGCATTTAGTTCGGCAGGACCCAATTTTGCTAAAGCACGCTCCACTTCTTCACTGACCTGTTCAGTATCAGAGTCGATAAGGAAAACTCTAGACAGAGAAAGCACAACTTACCAACTGAATACATAAGTATGCACTAACAATCAAGGAACCGAAGTCAAAAACTTGTTAAACTTACAATACAAATCTAAATGGCACGCCCACACTACAGAGAAATCTTGAAAAATAAGCACTCAGATAAAACTAATTTTTGGGGGGTACATGCAGTACAATGCACATAATTCTTCTATGTACATGTTAACAATAAAACACACAAAAGACAAAAAAAACTTGAGAAACAACATAAACACACAGACAAGTTATTTTTTTGGGGGGGTACCAGTGATAACACCTAATTTTGGGGCATAAGTGATATCAAAGTTCTTTCAATTTGGAACACTACAACACTCCCCCTCACGTGCAGGGTGGATTACACAAAGGGTCACAGGCCCAATATCAAACCATCTTTCATACTATGTTAAACCTACTCCAATCTAAAATCTTAAGCTATTAGATGGAGGACCCAACAGGCTAATCGAGAGGTCACTTGATCTAGATTCTTCCTATGTGGGGCAACTTCAACAAACATAATTATAACACGTACAATGTCACAAATGAAACACACAAAACGACAGTTATTCCAAACAAAATTAAAAGGAACAAACTCCAGAAAGATAGAAAAAAAAACATTTTTTCTTACAACTCTTCGAAGAATAGGCTCCAACGATGAACAAAGTTTCTGCAGACTATCCACCTTGAGAGCTTCCACAATTACACTGCATCGAATTTGAAAATCTTTATTGAACAATACACAATGCCTTCATCAACAATGTTAAGAAAATTCAATGAAACAACCAATAGCAGTAATGTAAATAGTCCTTTTCATCCATTCATATCACCACCAAACTTACCCTTTTTTTTATCACATCTGAGCCATTTCATATTTAATCTACTCATAAATACTCTCTATCTTCACTCACTGGAGCTATAATTTAGACTAGCACCAATTTATCCACAACTGAGCTGGGATTAAACTTCATTTTCCTAATCAAAACAATTCTTCAATTCACACATGATAGCTCAACCAAACAGAACAAAATCCAGAAAATAACTCCCAATTAACAAAATACGAACATACCTGGCTAAAGCAGGTCGTTTCCTGTCATGCTGAGCTTCGTCCGCTGAAGCTGAATCAAAACCTCTCTTTTCCCTAGCCATGTTATTCCCGTTTGGCAACCGAGAAAATGTCAGAAAAAGAGAGGAAAACAAATTCTCAAACCATCAGTTCGGCTTGGAGGAGCGTTGTAATTATATTATATATTCTCCTCCGTATTCTGGGCAACCAAACAGAGGTACGATCTAACGAATAAATGTTGTCAGTGGATAAGGAAAGATGAAAAGCGAGCGGGAAAGTAAAACCAAGAGAGAAACTTCCTCGAAGTGTCTTCGAATTTTCGCCCACCATTTTATTTTTCCTTTATTTTTATTTTCACAATCCAAACCCGTCTCTGTCCTGTGCTCTGTTTTGTCACGACCAGGCTCGCTGATCTCTGACCGTCGGGAAGAGGAGATGGGCTCATCGCCGCCGTTCTTTTTTTATTATTCCTTATTTGGGAATCTTTTGAAAAAACATATTGAGAGAGACAGCACACGTGACCTGATTTGGCGCTCTCTGCTGACTGTGTACCGCTTGTTTCGGAGGCTAGATTTTTTGGAAATTCATAGGTTTATTTTGCCTTCCCAAATCTAGACCCCAGGTACGTACCATGCAACAGCCAGCAGGTGATGTGGCTGGATTAATTTAACTTACTTTATAAATACTTTTTTTTTTGATCCGCAAAAAAAAATGATTTTATTGGGATAAAGAGAAGTACAAAGATAAAAAGGACTACTGTCTCGAAGGACAAACAAAAAAGGATGCGGGGGAAGTCTTCCAGAGATGAGGATCAAAGCAGCTGGGAGAAGAAGATTCAGCATTCAGCAAGGAGAAGCAGTATAGCTTAATCCTGAGCACCACCAACTCGGGAGGTTCTAAAGTGGATGAGAAGCAGGCTGCATTCCGAGACAACCAGATGAACCAGAAGGAGATGAACAGGATTCGCTTCCAGAAAGCGTCGGCTAAACCACTAGGGGCCAGCCCTTGCCATTGGGAGATCAGGTCTATCGGAGAAGAGGGAAGGCAACCCGAAATGTTCCACCAATTAAAAATGGAGTACCAGATGGAGACAGACCTGGGGCAAAGTAAGAGGAGGTGAGCAGCATCCTCGAAGCAAAGTTTGCAAAAACAACACCAGGATTCGAAGAGGGAGATCCGAACGCCACGGGCTTCAAGGAACAACTTGGAGGAGATCGCATTCAAAGCTACTAGCCAACCGAAAAGAGCGATCTTCGGGGGAAGTTTTGATCTCCAAAGGATTGAGCACCAGTGAGGCTAAGGGCCATCAACGTTTTTCCTGATCGCAGCATAGACTTGCTTGACAGAGAACCCTTTAGAGTTGTGAACCCATCTAATGGAGTCTGGGGCTGTAGAAGGGTGGAACAAGGACAGGTGCTGGAGAAGCAAAACCGCAAGATCATTTTCATAAACAAACAAATCCCGCCTGAAGATGGGGGCCCAACCACCCTCGGACCAATAGTCGTTAACTCGGGCGTTTTTATCTGAAGCAACTGAGAAGAGCCTGGGGTAAAGAGAGGCTAAAGTTTCCGAGCCAGTCCAGCAATCATGCCAGAAGGAGATCTTAGAACCCGAGCCGAGTTCCCATCTGATGTCGTCTGGGCCAAATAGGCTCGCAATCTTGGAATCCGCGAACAGACAGAGGATGTTTGAGACATTAGAGGAGCATTTAGGAGCAGATAGGGATGACATATCCCAAGCATTGGGGGGCCAATTGTAGATTACGCATAGCACCCTTTTCCAAAGAGGGTCATCTTCAGCCGCGAATCTCCAAAGCCATTTAGATAGAAGCGAAAGGTTGAAATCTTCCAGGTTTCGAATAGCAAGACCTCCATGGGATTTGGATTTCTGAACTTGGTTCCAGTTTGTTTTGGCAAAGGTCTTGTGACCTGGTTTGGTGCCCCATAAAAAGGATCTTTCAATGGCCTCGAGCTTCTTGGTGATCTTGGAGGGAGCCTTGAGGAGTGACATATGGAATACAGGGATATAGCTCAGGTTCGAGCGGATTAGAGTGTGCCTGCCCCCAAAAGAGAGATGCTTCGACTGCCAGAACTCTGTTGCTTTTAGAAATTTCGATACCATTGGGTACCAGGTCGAGGCTAGCCTGGCATTAGCTCCTAGAGCAAACCCGATATATGAGAAGGGGAGTGGACCGGAGGGACACCCAAGGGTGGCGGCAAAGGCTTCAGCTTGGCTTGGCTCACCGTTTAACAGAGTCAAATGAGACTTTGAAAAGTTTATTTCCAGCCTGGAAGCAAGATGAAAGGCTGCTAACAGTGCCTTGATATTGGAGACAACTTGGGGATCAGCTTCAAGGAAGATCAGGGTGTCGTCCGCATATTGCAAATGCGTGATCGAAGAATGGAAGTTTGGAAGAGAGACACCCTTGATGATACCAGATGCTTCTGTTTCGGACAGTAATAGGTGCAAGCCTTCAGCAGCAAGTAGGAAAAGGAATGGAGATATCGAGCAGCCTTGCCTCACGCCATAGGAGGAGGAGAATTCTACCGAGGGCGAGCCATTGATGAGAACCGAGGCATGGGCTCTAAGACACGCACTCATCCACTTCCTCCACTTAGCTCCGAAGCCCATACGGGTAAGAACCCTTTGAAGATAGTACCAATTCAGCCTATCAAAGGCTTTAGCAAAGTCCAACTTTAACAGAATCAACTTGAACTTACGGGCTTTAGCAAACCAGATGATTTCGCTGGCAATTAGAACTGAATCAACCAACTGCATCCCTTTGGCAAAGGCCATATGAAAATCGCTGATCAAGCTGGGCACTAGAGGTTTTAGCCTTGAAGCGAGCATCTTAGAAAGTATTTTGTAGGGAGCAGTGAGAAGGCTTATGGGGCGATAATTGCTGAAGTTGGCTGGAGAGGGTATCTTGGGCAGTACTGCAATGAAGGAAGAGCTAAAACCCTTGCCCAACTTACCAGACCTATGAAATTCCTCGAAGAAGCTCAAAACATCGAGCCTAATGATATGCCAGGCCTTTTGATAAAACTTGAGCGAAAAACTGTCGGGGCCTTGAGCTTTGTCTCCGTTCAGACTGAAAATGCAGTCCATAATCTTTTCCTCCAAGAAGGGGGCTTCAATAGCTTGAGCAGTCTCAATAGAGATGGCTTTAAAGTGGAGCTGAGGAAGACTCAGATGCTTCGATAATCTGTCTGAGAATTGCTTGGCAAAAAAGGAAGCTGCCAGGGATTTGATTTGAGCGGGATCCGAGATTACTTGGCCTTCGTGAGAGATAGAGCTGATAGAGTTAACAAAACTCCTGCGATTGGCGTAGGCCTGGAAGTATTTGGAGTTGGAGTCCCCCGAGGATAGCCAAAAGGCTTTGGACTTTTGACGCCATAACTTGGTGTGAAGCTTGATCAGGTTGATGAGATTGGCTTGGAGGTTGGAACGTTTCGCGATTTCTGAAGAAGAGAGCTGTCTGGAAGAAACAATCGCATCCAAATCTGCTATCTCAAGAATAGTCTCTTTAATATTGAAGTCCACATTCCCGAAGACCAGGTGATTCCACTGATTAAGGTCACTCCGAAACATTCTGAATTTGCTCCAAAGAATATGATGAGGGTCCCCAAGAGGTTTGTAGGATTACCATAGGACACTGACTGTAGGGAGAAAGTCAGGATGATCGAACCAAATATTCAGAAATTTGCTGGGTTTCGGGCCCCAATCTTGAATCCCCTTCTTTAAAAGGATCGGCTTGTGGTCGGAGAGCACACGATCTAAGCATTCAATTGAAACCGAGGGGAAGAGAGAGACAAAATCTTCAGAGAGGAAAAATCTGTCTAACCAGCTGGCTTTAGAGTCGGGCCCAAACCAGGTGAAGTTATGACCGGCGAGAGGGGGGACAATGACCTGTGTTCCTGAGACAAAGGCACTGAAAGCTTCTATATCCAACGGGAAAGAATAACAACCTGTAGATCTCTTTGAGGGGTGTAGAACTGCGTTGAAGACACTTGCAAGAAGGAAAGGGTTAGATAAACCAATGGTAATGCTCTGGAGCTGCGACCAAAGCAACTTCTTGTCGGAGTGGATGCAAGGGGCATAGACATTGAAGATAGACACAGGGACCCGATTCTCGCCGATTAGCCCGGTAATGAGGATGTATCTGGGTTGTTCGTCTGAGGAAGAGAGATGGAAAAAGTTTGGGTCCCAAATGCAAAGAAGACCTCCAGAGGCGCCATCTGCTGGGGAGAAGACATATTCCCAGCCCCCTTGAAGACCGCACATTCGAAAGAACAAGGGAGGGATTTTTTCTAGCTTGGTTTCTTGGAGAAGGAATATATTGGGTTTCGCTGATCGGATTATGAGTTTGAGGGCTTTTTTCTTCTGGTCTGCGTTTAGGCCCCTCGCATTCTAGGAGAGAATTAACATGGATTAAGAGGAAAGGTTGGGGGAAGGATCAGGGATGACAGGAGGGGGAGGTTTGGGTTGAAGGACTGAATGAAAGAGCCCTATGACTTCAGAGTTCGAGTCCTTGGAAGTGAAGCCAATTCTTTTACACAGCTCTCACTGCTTCAGCGTTTTCAGACGAGGTTGCTTGGGTGTGAAGTTTAAGTGTTGCTTGGGAAGGATGAAGAGTGGTTAGGTTGGGAGAGGACTTGGCTCTTAGAATTTCCGACTTTTTGAGTCCAGTCGCCTGAGTGGGATTTTGTGTGCAGAGATGTGCTTCCAATTTTTCTCCATCAATACTTGGTAATTAAAAATAAATCTTGAAACGATAAGAACACATTATTCCTTGGTCCTTATAAATGTTGTGATTATTTCTCAAACGATCAGAACCGAAACTAAATGATCTAACTTCTTTAAAAAATATATCAAAACACTTGACTTTTCTCTGATTTATATATGTATCTCATCTCTCTATATATTCATCACACACGTTACAGGTATATATAGTGTCATCCATATGGCTTAGTCATTTACATAATTGCCACATGTACTGTAGAGAAATAGGTGGTGGCCATCTATTCTGTACACGTGTTTACAACACTCCCCCTTGGACACCACCATCTACACATATACCAAATACGCTTTAAGTTGCCTCGTTAAAAACCTCCTCAGGAAAACCCGGTGGGACAAAACCTGTAAGGAAAAGAGTGCAACGCGCAAAACGTGCTTCATGTTGTGCTTGATGCTGCCTCGTTAAAAACCTTTCCAAGAAAACCCTGTGGGATAAAACTTTGATAAGGGAAAAAGAGTACAGTGCACAAAACTTGTCTCCCCCTGACTTCAGGCAGGTTACTTTGGTTGTTCGGTTGAGTCGACGTACTCTGATCTTGAACATTAATTTCTCAACAAGTGGATGTCAGGAAAGCCATACCGAGTAGAATGTTTCTTCCATTTACTCACTTCTGGTGAGTTGGACGTGCATAACAACTGCCTCGTTAAAAACCTTTCCAGGAAAACCTCGTGGGACAAAACCTGAATAAGGGAAAAAGAGTGCAGCACACGGAAACATACCCCCCCTGACTGTCGCTCCCCCTGAAGACTGATTGAAGAATATCGGTTTCTTGCAAAGTCGACTCATTATCTTGTACACTGACTTTCCCAAAACTGATGCCGTCGGACTTCTAGTGAACAAACCTATAAGATTTTCACTTTATGATTCTGATTGACGTCAATCTCTCATGACTCTTCTGGAGTTCATGATTATATCATAATTCCGTACCAAAACTGATCAGTTGCAACTGAAAACCGTATTTCCAAATTATAACAGTCCCGAGACATGCTTTGCAGATCTGCTTCAATCTCAAAACCGGTAAAGAGTTTCTGAGCTCAAACTAGTTAGCACATTTTGCTGCGAATTTTCTGTCAGGCCTTGTACATCATAACGTCTCAATTTAGATATGGTACTTCAGGACCAAATATCTTTTCATTTATTTGAAACAAATGAGATCCTCTTTAGGATCTAAATATCGATCAAGTAGAACACGCTTCAGGCGTTTCTTAACATATGCATATTTATGGATCCATTTGAAAATACGCTCGATCTTCAGGCCGAGACAATATTTAATCATCAAAGCTTTCATTTGAAAGTCTTTCTTTAGACATACTGCAGTTTCAAGGACCTCTTCAAGAGTTCATATATTATCGACCCACACTGCTTACTAAGTACATGGTTTCTCATACCATGTCTCATTACCTCATGCAAATCAAACCCTTCAGAGAGCCATTTCTTTAGATAATCATAAATTCTTTGGGAAATGACATTGCTTCTGGCAATTTAAATTTTAAACGGATTTGCTTCAGGCAAGTTGAAATGCTTCAGGCAAACTGCAATGCTTCAGGCAATGCAGGTCCTTCGGGGACTTTCATAAATGTCGGCACTTAAAAGTACCATTAGCAGTGGGTACATATATCTAATATACCATGGTGATCACACATCACAACTTTATCAAAAGTTGACTTCAAGTTATTTGAGAAAAATACATTTATAAGGTGTGCTTTATATTCAGCATCTTTGTTTTCTCATTCATCTATACCCAGCTGGAAAAACATCCTTCGATGTTTTGATCATGATTTTGAACATTGGACATTATGCCAATAAGTCAATTCTTCTGGAATGATCTTTTCTCGTATTGGACAAATATGTCTTTAAATGAAATTAGTCAATACCACGTGGTTTAATGTCAAAATCATCTACCATTTCAATCATGGTAATAGCAATGCCCTTATCAATGGAAACCGATTTTCGATTCCATGATTTTTTTTATGTGTGAGTAATTCATATGAATTTCCTCATTTCTTTTCTATTTCAACTCTTCAGAAGTATTAGAGTCTTCTGGTACTTCTGAACCAACTGGTACTTCTGGACCGATTGGTTCTTCTGGAACCGACTCTGGTAGTTCTTCTGTACTACTTTTGGTAATGAGGCTCTTTCATCGACTGGTTCTTCCGGAACCACAGTTTTCTTATCCCCTATATTCGTCTGACATTTTCGCTTCCGGGGAACAATGTCTTTTGATCCAACTGGTCTCCCACGCTTCAGGCGTGCACTAGAGGAATCGATAGCTGCTTTTGCAGTATCGCCAGTGACCTTAATTCTAGCTGGTACATTGATTGCATCTATATAAGACCTTGTCATCTTTGACGTGTCTGCAAATGCATCAGGCATTTGATTTGCAATATTTTGCAAATGAATTATTCTCTGTACTTCTATTTCACATTGTGACGTGCATGGGTCTAAATGAGACAACGAACTCACTTCCCATGAAAGTTCATGTCCAACTTCAGGAGGCTTATAAGAGAGTTCATGCCTTACTTCAGGAGGCTTATCTTTCTCACCTAGAGGTGGAAATGTTGTCTCATCAAAATGACAATCTGCAAATCTTGCAGTAAACAAATCACCCGTCCGAGGTTCAAGATACCTTATAATGGACGGTGAGTCAAAACCAACATATATCCCCAACCGACGTTGGGGTCCCATTTTTGTGCGTTGAGTAGGTGCGATCGACACTTGCACTGCGCAACCAAAGGTTTGCAAATGGGATATATTAGGTTGGTTCCCACACACAAGTTGTACATGAGAATATTGATGATAAGCACTTGGTCTTATACGAATTAAAGATGCAGCGTGTAATACAGCATGTCCCCAAGCAGAATTAGGTAATTATGATTGCATTAGTATTGTACGTGCAATTACCTGCATACGTTTGATAAACGATTCTGCTAACCCATTTTAGGTATGGACATGTGCAACGGGATGTTTAATATCAATCCCTAAAGACATGCAATAATCATCAAATGCTCTTGATGTGAACTCACCAGCATCTTCAAGACGAATAGATTTAATGGGATGATCAGGGAAATGTGCCCTCAGCTTAATGATTTGTGCCAGTAATTTAGCAAACGCAACATTTCACGTTGACAATAAGCAAATATGAGACCATCTGCTGGATGCGTCTATCAGGACCATGAAATAACTAAATGGTCCACTAGCTGGATGTATAGGGCCACATATATCTCCCTGAATTCTTTGCAGGAAAGATGGCATTTCAATATTAATCTTGGTTTGCGATGGTCGGACCACTAATTTTCCTTGTGAACAAGCTGTACATGATATCTCATTGGACATTAGGATCTTCTGGTCCTTCAATGAATGTCCACATGAGTTTTCAATAATCCTACGCATCATGGTCGATACCGGATGACCAAGACGATTGTGCCAAAGCTTAAAAACATTTGGGTTAATGAACTTCTGGTTCATTGTTGCGTAGGTTTCAACGGTTCTTATGGTTGTATAATACAAACCTGATGATAGAACCTGTAATTTTTCAAGTACACGCTTTTCACCATACTTATTAAAAGTGATACAGAGAAACTCAGTCTCATTTTCACTTTTGGTCTCGACATGATATCCGTTGCTACGAATATCCTTGAAGCAAAGTAGATTTCTTCTGGATCTACTTGCATATAAAGCATTACGGGTATTTAACCTTGTTCCATTTTCTAATATCAAGGTAGCTCTTCCGGAGTCTTCTATCAAATTTTCAGTACCCGTAATTGTGCTAACATTTGCTTCAACCAAGGTTAAATAGGAGAAATATTTTTTATCTCTTAAGATTGTGTGCGTCGACGCGCACTCAACAATATATAAGTCGCTATCATCTATACATATACGTGACCCATAGTTGGGATCCATATCCTTTAGTTTGTAAACTTAGGAAAGGATTACAAAAACATTATATATATCTCACACTGACTAAAAGTAGGGGAATACATAACGACACAAGTCCAATCTACATTTTCATCATGGTCCACATTTCCGTCATCATTTTAAAGAAGTCGGAGACTGTAAGCTTGATCAGAGCATCTTCAGGGCTCACATGATCAATGAAATTTGTCTCAACGACCTTCTCTTTTCCCTTGATTGACTCTTGGTATAACTTTACCAAGTGGTTTGGCACACGACATACACGTGACCAATGATCAGCCCCCCCCCACAACGGTAACATATATTTTCGGCATTTCTAGCAGTCTGGTTCCGTGGGCCTTTTCCTTTTTCATATCGGGTCCACTTCTGGTGGTACACCCTATCATCTCTTCTATAAGGTTGGAAATTTTTATGCCCATATCCCTGACTGCGACCACGTCCACGATCTCGACCTCGACCTCTAAAGGGTCCTCGGCCTCGCTTGGGTCCATAGTTACCATCATATACTGTCACATTCGCTTCAGGGAATGGAGCACTGCCTACAGGGCGAGTTTGATGGTTCTTCATTAATAATTCATTGTTTTGCTCTGCAACGAGCAAACAAGCAATCAGATCTGTAAATTTGTGAAACTCTTTTTCTCGATATTGCTGCTGCAGGAGCATATTCGAGGGATGGAACGTGGAGAATGTTTTCTCAAGCATAGATTCGTCAGTTATTTTCTCACCACAACTGCGAAGCTTGGAAACGATTTTAAACATGGCCTAATTGTACTCATTTACAGACTTAAAGTCCTGTAACATGAGGTTAGACCAATCATATAGGGCACGAAGGAGAGCTATTGCTTTCATGTGCTCAAATCTCTCCTTGAGCTGGACCCATAAACTAAAGGGGTCTTTGTCAATTATATATTCAAGTCGTAGGTCTCTATGCATGTGATGGCGGATTAGTATTGTGGCTGTGGCTTTGTTTTTAACTGACTCGTTATTCTCCTCTTTTATGAGGTCTCCAAGATTCTAAGATCTCAAGTGGAGAGTCGAGTCTAGCGCCCATTCATAATAGTTATTCCCGTCTAGCCTAAGGGGTGCATAATTAAGTTTTTTTTTCTTTCTCTCAAGGTATCCATCTTAAACATTGATCAAAATAATTGTATGTCAGGATCATACTCGACTTCAGGTCGTTAGTATTTTTATTTTGGAACTTCCGGTCCAACACATATCGGGTCGCTGATATTATGTATTTGGAACTTCCGGTCTAAACGTTTCGATTTTAACGAATATTAAATTCGAGTATTAATAATAAAATACAAGTGTACGATAAATATCAAATTTCTGATGTGAAAGATCCAATTTGTATTGGCAGTCACAAAGCATACTTATTAAAACCGTAAATAAATTTATATAAACGAGCATGAATCAGATATAAATAAATTAACGATAATTTGAATATCTGATACCTGAGCAGTAGAACAGAGCGTTCGTACTGAATAACGATTTGAGAAAACTTAACGATTTAACCGGAGCAGACTCGTGCTGATAACGTGTTGTGATTATTTCTCAAACGATCATAACCGAAACTAAATGATCGAACTTCTTTTAACAAAATATCAAAACACTTGACTTTTCTCTGATTTATATATGTATCTCATCTCTATATATTCATCACACACATTACAAGTATATATAGTGCCATCCATATGGCTTAGTCATTTACATAATTGCCACATGTGCTGTAGAGAAATAGGTGGTCGCCATCTATTATGTACACGTGTTTACAACAATAAACAATATTTAGCAGTTTTTCCAAACGGTTTGTGACAACAATGAATTGTCCCAGAGTTTGTTAAAAGATGCTTTTTTGGGGCTCAATCTTTATATTGACTATTATAATTTAATATAAGGAAGATTTTATTTAATATCTTAATATTTGTTTTATTTTATTTAGAATATTCTAAATCTTTTTTATGTAACCTCAGTATTCTGAAATTTTATTCATTCATTTTTTGAGTAACTGGTATGAATTTTATTAGATCAAATCACCCGCAAGGGCAGAACGAATTACATCAGGAACTGAATCAGTGTTCCAGTCATAGTTTAACCATACCAGAGCATTTCTAGTTAGGAGATGGGCCACCCTATTTACCGAGCGCCTTGCATGCTGTAGCCGAACGTCTCGCAATGAATTCAGAATTACCTCCGTATCCCCTTTTATATACTGCACTGCTGTTAGACAATCAGACTCCACACACTCTGAGTGCCAGCCCTTCTCCCTCAACCATCCCAAAGCTTCGCGGATAGTGAACAACTCCGCTAGCTCTGGGCTTGTGCAATCATCATAAATCACACATTTCGCTCCCTGCAGGACTCCAACTGAATCTCTACAGACCATCCCCCCTCCTGCCAGTCTCGAATTCAGGATAGCCCCATCCACGTTGACCTTGAACTCACCCGGTTCCGGTCGAGTCCACCGAGTCACCCTCTCACTCTCATTGTTAACCGGGGCTGGCTCCAAATGAGCTTCCTTCCAGTCCCGGCGTAACGCGGTTGCCCCGAACCAGGCGTCAATTGAAGGCCGAACCTGATTGTTCCATACTCGCATATTCCAGAGCTTCCACAACTCCCACCACAATAGCCATGTCAATTCGGCCAACTCCTCGTCTTTCTTCTTCAGTATCACATCCAACCAAGCCATTATATTATCCTCTCTGTCCGGCGGCACCAAATTCAGTTTATCCCAGACCACCGAATGATCAACACATCCAAACAAGACGTGGTACTCCGTCTCCACTTCCCCACATCGGTTACACCTTGCGTCTACAGGGACATATCTCCCTCTCAAATTCTCATAGGTAGGTAATGATCCTGTGAGGACCCTCCACCCCATGTGTTTATGCCTTAATTTTTTTTTTGTGTCACCTTAGTACCCTAAACTTTCATTAATTCTATTTTAATACTCATTGTTAACTTTATCCTAAATTTGGTTGTTAGTGAAAAGTATTATGGTCATTTTACCCGTTTTGGATGAAAAATCAGATGAAAAGTAAACAGTGAGTACTAATATAGAATTAATGAAAGTTTATAGTACTGAGGTGACAAAAAAAATTAGGATACTTTAAATAAATTAATAAAAGTTTAGGGTGTTGAAGTGACAAATTTTTTTAAAGATAATTTAAATGAATATAAAAATGTAAGGGTACTGAGGTGGAATTACCCCTTTAATATATTAGTACATTTCGTTAAAAAAAAATAAGTTTTTCATCTCTTATTTTATTAGAGTTTTTCTCTGTCTACTCTTTTTGTGGGTTGTCGTGCTATCATACCCTAGCATAATAGCTATGCTTTCTCTAATCTGCTTTGCTATTTCGTCCCCCTCTTCCGTTTTTGATTCTGCTTCACTTGGCTTGTCTCTTGTCCATGTAGAGGTCACACCAGCCAATTGCTTGCCAATGACCTGCTCCCCCATTGTCTCTGAATAGACAAGTCTCATTCTCGCTTAGTGTGCCCACAAGTCTTACGAGGTCTACGAAACAGGCTCACAAACTACAATGAGTCTCTAGGGTACTTTTAGGGTATTGGAGAGGAGAAGTTGTCTAAGAGGGACTTGAGAATACTCGGTCCTGAGCCTCTTCCTCCTTCTAGATGCCTCCTCGGGTACCTAACGTTTTTATTCCCATGGGGTATCCTTAAGATGGTCGGTGAGCATCTGAAGCACCACAACTCTATCTGAGTTGAGCCGATGAAAGTTTTTGTAGAACATCAATATAAGAATATGGATCATTTTCCTAATTTGTTAATTGGGTTATCCAATATATCCGTTCACAAAATCAACATTTCGGACATATTTCCTTTAATAATATTCTACTATTGTTATGATAAAAAAACAAATTTAAGAAGGGGCTTGTTTATGTTTGATAAAATAACATAAACAAAAGAGTTATTTTCTATGGTATGATTATTCTGTGTTTTTTTGTTGTTGTCAGATTTATCATATTTGATGGAGTGAGAGAGGAGTGATGTGGCTAGAAAGAGCAGCGAAGCCCAAATGATATATTGGGCCTATGTTCAATCATTTAGCGGGCCAGATCCAATTCCGAGGCCTTGTTTGTTTCTCTTTAACTGGGCCCAGTTCAGGCCAACTATGGATAATCGAGATAATTGCAATTAATCAACTATATTACTATTTTCGAATCATTTGATGTAAAGTAGTTTCTGCGCCGTCTCGTTCTTAGCCACAATGATCCGTCCCCGAATCCGATGACGCTACGATCCCGGCTCTTTGTCGTTGGCCGTAGCACGGCTTCGTTGTAAGTCTCGCCTTTCACAACTCTTGTTCTATCTACAAAGCAACTCGTCATTTTGCGATGAAAACACGCATTAGAAAACAAATCATCTCATGACATTTCCCGCCAATATGCTTCACTTGAACTGTATTCGCTATTATCATCTCGGTTTCGTGATTTTGTTTGATCCGTGTGTTCGTGCTGTTATTTTTCCATCTGGGGTTTTGTGAATTTGGTTCATCTGAAGGATGGGGACCAAGAATTTCTTATTGGGCTCAGTTTTGCTTGTGATTCTGGTTTTTGAAGGTTGCTGTTTTGAGAGAGCATCTTCTGCCAATGTTACTTATGATCACAGAGCACTGGTCATTGATGGGAAGAGAAGAATTTTGCAGTCTGGTTCCATCCACTATCCTCGAAGCACTCCCGAGGTGAATTATGGTTTTGGGTTGGGGTTTATTAGGTGTTGCATTTTGTATGATGACATGTGTTTTTATTTGAGATTGGTTGTGAACAATTTCAGGTGTGGCCAGAACTTATCAGGAAGTCCAAGGAAGGAGGTCTTGATGTTATCGAGACATATGTGTTTTGGAACTATCATGAGCCCGTCAAAGGACAGGTATGGTGTTAGCTCTATAAATGATTTTCTACCAACTATTGTTTTCACTAGTTTCTTACTTGTCTCATAGTTAAAATGATTAAGTATCCGTGTGCTATGTGAATGTTTGAATTGTTGCCTAGTTGTTACTAAGTGATTGTTATACACCTTGACGTGGTTGAGATGGATGGTACAACTTAGTAGGTGTCTTTTGCGGAAAATTAGTCACTTAAAAGTTAAATCAGGTAATATGATGAAATGACATAAGAGGGGAAATCTTTGGTTTATGAGCAAGACTTCCAGCAACTCTTTCTTCTACCAATACACATTGGTAAAACTAGATTTCCCTTTTAGTTGGTTGCATGCCTATAGAAAAATATATTTGTTCCGTATGTCCAGTGATGCTTTCTTCCTCCGTAATTGATTTGTGTCCTTTTCCTGTAATGTTGCTATACTTGTAAACGAGATAGCTGAGTGTAGTTCCCTTAATATAAAATTTTCATTATTGGTTGGTCTAAGCTGGCAATCGCTAAGAATGAACTGTAGCTGTCTGTATGGTGTTTGAACTGAGCCATGATCTGATGGAATTGACACACTATTTCTTATATCTACTTTGTATTTGCATCTGTTATTATTCGTTGGGTTAATTGATAATTCTTTCTTTTCCGTCTCAGTACTACTTTGAAGGTAGGTTTGACTTGGTCAGGTTCGTGAAGACAGTGCAGGAAGCTGGCCTTATGGTTCATTTGAGGATTGGACCGTATGCTTGTGCTGAATGGAACTATGGGTTTGTTTCAATTACATTACTCTTGCAATGCATTATATCATGTTCCATTTCCCTTGCCTTGTATACTTCACCGCCCAATAATTTCATTATTCATAACCCAGAAAAGTACGTAGTGCCAACTTTAGTTCCATTTCCATATTAGTACTATGTTATTTAAGCTTTTAACTTATTACTGCACTGCGAACAATCCCAAACCATTGTTTCATACATTCCTGGTTCCTTGTATGGTATTCTTGCCAGCAGACAAAAAACCAGTGCTTAGCCACATCAGAGTTTCTGTTCAAAGTTGCTGTTAGAAATAAAAATCTTCTACATGAATGTTTATATTTTGAACTTGATTATGACAGGGGGTTCCCTCTTTGGTTGCACTTTATTCCTGGGATTCAATTTAGAACTACAAATTACCTTTTCAAGGTATAAACTGCTGGATCCTTTTGCCAGTTATTCTTTATGTTCTATTTTTCTTTTACTACATAATGATTTCCAGACTATTTTCTTTTTCATCTTCGCAGACATTATCATTGATGACATTAATACAGTTTAATGTACAATGTTCTGAGTTTTATTATTGACTGTTTCTGTTTACCCTTATGTTGTGTGTAACAGTCTAATATTTTCTGTGTAGAATGAAATGGAACGGTTTCTTGTGAAAATTGTTGGATTGATGAAGGAGGAAAATCTCTTTGCGTCACAGGGAGGACCTATTATTCTAGCACAGGTGGTAGTCCAACTAAATGCTTGAAATATCCAGCTAGTTCTTTCAGTATTCATTCCGCTTCATATATTTTGTTATTATTTACTTATTTGAAAGTTATCTATCAAGAGTAAGTCACATGAATGAACAAGTTGTAGATTTCATACCATATTGATGTATCCTCCTGATCTACACTTGAAACATATTAACACAACAATTTTATCTTCTTTTTCTTCTTGGTGATTATGTACTTTAGACTAAATCTCACATTTTTTTTTGCACTGAACAGGTTGAGAATGAATATGGAGATGTTGAATGGGCATATGGGATTGCCGGAGAGTTATATGTCAAATGGGCCGCAGAAACTGCTATTAGTCTTAATACAACAGTACCATGGGTGATGTGCTCACAAGCTGATGCACCAGATCCAATTGTACGTTATGTATTAAATAGTTGATTTAGTACAAACCCATTCACATTCCGACAATAGTTAAAATCACCCTCTCCATTTACTTGGAAGTTCTTCTCAAGCATGTTGAGTAATGATTTTCATCAACCAATACTTCTGTATGCATTAAGGGTTGTGGGAGAAGTGACAAAACTTTTATGTAAGAAGCATGAGATCCTTGGTCCCAGTCCCTACACCTAAGCTATTGCCTATCCAAAAAAAACTTCTGCACATAGAACAGAGCATCTATTGAGACTTGAGAAAGAAGAAAGTTTTTTTTTTAAATCTAAAAGTTACGGGACATGATGATTTTTCTTTATAGATTTCTATCTTTAATGGAAAGGTTTAACTATCATATAACTACAAGTTATTTGCAGATAAACACATGCAATGGATTTTATTGTGATACTTTCACTCCAAATTCTCCTTCCAAACCAAAGATCTGGACAGAGAACTACAGTGGATGGTAACAGTTAACAAATTTACTTAATTGACAATTACAGCTATGTAAAAGTGAAGGAGATGGCTGTTGTTTTAGGTTCACCTGAAAATGGACAAGCATTAGTTAACCATCCTACCTATTGATGTAATGTAGGCTCCTTGCATTTGGCTATCCAATTCCCCATCGGCCCGTTGAAGACCTTGCTTTTGCTGTAGCACGCTTTTTTGAAACTGGTGGAACTCTTCAAAACTATTATATGGTGAGCCTATATAATATCTTTTGAATTTCAATTTTAGATAAGCTATTAGTCACCTCTCTTAACATTGTCACCATGATTTGGTGCTGATTTTTCTTGCAGTATTTTGGTGGAACAAACTTTGGACGGACAGCTGGTGGTCCTTTAATTTCCACAACCTATGACTATGATGCCCCTATAGACGAGTATGGTAAAGTTTCCAACATTTGGTGATTGTGCCCCATTATTTCACCATTAAGAAATTCATGCAACTAATTAGTTTGCTAATCTATACTTTATTTGGTTGGGCTGCTTGTTTCTTTTCTTCCGTCAACACTCTCTCCCACTTCTTGCCTAGTTGAGTACTTTAAGTTTTAAAGGCACCGCTTCAGTACGGTTAAGTGCATAATCTTGCATGGTTTGAGTATCAATGGAATGATCAGGTTCTAGTGACTGACTATACTCTGTCATTCAATGATAGTTTTGAGGTTATGTGATTCATGTCTTGTTGAGTCATTTGTCAATAACTTGACTTAGCCTTTATGATTATCCAAGTGACCCTTTTTATTTTTAACTTGTGAACATATTAGGAAGCATATATTAGTGAGACTTCTTCCTTCATGCTTTTGGGTTTCTGAGTCTTTAAACTTTGTTAAAGTGTGTGTCCCACATCGAAAGTGTGTGGACGAATTGGCCACCTGATAAACATATTGGTGGCTCCATCTATCAGCTTGAGCTTTTGGGTTGGATTGAGATTTGACATGGTATCAGAGCCTGGTTTGGGTCTGTGTTTAGGAACCTCCCCTCAATACCTGAATGAGCCACGTGCGAGGCCCGCGCGTGAGGGGGAGTATTAAAGTGTGTGGATGAATTGGCCACTTGATAAACATATTGATGCCTCCACTTATCAGCTTGAGCTTTTGGGTTGGCTTTGGATATGGAAAACTTGATAAAGCCTCAACTTGCTGATCTTCATGTTATTGATATATTCGTTCAGGATTTATCAGGCAGCCTAAGTGGGGCCACTTGCGTGCTCTGCACAAGGCAATTAAGCACTGTGAAGAATTTTTAATCAGTTCAGATCCAATTCATGTGCAACTAGGAGTTAACTTAGAGGTATGCAAGACATTTATCAATCCATATATGCAGAAATCAGCCATGTAGGATGGAGAAGTAGATTTGCAAGTGATAATTTAAAGATTGTTAGCAGAACCATTTTGTTATGCAAATTCTAGCTTTTGTCTCAACTTTTTGGTGACTCTTTCTCTTTTTCTTCTGTGAACTACTTTGTTACGTTCATTTCCATTTGACCAGGCACATATTTACTATAAAGCTTCAAATGATTGTGCTGCCTTTCTTGCAAACTATGGCAGCCTTTTAGATGCAAATGTCACATTTAATGGACATTCATACTTCCTTCCTGCCTGGTCCGTGAGCATCCTCCCAGACTGTAAGAATGTCATATTTAACACAGCAAAGGTACATTTGTTATTACATTTTAGTTCATGTGCACTATAAAGTCTGTTGTTCTTTGAATTTAGGGATAATCTCACAAAAGTACACTAACCTTGTCATCATTGACTTTTTAATTTTCTCACTTTACTCTAATTTGGTAACAAGTGACAAATACCCTTAATTTGTTCAGTTTTGTTTGCCTAATCTTCACATGTTGTTATTCAACTGAACTTGTTCATCATATTGTTGGTGACTTGAAGGTTGTTTCACAAAGAAATCTTGGTGATTTATCATCTGGTCACCCCACTAGTGTAAATGTGCTTCCACTTGCAACATCAGTTTGGAGTTGGTATAAAGAAGAAGTGGGCATTTGGAGCAATGACTCATTTTTGGAATCAGTTTTATTGGAACAGATAAATACCACAAAAGACGTTAGTGACTATCTATGGTACACAACTAGGTAATACATTCACTTCAACCATATATACTCTATGACTGATTACATGTCAACAATAATTTCATCTTTTCAGAAGACAGTGTAATCATCATATTTTCTTTCTTCAGATTAGTAATGCATTTTATAGATTAAATACCAGGCTTCTAGAAATATTCTACTACGCTTTCAGTTTTGGATACATCATGGTGCTTTGACTAAAACAAAAAAATATCCAAAAAAATGTTTCAAATTTGAGATATAGATGAAATGTTACCTGTATAAATTACCCACCTAGGCTAGGACTCAAAACACTACTGAAGAATATCATCTGGCATTTAGAGATCTATTGATCACTACAATGATAAATAAAGATATCTGGTATACTCATTTTAAAGTTACTTATCACTCACTGGATTTCTTATGATTATTTTACTACTAGCAGTATTACAGTTGATGAACAAATCAAGGCCGTTGAGGAGGACTTGGTTCTTTTCATTGAGAGTCTGGGACATGCTGCACTTGTTTTTGTAAACAAAAGACTCATAGGTACGTCCTAGTGGTTGCAGGTGACAAAGTCTACCTGTATACCTATTTAGATTTTCTCCCAGGCCGACTTTATTGGTATGCTATACATATACAAAATTTCATGACATAATAAACCTGGTTGTTATTGGTCCTTAAGGACAAATTGAAGAAGCATTCAGTTTTGCCTTTGCTTTCATAATAATGGATATGGTTGGTATTGAAGTTTGTAACCAATTTCAACTAAGTTTACTTTATAGACTATACTGTTGCCTAAAGGGATGAATAAGGTTGGAATTGTTGACCCTATGAATGTTGATTAAAGAGATTTACTTGCATATACATGTTCTGGAAATGTGCTGTAGTATATTATATGCAAAATGCTGGATATCAGTCAACTGTTTACTTGTTCTAGCAAGTTTACCATTATACAACCAGGTTTAAGTGAGCTATATTTATGTGGCATTTAGTGAAAGGGAGGAAATACCGAAAAATATACGAACCAGGAATGATTTTAATGTTCATTTTACTTGTTCATTTACTGGGCTGGGTTTATGGACAATATGTATTGTGGTCAAGCATCAATTACATCAGTTCAATAATATTTTTAGCCAATAAAGAAAGCATCAATTATATCAGTTTAGTTTTAAAGTGAATCCTTCTTTTATCTTGCTCTAGCTACATTGTTTTTAGGGGTAAAACCTAGAACTAACTATCGTCGAGTTGTACCGCTCAAGAACTTGCTGCTGTCTTATTAGTCGATCAGATCAGTACCTTTGACTTATGGTAATTCCACAAACTAACATTTTCCGTTAGAAATGACAAAAAACGTTAGGAAAAACTCCAAAAAGTAACAAGTCTACAATTAGTTTTTGAGTTCAATAGTCATATGACAGTTAGTTCTTGGAGTTTTTTTTTAACGTTTTCTGTCATTTATAACGGAAAATGTTAGTTTGTGTAATTACCATAAGTCAAGGGTACTGATCTGATCGACTAATAAGTCAACAGCAAGTTCTTGAGATGTACAAGTCGGGGATAGTTAGTACCTGGAGTTTTTCCTTGTTTTTATGATCTTCTCCCCTTTATTTTCATTGCTACAGCACATTCATAAAAGATTGAGTTAGTTGA
Organism: Erodium maritimum; assembly: GCA_963921825.1. NCBI lineage: Eukaryota > Viridiplantae > Streptophyta > Magnoliopsida > Geraniales > Geraniaceae > Erodium > Erodium maritimum. Next base: position 124,466,030 of record OY997588.1, on the reverse strand, counting down.
ATCAAAATATATTCATTTGCCACTCCTGAGACTCTCTCTCTTCCAGAGTTGACAAATAGTGTTACTTTTCCTTTGGGGTTCAGATGTCCTCTGTTCGCTCCGAACTTTAAATTTATTCTGAAACCAAACATTCCCGAACTTGTCTCCTATTGCTATCTTATTTATTCCGAGTTCCTATATTCCTCAGTCTACGCCATACAATTGTGTTTTTGCATTAATTAAAGGCTGATAGACGTGCAGTATGGAAAATCTTACAGGATTTGGATATGGTAACCACGACATTCCAAGCTTCAGTTTCAGCAAGGTAGTTAGTATTCAGCCAGGCAACAATACACTAGATGTGTTAAGCATGATGGTTGGTCTACAGGTATAAATATTATTGCTTTTAAATAGTATTGTGACTAATCTGGTACTTATCTAAGCCCTTAGTGTAATTTGAACTTTCTCAGTGGATTAAATGACCTTTTTTTCTTCAATGTCAGGGTTACTAAATTTGGTCTGATATATTTTTGATTTCGCAGAATTTTGGGCCCTGGTTTGATCTATATGGTGCAGGATTATTTTCTGTCATCCTTGGCGACTTACCTGACAATAAGATGGATCTTTCTTCTGGAAAATGGACATATCAGGTTACAGTATTGATCAAATTAGTTTTCTTTTTATTCATGAAATAATTATGGAGTTATGAGAATATTGAGTTGGACTTTGTTTTTGACTGTCTAAAATAACTTCGCCTTGGTGTAATATGCATTGGGTTATTTTTCTACCTGCAGTTGTCTGAATGACAAGGATTTGTTATACTCTGTAGCTCTGTGCATTGGTTTATTAAGTAAATTCTTACTCAAGCATCACACCCTGATTTTATGACGTGCGACTAGTGTACTCAAAATTGCATATGGCTATTAATTGGTATGTAGAGATACAAGGCCATTGACTAGGAGAAGAGATTACAAAATAAATGCTCAAAATACGTAGATAATGGATCAACCTAAGGTATACTATAGAGTATCATATAAATAGTGTATAATATTTGAAAGTTGTTATCTAATTTCCATCATAAGAACTTCATTTAAAGTAGCTATTTCAAGAATATAATTGGTGGTGCTACAATCATATTTCCATGATAAAATACTTGGTGAGACCATCTTTAGTAGATTAGTATGACACTTGGTGAGACCATCTTCAGCAGACTAGTATGATCTACTCTTGGCAGTTTATTTATATGTTTTCCACAACCATAATCTTGGGAATTCTCAATGTTATATTGGTATGAACAAAAAAAAAAAAACAGAAAGACACTCCCTCGTTCCAAAATAAGTTTGCATTTTCATATTTCTATAAAATTCAAGGATAAGTCATTTAGTAATATGGATTTTCTCCCATATTCCCTGCACCTTAACAAACTATCAGGAGTTCAATTATCTTTTGGGTATTAGTGGCCCTATATGGATATTGAACTTATCAAAAAGGAAAGTGGACACTTTTTTTTGGAACGGGTTTGTATAGCCCAAACTCAATATAAAAGTGAATATATAACTAAATGGATTTGCATTAGCATTTGATTTCCTGTGATATTTATATGATGCAGACTTCTTCCTCTGCAGGTAGGGCTTAAGGGAGAGTCCATTGGCCTGGAAAATGTCAGTCTTTCAAATAGTTCACTGTGGACTCAGGGAGCTGCTTTGCCTATCAACCATAGTTTAATATGGTACAAGGTAAGTAGTGCTGGTAATTTCAAGAACGGTATAGGTTAGTTTTAGGGTTTGAATCTGGTTTTAGCAGATTACAGAAGAAAGAATCAACTTTGTCACCAATGCCGGTTTTAGGTTGCCTTCCAAGCTCCAGAAGGTAGGAGTCCTTTAGCCTTGAATCTTGCTAGCATGGGAAAGGGTCAAGCATGGGTTAACGGGCAGGGCATTGGGCGATATTGGCCTGCCTATCACTCACCATCAACAGGTTGCAATGCCACTTGTGACTACAGAGGACCCCACAATCCTTCTACATGTCAACAGAAATGTGGTCAGCCTACCCAAACACTGTAAGAGTGATAGACTATCCTTTTACACGTCATTCATGGTTTTGATTGTGATACTACACTGATTTATCGTTTTACTTATATTCATGATGCTCAATACAAATAATTGATAATGCATCAACTTCACAACTCATCAAGCTAGATAGATTGACTTGTATCAGTTTATGCAGCTTATTGAGCTAGAAAATAGTATGTTCATGCAACGAAAACCAGATAGATTTTGTTCACAACTTACTTTTGTTAAAGCTTATCATGCCATGAAACATGCTCTCTCATAATATTTAAATTTATTTGTGCACAGGTTCTGAGCGAATACTATGTAAACAATATATGTCAATTAATAAAGAAACTGTAACGTACAGGTATCATATCCCACGAAGTTGGTTACATCCTGGTGAGAATATTCTAGTTCTACTTGAAGAGCTTGGGGGTGATCCATCAAAGATTACTTTGTTGACACGAACTGGCCAAGAAATATGTGCACATGTGTCAGAGGCTGATCCTCCTCCAGCTGATTCCTGGAAACCAAACGACGGGTTTTTGTTTCAAAGCCCCCAAGTTCAGTTGACCTGTGAGCAAGGATGGCGCATCACTATCATCAATTTTGCTAGTTTTGGTACTCCTGAAGGGAACTGCGGTGCATTCAGATCAGGGACTTGTCATGCAGACATGTTATCAATTGCTCAACAGGTAACAAAAAATAAAACCTCCCCAACTCATCTGTAATGCAAATCTAGCAACCAGAGTTCCATGTTAAGAGTATAACTATAAGCATGATTTAACTTCCTTCAGCTCAAGTCTGTCAACTGGGCCTGCAACACTATAACTATTCTTATAATAAATCTCCATAATTTGGACATGCTTCTAACATATTGGTATGACATTACAGCTGTGCATTGGGAAGGAGAAGTGTTCAATCCCCATCTCTTCTGCTGATTTGGGTGATCCTTGTCCTGGGGTACTGAAAAGCTTTGCAATTGAAGCACTTTGCAGCGACTGAGGTTTCTTAATTACAAAAATGATTCATCTAATATCCAAATCCTAAACATCCATTACTTTTGTTTCTCGTGTGACTTGTAAAGATAAACTTGTAATAGTTTATCTAATGCTGCGAAGTACGTGCAATTAGCCTTACATCGAGTAATGAAATAACACTGTTAAGCTAAAATAATAATGAAAGGCATGAGATGAACTGACTTTCAACTGCTACATCAATCATTTTTTTTAGCATAATGGGAGTTCGTCTTTATTACGAATAACATATGAAAGAACGTGAAAAAAGGTTAAACATAGTTTTATATCTCATAACATCCGAGACACTGATGTAATGAAATACATACGGACGACATTCAAAATATGACTATCCTATGTGTATACATAGATGGCTAAACCCTCTTCAGTTGATTGTACGCATCTGACATGTCTTTTGTCTTAATTCAGAGGAATCCGAGGAGTACTTTAGGAGACGGAAGGGTAGGATTGCTGCTCCTCATCGGCATCCCGCAATCAAAGAGATTAAGAAATTTCTACTTCTATCATTTTATTGTTCTTATGACATACACTTCACCACGAAAAGAATGATGTTGGTTTGTTTTTGCAAAATATGGAACACGTCACTAAATTTACCAATTAGAATGACAATCAATATTCGCACAAAGGTGCTAATATATTCACAACATTTATAAGAAAACGAACAGACTCCTGTTAACTCCGTACATGAGCCTCCAAGACGGCCAGTTTCCACTGCCAGGAGATGACCCCTACGTGTCCATAATGCGGAGTAACGAGGAACAAAAATACATATAATCCACCATGTATCATCACAACAATAACACACATCAAGCACAAACCTACGGAACACAAAACATTGTACTCATACACAAAGTAGTTCGCAAGAAGTGTTCCTATGAGAAAACCATATGAACTTGCCGATCCTAAAAATATAACTACCAATAAAATACCCATAGAAGTCATGTTATTGTCTTGTATTATTCTATAAACTCTGTCTGATCCTCTACTCGGTCAGGGTAGATTTGAGCTCTCCACTGCTCTGCAACTCCATCACAATATCACAGCCTCCAACCAATTCGCCTTTGTAATAAAGCTGAGGAAATGTTGGCCAGTTCGAGAAGACCTTCAGGCCCTGCCTTACTTCCTCATCGGTCAAAATATCAAACGTCCCAAAACTCACACCAGCTTCCTTAAGGGCATTCACAACTTTGGAACTGAAACCACATCTGGGAGCATCAGGGTTGCCCTTCATGAAGAGCATAACAGGCGCAGAAGAAACCAACTTCTTCAATCTACCTTCAAGAGACTCTTTTGGAACAACACCTTTCTCCAATAAAACCTCCTTAAGCTCTCCACTCTTCTGCATCTCCAACACAATGTCAGATCCACCAATCAGTTCGGCCTTTATATAGAGCTGAGGGTAGCTTGACCAGTTTGAATAAACTTTGAGCCCTTGACGGACTTCGTCATCAGAAAGTATATCAAAGCTCCCAAACTCCACATTTTCTTGTTTAAGGATTTCAACTACTTTCCGGCTGAATCCACACTTGGGCTCATCGGGCTTTCCTTTCATGAACAGCATAACCGGGCTTGAATTAATCAGATTTTCAAGTTTTGAGGTAAGGGCCCCACTCAAGCCAGTAGATTCAGTGATACCACCCTTCCCAGTTCCAGGTTCGCTGACATTTACTGCATTGGAACTAATTGTCTCAACTCCATGGTCTCTGAAAACTTGAGCAAGTTCACCATTCTCGTGCATTGCAATTGCTATGTCACATCCACCCAGAAGTTCTCCCTTGCAATAGAGTTGAGGAAATGTTGGCCAGTTTGAGAACTTCTTCAATCCCTCACGAACCTCGTTGTTGGTAAGAATATCAAAACTCCCAAATTTAACTTTCTCATCCTTCAAGATATTAATAACTTTCTGGCTAAACCCACACTTAGGCTCATCAGGACTTCCTTTCATGAATATCATGACAGGCTGAGAATTAATCAGCTGTAGAAGTCGCTTTTTCAGTCCATCGTTTTGCCCGGGTAGGACCTGGCTCTCCACCACGGAAGAGCCGTTTTCTTTTGCAAACTCTTTCACTGTTTCAAGAACAGCGGGTCCTGCAGCCATTCCAAGACTGGCAGGTGCTGCAGGTTCTCCAGGGTTTATTGATCCAGCAACTTTTGCAACTTTGTTAGCTAAACTAGATGGATTGGCCCCTTCCAATGTATCAATAGTCTTACCATCCTGCCATGAAAGATGATTATTTAAACGGTATAAAAATACAGACAAGGAAATGAAAAAAAAAATATTGCCAGAAGAAATAAAAGGGAAGTAAATAATGACTGGGAGAGAGAGAGAGCTTGTAATCTCAGTTGCTTTCCATGTCTGCATTCCGAAATTAACAAAACCTAACATTTTTGTTATTCATTCCACGGGTCGGATGCATTTCAAGTAAGTGCTAGAATTATCAAGATTCAACAAAGTGTACACCCAGAGGTTGTTTTAACCAATTAGGCTGCATGATCATAGGTCAAAATGCAGTAACTATACCAATCGAGTAGTGAGACAGTTAGGCTCTTAATTTTTTTGAAAGCTTGTTTTTCTTTTTTCTTCATGAACTAGTAATATTGAAGAACCAAGAGAAAACATTTTAACTTGAAATTTCTATCTGACTCAATGTTATAGATGTGCTATACATCTCCTGGAATCAGCTCTGTTTACTACGAATGGCAAGCTCAAGCTTACAGCCTTAAATGCTCTGGCCCATCAATAGACTAAAGACACAACCAAGGGTTATGAGAGAAATGACAAGGGCATGATACGATAATTAATAAGGATAAGATCACTAGTTGTAAATGCCTATCAACACACCATTGATTATTGCCTATTCAGATAAAACTAATGACAAAAGATTCCTTAGTATCGTATGTTGGCACAACAGTCAATGTTACAAATCCAAACGCCCTTTTGTATTAGATTTAGCTACTTGAACTGGTTAACAAGCCTATTTTCATCAATTAATACATATATATCTGTTGTAAGGATATGATAATTAATAAGGATAAGATCACTAGTTGTAAATGCCTAATCAACACACCATTGATTATTGCCTATTCAGATAAAACTAATGACAAAAGATTCCTTAGTATCGTATGTTGGCACAACAGTCAATGTTACAAATCCAAACGCCCTTTTGTATTAGATTTAGCTACTTGAACTGGTTAACAAGCCTATTTTCATCAATTAATACATATATATCTGTTGCATTTTCTAGACTAACAAAATAACAATCACAACAAATCTTTAATGAACAGAGGCAATCATAACAAGTAAAAGTAAGTCTGACATATTGTCAATAATATTCTAACAAAATCTCTTTTTCTCTATCACATATATGTGTTAGTCAAATAAAATCTCAACATACAAAAACCAAGATGTCAAAAGTTCAGCACGAAACATCATATATATGTCACATTTTTCTATTCCATAACTTCCAACAGACAGAAAAGAAGCACTAAACCAAACAAGATTAAGAAAATGCTACAGTAATCGAACATCATAACTTACCTTCAAAAAAGCAAAAAAGGGCACAGCAGAAACTGAATAAGCCTCGGATATCTCAGGTTGTTCTTCAGCTTCGACCTAAAACATCACGACCAATTTAAACACAACTGAAAACGAGTATTGTTTTTTTTCACAAACAAAAACCTTAGATATATGTAGAGAACCAAAACAAACTGAGCAGAGGTAAGAAGTAGTGCAAGAGAAGTACAGACCCTCAGGAAGTGAACATGAGGGAAATCCGTAGATAGATGAGAAAAGACTTGGTCCATTTGCTTTGAAGGCTCACACCATGATGCCCAGAAGTGTAGGATTACTGGTGCACCACTGTGGATAATATTATCCAGTTCCCCCTTTGACTGTACATCCTTCACTGACCCAACCATTCTTTCTTGCAGGCTCTGATTGTGATACTTCGGATAAAAATGAAACCTGGTCTTAAAACCTAGAAAACAAAAAATAGATACTATAAAAATCAATTTTAGGCAAACCAAACAGTAATGACATCAGAAGTTCTTGTTGGCGCAGAATTAGCATGGATAGGATAAAAATTTCTCACCAGAAACATAGAACACAAACTTAAAAAGTTCGAGAGAAAACTGTTCATAATAATAATGGCTGGCGATTAATTGGATAAAAGAGCTACTTAAATAGGGTTCTTGCCATGCCACCACCATATAAGGAAACTTCCTTAATTATTCTAAACCCTTGCCCTACTTAGAATAGGAAACTACCTGAATAATTCCAGACAACTAGATAAGGGAATCATCTAAATTCTCTCCTGATAGGAAGTTACCTAAATTATTTCAAACCCTGAACCTAATAATTAGAACAGGAAACAAATAAACTATTCCAACAATAACTATAACTCAAAATAATATCTTCAGGGTCTTATTCGGGCCTTTAAACGACGTTTTGGGCTACTTGGGTCAATTCTTGGCCTTCTCTATTTCCATATAGTCTAGAAACGCTTAAGCTACGTGCCCAGCAACACTTATCAGGAAGGTAAACAAAAAAACAATCAAAAGAGGCGGAACTTATAAAACTACTTCACTTGCTAGGAAGACCATAGCATTTTATAAAATTCTCCATGAAGTACCTTTTTACTCAACCAAAATAGGTAACGACTATAAAAATATTCGAAGTCATGTAAAATTACTTTTCTCACACTTACACCCCACATGATACCAAGGTCACGAGCTTAAGATGTCCAAATTAGTTTCTTTTTCTAACAGGAAAAACATGAAGATAACCAGATAGCAAAAGGATATAAAACAAACCAGCACATGCTTGAGTCTACAGCCTATGGAGTAACAATATCAACAATTCAACATAAGCAACAAACACATTGTAATTAATCATATTAACATAATCATACCAGTGCAGGTAATATAAATCATGTAACTTCACATACACAATAAACTAAGTCACAATTCACCTTCTCCAAATGCGACACTGAATTTAACAGATTGAAGTATAAAACCAAAAGCTCTCATCCTATTAACATAGTCATTGTAGTAAAAACAAAGTCAACAATCAGCAATTCATCAGGCAAGTCAGAGGAAAAACTAATCCAGAGTAATTTTACATACAATCATCAGAAAACGGACCAAAGACAGCACCAGCAACTGAATATCAATACGGTAAGCTCGAAATTTTGAATCAGAAGAACAGGACAACAGAAAATCACCCAAATACAGATTAAGAACACACGCACACGAAAATCTTAGTAAAAGAATCGAAACATAGCAAAAATAGGTAAGGTCACTCACCAAGAGGCTTGAATCTTCTTCCGGAAGGAGAGATGGCTTGAAAGAGTGCTTGTCTTCGAGTGCAAAGACGAACTAACGGCGGTGGATCCCCGTGGAAGAAGACCTACGGCGGCTGTGGAGAATATTTCTGGTTCTTCTCTTCTGTGGCGTATATAAATTGTAGGACCAAAATACGTCAGAAGCCCAGGAATAAGAAGCCCATCAGTTCTAAAACGGGCCCCCAAGTTATAAGGCCCATCATAAGGTGAGCTCCATTTCAGAACTTGGTGGAAACGAATCTGGACCGTTGGTGGAAAGAAATTACATCGACGGTGGAGAAAGCCTGAAATTCTACAGTCACCTCATCAGAAATCAGAAAGCTAAAGGTGATATCGGTAATAACACTGCAACACGTAGATGGCGTAAGCAGACCAATTATATGCGCTCCCGCACGCAACCTTTCTCTCTCTCTCCTCCTCCTTCGTCTCCGTCCTCTCTCTCTCCATTCCCCAAACACGCCTTCGCACCATTTCAAAGTCTTCGCTTTCACTTCGTAAGTTCTGCTTCTCTCTCTCTCCGTTCGTTCATATTCATCGGCGCGGTTTCGAGATTTTTGCTTTCCATTGGAAATGCTTGATTTTCGATTACCATCGATAGGCTTAACGGGTTGTACAGCTATCTGGGTCTTTCGATGCGTGCTTGTATAGTTCGAATCTGGAGTCCTTTTGCCTTTTTATTGAACTGATTGGGAGGTTTCGGGATTTGTTTGTTAATCTGTCGTTTTTTGGGTGGTTTCCTGTTTGATTGATGATAAATTGGAGGAAAGTGATGGGAAATTTAGGTTTTAGGGTCAATTTCTTTCATGATGAACTCGACCCAGCTGAGCCGAAGCAAGTGTTTTAAGCTTAGTTGAGAAGCAATTCCCTATTTCTTTGGCATGTAAGGTTTGCAAGTTTTAGTTTTCTTTTGTGTGTGTCCTGAATCATCCATTTTCTTAGAAAACAAACAGAGAACTTATGGATGAGTTTTTCTTATTGGTGGTGGTGCTGATTTTTATTTTTGATTAGGTTTGCTTCTCTTTGCGCGTGACCCATTCCCTTCTCCAATACCCAAAAAACCCTAGTATTTTTCCATTCTATATTCATATACAAAAGTTAGTCTGAAATGGAGGTCAAGCTCTGGAATGACAAACGTGAGAGAGAAATGTATGAGAATTTTGCTGAGCTTTATGCCATTATCAAAGCCACTGAGAAGCTTGAAAAGGCTTATATCCGTGACATAATCCCATCGTCTGAATATGAAGCTGAGTGCCAGAAGCTGATAGCACATTTCAAAACCTTGGCCTCCACTCTCAAAGACACTATCCCGAACATTGAAAGGTTTGCTGATACTTACAAAATGGACTGCCCTGCTGCTATAAACCGTCTGGTCACCTCTGGTGTGCCTGCCACCGTCGAGCACCGAGCTGCCTCTGCTGCTTCATCTACCACTTCAGCCGCCACTGTGGCTGAGTGTGTTCAGAACTTCATCACATCAATGGACTCCCTGAAACTGAATATGGTGGCTGTTGATCAAGTTCACCCCTTACTTTCAGACCTCTCTTCTTCGCTCAACAAGTTGACTATTTTGCCTCCAGATTTTGAGGGGAAGATAAAGATGAAGGAGTGGATTTCAAGATTGTCAAAGATGGGGGCTGCAGATGAGTTGACTGAGCAACAGGCGAGGCAGCTTCACTTTGATCTGGAGTCGTCTTACAATTCATTCATGGCAGCTTTGCCCAATGCTGGTACCTAATGCAAAGCCTGTATATAACTTCAGAAAAGGCTACTTTTGTCTGGGTGATCTTATAGAGTGTGTTGCTTAAATTCCGAGTTCTGGTGTTTAGTTTGTACCTGGTGATGTTTTCTCAGTTCAGAACAACCCCATTTTGTATCAGAAACTGTGTTTTGTGCTGCTGGTCATGAAGAAATGTATGTATTGATATCCTTTGTCATTTTGATCTTTTTTCATGTGCTCAGTTCCACCTTTTTTGTTCAATATATATCTATTAATGAGAAACATTGATCTATATTTTCTGTATTAATGTTTCTTGACTGTGTTTTCACAATAGATGAAACTGTACAAGGACGTTTTAATCAAAGTGCTGCATGTAAGATATAATTTCTAGAACATATATTGCTTCATATCTACCATTATCAATTTACAATGTGACCACCATGGACAAGTATAGCTTAATATCCTTGCAGGATTAACGTTGACAAGGAGGGGAGGAAAAAAGAAAACCGCAAAAAGAGACAAAAACTTGTCAAAACAGAGAGGAGAGAAAAGGAAACTACTGTTGGGACTTGATGAATGTGATAATGGTGGGCATGAGAGGTAGCAAGAGGACGACGACAAGGACGATGAAGAGAAGGATGGCGTAACAGGTCCACTTTCTGGAGTCCTTTTGGTACTCCCGGGCCTCCTGGAGGCTCTCGGTGCCCCTCCTGACGAAGGAGCTGGCGTGGGCGACGTGGCTCTCGATGTCGTTGAGCTGGTGTCCCTGAGCCTCGACGAGGGCGGCCATGTCCAAGAACACCTGGTGCAGCTCTATGAGGTTCTTCTCGATCTCCTTGACGGCGTCGTGCCTCTCCTGTATCTCCGAGATGGTGTCCATTATCTGGCCCCTGCCCTGCTCCTGGATGGCCTTCTGCATGAAGCTCTCGCTCTCTCCGCTGGATATGAGGTTCTCGATGAGCTCCTCGTCGGCCTGCTGCCCGGTGATGGTGAAGTACCTGCGCTCCACGGTCTCCCGGTACTCCTCGGCCATCTTGGCCCTAAGTTTCTGGAAATCGTCCATCTGGTCCTTGAGCTTCTTGCCCAATCCGCACACCACAGACGTGCGCGTCCTGTCCGCGGACGATCCGGGGCCGCATCCCGGGTTCTTCCTGTTCTCCGCGTTGGAGCGCTCCAGGGCCTCCAGCTTCCCCTTTATCATCTTCACGCGTTTCAGCACCTGCTCCACTTCTGTGTCCATCCTAGCGCGGACCTGTACACATATTTTATATGAGTATTGATAGTTGAAGATTCAATTATAATGTATATGAAAAATGTACCTAGATAGATGAAGATGATAATGATAATGACCTGTTTCATGGTTTTGGCATTGTGGACGGTCTTGCTTTCTTCATTGGAGTCTTGAAGTTTCTTGTAGAGCTTCTCGACCTGTTTCATGTCTTCCTTGACGCTCTCGATGTCCTGGAAGAACTTGTCGAGGTTGATGGTCTCCTTGCCGGACTCCACGTCCTCGAGGCTGGCCTGATGCTTCAGGTCCTGGGCCTGCTTGAACGAACTCGAGAATAGATCATTCATCTTGTCAAATCAATGATAAACCAGACAACGAACTCGGAAAATGGGAAATGGGAAATGGGTTTGGTTTGTTTGTGATTTTTTTTGTGTTTTATGTTGGTGACAAATAGTAAAAATGTTAAAAGTTTTTTTGGTTGGTGCGTGCTTTCACCTTCACCCTCCTCTCCAACGGAAACGGCGGTGGCTCTGGGAGGAGGGAGGAGGAGGGAGGTGGTTCAGAGGTTTAAGATTATTATGTTGGAGATAGGGTTTCGAGGACCAGCCAAGCTAACGTGATTTTCACTTGCACAACGTTGTTTTAAGGCCTTTTCACCCTGACTCCTTTCTCTTCCTCCTCCTCCACGTGCCCATCCTTGACTTGGTCAAACCTCTCCTTCCCTACCAACCATCAAAACCTCTCTCTCTCCCTCTTATTCAGACATTATTTAGTCATCTACCTCTTTTCTTAATTTAGGGCATCTAAATATTGACTGGTTATTTATTTACACGACATAGCTCTAAACCTTGAACTCGAGAAGATTGAATTAACATTAACCACCTTTTTCTTTTTTAGTGATCACTAACTATCACATGCACTAACTTTTCAGCTTCTTTATCTGGTTGTTTCTTCACCATCCATGTTTTAACCTATAGCCTTGATTGGCGTGACAGCCAAACCAAACAACTCCTTCACAGTGCCATCATCCATGAACTCACAACCATATTCACTATCAATTAAAACCATGTAATGCTATTATATATAACTCGACGATTCATTCCAAACCCAATGGACAATCTGCTACCAACATGTCGATCCCATCTTCGAACCTTCCTCCGTTCTCTGTTGTAGATCAAAACGGCTCTCATACCACCGATTATAGCATCTGGGATGGGATGGTCAACGATAACCGATAATCTGTTTATGTTGCGGAAAGTGTTGGTGGTATCAACGGTTTGAAGAAACTAGCTCGACCATCACCTTTCCCATCTGCGTAGTGGTGTGCACTCCACTGGTTCGATTGGTGATGATCTCCCCGACCCAGTCTTTCTTTCGGTCCTATATAAACTAATATCAATATTTTTAGTTCAACCTCAAAAATACCTTTCATGTCGATATATATATATATATATATATAGTTACGTAGTTATAAGACAATCAGGTGTGAACCACTTGTAAGATGTGAACTTGCTAAACATGTTCGTTTATCGTGCTTCATCAACGGTTCTTAGGGGAACACGGGAATCTGGCTCCCTTTTACTCCACACACTTCTGTCTGAAGTCAATTTTGGCATTCCGCTTTCGTTATTAAAAGAGTCTGATTCGAAAAAGGAAACATCATAACTCTGAAATCAAGCAAAATTGGAAATCTTTGAATAAATCTTTCCAATTTAGACAAGAAAATCGAGATTGTGATGAGATTATAAGCAACATCATCCACAACGAAATTCTGTGTATGCGATTCTCTGAAAATCGACACTCGTAACTCCAAATAACAACTGCAATCTAGTTCGTTAGAGATCGAAACTGATTTATTCACAGAGATCGATGATCGTCAATCGAGATGTCGCCTAGTATATGTAAGTACATATCTTAAGGAAGAAAGAAGGATTCTATGTAGATTTGCTTCTAATCCTCTCTGTATTGCAAACTATAATGACTGTATCCTCAAACTGGCTTCTCTGTTATTTTCATGCCTATTATCATTCCTTGTTGTGTTCTCTCTTAATCCGTGTATTTTTTATCTGCAAACTAGAAAGTGTATCCTCATATTGGATTCTCTATTGATTATGCGCTTGGTATCTTTCCCTGTTGTGACTATATCAACCCGTTCTTGTTGTATTAGCAAACTAGAATGCTTGTATCCTCAAACTAAAAACTTCGTTGTCTTGTCTTCTTTGTGAGTCTGTGTTTACTTTATTTTCAAACTGGAATGCTTATATCCTTACAATAGAAACTATGTTGTTCATGTGCTTGGTATCTTTCACTGTTCTTACCCCATGAGTCTGTGTGAGCTGTATTTACAAAGTAAAATGTCTTTATCCTCAAAATAAAAACTATGATGAGCATGTACCTAATATCTTACCATGTTCTGAGTTTCCGAGTCTGTCTGTCTTGTATTTGCAAACTAAAATGCTAGTACTCTCAAACTAATAATTCTATTGTTTCTGTGCCTGATATCTTACCTTGTTCTGATTATATCTGAATATGTCTGTGCTTTATTTGCAAAATAGAATCCTTATATCCTCAAACTAAATCCTGGTATTATGAAAATAGTTATAGGCACGGGCAGTGACTATACAGCAGACTATACTCTTTTTCAGTTGGAGGGACAAAGACATACTTGCTACCCTACTAGCCAGAACGAAAGCCGTTCAGAGAAAAAAATTCAAGACACTAAATCAAGCAATAGATTTCTACTAGAATTATGGTCGGCTGTCAGGATTCACTACAAGAAGGTATGGCGAGAAGCTGGGAGATTGGAAAAGTTTAATGATAAAATACATGGTATGCTTAAAACAGGAAGTGATCCGTGCGGTTTGCATCAATTTTTCGATGGTTTCATCACCTCGGGGAGTTCAAACCATGGGTCCAGTGAAAGAAACATGGTCTTTGGATTTGGAAGTTCTTCTTCCGCTTGTTTTCTTCTAGTCAAACCATTATAAAGTGTTGATGTTGCCTTGAATCATTCAGTATTGGGGTCATCAATATGTCCTCCAACCAATAAATAATGCAATTCCATAAACCTTTCTACAACCTCATTCTCCGCTACATGAAACCTCTTTGCTATCCTATGCATACAGTGAAAAGAGCATATTAGTCTCTATTTTTGCAAACAAAAAACGTAGTATTTGCAAATAACATGCCACATATCCGCACTCCAAAATCGGTATATTTGCAAAACACCTAAAACACTGTACCAATTTGTTTAGAACCACATACAAGATATTTGCAAACAAACTCTTGTATATTTGGGCATTGCATATTCCCAAACAGCCAAATTTATTTTCTCAAACAAAGTATTTCATATTCTCAAACGGTCAAATCTATTTTCTCGAACACTGCATTGCATATTCTCTAACGGGCAATCCATTTTCTCAAACTGGGTAGTACATATTCTCAAACATCCAAATATATTTTCAACATCTCATATTTGAGTAGTATGTGATAAAAATTTAAATATTATATTCTCAAAGTAAAACATGCATATTCGTAAACATTACACAAATAATATTTCGATGTACTCACAACTGTTGTATATCCGTAAACTAGAAGGGTTATACTCTTAAACTGGAATTACCTGATTCAGTGCTTTTGTTGATGTAAGCAAATCGAGTAGTTTGTACCAAGCTATTCTTCATTTCTACAAACCGATTACTATAAGCAAACTCATACCCAATAAATAAACTCCAAATCAACTGATTGCATAAAATCCTAAATATATAACAACATACCTTAGCGATTAAGGATGAACTTTAGCAGAAAATAATGCGCAACAACTGAAGCTCCAGTTCGATCGACATGAGACGATAATGGCGATAATGGAAGATTTACTTCGAGCTGCTTGAGCTTTAGGCGAGAGAGGCTTGAGCAATGGAAGGTTCAATTTGCACCAACTCGATTTCAGAACAAATTATGAAACATTGCCGTGCATGGATGATGCAAAATGACCTCTCGACCCTCGAAGCATCGCAACTTACCAAAAACCATCACCACACACATGTTATTTACCAGGTGTGCTACTAATGACGCATCTTCATCTCAGTCGTTCCTCGTCGTGCATTAAATGATCACAACCAATTCGCAGATTCACATGGTAACATACAGTTCGCACCCGATTCATTCACATAGGTGTAGATTGTTATCTACCAATAAAGTCTTTCCAACCTCTTTTAAGATGAGTATAAGCCTAGTTTAAAAGATTATTTTGAATATCTATAGGTAGGTAGTTTTATATCTTTCATTCCCTTTCTTTTTAACCGTTATAATTATCTTATAGAGATTTTTGTTTTGGGTTGAATAAAATCATAATGATTTTTTGTTGATAAAAAATATACTGTTAATTTGATTATTTCAAAAACTTTAATTTATCTTATTATGAAAATCAGATATCAAACTAATTCAATTATATTCGTATATATTTATTTAATTCGATGCACTATTTATTAAAAACCACTTATTTAATACAAACGAGTGATCATTATGAATCATTACGTCAAGTTGATCCAACAAACAATCAATGTTTTATAAATCTTTGAATAAAAAATAAATTTAAAACTTCGGATATTTACCTTTCATGTCATTAATCATTCTTTGAAATATAGATCATGTATCATATTTAATCTAATAATTATAAATGGTCCCTAGTTCCTCTGAATGTATATGATTTCTAGTTAATATCATACTTAATTACATTTTTTTTTGTTGAGCATTAATACTTTTTATTATGATAAAGTATATAAATAAAATTACAAATACTTATGTTGTATAAAAAGATGATAAGTTACTATTTATAAAAAAATCGCAACGTCGGGAATGCATATTATGAAAGTGTTAGAGCATTTTCATTGCAAATCTAATAAAAGAAACACCTCTCAATGAACAAAATCATAGTATCATTCATCCATTAATCTCCCACTCGATTTCTCAAATGAGTATCGCAGATATTCATAACAACAAATACACTCTACAAATTTGCACTAATGTCGAGATTTCTACGGGCTCATATTTATTTTATTTTATTGAATAAATAATAGGGAAAATTTCATTTTACCACCCTGGCAAACATTTAATTTCACTTTAATACCCTGACATACATTTTTTGCACTTTCATACCTAAACCAAACATTTAATTTCATTTTACTACCCAGCAGTTAACTTTCTGTTAGTTTGGATGGAAAAAGGTAAAAAGACCATAATACCCTTAACTATTACTCAAATTTTCAAACTCATGCCATTGGTTAATAATTTGAAAATAAGAGAAATGACAATAATACCCTTCATTGTTTAGGGTGTTAAAATGAAATTTTTAATATTTTTAAAATAAAATCAGTTTTTTTTACAAATTTAGTTTTTATTTATGAAAATTATTTTTATTTTCAAAATATCATATAATCATATTTTAATTTAAAAAATACATAAAAATCAGATTTTTTATAAAATACATAAAAATCATTTTTAAATTTTAATTAATATTTAATTAGTTTTTATTTTTGATTTTCAGTTTTTCATTTTTTAACCCAATTTTTTTTTATCCCATTTCAAAAAATCATTTTTATTTTCCATCAGAGCCATGTTCTTCCCCAATTCCATCACAAACCCAATCTATTTCAGTTCATGTTCTTCCCATCCCAATCAATTTATTTCTCTTCCATCCTCTCCAAAATACCCCATACATCTCTCCAAAATCAACAACCCTAACTCATGGATCTATACCACTCATAATGCTGCCTTTTTATCAGCCGCACACAAAAATCGAATCTGAAAAAATCAACAACCCTACTCTCTCACCTCTGTTCCCGACTATGATGGGTTGTTCTTGGAACTGAACAAATCAATACCCATATCGATTTTCACATACCCACTTTAAATCACCTGCTGCAACTGACCATCGCCATTAAAGGACTGATTTTGAGCTTGGGTCATGGATTGGAGAAAAAACTCACAATTTCTGTTTACAAATACCCCATTTAAAATGAACCCCTCGCTCAATGTATCTGCAAGCTTGATGGCGTACTGTGTCGGAATCATGCCCGTAAAGCTGTTGTTCTCCAGAGATAGGGCAGAGAGCGTCGGCATCAACGCTAGGAACGCCGGCAGCAGACCTTGGATCTGATTGTTGCTCAAATCGACCGCGAAGTGCTCGGTCTGGATGGCCCGAAAACTGGGGATTTGTATGGATGAAAATCGGTTGACTGAGAGAGTGAGTTGTTGCACAGACGGGTGCTCGAAGAGAGGCGCACGGACAGAGCCGCTAAGCTGGTTGTTGGCGAGGTCGAGCACTTGCAAAAAGCTCAGATTAAACCCATCTGGGATTGTTCCTTGCAATTTTTTGTTCCTCAGGGTGATTTCAAGCAGAGACGGTGGAAGCTCGGAGATGGTGGTACAAGGGAGGGGCGGAGAAGAAACTAGATCTGTGGGAAGAAGATAGAAATTAGGTTTAATTTGCTTTTAATCTTGTTTTAATGTAGTTAAACAAAATATTATAATAATAGATTAAAATAATAAAAATAAAAGAATTTGTTTGAAGATAAAAAAACTTATTTTTTAAAATAATAAAATATTTTAAAATAATAAAACTGTTTTTTTTATAATATTAAACCGAATTTTTAAAAATAAAATAATTTTCAAAAATAAAAAATGAATTTATAAAAATAAAACATAATTTATAAAAATAAAAATGATTTTAATAAATAAAAATGATTTTTTATATATTTTTTAAATTCAAATATGATTTTTTGAAAATAAAAATAATTTTCATAAATAAAAACTGAACTTGTAAAAAAAAACTGATTTTATTTTAAAAATAGTGAAAATCTCATTTTTAACACCCTAAACAATGAAGGGTATTATTGTCATTTCTCTTATTTTCAAATTCTGAACCAATGGCATGAGTTTGAAAATTTGAGTAATAGTTAGGGATATTATGGTCTTTTTACCTTTTTCCATCCAAACTAACAGAAAGTTAACTGCTGGGTAGTAAAGTGAAGTTAAATGTTTGGTTTAGGTATGAAAGTGCAAAAAATTTATGTCAGGGTATTAAAGTGAAATTAAATGTTTGGCAGGGTGGTAAAATGAAATTTTCCCTAAAGAATATATTTAGTTCGCGAGATTTGCAAGGTTAAATTTGAGCTTGGTTTGTTTATTAAACGAGCCAAATCTTAAACTCGAATTAAGCTCGAGTTTGATAATAGTTAACAAACTCGAATACGTAACGAATTGAATTCTACATGATTCGTTAAAATTCAACACGTTTACAACATACCTTCAAATGACTTAGATTTAAGTAGGTTAGTAGGATAAAACAGTTCGACTAGTTATAATTTACACACCCTGTATATGATGCTATTTTATAACAATGTATAATGTTCATGGTTAAGTTTATGTTTATGAAGATACCTTCCAAACAAGTATGGTAATAACAAATTGGGTTCGGCCATAGAGAGAAACAAGGCTAATGGTTGCACCCATTGTCACCTTCTTCGAACGAATCCCGAGCATAAGGACAAGTACAATGAAGGGACTCACATATGAGACTCATGTGTGAGACTCATGTGCTGATTATACAAAATTTTGAGTTAAGCCCCTTAAATTGAGCTGTGTCCCACAATGTGAGACTCGTGTATGAGACTCATGAGTTGAGTGGATGCTGATTGGATGTTGAATTGATATGTTGCTGAATTTATTCAATTCTGATTTAAAATAATAAATACTAAATAAAATTGATAAAATTAATTAATAAAAAAATTAACTAAAATAAAATTAAATTTGAACTTGTAATTAATAATAAAAAAATAAATTAACTAAATACCAAATAATATATTGATTAATTAATAAAATTATAAACTAACTAAATAAAAGTAGTACAATTTTATTGGAGCTTGTCAGCATGAGCCTGGATCTTCTCACATTAATGGTACAATAAAGACACCATTTTTACGTGAGTTTCCATCTGCTCCTCGGTAAAGTCTAACTCATTTGCTCCTTAGTGGTTGGAATGTACTTGGGTTGAAATGCATTTAACAAAATTTATAATAAAAAATTAATGAATGAAATGAAAGACAAGAGGTTGAAAGTACCTTGGTTCCAATGTTGTTGCATGTATGGGGTGAAAGCGCTAGGGTTCCAACCGCCGGTAGGGTTGAAAGGTGTGTTGAGGTTCAACATCTCTTGATAGCCGCCTAGTTGAGATGTGTTGAACTGATCAGTTGGACGGTCTGATTGCTTCTACGTGTAGTCTAATTGCTCCGGTGAAGACGGTGGTTGAGGTGAGTCGTCGGACATTATTAATCGGATTTTTGAGAGAGAAAGTAGATAATTTGAGAGTGAAAATTGAGAGAAATATTGGTGGTTTGATGAATGAGTATTTATAGGTGGGTAATTTTTTTTTGTGTGTTTATTTCGTATTTATTTTAATTTAAAAAATAACCGTTATCGGACCGTGGGCAACAGTCCGATATTTTCTCCTTTCACGCCACGTCTCGGTGCCTGATTGGTGCAACTACAACCTACGAACCGCGCACTTGGGACTCACATTTATGATTCGCGGTTCACCCCACAACTCACACACCCGTGGTTTAGTGGGTCGGAGCCGCATTTAACGCACACCACAACGTACGCACCGTGACTCACACTCACTAAATCACGAGTCGTGTTCATGGGTCAGGATGCGGTCCGCACGATGTGCTCTAATTGGTTGTAGCATCCCGTCCTTCTGTAAGCATCTCTCCGTTGTTTTTGTTGTCTTCATGTTTTTTTGAAACGAGTAACAAGGGAAGTGCATTACTGCAGAAAGGAAACCATACATAATAGGGCTAAAAAACCCTGGGCTCCAGAATATTGTCCGGATTGATCGTAGCTAACCGACTCTCTCGGACCTGTAGAAAAAGCATACTTTGTTTCGTAGACACAACTTGAAGGCATCTCCTTACCATCATTTCAAACAAATAAAACATAAAACTAAAGGTCCAACCACCTAAAATGAAAAGAACATCCAAACTAATGCAAGAACAATAAAACCCATAAAACAGGAAAAGAACATTTGTTGTGCACACGACTTTCCCGAGACTTCCCAGCACCGACCGTCCCGAGTCTATGAGGATAGGCCCTTGTTGAGCCCTCCCACCACCGTCGGGTCTCTTCATTGGTCCCGGTGAGGCTGTGGAGCCCTCACCTGTTGATCATCAATCTCCTCCTCATCCATTAGCTGATGGCCCAGTGAAATTAGACTTGAAAGCTCCGATACCTTCTTCATACCAGTAGCCCTAGTATAATGTTGTACCCCTTCTCTTTGCCCTTGGATTTCATTTCCTTGGACCTTATTGGAACCACTCTCCCAATTTGATCATAAGGCTCCTTCTACTTCCATAGTCTCGGGGCCACCCCACCTGCAAATAAATCAAAAAAGACAATATCCCTATCCTCGCCGACGTTAGCCAAGTCGATGGGCTTCGAAATACCCAATTGCACGGCTAACCCTCCTAGGTGTGCCCCCTGTATTTTTGGAATTGCCCACTCTGAAAATTCTTAGCCAAGTCGCCAGACTCCGATCAGAATCCATCAATCCCTCCTAAGGTCGGGAACCCCGCTGGAGGTGTCAAGGAGATACTGTTGGCCCATGCTCTATGTCGCCCCATAAAATCCCTTACAGGGTCAAGGGATAGAGATGTGAGGATGACATCCACCGATGATTCTTGTATCACCTTTGGGACCCTCCAAACCGTATTAAGGAGTCGGTCCGCATCCAAATGTTTTGGTACACAAATAGAATCGTCGTACCAAATTTCCTCCCGACCAATACCTGAGAGATTTTCCGTACAATCAGAGATACGATGATTCAACCTGCCACACTGAGTGTAGAAACCCGATAGTCATTCATATCGTAGGCCAATCAGGGAGGATTGCACATGTTCTGGGAAACGAAGGCGAATCCATCTCCTTAACGGCTTATCCACATCAAGACCAACCCACAACCATAAAAAAAATCATCTATACGATGTAGAGGAGGAATGGGAGAAGTGGTTACCTGAATACCCAAAGCCGAAGCAATGAGAGTACGGAATGGAGAATTTCAGGCATCCTCGACGACATTTGTCGCGCGTACACCTATTTCCATACACCCAAATGGAATGACATCATGTTGCATGCATGGAAGAAGCGACACCAACAATAACATATAGCCACTGAAATCCTAGGGCCACCGGTGATGGATATCCTCCAAAGTTTTCCAAGACGGGAAGTGGAAGGCCACCACTTCTTTGGTAAGACACTATACTTGCAACCCACCCACCTTCTAGTTTTGGAGCATAACCCCACATAGAGCATTCAGCTAGGTTGTGGCACCCCGCACCCGCAACCCTACCCACGAGGGAGAAACGATACCGGTCATCGACGATAGCGGGGATGGCCTCCACTGGGATTTCCAGAACATCATCTTCATCTTCCTAATACGACACATGTATCCCCTTCCCCATTTCAAATCTGGAGGAGGTCTGGTATGCCCTTACTAGATTTTCCATGACCGGCACCGAGTGGATATATGGTGTGACAGAGAGGACCCCGGTCACCCCTCGAGGCCTCGATGTAGTCTTCCCGGATTCTTCATGTGGCAATGAGAGGTCCGGCCAAGACGGCGCCTGAGGTTCCACAGGGAGACGAGGGCAAGAAGCTTCGTGCATGCACCCCGATGAGTTCCCGTGTGAGTGATGAGGGACTCGAAGCTGCCTGGGTTGCGAGGGGGCACCGGAAATCATTGAGTTCGGGGAGAAAGGGACCGAAGGTAAGTTCATATCCGGTAAAGAGGATGAGGGAGAGTGGGTTGTGTCCGGTGTTGTGTTGTTCGGCAGAGATTGAGGAGGTGAGGCCATGAAGCTTGGCGGTCAGAAATGGAGGAAGAGAAGAGGGTTTTTTTCAACCCTAATTTCAGTCTATAAAATTCTCCAAAAAAAAAAGGTTCACACATAAAGCTGTTCAATTCTCTACATATTTGATATTTAACCAGTATCGACTAATATATAATATTTCATATTCGGACATATTTGAAAATACAAACTTACTGTCCAATAAGTAAACAATCGTGGTCTGCCCTTTCCACACATATGCGGATACACATGTAATTAACTGAATTGTTTTTTTGGATGAAAGTGGCAATCTCATTAATTATAAATATCAACTATAAAGAAGTGCATCAGGAAAAATTCCTTGACCACAAAATATAAAGTCATTAAACTGTAAAGAGCCTCAGTAGGTCTCTTTACCAAAAAAAATCTGAGACAAGTTATCCGGTGCAACCGGTTTGGAAGTGCCATAAAGGAGTATTGAAAACAAAAGTAAAGTGTGACAAAACCAATAGTTGCTGCTTAAGGTGTAGCCTTCATGCTCTATTAAACTGAACTTGCGATCATTGGTTTCAAGGGGAAGGATCAGGGACCTTTCTTAAGGCCAGTCTGTGGAGCACTGAATTCCTTTCATTCCTCCATGCGGGCTAGCTTGCCTGCCCTGCCCTCATTGTCCCAAGGATCCCAATAGATCCCCTCTTTACTCCTTCGGCCCCTGCTCCAACACCAGATTCAGTTACGGCTCTAAGTCCAGGTCCATCTTTGTGCTCAAGCAGGTCCGGCGCATCGGTTTTCCTACTATTCGAAAGCCGACCGATTACTAAGTTTTTCCAGCTAGGATCAGTCGAGCGGATCGCTCCATTAGGTGACGTAGCCAAGGATACTATCGGGCCTCTACCTCGAGACGATATGGCCTTAGGTGCAGTAGTCGAGGATACCGGTTTACGAGATGGCTGAGCATCCAATCTGTAGCATAAACCCTGGGTTGGCAGTCCCTCTAGAATTCCAGCATCGATGAGTCGAACCGAGGGGTACCCACCACATCCCGATCATACTCAGCCACCATGTGACCTGTCATACCACAACTATAAGAAAACAAAGGGAGCTTTACATGAGTAATGGGGACACAAACAGGGTCGGGGAATTCCCGAAAGCCCAGCAAGAGGAGGCGCTCCAGACCGATATCTTTAATCACCAACCCCTCCGCTGATTTACCTCATGCCTTGGTAATGATTCGAAGGAGGACGTCTTTCCGGGGCGGCTTGGACGACCACAACTTGCCCATCATGGAAAATTTTCACCTAGCCAATATGGATGGGCTCACCGAGGTATATGGTACCATCACCTCAATCTCCTCCTCCTCTTCCAAAGAGCAAGCCGTGAGGCCATCTTGCAAATTAAGCAGCTGGGTTTCCAGGCTTGCTGGAGGGGGAGGTTTTGTTGAAGTTGAACCGACTTCCTTGGACTTGAAGGAACGACGACGATGGGTCATCCCCAGAGGTGATGTGAGGAGCGTCAGGATCACGGGAACACGAGCTACTTTGGAAACCCCGATCCCCTCACAAAGAGAAATCATGACTGCCCTCCCTAGCTCCCCCCTGATCAGGCATGAGAGCTTTCCGTTTAATATGGTCCCGGATCAGAGGGGGCAGTAGGATGTTGGCAGGTCTTGACATAGGCGGTGGTATGGTGAGGAGAGGCGATTCGTCGGTGACCGGAGTAGTGGTCACGATGGGGTGGGGGGAGCTGGTTCCAATGGTAGACGAGAACATGGACCTTCACTTGAGGCATCAGAGGCTGCACATTATCGGGAGCAAGCGTTAGGGCTTTCAGTTCGACCGTAGGGGGTGGCGGAGTGGATTTCTCCAAAATCCTAGCGTTGCTTGCAGAAGAATCTAGGGTTTGGGTCTTCAAAAGTCGACCACACCGGACTTTACCTAGTGGTTCAGATGAACCAAGGGAGAAAACCATGGTTGTAGTAGGCGGGGGAAGAAGGAGAGGCGGCATGGATGTAGGGGAAAGAGAAACCGGGACGATAGAAGAAGGTTTATGGTTTTTTCTGCGCCTTGGCTTATTAGTAGGCTTCACGACCGAGGAGGAGCGAGGAAGAGGCGCACGTGGGAGGGAAAGCACCAGTGCTGAATACGATGGGACATGACCGACGATAGGAGTAGCGGCGGTCATGTCGGCGACAGAGGTAGGTAACTCCATAGGTGGGTAGGGTTTCCTCAGGTAGGAGGAACTCTGGACTTGCGATAAAGTTTGACTCATTATCCGCATATACTGCGCCTGTAACGTTTAATTGAAATGGTTTATTAACCATATGTTTATAATTACTTGAATTTGTCTTCTTTTGGAACAAACGAGCTAGAGGCATCTAAAATCAGATCGTAATCTTATTTGTCCATTAGAAATCATATTGGTCGTATGAGACTCACACATAGTCTTCCAAGGTGTTGCCGATCAGGGTCCTTATAGGCCGTGTCATAACCAACGACAAGACACCATAAGCCTAAACCCACAATTAGATCCGATCTAGACGAGGAAGCGTCATACATAATAGGTCTTCAGATCCCCAAAAATTAGCATGACTTTTTTGAAGCACCAAAGCTCTTCCTGCTGAACCTAATCATTTTACTCTTGGGAGATAAAATAAAATGCAAACGTCCCTAACCCCATGTGTTTGACTAACAGACTAGTAGTTGAACTCCTGCAATGTCACGCCCCAATTCCGGTTTTGACCGGACTCGAGACGTGACTTGAGTTGACAACGGAAAATAGTAAACATTCATAAAAATCTTTTCAAAACTCAAATAAGTTCCAAGCAAATTCTCAAATAAAATGATCCAAATCTCAGATAATGAGTCAAAGCTCAACATGGAGTATAAAATAAATGAGGTTCAACAACATAGACCAACACGTCTCTAAAACAACCCTCAAAATATCCAGAAGTACCCAAGCCTCGAATCCGCTAGACACCAAGTACGCATGTACAAATAATAAATAAACAAATAGGGGTGAGCTTACGCTCACTAGGGAAAATCATAAACAGTTTAACCTCCAATTTAATAAAGAAACTATTTTAACACAACGACACACTTTGCAAATGAGGTTGTAGTCAAAGAGATGCGGTAAAACAGTTAAAGATAAGAACAATATCACATTCTTAAAGATAATGGTAATTCGTGAGAGAATAAGTGAAA
The DNA here is from genome assembly GCA_963921825.1 of Erodium maritimum. Lineage (NCBI taxonomy): Eukaryota > Viridiplantae > Streptophyta > Magnoliopsida > Geraniales > Geraniaceae > Erodium > Erodium maritimum. The sequence continues at coordinate 124,440,596 of OY997588.1, read as the reverse complement.
AAAACATTTTAAAGATTCAATAACTACTAAAATGGGATCAAGTGAAAGTCACACAAACAACTCAAATCCTTAGTACTCCGATCCACGAGTTGGTTCTTGTGTCATATCGGATCCCATTCTCCGATCCACAAGAGTACTAGCGTCTTATCAGATTTTCCCTCGGTCCAGAGGGGGCACATACATCGGGCTTCCGGTTACAATCCCTGAGGGACGCTTATCGTCGGGATTCTCGGAAATGCCCCCAAAGGACCATATGTCAAAGGGAACCAAGATAATACTCCCGCATGACGCATACACTCGGGTGAATCAATAAGTAACCGTTCCCCGCAGGGTAAACCATTCAATATCCCGCAGGATTAACCATCCAATGCCCCGCAGGGTCCACCAATCAATATCCTGCAGGATTAACCAATCAATGCCCCACAGGGTCCTCCAATCAACATCCCGCAGGATTAACCAATCAATGCCCCACAGGGTCCTCCAATCAATATCCCACATGATTAATAAATCAATGCCCCGCAGGGTCCACAACCAATATCCCGCAGGATTAACCAATCAATGCCCCGTAGGGTCCTCCAATCAATATCCCGTAGGATTAATCAGTCAATGCCCCGCAGGGTCCACAACCGATATCCCGCAGGATTAATCAACCAATGCCCCACAGGGTCCACAACCAATATCCCGCAGGATCAATCAACCAATGCCCCGCAGGGTCCACAATCAGTATCCCGTAGGATCAATTAACCAAACACAAGAGACCAACAGGTCAACACATTGCACAATCAAACTTAGAAGTTCAAGGATTCATCCATACACACCACAGGGGATTCATACCCACAATCACACTTACCATCATACTTACCAACCACATTCCATTGGTCCATCGATCACCTGATCGTACCATTTGGCACAATCAGTCATACTCGATCATCCATTCAATCATTCAATCTCTCAAGTATCCAATCAATCATTCAATCATTCAAGCATTCATTCTATCAATCAAGCATTCGTTCTAACAATCAAGCATTCAATTTATCTAGTTTCGTTAGACCCTTAATGTATCTTAAACTATGCAACAATGCATGTGAGGCAAACACAACTAATCCGAGGGCTCATCATAGCCTCTCTACCAGTAAAGCAATTTCCCAAGTATTGAAAGTGAGTTAAACTAGTTGTTCACATCCTATGCATGCATACTAGACACGTCCGATTATTAGTAATTGAAAGACGATTATTCTAGTTATTCGCATCCTATATGCAATTCTAGGACCTTTCCGATTTTATTAACCTAATAGGCATACTAAGTATTGAATTGCACGAGGAGTTTAGTATTTCCCCTACCTTGTGGTCTTCCTCTAATAAATTCTTTGCTGAAGAGTTTGGCTAGCTTCCCATTTGTTCTTCACACGGGTCCCGGAGTAGTCTTCGTCCCTCTAGCTCGGTTCCAAGGTCTTGGAACACAAATAATACTAAAATTAACAACCAATCAAAGACGGTTTTCACCCTAATCTACTTCAGAACGCTCTAACTGTAAATCCCGGTTCAAAAGATCGACTTTGGGCCCAAATTAGGCCCACTTAGGCAAAACCCTAGCTTCTGGAAAACTGGCCCGGAACATGGCCCGTCCCGTATCACAGATCGGCCCGGAATCCCAGCCGAAACGTGTCACGAACCGGCCCGGTGTCAGACACGGACCGTGTCACGGTCCGACCCGGTACCAGACACGGACCGCGCGACGCACCGGCCCGGGATCAGACACAGACCGTGCGAGGTGCCGTGCCGAAGCCAGAGCCGTTCCACACCGCGTACCGTGCCGGTAGCCAGCCCGTTCCGTGCCGCGCGCCGTGCCGGTACGTGGCCCTCTCCGGGTCCTGTTCCGTGCCGAACCAGACCTGACCTCTCCCTTTCTTCCCCAAAACAAAATCTGCAAAAACTCCAACAAAACCTCCATTTCTAGCTCCCACAAGCTTCAAAACAAACATCTAAAACCTCCAAACTTCAACACCCTCAATGGGTTCCATCAAAACTTTAAATAAACATCACAAAACCAACCTAGCTTCACTAATTCTTCTCCAAAAACAACAATCAAACAACACATGAAACTAGTTCTTCAAGTTCCAACCAAAACCCACAAAACCCAAAATAGAAAGTAGATGAAAAGAGAAGATGAGAGTATACAAACCTTGAGAAAGATGAGATGATGAAGCTAGTAAGCTTTTGGTGAAGAAAAGATGAAGATTGAGCCTAAAGTTCCTCTTTTTCCTCTCTTTCTTCTTGCTCAAGTTATGGAGCTCTCTCATCTTTCTCCCTCTAGCCAATTTCGGCTGCAACAATAGAGTAGGAGCTGAATTGTCTCCAACAATTGCTTTAATTGACCTAGGAATTCAATTTACCAAAAGGCCCTCTAAAGTTCTATCCATTTAAAGTCATTTGGGAGGGTATAAAGGTCAACAAAGCCTCATTCCCATCCTCCAAGTCACTAATGACATGTGTCATAGTGGGGCCACTTTCACTTAAATAAAATCCAGCAGTCTAAAATTATATCGGATTTAGCCGATAAAAAGGCCGAGTTTGACCGAAAGTTGACCTATCCAATATTACAGTCAAACGAAAGGTAATGGCCCAACTAAGCCAACCGTGATATTGGCCAAGCTTTTTGGGCCCCAGAAAGGTCCCGAATGACTTACAGAGTCATCGGTTGACTTTTACGGCCGAAAGTCAAACTTCGTCGAAATCCACCGGTTCGACCGGGATCGACCGGGGGCGGTTCTTACATGCAAGCCTTGATGATGACTTTAAACATTATGGTTTCTTGAAAGGGCGCTCTAGTAATAACCTACCCACTATGACAAACTATGGGCATGTTAAAGCCTCTGGGGAAACACGATAGAACATGACCTCAATATGACGTCTTTGTCTACATCCAAGTTGTATGTTAACATCTCTTCTTGGAGACCATCTAGCGCCGATGAGGACGATGCCGTGATCAGAGGCGAAATTGATGAAGGATGCAAGAGGGGGGAGGGGTGCTTTACACCAACGGAGACGTCAGTACTCGTAGGGAAGGAGCAACACCCACCAGTGGCTCCCCATAAAGTGGGAACACGGCAGGGACCATCGCGATCCGTGGTAGATCAGAAGTACCACTAATATTGACCAAGTTTTGAGAAAGGGTCAAAGGAGCCCCACCTGAAACCCTAGTTTTACGTGCCTTCGACGATTTGGGAGCCCAAGTATAACTTGCCACATTTCTCAGAGGAGCCGACAAGGCTTGAACCAATGCAAAGTAGGCCACACCAATTTTCTACGTGGGCAAAGGGATTCCGAGGTGGGCTGTAGCGAGGTGGCTACAGAGGGTGGAGCAATGCCGTAATGGATTAACACAACAACGACTATGGGTACATGCAACATGTCCAACGACGGCGAGGTTTTTAAATCCTTTTGAAATCCCTTCGGTTTTATAAATGTTGAGGAGGGATAAAGAGTCATTGGTGGGGAGGCCACCACTGGAGGCGTTGGGGTTGAGGAAGGAAGGGAGGTCATGGAGAGGACAATGACGTCAATTAGTGGAGAAGGCAGTTCCATTTGGGACTAGAACAGAGGTCTAGGGTTTGGTGGAGGCTATAGAGAATCCTCTAGGTCTTTCTAACGTTTGTGACATCAAGTTGGATTTTTTTTACTTTCAATCTGTATCTCAACTCTTTTTTTTTCCGGTATGGATCTATTTATGTTTATGATAGAGTTTTTGTTTTTTCTTCTATTGTTTTCTCTTTCGCCTTCTCATGATTTTTTTTTCAATTTATGTTTATCACTCTCTTTCTTTGAACAGTCATAAAATATGACTTGTTCTCCTAAACACCTATGATTTATGTGTTGCTCTCCATCTTGCTCTCATTCTTGGACTATCTATTGAACCTCTAACACTATTTCGCGTCCCACATTTTTCTGCACTCTGCATTAACTTATAAGAACTTCTATTCTCAAACTTTTTTGGACTATTCCAGAGTTTAGGGTTCAATGAAGAAGATCAACATGGAAAATTTTAATCCAAAATTTGCTCATCCTTTTCATACTCGAACTCTCTATCATTGATATCATTATTGAGTAGTCGTTTTCATGCTCAAACTAGATTCAATATACATGAAACTAGCATGATTATCAACAACTGATTATAGTGTACGAAGAAGTACCATTCCATTCCATAGAGAGATGGTATTAAGTCAAGTCTAAGGAAAATCTAGAATAAGGCTGCCACCACCTAGTCTAGCTATATACATATTGAAAGTAATGAGTTGTCTTCATTTTTTTTATAATAAGCAATAGTTTTATTGATGACTCGGCCTCGTAAGATAAAAGAACAAAGAAAGGTGATTCACCATCTTGGGATCGACCTCGAAACTGTTGGGTCTCGAGGTATGGTTGGAGATGAACCAACTCGCAGCGGAAAATCAATGAAAACCAAGAGACGATTAAACCATGAAACAACTAACAAAGAATGGATTCACAAGAGAAAAATTCAGCACTATTTCTTACCAAAACAAGAACACCGGTTAACGGATGATTGGCTTGAGTCTCCAAGACGCCTACGTATCCACATGGGAATCAAAGCCACGTAGTTCTTCTCTTTGAGGACTCAAGAACACAAAAATGGAGGTGGGAACTTGCCAAACCCGAAATTGCAAGGGAAGGGGGAGAGAAGTTGTGTTTCCTATTCTTGTCTTGTGTTTGTTATGTTGAAAAAAGATGACTTAAACATAACAAAACCCATACTTGTCCAACTAAAGGCATGGCACAAGTATGGTGTCAAGTAAGGTGTAAATAGGACAAAGTATGGCAAGAGAAGATTGGGTTAGGTGGTGAATCACCAACACCTTAATCCTTGTCTTGCTTGCTTAGTACTAATTAATCAAGACTTGATTAATTAGTTCCATGGGCCTTGGTTGCATGGGCCTTTCATGGGCCTCTTGGAACATGGCCCGTGGCCATTTCCAACGAGGTCCCGTGATTCGCTCATCGCCTCCAAGCCTTCCATACCGGAAATGTCCAACATTATCCGACGCAATCAATCCCAAGACTCCAAGCCTTGTCTCGATCCGTAAAGTCCTATTCACTTACGGGCACATGACCCAAAACCCAGTTTTGGTCATGTCCCGAGACAACTCCCTTTTGGCCATTCTCCATAAATGTGTCAATTAGTTTCATCCTCCGGTGTGACCCTTAGGTTTATGCATGTCAATAGATCAACGTAAAATCCCATTTTACTTGATCCTATTTAAGTGGCAACTAACGAGACTTTAGTATTGCCTGACACTGCATAACGAATCGACCCTGTCGATTCTAACCTTTCCGTCATCCCTGTCATTATCCTTTTATCTCCGATATCCTGATTGAGATAAGGCATAGAGCCGTCATCCTTATTATTCTCAATCAATGTTCCTTGATATGTGAGATGACTAAAGATATGATACCCAGTATCATGTGCATGGCCATGCTATTCTTTCAGTCACTCTCGATCAAGCGGCCGAGAACCGATATCTTTCTCATACCTCAGTATGAGGGATAAATCCCTTAGCCGTCTTTCGTGTCACTCATGTAGCCCGTCCCCAAGCCAATCCTGGCCGTTATGGAAGCCCTGTTACGGACAACGTTAGGCTCAGGTCAAACTCAGTTGTTGACTACATAGCGATCACAAAGACTCCTTGGTCTAAGGATACATGACAAGCTACGACACTGAATATGTTCATGACTTAATCTATGGCACATATTCAGGGCGGGTCGTCCAATATCATGTCCCACATGATATCTATGATCAGACTCCGGAATCCCATTCCAATGACTAACAGAACGTAAGCCATAAAGAGCCATCTTTCATACTAGTCGCTTCTAATGAAGCTTTGTTGACTAGGGACCCATCGAGTATAATCTATCTAAATCTATGGTTCTATTCGCATGGTGGGCATAGATCAGAGCACACATCGATATATTACTCCAACACATAAGTAATATAAAGCCGCTTTAATTTTATTGCTAACGATGATATATACATTTGGACATTTAGGATTGAACTACGGGCACTAAGACTAACAATCTCCCACTTGCCCTAGTTCCAATCTAAACTCCAATATGTCCCCATCGACTTTACATGTCTAACATGTTCAGGCATTGACACTGCCTTAGTCAAAGGGTTGGCTATGTTATCATCTGTTGCAATATCGGTTATCTTCACTTCACCTCAGTTCAGTATTTATCTGATGAGGTGGATACGCCGCAGTACATGTTTGGATTTGTTATACGATCTAGGCTTTTAGCTTGCGCAATGGCCCTTGTGTTGTCGCAAGATGGATTCACCGGGCTGGATGGGTTTTTAATTACACCCAGCCCTGCCATGAATTTCCAAATCCACATAGCCTCCTTAGCTGCCTCTGCAGCATCCATGTACTTGGCCTCTGTCGTAGATTCGGCAATGATATCTTGCTTTAAGCTGTCCCAGCTAAAGCTCTGCCATTCAGCGTAAACACATATCCTGATTGACTTCTAAAGTCATCTGGATTTGTCTTGGAAAACTAGCGTCTACTCATCCTTCGACGACTAGTTCAACATCATCTTTCCCCCGGGTTAGAATGATGTCTACTGGTACAACATAAGGCTTACGAGACGTCTGGTCTCATACATGTCATGGCATATATGATCGATCCTGCCCCCAGGCGCATAGGATTTTCATCATCCTTTTCAGCTCATCAGGTGTCTTAGGACACTAAGTCTTGCTGAGATGAATGCCATGACTAGTGGGTAAGAGTCATTTCTTTGAATCGAGCATTAAGAACCTACTCAATGCCTTGTTCACATAGGTTCCTGACTTAAATCCAAGACCCTCTTGGTGCGATCTCTACATATCTTAATCCTTAAGATATAAGAAGCATCGCCTAAGTCCTTTATTGAAAAACACTTCCTCAACCAAGCTTTAGTCTCGTGCAAGGTTGGGATGTCGTTTTCAATGAGAACCAGAAAGGTAATCTTGCTCCCACTAGCCTTCTTATAAACGCAAGATTCATCCTCGCTCTTGATTAAGCCAAATCCAATTACAGCTTCATCAAAACGAAGGATCCAACTCCGAGAAGTTCGTTTCAATCCATAAATGGATTTCAACAACTTATAAATCTTTCCCTTATTCTTCGGATCATCAAAACCTTTGGGCCGAGACATACAAACGTACTCAGTCAAATTTCCATTTAGGAAAGCGGTTTTGACATCCACTTGCCATATCTCGTAATTATGATACGCAGTTATGTCAAGAAGAATTTGGATCGATTTGTTAGTCTTAGTGCCCGTAGTTCAATCCTAAATGTCCAAATGTATATATCATCGTTAGCAATAAAATTAAAGCGGCTTTATATTACTTATGTGTTGGAGTAATATATCGATGTGTGCTCTGATCTATGCCCACCATGCGAATAGAACCATAGATCGAGATAGATCACACTCGATGGGTCCCTAGTCAACAAAGCTTCACTAGAAGCGACTAGTATGAAAGATGGCTCTTTATGGCTTACGTTCTGTTAGTCATTGGAATGGGATTCCGGAGTCTGATCATAGATATCATGTGGGACATGATATTGGACGACCCGCCCTGAATATGTGCCATAGATTAAGTCATGAACATATTCAGTGTTGTAGCTTGTCATGTATCCTTAGACCAAGGAGTCTTTGTGATCGCTATGTAGTCAACAACTGAGTTTGACCTGAGCCTAACGTTGTCCGTAACAGGGCTTCCATAACGGCCAGGATTGGCTTGGGGACGGGCTACATGAGTGACACGAAAGACGGCTAAGGGATTTATCCCTCATACTAAGGTATGGGAAAGATATCGGTTCTCGGCCACTTGATCGAGAGTGACTGGAAGAATAGCATGGCCATGCACATGATACTGGGTATCATATCTTTAGTCATCTCACATATCAAGGAACGGTGATTGAGAATAATAAGGATGACGGCTCTATGCCTTATCTCAATCAGGATATCGGAGATAAAAGGATAATGACAGGAACGACGGAAAGGTTAGAATCGACAGGGTCGATTCGTTATGCAGTGTCAGGCAATACTAAAGTCTCGTTAGTTGCGACTTAAATAGGATCAAGTAAAATGGGATTTTACGTTGATCTATTGACATGCATAAACCTAAGGGTCACACCGGAGGATGAAACTAATTGACACATTTATGGAGAATGGCCAAAAGGGAGTTGTCTCGGGACATGACCAAAACTGGGTTTTGGGTCATGTGCCCGTAAGTGAATAGGACTTTACGGATCGAGACAAGGCTTGGAGTCTTGGGATTGATTGCGTCGGATAATGTTGGACATTTCCGGTATGGAAGGCTTGGAGGCGATGAGCGAATCACGGGACCTCGTTGGAAATGGCCACGGGCCATGTTCCAAGAGGCCCATGAAAGGCCCATGCAACCAAGGCCCATGGAACTAATTAATCAAGTCTTGATTAATTAGTACTAAGCAAGCAAGACAAGGATTAAGGTGTTGGTGATTCACCACCTAACCCAATCTTGTCTTGCCATACTTTGTCCTATTTACACCTTACTTGACACCATACTTGTGCCATGCCTTTAGTTGGACAAGTATGGGTTTTGTTATGTTTAAGTCATCTTTTTTCAACATAACAAACACAAGACAAGAATAGGAAACACATTTTCTCTCCCTCTTCCATGGCCATTTCGGGTTTGGCTAGTTTCCTCCTCCATTTTTGTGTTCTTGAGTCCTCAAAGAGAAGAACTACGTGGCTTTGATTCCCATGTGGATACGTAGGCGTCTTGGAGACTCAAGCCAATCATTCGTTAACCGGTGTTCTTGTTTTGGTAAGAGATAGTGCTGAATTTTTCTCTTGTGAATCCATTCTTTGTTAGTTGTTTAATGGTTTTAATCGTCTCTTGGTTTTTATTGATTTTCCGCTGCGAGTTGGTTCATCTCCAACCCTACCTCGAGACCCAACAGTGGTATCAGAGCCGTGCTACCTTCGGGATTCACAAGACGGTGTTCAAAGTTTCGGTTTTGCTTGAAAGTTTCGTTTTTTGGCATGTTGTTTTGCTAAATTGTTTGATAACATGTTTTAAATTCTTGTTCATGGATTTAATGCATGTAAAATGAATTTTTGAAAATTATTTCAAATCTGGAAATTTTGAATTTTTTTTGATTTTTCGGGTCTCGGGAGCGGGACTCTCGGGGAGCCGAAACCGGGACCGAACGGGGCTCCGTTGGACGGAGCTAGGCCAAGCATGAACATTGGATGGTTGATATGCCAAGGCTAAACCGTTTTGTTAGTTATGACGAGTTTGGAACCGTCATGACGAACTCGAAGATCAAATGTTCAAAAGTTTCATTTTTGAACGGTTTCGATAAACCGAGCATCAAAAAATTTCGAAACTTGGCTATTAATTAAAACCGGAAAATCACATGATGTTTGATAACATGCTTGTTTGATAACACGATGTGTGATGTGATGTTGGCATGGTGTACATAATAGCCCCGAGCTCAATTTAATTATGTATCGCTTTTCACGGCCTGCGAGCCGTTATAGTTAGCGTGTAATTATTATTTCAAGGTGTGGTCGTCGAACCACTTGTTTGTAATATTTATTTATTCCCGACCTGCGAGTCGTGTATTAAATTGTAATATTTTACTCAAGACGAAGAAAGGGTGAAAAGGTCATTTGGTGGCTTTTCGGGTGTTGGCATCGGCTTGGAGTCGGTGGAGCTCAAGAAGCTAGTGGGAGTTAGTTTAGGGGGCTATTATGTGCACATTTATCGCTTTATGCTTGGTTTAGTTTATGCATGATTAATTCTATGTGTTTTAGAATTGCATGCTTAACTTTATTTACCGAGCATATCACCTCACATGTAAAGATAAAATTGGAATTTTAATCCTTGTGTGTGAACCCTTAGAACCGTCATTGCATTGGATGTAGTTGAAGGGTTCAAAGGAAGAATTACATTGGATGTAATTTGAGGCATCATTGCATTTGGAATGTAGTTGATGTGCTCATCGCATCTAGGATGTGCCAAAGTTTTGAACACAACTGGACAAGTAAAAGCGGGTCATGTCCGATACCTCCCAATCATCAACACCTTACTACATCCCCGTCCTATGGGTGTCGTGCGCATTAGCGGAGCATCCATGGGGAAGCGGGGTAGTAGGTTTGGACGACATATGTGGGTGTCGTGCGCATTAGCGGAGCACCTACATAGTGACGAGCCATAGTTGAAAATTGGTGGACCCGACTACGATTCTCGGCCTGAGGTTGAGCTAGGGTAACAGATAGGGTAAGTCGTGTACATAAGTACATACCCTAGCCAAGAGTCACATTGGATGTGATTGGATGGAGTCCTACCTACATAGCTCGATTAAGTGGTGAGCATTAGTTCAGCTTAATCGAGTGAATCAAAGATCTTGGTTTCAGATTCTAAAGGTTTAGAATTGATTGTTGGTGTTTAAGCTTGATCTTCATAAAATTTATTCAGTTTACTGATTGAATTTTATCTGTTGTAGATCAAATGGCAAATTCAGCGAACATTAATAGTTTGTCATTAAAAACCATTCTTGACAGGGTCAAGCTAAATGGGACAAACTATTTGGACTGGTACAGAATTTTGAGGATAGTCCTCAAGTCTGAACGCAAAGAATATGTCCTTGACAAGGCTGTCTCTAAGACCATATCAGAGTTACATGAAGTGTCATCAGCTGCTGAGAAGAATATCTCAGGGATCTGGGATCCAAGGATATTCTGATGGTCAACAAGGGAATTGGAAGTGGCAAGGGCTGGGCCCATGCGCACTTGGCAGGAAAGATGAGACACCTGAGAATGTCTGCTTCTACTGCCAACAGCCTGGTCATTGGAACCGGGATTACAGGAAGTTCACGGCTGATCTGAAGAAGGGCAGTGGGACTGCGCCTTCATCAAATAGCCTGGATGATCTGAAGAAGGGCAGTAGGACTGCGCCTTCATCAGGAAACCTGGATGATCTAAGGAAGGGCGGTGGGATCGTGCCTTCATTCGGTATTAACTCTATAGAGCTACATCTCTCTACTTCCAAAGATTCATGGGTATTAGATACCATGACTGAATCTCACACATGCACTAATATATGGTGGCTGAAAGTAGGAGAGATTTGGAAAGCACGAAATGGACCTCAGAGTTGTGGCAACTGCTATAGGATCCATGAGTCTTGCTTTGCCAAGAGGCCTTGTCTTAGTATTGTATAATGTATATTGCATACCTACTTTTAGTGGGAATATTATATCTGTATCCGTGTTTGACAAGGAAGGATATAATGTTAATATTGGAAATGGAGTTTTCAATGTTCTATGCAATGATATGTTTTATACCAGTACTGACATGGTTGGAGGATTGTACATATTAGATATGGGTAACAATGCCTCAAGTTCTATATATTCCGTTAATACCAAGAGGTTTAAATCCAACAATTTAAACCTAACTCTGTTATGGTACTGTCATTTGGGTCGCATAAACAAGAAGCGCCTATCAGCACTTCAGAAGTGCGGGCTTTCAGGTTCATTCGAATTCCATTCAATCGATAGGTGCAAGGTTTGTTTGATGGGCAAAATGACTAAAGTGCCCTTTATCGATCGCGATGAAAGGGTGGGTGAATTATTGGGGCTGATACACTCGAATGTGTGTAGACCAATAAGTTCACTTGCCAGGAGGGGTTTTAGCTACTTTATCACATTTACTGATGATTACAGTAAATATGGTTATGTCTATTCGGTGAGACATAAGTCTGAAGCTTTTGATAAATTCAAAGAGTTTAAGACTATAGTAGAAAACCAGCTCGACAAAGGTATTAAGGCACTTCGATTGGATCGAGGAGGAAAATACTTGACCACAGAGTTATTAGATCATCTAAAAGAGAATGAGATCCTTTTGGAATGGACTCCTCCTAGGTCACTGTAGTTGAAAGGTGTAGCCAAACGGAGAAATCGGACATTGTTAGACAATGGTCTGTTCCATGATTAGTTGGACTGATCTCCCAATCTCTTTTAGGGGTTTTGCTCTAGAGACGACCGCATTCATAGTGAATCGGGCTTCGACGAATGGTGTGGAAGGGACACCATTTTAAAAATGGTACGGGATGATGCCCTCTTTGTCCTTCCTAAAGATTTTTGGTTGCGAGGCTTATGTGAAACATTTGGTTTCGACTAAGCTCGAACCAAGATCTGAGATATGCACCTTCGTGTGGTATCCCAAAGCAACAAGGGGATACTATTTCTACAATCCCAGTGAGAACATGGTGTTCGTCGCTTGGGGTGGGGTCTTTATGGAAAAGAAGTTTTGTTTCCAAAGACGTCATTGGGAGGACTGTGCATCTCGAAGAAATTCAGGATGGTACAGATCTGTCTAAACCAATTGACAACCCAGTAGAAAGGAGCCAGAGATTGTCGTAGGGTGAGAACCAATTCCTGTTACAATTCTGGAAGGTCCAAGGCGATTTGAAAGGGTCAGTCTTCCACCTCCAAGATATGGTATCCAGAGGTGACAATGAAGTCATGGTGGATCACGATGATCCAGCCACCTTTCAGGAAGTCGTGGATGGGCCCAACTCCGAGTTATGGCTGGGAGCCATGAGGGAGGAAATGCAATCCATGTCGGACAACCGAGTCTGAGAACCGGTTGATCCCATCAATGGTGTGAGGACCATAGGATGCAAATGGATCTTCAAGGTGAAGATGGACATGGACGGCAACCCTCTGACCTACAAAGCTCAACTGGTGGCGAAAGGTTATAGGCAGATCCAATGGATTGACTATGAGGAAACCTTCTCCTTAGTGGCTATGGTCAAAATCGATCCAAATTCTTCTTGACATAACTGCGTATCATAATTACGAGATATGGCAAGTGGATGTCAAAACCGCTTTCCTAAATGGAAATTTGACTGAGTACGTTTGTATGTCTCGGCCCAAAGGTTTTGACGATCCGAAGAATAAAGGAAAGATTTATAAGTTGTTGAAATCCATTTATGGATTGAAACGAACTTCTCGGAGTTGGATCCTTCGTTTTGATGAAGCTGTAATTGGATTTGACTTAATCAAGAACGAGGATGAATCTTGCGTTTATAAGAAGGCTAGTGGGAGCAATATTACCTTTCTGGTTCTCATTGAAAACGACATCCCAACCTTGCACGAGACTAAAGCTTGGTTGAGGAAGTGTTTTTCAATAAAGGACTTAGGCGATGCTTCTCATATCTTAAGGATTAAGATATGTAGAGATCGCACCAAGAGGGTCTTGGATTTAAGTCAGGGAACCTATGTGAACAAGGCATTGAGTAGGTTCTTAATGCTCGATTCAAAGAAAGGACTCTTACCCACTAGTCATGGCATTCATCTCAGCAAGACTCAGTGTCCTAAGACACCCGATGAGCTGAAAAGGATGATGAGAATCCTATGCGCCTGGGGGCAGGATCGATCATATATGCCATGACATGTATGAGACCAGACGTCTCGTAAGCCTTATGTTGTACCAGTAGACATCATTCTAACCCGGGGGAAAGATGATGCTGAACTAGTCGTCGAAGGATGAGTAGACGCTAGTTTTCCAAGACAAATCCAGATGACTTTAGAAGTCAATCAGGATATGTGTTTACGCTGAATGGCAGAGCTTTAGCTGGGAAAGCGTATAGCAAGATACCATTGCCGAATCTACGACAGAGGCCAAGTACATGGATGCTGCAGAGGCAGCTAAGGAGGCTATGTGGATTTGGAAATTCATGGCAGGGCTGGGTGTAATTAAAAACCCATCCAGTCCGGTGAATCCATTTTGCGACAACACAAGGGCCATTGCGCAAGCTAAAAGCCTAGATCGCATAACAAATCCAAACATGTACTGTGGCGTATCCACCTCATCAGATAAATACTGAACTGAGGTGAAGTGAAGATAACCGATATTGCAATAGATGATAACATAGCCAACCCTTTGACTAAGGCAGTGTCACTGCCTGAACATGTTAGACATGTAAAGTCGATGGGGACATATTGGAGTTTAGATTGGAACTAGGGCAAGTGGGAGATTGTTAGTCTTAGTGCCCGTAGTTCAATCCTAAATGTCCAAATGTATATATCATCGTTAGCAATAAAATTAAAGCGGCTTTATATTACTTATGTGTTGGAGTAATATATCGATGTGTGCTCTGATCTATGCCCACCATGCGAATAGAACCATAGATCGAGATAGATCACACTCGATGGGTCCCTAGTCAACAAAGCTTCACTAGAAGCGACTAGTATGAAAGATGGCTCTTTATGGCTTACGTTCTGTTAGTCATTGGAATGGGATTCCGGAGTCTGATCATAGATATCATGTGGGACATGATATTGGACGACCCGCCCTGAATATGTGCCATAGATTAAGTCATGAACATATTCAGTGTTGTAGCTTGTCATGTATCCTTAGACCAAGGAGTCTTTGTGATCACTATGTAGTCAACAACTGAGTTTGACCTGAGCCTAACGTTGTCCGTAACAGGGCTTCCATAACGGCCAGGATTGGCTTGGGGACGGGCTACATGAGTGACACGAAAGACGGCTAAGGGATTTATCCCTCATACTAAGGTATGGGAAAGATATCGGTTCTCGACCACTTGATCGAGAGTGACTGGAAGAATAGCATGGCCATGCACATGATACTGGGTGTCATATCTTCAGTCATCTCACATATCAAGGAACAGTGATTGAGAATAATAAGGATGACGGCTCTATGCCTTATCTCAATCAGGATATCGGAGATAAAAGGATACTGACAGGAACGACGGAAAGGTTAGAATCGACAGGGTCGATTCGTTATGTAGTGTCAGGCAATACTAAAGTCTCGTTAGTTGCCACTTAAATAGGATCAAGTAAAATGGGATTTTACGTTGATCTATTGACATGCATAAACCTAAGGGTCACACCGGAGGATGAAACTCATTGACACATTTATGGAGAATGGCCAAAAGGGAGTTGTCTCAGGACATGACCAAAACTGGGTTTTGGGTCATGTGCCCGTAAGTGAATAGGACTTTACGGATCGAGAAAAGGCTTGGAGTCTTGGGATTGATTGCGTCGGATAATGTTGGACATTTCCGGTATGGAAGGCTTGGAGGCGATGAGCGAATCACAGGACCTCGTTGGAAATGGCCACGGGCCATGTTCCAAGAGGCCCATGAAAGGCCCATGCAACCAAGGCCCATGGAACTAATTAATCAAGTCTTGATTAATTAGTACTAAGCAAGCAAGACAAGGTTAAAATCCCATTTTACTTGATCCTATTTAAGTGGCAACTAACGAGACTTTAGTATTGCCTGACACTGCATAACGAATCGACCCTGTCGATTCTAACCTTTCCGTCATCCCTGTCATTATCCTTTTATCTCCGATATCCTGATTGAGATAAGGCATAGAGCCGTCATCCTTATTATTCTCAATCAATGTTCCTTGATATGTGAGATGACTAAAGATATGATACCCAGTATCATGTGCATGACCATGCTATTCTTTCAGTCACTCTCGATCAAGCGGCTGAGAACCGATATCTTTCTCATACCTCAGTATGAGGGATAAATCCCTTAGCCGTCTTTCGTGTCACTCATGTAGCCCGTCCCCAAGCCAATCCTGGCCGTTATGGAAGCCCTGTTACGGACAACGTTAGGCTCAGGTCAAACTCAGTTGTTGACTACATAGCGATCACAAAGACTCCTTGGTCTAAGGATACATGACAAGCTACGACACTGAATATGTTCATGACTTAATCTATGGCACATATTCAGGGCGGGTCGTCCAATATCATGTCCCACATGATATCTATGATCAGACTCCGGAATCTCATTCCAATGACTAACAGAACGTAAGCCATAAAGAGTCATCTTTCATACTAGTCGCTTCTAATGAAGCTTTGTTGACTAGGGACCCATCGAGTATGATCTATCTAAATCTATGGTTCTATTCGCATGGTGGGCATAGATCAGAGCACACATCGATATATTACTCCAACACATAAGTAATATAAAGTCGCTTTAATTTTATTGCTAACGATGATATATACATTTGGACATTTAGGATTGAACTATGGGCACTAAGACTAACAGAAACCTCAAAAAAAGTGAAAAAATTGACAAAAAAGCCAAGGGAGTGTAGGGTCCGTTAGCCCAAAAATCCCAAATGTTGCTACCCGTTTCTTAACCCGCATGCAACAACCCATACCGAGGTATGGGGCCTCTCGAGGAGGGTCTCCGTTTAACCTTGAGGTAATTAGATGCCATGTTGGAATGAAAATGGACCAATCCTGCGCCATGGTGAATAATAGGGCCAATCTAGGGCTTAGGTACGTCGAGGAGTTGCATATAAGATTTCTTGGATGGGGGGGGGGGGGAGGGGCATGATCTTAGACCTAACAGTCCCTTCTTGACCACAAAAAGAAGCGGTAGCGGGCAGGATCCCAGACCCAATGGGTCTCTCTTGATCACAAAGGGAATGGGAAGGTGGGTGAGGATGTCGATGACCCATCTGAACAAGATGGTATACATCACGTTTGATCTGAGCTAGTCATTGCACCTCCTATCTCACATGAAGGGATACACCTTGTCTAAGGGCATGTCTTGGGACCGTAGGTAGAGGCAGGTGAAGGGGAAGATGACCTCTACCGAATGACTTTCTCTCAAGGCCCTTCTAAGACCTTCACTAGGAGGAGGATATGGGACAAGCCTCTAAGTCCGCGTCCGTCAGGAACATGGTCCCTCTCGGGCCTTAGAAAACGACAAGTGGTGGACTTTCTTGGTTCAGAATCGGAAGGTTCAATGGAATTCGACGGAGCGTCCAGAAGACAGACGAGGGACGGTAAGCACTCTCGCCTCTTCCAATGAGTATCATTTGGACTAGTGAGGGGTTAACAGGTACCATCTTCTCACTGGTCTTCAGGTGGCCGAGGTACCACCATTTATCGACAAGATTATCCCTACTATCTCAGAAGCCAACACTCTCACATTTCCAGAACCCTTATTATTCATCTGAGGGGTGACGACATCAGCTAGATCCATTGGGGTTTGTTCAGTCCCACAGTGCATCACTTGCTTCCCAGGCTTTGGTATACTCGTCCCTAAATCACCGTCTTTAGTAATCATACCGATAGTGTAGGCCGCTATCGCAGCATCAACATAACAATACCATTTGAGTACTTCAACCAATGTGTTCCAACTCTACGAGTTGGGAGCACCTTTTCTTTTAACTTTTAATTAGTCTTACAATGTTTGACCTTTGTTATTTTCTACATGTCTTTCCTATGGAGTTTTTATTTTCTTGATGGCTCTTATGTGGCCTCTGCCTTGAAACATTTATTTCTCAATATATATGTTAAGAGGAGAAATATGGTACAAACCATGGCTTAACCTAAGAACCGTGAGAAACAATGTAAACCATCCATTTGAAGAATGGAGGGATGCGATACTATTGAGTTGTTGACTGCAAAAAAAACAACACTTTTTAGTAAGTGGGAAGTGCTTTTTAGTAAAACTATCATATTTTTTTTTACCAATTCACTAATTAAAATTTCCCCGCTTCGTTTGAACTCCGATTGGCTTCAAACTTGCGTCGTTAATTTTGTTTTTTCAATGGATTTCTATCAAGATCACTCATGAATATATTTTGAAGCCTGAAAAAAAATTATTTCGGGGCTGATTTAATTTTTTTTTTTTATATATGAGTAATTTTTATCAACACTTTGCTCTGGTTTTATCAACACTTTTAAAATGGTTTTATCAACACTTTACTTTGGTTTTATCACCTCATTTCCAAAAATGATCATGATTTTATCACATCATTACATGCTTTTTATGAACACTAGTTTTATCAACACGAAACACTGAGTTTATCATTAAATTACGTGTGTTTATTCACCCACATCACATGTTTTTTTTAATCACGATTTTTTTTATTTCGGGGCTGATTTAAAAAATATTATATCTTGGTAATTTTTATCAACACTTTACATTGGTTTCATCAACACTTTACACTGGTTTTATCAACACTGAACACTAGTTTTATCATCTCATTTTCCAAAACCGAATATGATTTTTATCACCTCATCACGTGTATTTATGAACACTAATTTTATCAACACTAAACACTACGTTTATCATTAAATTACATGTGTTTTTATCACTCCAACATATGTTTTTTATCAACGCTAAACTCTAGTTTATCACACTTATTATCAAAATTGAACGTGTTTTTTATCACCTCAATACATGTTTTTAATCAACATTTACCACTAGTGCGAGAAAGGATGAAAGTGGCTTGAATTTGGGTGGAATTGGGGTGATGATGTGGCATCATGGTGAATGTTGAATCTTAGATGTGTGTGACTAGAATTGGTTCTCACCGTTCTTAGGTTAAAAATGGTTTGTAGCCGATTTAACCTCTATATGCTAAAGTTCAAAAGAGGGAAAAAAAATTTGTCTTATGTTCAGCATTATGAAATGTATACAAATCCATTTAATATTGGTTATTCTATTGAATCTTTTCCATCAACATGATATCGTCTTTATATCTTACATAAATATGTTTCATTTTCTTAGATTAATTCACAACACGATCAGCCGAACATATACACCACAGAAGATAGAAAATATTACCCTCTTCAAACCTCTAATGTTGGGTTTAATCTTGTTATTAAACCTAAGTTATTTTTAGTTTAGTAAATAACTTATCTTAGTTAGTTAGTGGTCAAACTTCTAGCTATTAAGCTGGGGTTGTGGGATAAGTTAACTATCTTTTAGGATCTAATTTACTATTTATAGGAACGGTTATGCAGAGAAATAAGTTATGTAAGTTGTACTCTTCTCTTATATAATGTTTTAATAATCAAAGCTCAAGAATACAAAGCATTACAATTTAACAACCATGTAGTCATTCATAATTATGTGCGTGTGTTTTGGTTGCGTTTATTTCTAACAATTGGTATCAGAGCCACGTTCGAGAAAGGGCCTGATTGTAAGTGATCAAGTGAGGATATATACGAGAGAAAGTAAGGAAACAAGAGTGGAGTGATTGCAGGGAAAAGGATACTGGCATTTACGAATATCAGAAAATGCTTGTGGAGAACCTGATGCATTCTAAAGCATGGATGCAGAAGTCGTGACGGTGTTCCGCGATGAGGAAGTGGCGCAGCAGGGGTGAACGCGACTGTGCATCATGTTTTACGCGATTGTGGAGGAGGAACCGCGTGATGATGGTTAAGGCCGGCACGGTGTTTGAGCTGGTGGAGCTAGAGCTGAGGTCGCCGGAGGAAAAGGAAAGGTCGTGCAGGATTTCGCGGGTTCAAAAAGGAGGAGGTTGTGGGTATTTCAACCAAAAATCGCAGCTGCTTGACACTGATTCCATTAATGGTGATAACAATTGTAGAATTGTATTGAAATTGATAATTGATACATACAAGGCACATGTATATATATAGTGGTAGGGTTTCCTAAACCCGATGCTAACCCTAACGAGCCACATGGGCTGGGCCTATACAACATATTCTAACACCCCCCTCAAACTCAAGATGGTGGTAATGAACCCAAGTTGAGTTTGTCAACTAAAGGTTTGAACTTTCCTGAGATTAAAGCCTTGGTGAAGATATCTGCAATCTGATCGCTAGAGGAGACAGATCGGAGAGCGAGGGTGCCCTGACTGAGATGTTGTCTGACAAAGTGACAATCGATCTCAATATGCTTGGTGCGTTCATGGAAGACATCATTATGAGAAATCTGAATAGCACTCTGACTGTCACAATGAATGGTAGTGGCTGACTTGTGAACAACACCCATGTCATGTAGTAACCAACGAAGCCATATGAGTTCGGAAGTAGTATCAGCAAGGGCTCGATACTCAGCTTCCGTGCTGGAGCGGGCAATGGTTGTTTGTTTCTTACTTCTCCAGGAAATCAGAGAGTTACCAAGAAAGAAACAGTAACCTGTGGTAGATCGTCGGTCTGTGGGATCGCCTGCCCAATCTGCATCTGAGTAGGCCTGTAGGACTAAAGGTGAGCCATAAGAGAAATGTAGTCCTTGTGTTAAGGTGCCTCGAACATAGCGCAAGATCCGAAGAACGGCCTCATAGTGAGTGGTGCGAGGTGCGCACATGAACTGACTGACGATGTGGACATCATATGCAATGTCAGGCCTAGTAACAGTGAGGTATACCAGCCCTCCAACCAATCGGCGATATAAAGTGGGATCCTCGAGAGCTTGACCATCTGATGGAAGATACTTGACATTCGCTTCAATGGGAGTGGAAGCGATCTTGCTATCGGTTAGTCCCCCCTTGGAGATGAGCTCGGCGGCATACTTGGCTTGGGACAAAAGATAACCAGAGGACAAAGAGGAAATCTCCAAACCAAGAAAGTAAGAGAGATGACCCAAATCTTTCATCTCGAACTGGTCGCTTAGATGACGCTTAAGATCCACAATGCCGATAGCATCATCACCAGTAATGATCATATCATCCACATACAGAAGTAAGAGAGTATGGCCCCGAGAGGTCCGACGAACAAACAGGGAGCTGTCGTGCTGACTGGAGACGAAACCAAAGACTGCCATCGCACTACTGAACTTGGAGTACCATGCCCGCGAAGCCTGCTTGAGTCCATAAATGGATTTGCGCAAACGGAAAACCATGTGTGGGGGATGCTCATAGCTGGGCGGGGGCTTCATATAAACCTCCTTTGTAAGATCTTCATTGAGAAAAGCATTCTTCACGTCCATTTGAAAAACGTCCCACTGTCGACCAGCAGCAACAGCTAGAATGGTGCGAACAGAAGTAAGTCTCGCAACAGGAGCAAATGTTTCCTCATAATCAACCCCATGTTCCTGGGTAAATCCGCGAGCCACAATACGTGCCTTGTAGCGCTCGATAGATCCATCTGCCTTGGTCTTCACCTTGTATACCCATCTAGAACCGACCACATGTTTGTCCTGAGGTAAAGGTACCAGATCCCATGTATGAGTCTTCACCATGGCCTGTAGTTCCTCAGTCATTGCTTGCTGCCACAGGGGGTTAGTGCAAGCCTCCCGATAGGTGTCAGGCTCATATACAGAGGACACTATGGAAGCGACACGAGATGGTAGGGTTACCTCAAAGTCCTGGAGGTGAGATGGGAGTTGCCGATGACGTTGTGGTCGAGTCGGTAGCACATGATCCTCTAGCACAGGATCCTCTGGCGGAACATGGTCCACGGTAGGAGGCAGAGATGTCGGAGCACCTGCAGGAGTTAGCTCAATGGGAGAACCCTCATCATCATCAGAAAACAGATCAATATCAGGATTAGAAAAGAAAGGAGTAGACTCGGGAATGTGAAAGGAAGACATGGAAGAAAACATCTTATGTTCCCAGAATGTGACATGGCGAGAAATGCGAAGACGTTTGGAAACCGGGTCCCAACATCTGTACCCTTTGTGTTCGATCCCATACCCAATAAAACAACAAAGACGAGAACGAGGTTCAAGTTTAGTACGTTCATGAGGTTGTAGATGAACAAAACAGACACACCCAAAGACACGAAGAAGATCATAAACTGGAGGACGACCATACAAACACTCGTAAGGAGTTTTGTTACCTATGATTGGGGATGGAACCCTGTTGATGGTGTAGATGGCTGTGGGGGCAGCCTCCCCCCAAAAACGTTCAGGACAGGCAGCTGCAATGGTGAGAGCACGGACCGTATTAAGAATATGGCGATGTTTGCGTTCTACTCGACCATTTTGTTGTGATGTACCAGGACAGGAGCGCTGAACGATAGTACCGGTGGAAGCTAGTTGTGCAAGGAAGGATGACTCTTTAAGTTCCATGCCGTTATCTAGGGCTGGGCATAATACACCGAAATCACCGACACCGCCCGTCCCCGGCCGGAACCGTCACCGGAGAAACCGAAACCGGGAAAAAAACCGCCGGCGCCGGTGAGGAAAAGTGAGAACCGGCGACCAGAAAATCGGGGCCCGGTTTGCAGACCTGGGAACCGGCGGTTTAACCGAACCGGCCGGGGTGCAGAAGGATTCGCGCGCTTGGGCCTAAGGCCCGTCATATTTGCTTGGCCCAGGAAGACGCGACCCGTTAACCTCGCCTCGGCCCGTTTAAGCGCGAAGCCCAGTCGCTGGCTCAGTCGATCATAGCCGTCCGATGTAGGGTTTGATTTCCAACCGTTGATTTTCGTCTAAACTCTCAGCCTCACCTTTTCCTCTCATTTCCGTCTCTCTCTCTTCTGCGTCTCGTCTCTCTCTCTCTACGGCGTCTCGTCTCCTCGCATTCAATGCTTCACCTAACCTTACCCGACCTCACCTCTCTCTGTCTTCTTCTACTTCTTCATCTTCCCTCTCTCTCAGTCTCTCCCCTATCGTGTCTTCGATCCGATCCTTCCTTTCTCTCTCGTCTATACTCACCTCACCAAACCCTATCAGATTCACTGTCAAAGAGGCATGGTCCTCTCAATCCCTCTCCTCCAACTCTCCGACTACCATGCTTGTCTGACACGGCTTCATTTAATGCGGAGGAGGAAGAGGAGGAGGCGAGGGGGCTATAAAAGGCCGACCGGATGAGCATTTATGATAAGCACCCGAGTTCGATTTAGGGTTTCTGAAATCCGAGTGTCTGACTATCAATTGAGACTGAGTGAGGCTCTGAGAGAGGAAGGATGGAGAAGGAACACGAGAAGGAGAAGCGGCTTGCAAAGGGGAAGGTAACTTCTCAACTTTTCCGTTTTAGGGTTCATGATAATTTAGGGTTTTTGTGTTTAGTTAGGGTTTCATTCTGATTTAGGGTTCGATTGGTGACGTAGATTGGTTGATTCTTGATTTTAGGTTTTCAAATCTGATTTTGTGGTTTTCAAATCTGATTTAGGGGTTTGCAAATCTGATTTTAGGGTTTTCAAATCTGATTTAGGGGTTTTCAAATCTGATTTTAGGTTAACAAATCTGATTTTAGGTTTACAAATCTGATTTAGGGGTTTTCAAATCTGATTTTAGGTTTACAAATCTGATTTTGTGGTTTTGCTGTTCTGATTTTAGGTTTACAAATCTGATTTTGTGGTTTTGCTGTATTATTTAGGGTTTATTATAATTTAGGGTTCCAAATGTGGTTTATATGAATTTAACTAAGTGTTTGATTATCAGAACTTAGGGTTTGAGTCTGATTTAGGGGTTTAATAGTGATTCTAATCACTATTCAACCTCTAAATCAGAGTCAAACCGTAACTCAAAACCAAACCCTAAATTCTGATAATCAAACCCTACCTCAAAACCAAACCCTTAATTTTTTTTGTTAAGGCTTTTTTTGTGCTTTATTGTTTCCTTTTTTGATCAGTGATGAATATGACTGTAATGTTGATACATATCTCTTTTCATTAAAAACAAATAATCTGTTTTCAAAATCAGATCAGTTTTAACATTTTGATACATATCTGATTTATATTAACCAACTGAATTGTTTTAAATGTAGGGGATATTCCAACCAGGTTCAGTCACCCAACCTGGTCAAGTTTCTCGATCGAAAGGCATAGTGATAGGAGAGCAACGACAAGCGCAATCAGGTGCCTCCTCAGGCTCTGGGAGCGAGGGAACCATAGTTGTGCAAAGTAAGAAAGCTGGGAACCATAATTTAAGCATGAGAAACATGTCCTCTAGGATGAATGAAAAATTCAACAAGTATTTCAGGGATTTGGGAATGTTGAACATGTTCACATTCCTAGCACCAATTTTTGATCCCCGGAAGAAGTTGAGTTATGTCAATTATCTTTTAGAGGACATGTATCCCGCTGAAGTTTATGCTAGTCTATCCCAATGTGTCAAAGTATCTCTTGATGATATGTTTGCACATTATAAAACTGAATTTGGTGTTGATGAGCCCGAAACACGACCGGACTGTTCTGATAGTGTTGGTGACCAAGTCTCAAAACACCGAAATTTTGAAAAATTTAAAAGGCTTTGTTCTTCACGTGTTGGTGCTCCTCAAAATGAGTTGGAAACATATTTAAATGAGCAGCGAGCTACTGAAAGTTCTGAGTTCAAAGTGCTTTCATGGTGGGCAGATAATGCTCATCGATTCCCTATTCTTGCTAGGATGGCTAGAGACATTCTAGCTATTCCCATGACCTCAGTTTCTAGTGAAAGTGCATTCTCTGCTGGCAGCAGAGTACTCGATGCTTTTAGGAGTTCATTGAGTACACGAGTTGTGCAAGCATTGATTTGCACACAAGATTGGTTGAAAGGTATTAATGTTATTCAAACTTTAGCAAGTATGGAGAAGGATGAAGACATGATAC
The DNA here is from genome assembly GCA_963921825.1 of Erodium maritimum. Lineage (NCBI taxonomy): Eukaryota > Viridiplantae > Streptophyta > Magnoliopsida > Geraniales > Geraniaceae > Erodium > Erodium maritimum. Next base: position 124,416,260 of record OY997588.1, on the reverse strand, counting down.
AAGATGAGGAGGATGGTAATAACTCATCTTTTTCGTATCTGTTTTGATCTGTTTTTTTTGCATTGGTTATAAATAATTGTTTTTGCATCTACTTTCCAGTAATTGATACGTTTGCCACCACAATTGGCGCTCCTGTTCTTCTGTGATCGAACTACCAAAAGTTGGTTAGTTACGAACTATATCATACTTGATCTGTTTGCCTTCATTTCATTTTTTAATTTGCTTTTGGTAATGTTTTCCTTATTTCATTGTGATAGGTACTGTTCTTGTAAGGAAAGCAAATGAAAGCTTCCTTTTTTGAGAGCAAATGAAAGCTCTTGTTGGAAGCAAATGAAAGCTTCCAACTTTTGAAGGCAATGGGACTGAAGCTGTTTGTATTTTGTAAATTTGTGCTTTTGGTTGTATGTAAGAACTTAGAACAAATATTTTGGTGTTCTGATCATCTGTCTGATGTATATCAGTTTGTATGTAATTTGCTACTTTTGTTTGGTTGAATTCTTGAAAATGTAAGTTTGTATTGAAATCAGGAACTTGAAAATTTAAGTTTGTATTGAAATCAGATTGTTGAAAATTTAAGTTTGTATTGAAATTTAAGTTGGGCTTCATTTTGGGCTCAAAATAGTAATGGGCTTGTACTGTAGTTGTTGGGCCGGTTGAATCGGTGAAAACCCCGCCCCGCCCGAGCCTTATATCGGCCGGGTCTAATACAGCCTTCCCGGTTTCGGGGTCGGCGCCGGTGGTGGTGCTGTCACCACCGTCGACGTCGGTTCCGGTGGTACCTGGGCTGGCCGGTGCCGGTTGCCCGGCCGTGCCCAACCCTACCGTTATCCATACGCAGTGTTTTGATAACTTTAGAGAATTGTGTGCGAACCATGGCAGAAAACTCAGAATAAATTTTGTTGAAGTCAGATTTATTATGCATGAGATAAATCCAAGTAAAACGAGTATGATCATCAACAAATATGACAAACCACCGAGACCCCCCCATGGTCGGAACAGGTGCTGCTCCCCACAAGTCAGAACGTACAGTGGGGCTTGATATCAAAGTTTTCCATTAGGAATACCTGAAAATAAAACACTGAAATAAAGGATTAGTTTTTTTTTTGGGGGGAAAGTCAACGGTCAACGGGCGTGTACTGCACGCGGTCAGCGACGCAGCGCGTGGCGCGTGAAGCTGACGTGCGCGTGGGAGCGCGTGAAGAACCGGCGCGTGAACACCACGCGTCTTCTTCCTTCCTTCGCGATTTGCAGGTGCGACGGTGCTGCGCCGACGTCCTTCGCGAGTAGCGATCGGGTTCAAGTTTGGACCAGATCAGTGGTGGCCGTGCTTGACGCCGGAGTCGGGTTGACGGAGGAGACGAAGTCTGTGTCCGTGCGTGACGTTTGTGTGGCCGTGCGTGACGATCTCGACGGAGTCGTTGCCGGTGACAAGGTCGTCGCACTTGGTGACTGTGGAGAATGCAGTCGGAACAACAGCAGGTTGAGGCTGTGGCTCGGGAGGCGGTCGGCTGTGACGGCGGCGGCGGTCAGTTGTGACGGCGGCGGCGGCGGTCAGCTGTGACGGCGGCGGCTGTGAGCTCGTGAATAGCAGGTTGAAAGCGGAAGCGATATTAGAGCGATAGAGGCCCTGATACCATGATAACAATTGTAGAATTGTATTGAAATTGATAATTGATACATACAAGGTACATGTATATATATAGTGGTAGGGTTTCCTAAACCCGATGCTAATCCTAACGAGCCACATGGGCTGGGCCTATACAACATATTCTAACAAATGGGATTTGCGATGAAGTTGCCCGAAAGTTTGGAACCAGGTGGAGTACTATTTCAATTAATTGAATTTTGCTGCTACTGATATCCTGATGAAATATATTAGCAAAATGTCATGTTGGCTTTGTGCAAATATCAATTGTTGTCTTTGGGCTTAGTATTCAAACTACACCCGTTAGAATGTTTGAAAAGCTGCAATGTGGCATTGGAGAACTCTGTGTTTTGAGTCATATAAAAAGATGCTACCAGTTGCACATGCAACAAAATAGAGGTGTATGTTGTGGCTCTATCTTAGCACCGTGGAGTCAAAGAAGTGATCGAATGAATGTCGGACCTGGTGCAATCTGGACGCGGTGCCCGAGGTGGTGTGGTCTGGATGTGCAGACACAGAAGCACGGGATGACTGCGGATCGGTTGCGACAGAGGTTTCTTTACCTCGAGCCCTTGAAATTGAAAGGGAAGACGAGGGTTACGATCTTCAATTTGATTCCTAAGGATTTGGAGGAAGAGTTCAATCATTGAGACTGACGGCAACGGGCTCCATGAGATTGCTTTGAACAACTCAGGTGAATATGAATGATGAAGTCATGGAAATGGTTCAAGAACTGAGTCAAGCAAATGGACTCGGCGAGTCCGAGGAGGAGGTGATTGAAGCGGAAGCCATGGGTGAGGCAGTCCGGAGGATATGCGAGGGCACGACGATTACTTATGCCAAAGCAGTGGCAGCAGCGTCAATAAGGTCGAGGTTGGTCTAATACTTGGAGAACTCGTACTTGGCATAGGTGCGCTCGAGGTGGAGCTTCCGGAGCTGGTGTTGGACGAGAGAGATGACTCCGACGCAGCCGTATAGACGGACCTCGGAGGACGCATGTCGGCCTTGTAGGCGAGGGAATTGATGGCGGTAGTGTGGAGCTTGTTCAGGAGCTTTGTTATGTTGTTGGTTCAAAGACCATGTTCAGCTCGCGAACATTTGTGGTTGTACCGGTGGGAAGTACGGCTGGAACACGCTATCCGGATTGAACTTCCGGAGAGGACAAGCCTACCGCAGCAACCGAAGAACAGCTTAAAGATTGTATCGAAACGGAGGTTGCAGAGGAAATGTACCAGGGTGCTGATTTGCCTGGAAAAAAAAGGAAAAGGAATCCTAATGTGCTTAGGAGTGTCTGGTCCTTGTGTATATGGGATCAGATGGTGTTTTTGTTGATTTCTTGGTGTGGTTGGCTGTGTGAACATGTGCTTGCCTCTTATGTGGTTGCACTGCGTAATCAAGAGCAAAATCACATAGTTGGCATTGCATGGTTGTGAGCAAAAACTTAAGAAGTGTACACTAATCCTTGTTTGATTGTGGCTCTTGGTCAAGGGATTGGACAAAAGGTTCAAGATAGCAGGTACTTATGTTCTTTGAAGGGTGAGCCAATAAACCATACATGCGTGACGGAAGTCGTTGCGAAGAGGAGTGGCGACGACTATTGATGTGGCGTTGATGAAGCAGTTGGGGGTGCACCGAAGTATTTATTGGGTCCGGTGTGTTTCAAGAGCTGTGACCCAGCCGAGCGAGCGATAGCAATCGTGCAGACTTACCATGGAGATCAATTCGAACAAAGTGTTGTTTTGTCTTGGTAGAAACCGTGGGATCAAGAAATGAGCAAAGGAGTGGACATCTTTTGGTGTGGTCGGCAGCATAAAGAACATGTTGTTTATGAGTTCTCACGGGTATGTTGGCACAGAGGATGCCAAGGAGTGATATCGTCGGCATGAGAGGTGGCTTGACGATGACATACTTGCGGGTATGTTGGCACAGAGGATGTCAAGGAGTGATACCGTCAACACGAGAGGTGGCTTGACGATGACATACTTGCGGGTATGTTGGCAAAGTGAATGCCAATGAGTGGTACCGTCAACACGACAGGTGGATTGACGAAGACATACTTGTGGGTATGTTGGCAAAGTGAATGCCAAGGAATAGTACCGTCAACACGAGAAGAGGTTTGACGATTACATACCTGCTGGGTATGTACCGAGAAGATTCGAATATAAGTGTTAGGAATGTGGGAGAAAAGGAAGCGAGTTGTCAAGGACCGAACGAAGAATCAATCAAGATCAAGGGAAGTTTGAAGTTCGTATAACAAGATTAGGGGGGTGAATGTTGGGTTTAATCTTGTTATTAAACCTAAGTTATTTTTAGTTTAGTAAATCACTTATCTTAGTTAGTTAGTGGTCAAACTTCTAGCTATTAAGTTGGGGTTGTGGGATAAGTTAACTATCTTTTAGGATCTAATTTACTATTTATAGGAACGGTTATGCAGAGAAATAAGTTATGTAAGTTGTACTCTTCTCTTATATAATGTTTTAATAATCAAAGCTCAAGAATACAGAGCATTACAATTTAACAACCATGTAGTCATTCATAATTATGTGCGTGTGTTTTTGAGGCAACTCAAGAACAAATTTATTTGGTTGCGTTTATTTCTAACAAAGCATTGCTTCTTTTATTCATATCCAATCCATATTCATAGTGGAGTACAATTGATGAAACCTTACACACGAAACATTAAATCGAAGTCAAGATGGGATATGAAGACATGTACAAGGTAATGGCATGAGTACATATTATACATACATACATGAAAGGCGTCGGATGGATCAAGGACAAGAAGGGTTTCTACCGGGACCACCGTAGAAGAAGAAAGTAGCACCAGCAGCAGTAGTGCCATTCAGGAGATCATAGCATTTGGGGTTGCCGACATTGACACCGGTGATGGCATTTATGTTCTTCAGAGTGTTGGTTCCGTCGACGGTCTGAAGATTGGAGAAGAAACTGGCATTGCCAGCCCCTTCTCCGGCGAATAGACCACTGCCCATGTCGGTTGTGGTGTGTTGCCCTCCTGTTTCTTGGTTCACTACTTCTCCTCCCCACTGCACTCTCGATGCACCGCTTCCCATATTCGTAAATAAACTCGACGGCCAATACCCTACATTTTCGTCCCCTACCCTCAGCCACCAGTTCCCACTGCCCGGGTCCTGCATGCATACATAAACTATTCATTTAAATCATTATAAAAACAAGGGATAATATCATAAAACACCATCCAGATATAATTAGGTCATTAGCAAATAACACCTTAACTTACCGTTTTATCACCTTGCACATGTATATATATTATATCACAAAATTATCATTATTTAAATCCGTTAGTTTTTCCGTTAGTTTGTTGTTGATTTGAAGTGAATTTGATTGACATTTTCGTAATTCTTTAAATCAAGTATGATGTTTATGGTTTTAGAAGGGAGGATATTTTCGGAATTTCAAAAAAATAACAGAAAAAGTAACCGAAATTCTAACAATCATAGAATTTGGTTATATATACGTCCCAAATGATAAAATGGTAACTTAGGATGTTATTTGATAATGACGTGTAGCTATCTATATACATGGTGCTTTATGATATATAACCCTAAAAACTATCAAATTAAATTGGAATTGATTATTGAGATGAGCTGAGATGAGTTTGGGACTAAATTGAGATCTATGGCTTTTTGGAATATATAAACTAAAGTAGTTGTTAACTGTTTTGGGACGTTGTCCATATTTTAATTCATGAACTATAGGGAATAAATTTTACATCTGATGATTTGAATCATGATGGTTCAAGATAACCACTCCTGTTAAATTATCTATATGCATGATAGCCTTTATTATTTATGTTAATTTATTTTATTATATACTAAAATCTCTTAACTGCGGTAAAATTTAAAACAAAACTCTAATAAATGAATTATTTTGATTATTTATTTTTAGTTTAAAATTAATGATATAAAATGGTTGTCACTATTATGCTTATGCGCGACCGAACGGAATTGTGAGACGCCGTGGTCCATGAATAAAAATAGCAATCTCGGTGAATAATTGAAAAACATAAATTTTGAATTTTGAGTTAGATTATCATATAAAACAAATGTATATATTATAATAGATTTTCAAATTTCTCATTACTAAAAACTATTTTATGAATTGTTTATGTTCGAAAAACTACCTTATGTATTATCGTACTGTTTGTTACTCTTTTTTCAACAAAATTAGTATTTTTTTTATGTATTGTACATGAACAGGAAACTACATTATATATTGATGGACAAGGCATTGTGTAACAGAGTAAGTACCATCCAGGCAAGTATTCTAAGGAGATACTGCACTCCTCCATATGAGGAAATGGTTGTAAAGGCTCCACCAACTGCCACGTTCTTGGATGTTTGAACAAATCCCGAGCAAAGCAGATTGTAGCATCCAGTAGCATTGTATGCATCCCTCTATTTCATCATTAATTACACCGAAACACAAATATTTAGAAACATACATATATGGAAGAACTTTCATGTACAAACCTATTTTATAGTGCGAAATAAAAATCAATCTTGACCATTGATTACTTAGATCGGACGCTCACCGAAATTTAGAGGATGATTGATTACGAAATAAATTACAAGATATGCATTAATTAAAAGATATGCATTAAATCTGGGCCTTCAATTCTACGATCAACGGATCCAGATTGATAGTTTATAATTCTTACGAAAAATACAAATTTGTACCTGAATGTTATCCTCTATATATAACTCATTTTGTTGATTAGGCTAAGAATTTGGCTGCAAAAATATATAAAGAAAAAAAACTTACAGTCCAGTACGTAAAGAGTCGAGTGTTGCTATCTTCATACAAAAATGGATATACCTGTAAATTGATGAAAATGATTTTGAAAGCATATATGTATAAAAGAAAAAATTGAGAATTAAGTATAATAAAAATTGGAAAAAAGAAGAAGCAGAAATATACCTGCCAACCAACTTCTATGGTGTTGAGGTCATTCTGCTCATAGGAACCAGAAGTGATCCATAGCTGAGACAAACTGAATTCATCAACTTGCAACTGCACGTAGGGTTGCCACACACTTACTGTTGATTTTGCTCCGTAGTAAACCTCACCTCGCACTTCCGCTACGGCATACTGTGTCACTCCAAAAACATTATTTACTAAATCCTAACCCAAACAAAATTAAATTGTCATATAGTAACGTTGACATCATTTTCTTTCCAAAAGTTTAACGGCCGTTTAGTGAGTAACAAGAAAAGTTGATAGTTCAAAGTTATGATTTGAGAATAACGAAAAGGTTTACGTTACGATTTAAGAATAAACGAAATCTCTACGTTATGATTTGAGAATAAACAAAAAATTGAAGTTTCCATTTTAAGAAAGTTTTAGAGCATGTGACAAGCATGTGAATGATATTTTCGGACATATTAAGATTCAAACTTGTATCGGTAGTAAAAATTTAAATTAATAGTTAAATATTCGATTATAATTTTATACTATAAGACGTTCTGCATGCTCGTCAATGTCATATGCTTACCTCATGGCTTGTAACTGGGCTGGCAGGAGCGACATAATGTTTATTGGGTGTGCCTGATTGTGGTATGTTTCTACGTTTCTTCCTTCCGAATTGTTGGATTGAAATAGCCCTCAGCATTTCCTCTTGTTTGGTTCTTCTTATAGCTACAGTCCCATGCGGACACCTTTCCTCCGTCTCATGCCACACTTGAATCTTGCTTGGCTCCACGGCTTTGTCATCAAATAGCCCTTGAGGCTCATAACTTGGTCTCATCTGACGCCAAAACAACTTAATTTGAACCTCAAATTTCAGTATATATAGAAGTTATATACAGTCGACTAGCAATTGTAGAAAGACCTGGATGACATGGTTTTTGAGCTCAGGATGATCGAAAGCCGTTGGTTGCTCGCCAGAACGCAGTCGATGATGTCTCCATCAGAGCTCTATTTTGTTTTGATTGCATTCATTTGTAAGTTAGCAAAATATCAAGAACACAAACATGTTTGTAAAAGAGAGTTAAACCAATTAGAGCATCTAAAAATCACAATTGATTTGAGTGATGAACCTGGAAAGATTTAAGGGGAGGCTTGTTCAAGCGCTTCAGGTGCTCTTTGACCTCTGCTACCTTGTCATGCATGAGGTTTCTGGCTTCAGACCTTAATGGCACCAAAAGCATGAAGAAGCATATTGCCACTATAACCAACCTGCCAATATCTGCAGCCATTTCTCGTTAGCCAATTTCGATTTTTTCTCCTTTCTATAGAGCACAATTGCTGTACCCTCGCAGGTCATTGACTTGCAAAAGTCAACTATACTAGTTCTTTGTTATACGAATTTGTCTCAGTCAAAAGGCCATTATTTATATGTGAGGAAATGTTAAATGACTCTTCTGATTATTAGTAGTATTTATAAGTGTTTTTATAGTGTATTATTGGGGAAGGCCATTTCAGTCTCCTATTATGGTTACGTAGAGCGATGTGATCAGAATGTTGTATGATCAACTCTCAAATCATAATCTATGCTTATTAACTTTCTTACATAATAACAAGTGAAATAGCTACCAGTCATATGCTTGTCACGTGTCTCTAAAACATTCCTAAAATAGTATAATAAAACTTGATGTCATAACGTAGACATTGTTTTTTCCTTCTGGGGATTGAGCGTGGAGTTACACACAGTTCTGGTGGAGGAGTGTTGTTTGTCGCAACTTGGTGTGTGTTTGATCGGATCGGAGTCTCCCGATAACGTTCAAACGCTGCTCGTGGAAATTTTGAATTCATGCGCCTCTACTGTTCCAAAACAATTGATTCAATGAAAGAGATGCTCACCCTCTTTTCCTTTGGCTCTGAGCTCCTCTCTTTGTATGGATAGTACTGCAAACTCATAACTGAGTTAAGAACTCCTCCGGCCATGGAGGCCGGTGGTCCAGTTCGAGCTCTGGGGACAAAATCAGTGGGGAAGAAGTCTTCTGCCGGTGGAGGTCGACGAGCCCGACGAAGGCATTCTCGGGACGTCGGGCTCAATCGATGGAGGTTGTCTCTCCCAAAAACAGAGGAAGGTGTCAGTTACTAACATTGATTCTGATAGACAACCGAAAGGAGATGTTGTGTCGATGCCGGCAGGGTCTCATGTGATGCAGAAGAAGATTTGTGGTGATGGGTGCTCATTGGATCCTGATGCGAAGCTTTCGCAAGCACCAAGGTTTGTTCGTTGGAATCGGGTATTGAGGAAAGGTCAGAGATGCCTGGAACAAGAGGATGAGGTGTTCGTGAGCAATCTACCGTTCGAGTCATCGAAAGAATGGACTCGAAACATATTCAGCCCCTTTGGTACGATTGTCTCCATGTCTGGACTCAAAAGACCGAGCCGGAATGGTAGGTATTTTGGTTTTATTCGTTATGAATCAAAAGATGTAGTTGGTAAGGCGATTGAGGTACTGAATGGATTTAAAATCAATGGGTGTTCTCTTTTTGTCGCCATGACTTGGCATAGACAGACGACAGGGGAGGAATTGCATTATTCTACGCTTTAAGGGACTTACTCTATTACTGGGGTCCAGAAACAGAGCACTCTTGTGCAATCATCGAAAACACTCATATCGTCGGAGCATTCCAGTGATCGCTCTTGGAGAAGCTTTGGTGCAGGGGATGGGTGGGGAAAGTGTAGGCCTTATCGGAGATTCGTCGGAGATGGATCACGGTGGTGATTCGCGGAGTGAAGCTATCCCCGTGATTCATGCGAATTCAAACTCTCTGTTGGTTATGAATGAGTTTTATTGTGGCACCTGTGATCTAATTGCCCTTGATTCTGGTGATTGTGCCACAGACTCAATTCACATTATACACGGGGAAGAAGACGAGTCGTTAAGTGGGTCGGTGTTGTCGTGCGTTGCTCCAAACGTGTGTGTTTTGGCTTTGGGCCAAGGTTCGAGTGGGCCTATGCCCGGGCTTGCTCAAGGCCAGCGGCCCAATTCTGAAAATTCAGCTCGTGTACCTGATGGTGTTGGAGTTCCTGTCGACTTGTTGGCTGGTCAATCACAAAATGGGCTTATGTATGGGCCTGAACAAGCAGGTGGATCTGAGCGTGTTCAAGGGCCCAATTTAGATCAATCGTCTTCCAAGTCGCAGTGGGTGGTGGATTTGGCTCGTTTTACTGATTCGATTAAACATGTTGTTGTTGGAGAAAGTGTTGATGTAGTGGATCAACAACCTTCACAGCAGGTGGCATCTCCGCGGATGGATGCTGTCGTTACATCGAAGCGGGTGAATCGCCCCCTAAGCATTTAACGGAGTTTTACACCTTGTCGTGTAAGCCAAAGGTCTCTTTGGACCGGGAAAGATGTGTTCGTCCCGTAGACATTGGGAAACAGGTAGAGCAAGACCGAAATGGAAACATTCAAGTTGCAGATTCGTCTCAAGGATCTTACGCTTGGAGTACAATTCGTGAATTAGCTGCCAAGAAGAATGACGCGATGACTCGTCATTGACTTTGGGAGGCGGGTTTCATTTAATGGTTTTCTCCGTGTTTTCCTTTTTTGAAAAGGCTTGACCTTTTGGCTCCTTTTGCTTGAGTCCCTTTGTAATTATTGGTTTCCACTCTGTTTCTTTGTGAATCAGGGCATTCCGATTCTTTTCCGAGAATCAGTCTTATTAATAAATATTCGAGCTTATAAAAAAAATGTAGACCTTTCCTTTATTCTCAAATCATAACTCTGACCTATCAACTTTTCATATTACTCACTAAACGACTATCAAACTCGAGGACGAAAAATGACAAACGTTGCGGTCAACGTTATGATATGAGAACCAAACTTTGCTTGGGTTATGATTTGGTAATAAACGAAAGGTAAGAATTATGACATCGAATTATCCCTATATTATATAACGCTTTAGTGTTTGTACTTTAGTGACACACCATTAAATTGTGACGTCTAAATAAGCTTGGAGGACATGAAGACAAATGTGTTGTGTTGGTGGTTGACTTACCATAGTTAGCAGGCGTAAAAATAAAATGTTACCTCTCTCAAATGAGTCAATACCTTAAACTTTAAATTAGAGCTCAGGAGCTAAATCTCTAAAAGTTTGAGAAATTTAGCTCCCACTTTTACCTGTTTCGCTATTAAGGGTTCCCTTCGCAAGAAATTCGAGGCCAAGAGATCGTGGGCTCTTTGCAAGTCCCTGGGTTTCTCCTGTGCGCTCGGTAGTGACGCTGCCATCGAGATTTTCGATCCTCCATAAGTCTTTTTTTACTGGTTTCTTTGTCCTTGTTTCTCCCGGATGGCTTTTTTACCCCTCCTGTCTCTCTCTCTTCTTCCTTCTGTAATTCTTTTGGATTATATTGGGTGGAATAAAATTTAGTAATTTTTTTTTATAAAAAAAAGGGGTTTGAAGGTTTTTTTTGAGAAGAACAAGATATAATTTTATAATAAAATAAGATAGATTGATAGGCACACAAGTGTACCCATCATATAAAAACGAAACCAACTAACAAACAGAAAGTAAAAGCAGAAGAGTAAATTGTGCTCTGGTACTAGGGGCGGACGAATGGGGTATCTGCGGTAGCATCCTAGGACACCGATACAACATGCTTCTTCCAAAAGGCACTGGGCGAGCCAACCGAGTGAAGGGGGAATACTGGTGGACCTACATCTCCCCCGATGAGTCAGCGTGCGTCGTCCTCCCTTGACTGATAATGTTAGGGATCCTGAACGCGGGAATGCTGACACCGGACTGGTAGGGGAGACAGAATACGACTGTTGATGGTACCCTCGCCATCTGCTCGCCAGGAAGGGGTCACAGTCGACCACCCCCTTCCTGGACCACCTCAGGCTCATTCCTGGAGGCGGGGGTGCTTTATGCCCCCCGCCGCTGCTACATATGAACTACCGCTGACCCTGTCGAAGGGGCTTGAAGGTATGTTTTTCTTCATTCTGATGACTTTTCCATTGAAATTTTTTTAAAACTAAGTTTGGTATGTATCACATAGTTAATTAGTTTTGATAATTAGTTATGGATATGGTTAATTACTGTATATATAATAAAATAAGTAGGTGATGGATCGGATTATTTGGTTATGATCATTCAATATTAGATCAATAATTATCGACTTCGATATTCTTTGTATTTTTTTTAGAGAAACAATGATATTATTAATATAAAAGCATTCTGGTACCTTCGAGAGCCAAAGACATCATACAAAGGAACCAAATTAACAACACATGAAAGACATAAGCAGAGAAATAAATTTTGCTCTTTGACATAGGGGCGGTCGGAGGGGGGAGACTGCGGTAGCGTCCAAGGACACCGATACAATACACTACAACCATAAGATAATGATCGAGCAGACCAGACGATAAACAATCAGTGGTGGACCAGTTACTCCTCCGGTAAGTCAGCGTGCGTCGTCCTCCCTTGACTGATAGTGGTAGGGCTCCTGAACGCGTGATTGCTGACTCCGAAGTGGTAGAGAAGTAACTCATCAACTGTTGGTGGTACCAATGCCACCTATACACCATGGAGAAGGTACAGTTGACCAAACCCTCCTTGGCCTTCTCAACACTCATTCCTGGAGGCGAGGGTGCATGAAGCCCCTCGCCGCTGCTATGTTTGGCGTAACATCATAATTCCGAGCACACCTCGAACTCCGTGCAAGAACAGCCCGGCCCGCCTCGTGCCCCCCGCCGCTGCTACATGTGAACCACCCTGCATGAACCCAGACGGACTGCCCAACCCATCTCCAAGGCCCGACTCCGGCCCATTAGGGTTCTCTTGCAGCACCCCTGTACCCTTGCTTCTTAGCCAAGCTACCCCCGCCGCCGACTCCACCACCGAAGCCTCCGTGCCCGATGAGACCACCACCACCTGAAATCACGAATACTTTTTTTCTCTGTTGGGTAATTATTAATTGTTTTCTCTAAAATTTTCTCTCACTAAAACTTTCTCTTCTCTTTCTAAACCCTGGATTTACAGGGACTGTCAGCGGATTCTAGTTGCTCTTTGCTACCAAGGAGTTGTGATCTGTGTGTTAGTTTTTTCAGAAAACATAACCAAAGTAATGAAGACGTTGCATAAAAAATTACTGTAGAATTCTGCAGAATTTAAGAACAAGAATGTAGCAAAGAGTGTGATGTAGAATCAATGATCTTATTCAAGTTTGATGCTTGTTTAAATAAGGTAATGCATAACAAACTAGCTTAACAAAATTCAGCTTCTAATTCCTAAGATAAAGGGAAGATCATTGACTAGAATCTTAACAGTATACAACCCTGACTTATTCTTATAAGTTCAGACAAGATTAATTCTGAATATAGCTGACAATCTTCCCCTTAATCTTGTATGATATGAATACATAACTTCTTCCTTTGTTCTTCGAATTTCGTTTTCCCCAAAGGCTTTATTAGGATGTCGTCTTTCTGATCTTGCGAAGAGACATATATGACAACTACGTTTATTCTTTCAACTTGTTCTCTGATGAAATGATACTTGGTATCAATGTGTTTGCTGTGATCATGGAAAACTGGGTTCTTAGCTAGTTGGATAGCTGATTTGTTATCAATTCGCAGCTCTATGCTTCTTGATGTTGTGTTGCTCAGCTCTTGAATCAAACGTTCGAGCCACAGTCTTTGACAGGTTGTTGTAGCAGCTGCGATGTACTCTACCTCGCACGAAGACTAGGCTACGATCTTTTGCTTTTGCGAGGTCCTCGAAATTAATCTTCCTCCATAGAAGAACAGATGTCTTGTAGTGCTTTTTCGATCATCCCTATCTCTTGCCAAACCGCTGTCACTGTATCCTATCAACATAGGGATTTCTTGCAATCTAAGGTACCTCAAACCAAAGTTTAGAGTCCCTTTTATGTACCTGGGGATGTGTTTGACTGCATATAGGTGTTGAGACGTTGGATTCTCCATGAATCTGCTTATTATTCCCATTAGAGCCAAGTCAGGTCTTGTGTTTACAAAGTACCTGAGACTGCCCACAACGCTTTGATAGTGGGTTGCATTCACTTGCTCTCATGCTCCTTTCTTGTCCAACTTCAATTTATTCTCCATAGGCACCGCGCAGCTATTGCAGTCATCAAGTCCCGCGTTTTTTTTATCAGTTTTGCTGCATAACTGCTCTGACTCGAATTGATTCCTGCATGAGATTGCTTTACCTTGATTCCCAAATAGTAACTTAGTAAACCCAAATCACTCAAGTAGAAAATGGTACTCATTTGTTTCTTAAATTTAGCTATTTCTTGTACCTCTTGTATCGTGATGATCAAGTCATCCACGTACACGCCAAGGATCAGGGTTGATTTCTCTCCGCATCTGGTGGAAACTGCATGCTCAATCTTGCTTCTGGTGAAGCCAAGTGATTCGAGGGTTTTATCCAACTTGATTTTCCAAGCCGTAAAGTGCCATTTTAGCTTCGGTACATCATTTGGGTTAGAATAAAAAACAAAACCAAACGGTTTTGAAACATATACCTCCTCACTAAGTTCTCCATTTAGAAAGGCAGACTTTACGCCCGTGTGATGAACTTCCCAGCCAATTTGGCCTGTCAAGCCCAGTAAAGTCCTGATGGTCTCCAATCTTGCAACTGGTGCGGAAACCCCCTCGTAGTCTATCCCTTCCTGTTGTACATAGCCTTTAGCAACGATCCTTGCTTTATACTTCACGATCTCAATCTTCTGGGTTCCTTTTCACCTTGTACACCCATTTAAGTCCAATTTTCTTCTTTCCTTTTGCAGATGAGTCAGCTCCCAAGTATTATTATCAACGATAGCATGCATTTCTTCTTTCATTGTCAATTTCCAATTCGCATCTCGTAGAACTTCTTCAAGACTATTTGGTTATTTAGAACTCAACAGGCAAATTTCAGAGAAATCTGACGCAAGTTGCTCCGTTTCTTCATAGATCTCCCTCAGCGATCTCATCTTCTTTGGCTCGTCTAAATCTGAGGAGCTTCTGGATTCGTTGTTTGGTGTATCGGGGCTATTTTCGATTTCAGCCTCGACTGGAACACTTGCACCTTCTTCTTCTCCATCAATTGTGAAACTGTTGACTAATGGATTCCCAGCTTCAGAGTTCTCACTCCAATTCCAGCTATCTGCTTTCTCAAAGATTGCATCACGGCTGATCACAAGTTTCTTTGTGGCTGGATTGAAGAACCTATATGATTTGCTTCCCGCCTCGTAACCAAGAAAAACAACGATGTTGCTCATATCATTTAGTTTCTTTAAATAACAAGTTACCTTAATGTGAGAAATACAGCAAAAAACTTACAGATGATGTATAGCGGGTTTCTTCTTGTTAAAGGCTTCATAGGGTGTCATGGCCTTCACACTTTTGGTCAATGTTCTGTTTAGAAGATACACTGAAGTAGATACAGCTTCCCCCCAAAAATGAGCCTGGCATGCCTTTTGCTTTCATGAGACACGTTGTAGTTCCAACAACGGTTTGACTTCTTCTTTCCACCCGTCCATTATGGTTCAGACTCCTTGGAGCTGAAAGGTGTCTTGCAATTCCCTGTCCATCACAGAAAATGATAACATTTCCTAAAAGAAGTTCTCCCCCTCGATCTGTTCTAAGGACTTTAATGTTATCCCACATTTCACTCTTTACCTGGACTTTAAATCTCTTGAATTCTGCAAGATCTTGGTCTTTTGTTTTTATAAGAACAATCCACATATATCGATTATAGTCATCAACTATAAGAGAAGGAAGCATTTGTTACCGGACATTGTAGGAGGCGATATTGGTCCACAAAAATCAGCGTGAATTAATTCCAACAACCTTGTTGCTTGAAAATTTGCTTCATTTGGAAATGGATTTCTCTTCTGCTTGCTAACAGAGTTGTTCAATGTGTGCGATCAAAGGTAGTCCTTCGGCAAGTCCAAGTGTGAAGACCGCTTCAGTAAAAAGAGTTAATCGTTTTTATTTTCGTTCGATCGGAACGTCGAGGTTGGAAAACGGTTGTTTTTTTTAATAACTGCAAAAGAAAAAAAAAAGAAGAAGGTTGGACCGGTCAGACCTGACCAGACCCGCAGGCCAGGCCAGGCCCGACCCCCCCTCGCTTGGGCCCAAGGCCCGCTCTCTCGCCAGCGGCCCAAAAAGGGGCAACCGGCCCGCTTACTTAAGGTGCGAAGCAGGGTCTGAAACCCTAATTGGTTTCTTCTCCCTCGAATCGCATCTCTCTCTCCCCCGAACCTCACCTTCTCTCGCCTCCTTCTCTCTCATTCTTCCCCTTCTCCCTCATCCTCCTCGCCGTCCGAAGCCTCCTTCGCCGACTTCGTACCTCCCTCTCTCCCGACCTTTCTCTTCACCTCGTTTTGTTTTGTTCCTCGAACTCGGTCCCGGTCACCACGTCCTTCCGGTGACCGTGTTAGACCGACCTTCGTCGGGAGACGGTGCTCAGATTCACGAGAAGCCGTCCCTTCCTCGCACAACCACCGAACCGTCGCCGGAGAGCCCTACCGAGCCAAGGCCGCCGCGGATTCGCCAGGATCCTCGCCGGGGGCGTACGGATCTGAGGCGAAAAGCCCCGCCGCCGCCGTCCTCTTTGTGTCCTACGGTGAGCGTTACCACCGTGAGGTGTTGGTCGCCGGCGTCTCTGCCGGTGGCCGGCGGGTTTCAAAACCGAGCCTTTTTCTCCTTCCTCTTCTTTTTATTGCCGTTTTCTTTGTCACGCCCCAAATCCAGTTCTAGCCCGGACCCGAGGCATGATTAGTAATAAATGATTAAAAGATGATAATTCAACAGCTAGTTCCTGAAAATCTTCAATAATGAAAACAAATCCGCAAAACTTAGTTCAAAACACAAATTACCCTCCAGGGGCGTAATAATAATCCTCCACAAGGTTTGTTCAAAACATAAAAGTGAAAAGTACGAAGTCTCTATAATGCACCCACACCGAGAAGCTCCCGAGCTTCTACTCCTCAATCAAGCCTGTAAACACAACAGTAAATTCATAGGGGTGAGCTTGCGCTCAGTAGGGAAAACGCATAACAAAGTGGACCTTAAACTCAATAATTTCATCAGTAAAGTCAACATATAATTCTTAACAATCACAGGCAATAGATAAGCCGCACAATGCCGTGGCACATGGAGTCGCCACCCTCCGATCCACATCTGATATGTCCTCTCAGATTTTCCCTCCAATCCAGAGGAGACGCATATCATTGAGACTATCGGAAACACCCTTCAGGGCACATATCGTCGGAAGTCTCAGAAACGTCTCCAAGGGATTTTAGGTCCTCGGGAACCAAGGCACTACTCCCATAGGAAGCGTACACTTGGACAATTCGATAATAAACAATTCATAATTGAATAACGCACTCAAACCGAAACACGTAACAATCCAATCCCAACCACCACCAACTCATTGTCACCCATAGTTCACACATCACCAATTCACCACCACACACTGCACACGAGTCACATAACCACAGTACACCAATCACATAACCACAACTTACCGTTCACTTACCAGTCTCGAACCAACGGGGCATCGATCACCTGATTGCACCGCTCGGTACAATCAGTCATACTCGATGCTCCAAGCAACCATTTGAGTAACACAAGTAATCAACCGAATACACTCAACGATCAAGTGCGAGTTTAAACAACCAATCATAAAAGCCTTCAAACGAGCATTCAAACATGCAATTCCACTAGTTCCATTAGACTCTTTAGCCTATCCACTAAGCAATCAACAACCAAGCATGTGATCCTAACACGCAACTAATCCGAGGGCTTTGCCAAGGCTCCTCTACCAGACAATCAATTCCCAAGTATTGAAAGCGAATTACACTAGTGATTGGCATCCTAATCGTTCACAACTAGACACTTCCGGTTATTAGTAGTTGAAAGGCAATTATGCTAGTTATTCGCATACTATAGGCATTTCTAGGACCTTTCCCATTTTATTAGCCTAACATGCATACTAAGCATCATAAAAGAGGGGTTAAGGCTTTCCCTACCTCGAGGTCTTCCTCTCAACACTCTGATGATAGGCCCGGTGGTCACCTCTGTAAGACCCGCTTCCGGTCGAACCGGTGACTCCGGAAGTCACTCGGGACTTCTCCGGAACTCAAACGGATTAGCCACTATCACGGTTGGCTTCAGGGGAGAAAACCCTTTCGTTTGAGTATAATATCGGATAAAGTCAATTTTGGTCAAAACGAGACTTTATATCGACTAAAGCTTCTTTTTTAAAAGTGCTGGAAAGTAATTTGGAAAATTAAATGAGCTAGAGGGACACTTGTCTTATTTTGGTTGAATGAGAGAAAAAGGGATAGTCATTGTCCCTTTTACCCTCCCAAAAGCCACTACAAAGGAATCTAGCTCAAGGGCCTTTAGGTCTTTCCTTCATCTAGGTTTTATATTGGATTGGAGAAGCAAAATCAAGTCATTTTGCTCTTGTTGTAGCCGAAACTTAGAGGGGAAGCAAGGAAGGAGAGCTCCCATGGAGGTTTGAAGGAAAATCAAAGAAGAAGGAGTCATTTGGGGTCTTCCTCTAACCATCCACCCTCAAAATCACTAGCATCCTCTTCATCTCATCACTCTAGAGGTGATGGAACTCTCTAGTCCTCATTTCTCTTCATCTATTTTCTTGGGTTTTGGGTGAAAAGTGCTAGATGATGTTGGGTTTGAGTAGAGATGGTGAGAGATGGTGTTGATGATGAACCTTGTTGGATTTTGGTTGAGAAATCAATAGTTGTTGGAGATTTTGAGGTGGGTTTGATTTGATGAATCCTTGGTAACTTGTTTGTGTGTTGATTCCTACCATGGGTAGAGGAGTATTGAAGGATTTGGACTGTTTTGGGAGTTGTAAGGGGTAAATTTCTGGGTTTAAGAGTGGTTTTTCGGAGTTTTGGAGCTGGAGGTTGAAGAAGGGCGAAACTGCCCTGGTGCGCCACGGATTCGTGACGGATCCCATGACGGGCGACGTCACGGCTCCGTGAGGGAGTCCGTGACGGCACTCGTCACAGCTCCGTGACGATAACCGTGAGGGTTAGCGTCACGGATCCGTGACCCACCAGGGTGAGGGTTTCTTGAGGGTTCTTGAGGATTTTGGCATCTTGGTTTTGAGCTGAACTTTGGAAGGGTTTGGGGGTCTTTCTTACTGTCTAAGTGGAGCCTAATTAGCATTTCTTTGTGTCCAAGACGTTGTGGATCGAGCTAGAGGAGCAAGGATCACGCCGAGAACCGAGGAAGGAGCAAAGTGGTGATCACCGGACGTCATCAAAGCGTTGAAGAGGAGGACCTTGAGGTAGGGAAAGCCTTAACCTCTCGTTTACCATGCTTAGCATGCATGCTAGGTTAATAAAATGGAAAAGGTCCTAGATATGCTTATAGGATGCGAATAACTAGCTTAATCGTCTTTCATTTTCTAATAACCGGAAGTGTCTAGTGGTGACCGATTAGGATGCCAATCACTAGTGTAGCTCGCTTTTTAATACTTGGGATATGATTGCCTGGTAGAGGAGCCTTGGCAAAACCCTCGGATTAGTTGCTTGTTAGGATCACAGGCTTGGTTGTTGATTGCTTAGTAGATAGGCTAAAGAGTCTAACGAACTAGTAGAATTGCATGTATGCGTGCTCTTTGAAGGCTCTTATATTTGGTTGATTGCATTCGTACTTGCTTGTTGGTTGTATTTGATCGATTACTTGACTTACTTGAATGCTTGTTTGGAGAATCGAGTATGACTGGTTGTACCGTGCGGTGCAATCAGGTGATCGATGCCCCGGTGGTCCGAAACTGGTAAGTGAACGGTAAGTTGGAATTGTGTGATTGGTGTACTATGTTTGCGTGATTCGTGTACTGTTTGTTGCGGTGAATTGGTGATGTGTGAGTCATGCGTGGGATTGAATTGGTGGTTGTTGAGCTTGTATTATGTCGTGTTTCGGGTGAGTGCGTTATTCAATTATTAACTGCTTGTTATTAAATTGTCCAAGTGTATACTCTCCATGGGAGTAATGCACGTGGTTCCCGAGGACATAAAATCCCTTGGAGACGTTTCTGAGAAGTCCGATGATAAGCGCCCCGAAGGGTTGTTTCCGGTCGCCTCAATGTTATGCGTCTCCTCTGGATTTGAGGAAAAATCCGAGAGGACACGTTATGTGGATCGGAGGGTGGAGACTTCATGTACCACGACATTGGTTGACTTCTCTATTACCTGTGTTTGCTAACATATTTGTGGTTGACTTTATCTTTGATCTGTTGATTTGAAGATCCACTTGGTTACGTGTTTTCCCTACTGAGCGTAAGCTCACCCCTGTGAGTTCTTTGTTGTGTCTACAGGTTTGATTGAGGAGTAGAGGCTTGGGAGCTTCTCGGTGTGGGTCCCGTAGAGACTTCATGTTTATACCCTTTGGTTTAAGAACAGTTTTGTAAGACTTATTATTACACCCCCTGAGGGTTATTTCATGTTCTGAACTACGTTTTGATGGATTCGAGCTATAGTATTGAAATTTTATGGTTTGAGGTACTTATTGGAGGTTTTCAAGGTTTAAACATTGTTTTATTGTTTATTCGTCTTCTTTTACCCGTCATGCCTCGAGTCCGGGCGATAACCGGATTTGGGGCCTGACAACCTCTCCGTTCTTCACTCGGGTCCCGGCGTGATAAGTGCTCCTCGAACTCGTGTCCTCGTTCTTCCTCCTTTCCTAGCTTGGTTCCAAGGTTTTGAACCACCAAAAGACCACAAATTAGTTTCCTCAACCAAGTGTTCTTCTCCTCAAAACACACAACAATGTTCAGAAATGGATCAAGGTTTGAAGGGGAAATGTGGGAATCAAATTGAGCTAAAAGGAAGGTTTTGAGCTCTGGGGATCTGATCCGGAATGCCATATGGACCGTGTGGTTAGCCGTGCCGGAACATGGCACGGACCCTGTCACAGGCCGGCCCGGAATCCAGCGCGGAACGCGTCACAGACCGGCCCGGAGAGCGACACGGACCGTTTCAAGTCCCGTGCCGGACTCCCGCCCGTTCCGTGCCGGGTGCCGTGCCGGTACCAGGCACGTTCCGTGCGGCATGCCGTGCCGGTACCTGGCCCGGTCCGGGTCAGATTCCGTATCAGACCTGACCAGCTCCTTCCCCTTTCTTCCCCAACTCGAATTTCACGAAAATCCCAACACAAACTCCATTTCTAAACTCTCCAAACTCCAAAATAGTCAATCAAAGATGCCCAACAACTACACCCTCAATGGGTTCATCAAACTTCAACCAAAACTCAAACCAACAACCCACTTCACTACTTCTTCTCCAAGCAATCAATCAAATGAGCAAGTTCTTCAACTTTTAAGCCAAAACCCACAAAACCCAAAGATTGGAAGTGGAAGGAATGGAGAGTTGAGAGCATCATTACCTCTAGCTAGTTGAGATGGAGAAGATGAAGTGAAAATGAAGGCAAAAAGACCAAGAACAAGCTCCAAAATCCAAGCTTTCTTCTCTATCTTCTTCCTCAAGAAAGTGAGCTCCTCCTCTCCTCTCTACTAGTGATTTTCGGCTTCAAAAAGAGTAAATGGGCTGAAATGTTGCTCTCTTTCCTTTAAATGACCTAAAATGTCAATTTACTCAAAGGCCCTTAAGGTCTTATCCCTTTAAAGATAACTTAGGAGGGTATGAGGGTCATTTGAATCCTCTACTCTCATCCTCCAAGCCAAGCATGACAAGTGTCATGTGAGGTCACTCATATTTAATAATTTTCCAGCTTCCCAAAATTTATCGACAAATGACTGATAAAAAGCCCGAGTTTGACCGACAGTTGACTTTAACAATATTAATGTCAAACTGAAGGAAACGACCCAACTAAGCTAACTGTGCTAATGGCTAAGCTTTTTGGGCCCCGGAAAGGTCCCGAATGACTTTCCGAGTCGTCGGTTGACTTTTTCGGCCGAAAGTCAAACTTAGCTAGGATTCACCGGTTCTACCGGGATCGACCGGGGGCGGGTCTTACAATCTACCCCCCTTAAAAGAATTTCGTCCTCAAAATTTAAAGACAAGGCGTACCTCAGAGGTCGAACAGGTGGGGATACTTCTCGCGGATCTCCTCCTCGCGCTCCCACGTGGATCCGGATCCTTGGTGACCCCACTGTACCAAGACCAACGAAATCTTGTTGTTCCGCAGGACCTTCTCCTTTGTACCCAAGATCTCTACGGGCTGCTCCTCAAAGGTGACATCATCTGCTACCTCGATGTCTGACCACTCAATGATGTGCGAAGGGTCGGCTATGTACTTCTGCAGTTGGGACACATGGAAAACGTTATGCACGTTCCCAAGCTGCGGTGGCAAGGCCAACCGATAAGCTACAACTCCAATCTTCTCTAACACATCAAATGGTCCGATGAAACGCGGTGCCAGCTTGCCTCCGCTGCGGTTAAACCGCACAAGACCCTTCTTCGGGCTCACCCTCAGAAATATGTGCTCCCCGACCATGAACTCAAGTGGTCTACGACGCCTGTCTGCGTAGCTCTTCTGTCGACTCTGTGCGGTCTTCAGCCGCTCTCTGATCAAAGTGACCTTCTCGGTCGTCTCCCTTACCATGTCTGGCCCAAGTAAGCTCCGGTCCCCAACCTCAGCCCAACACACCGGCGATCTGCATGGTCTGCCATATAAGGTCTCAAATGGTGCCATACCGATGCTGGACTGGTAGCTATTGTTGTAGGCAAACTCTGCCAAAGGCAAATGATCCTCCCATGATCCCTGAAAGTCAAGCACACACACTCGGAGCATGTCCTCTAGAATCTGTATGGTGCGCTCTGACTGTCCATCTGTCTCAGGATGGTAAGCTGTACTCAACAGTACCTCAGTGCCCAAGGCCTTCTGTAGACTCTTCCAGAACCTGGATGTGAAATGAGGGTCTCTATCCGATACCACTGACACTGGTACTCCGTGTAGACGAACAATCTCCCTAACATACAGACGGCCCAACATGTCCACAGAATCAGTCATCCTCATACCCAGAAAGTGGGCCGACTTGGTTATTCGATCAACCACCACCCAAACGGCGTCATGCCCCTTCGACGACCTGGGCAACCCACACAAAAAATCCATAGTCACATGCTCCCACTTCCACTCGGAGATCGGTAAAGGCTGCAGCAAGCCTGCGGGACGCATGTGCTCGGCCTTCACCTGTTGGCAGGTGAGGCATCGGGAAACGAAATTTGCCACTGCCCCACGCATCCCACTCCACCAAAACTGTCGTCGCATGTCCCTATACATCTTGTTGCCACCGGGGTGCACAACCAGACGGGAGTGGTGGCACTCACGCAATACGGCGTCCCTGTACCCGCTGGGTACAAACAATCGTCCTCTAAAGCGGACACCCTGGTCGGTGCCCAACGCCCAACCCTCGAGCTCGGCACCATCCAACAATCTCTCACGAATCCCTGCTGTCTCGGCGTCCTCGGCCTGTGCCTCTAGCACTCGAGCAAAAAGCGTGGGCTGAGCCACCAAAGCACACAGGGTCATACCCTCGGTGACCTCCTCCAACTCCAGTCTGAATAAGCTCAACTGCTCCAGCATGTCCCACTCTCGGACTGCCATACTGGCAACGCAGTGACTCGACTTCCTGCTCAAAGCATCAGCGACCACGTTCGCCTTGCCCGGATGATAGAGCAACTCGAAGTCGTACTCCTCAAGTAGCTCCATCCAACACCTTTGGCGCATGTTCAGATCACGCTGCGAGAATATGTACTTGAGGCTCTTGTGGTCTGAAAATACCCTGAACTGTTCACCGTACAGATAGTGTCTCCAGCTCTTCAGCGCAAATACTACTGCTGCTAGCTCCAGATCATGGGTCGGGTAGTTGCGCTCATGCACCTTCAACTGCCTCGAGCCGTAAGCAACCACCTTTCCACTCTGCATTAGAACACAGCCTAGCCCTTCGCCTGAGGCGTCACAGTATACGTCATAGCCTACTCCCCGCTCTGGAACAATCAGCACTGGAGCGGTAGTCAGTCGAGCTTTTAGCTCGCAAAAAGAGCGCTCACACTCATCCGTCCAACGGTACTCCGCTCCCTTGCGGGTCAAGGCTGTCATAGGTGCTGCAAGGCGGGAGAAATCCTGAACGAAGCGCCGGTAATAACCTGCCAACCCTAGAAAGCTCCGAATCTCAAATACACCGGTGGGTCTGGCCCACTTCGACACTGCCTCAATCTTGGCTGGATCGACCAAGATGCCCTCTCGAGATACCACGTGCCCGAGGAACTTCACCTCTGTGAGCCAAAATTCGCACTTCTCCAAATTGCCGTACAACTGGTGAGTGCGTAAGAGTGTCAGAACGGTTCTCAGGTGCTCCTCGTGCGCCTCCTCACTGGGCGAGTAGATCAAGATGTCATCGACGAAGACTACTACGAACTGGTCTAGATAAGGTCTGAAGATGCCATTCATCAAGTCCATCAAGGCGGCCGGCGCGTTCGTCAAACCGAACGGCATCACGAAAAACTCGAAGTGTCCATAACGAGTGCGGAACACTGTCTTCTCTACGTCCTCAGCTCGGACTCTCAGCTGGTAGTATCCCGACCGAAGATCGATCTTCGAGAAGTACTTTGCTCCCCTCAGCTGGTCAAATAAATCATCAATCCTCGGCATCGGGTAGCGGTTCTTCACTGTCACCCGGTTCAGCTTCCTATAATCGATGCACATCCTCAAGGCTCCACCCTTCTTCTTCACGAAAAGGGCGGGCGCTCCCCACGGAGATACGCTAGGGCGGATGAAACCCTTCTATTGCAGTTCCTCGAGTTGTCGCTTTAGTTCGACCAACTCGGCTGGTGCAAACCGATACGGCGTCATCGAGATCGGCGCCGTACCCGGGATCAGATCGATCCTGAACTCCACCTCTCGCGCTGGTGGCAAGCCTGATAGTTCCTCCGGGAAGACCTCCGGGAACTCACGCACTACCCTCGGTAGCTCACTGCTACTCCGCACGATCTCTGCCTCAGACCCCGTAGTCAAAGCGGATAAGAGAACTCCGCTCTTGCTACCCAAAACACACGTGATCACCCTATCACCTGACCTCACTGTCACCTGACGTCGATAGCAGTCGATCGTCGCTCGATACCTCGCGAGCCAGTCCATCCCCAGAATCACATCAAAGGCGTTCATATCAAGAACGAGTAAGTCACCAAGAAAAGGGCAATCTGCCACCCTAATCGCACAGTCTCTGCAAACAGTGCTCAACACCACCGCACCCGTAGCCGGGGTCTCCAAACAAAGGGGTTGACTCAAGGTCTCCGCCCGCAAACCCAAAGAAGAAGCAATAGACGAAGATATGAACGAATGGGAAGCTCCCGTATCAAACAAAAATGAAGTCCACGCATTATAAAGTAAACACGTACCCTGAGTGGCCTCATGGCCGGCGTACGGCCTCTCAATCCTGGAATCAGTAACTGCAAAGACTCGGCCCTGTCGTGCCGGTGGTCCTCCTCTCGGTGGTGGGGGAAGTGCCACCTGCTGGCCAGCTCTCGGCTTGTGCCTCTGACCTGCTGCTCCCGCCGCCTGACGCGGAGCTCTCTGCTGCGGTGCCTGACGTGGTCTGCCAGGTGGTGCAGGGCGAATCTGAGTCTGCTGGGGCCTCGGTGCAGGCGCTCTACCAGCTATCTCAGGGCACGCCCAGATGAAATGATCAGATCGACCACAATGATAGCATCCCCTCTGTCCCCCCTGCTGTACTATCTCAGGACACGCACGCATGAAGTGATCGGCGCTACCACAGTGATAACACCCCCTCGGCTCACTCGGCTGTCTATCTCTGGTCCCCTGGGGATGATCATCATGACGCTCTACAGGTCCAATGCCCCTCAGGCAGTCTCGTGCCAGGTGACCCTGCTGTCCACACCGAGGACCACCGGGGCGGGTCCAACTGACGCTACAGTCCCTGCTCGGCGTATGCCATCTTGCTGAAACTGAGGCTGAAAGTGTCCTGCCACTCTCTGTCTGCGTCGGTCTCGACGGTCAGACGGCTGCACAAAGCCACTCGGCCTAGGCCTGGTCTCTCGTACCCTGATAGTGTCTCTGAAGTGTCTCTCCACGGCTAGAGCCTGATCCAAGAGTGTGGAGTACTCTGCAGTCCTGAAAGCGATAACCCTGTCGGCTATCGACGGGGTGAGCCCGTTCTCAAATCTCCTGCATCGGTCATCCGCAGTCTGGACCAACTCTGGCGCGAAGCGGGCTAAAGAAGTGAACCTCACTGCATACTCTGAGACGCTCAAACTCCTCTGACGTAAATCCAGAAACTGCTGGCGCCGATCATCCAGAATGGAGCGAGGGAAGTACTGTTCCAAGAACAGTCTGCTGAACAACTCAAAATCACTGCCGATCCTGCCCTGCACTGACTGCCACCAGTAGTAGGCCTCTCCCTCAAGCTGAAAAGTGGCGAACGAAACTCTTAGACGCCCCTCCGATACTCCAGAGGTATCGAGGTTGCGGGTAACCCGCTCCAACCAACCAGAAGCCACCTCGGGGTCAGCTCCCCCGGAGTAGGTCGGCGTACCAAGTCTGCGAAACTCCTTGAGCGACTGGGCCGTGAGGCTATCAAACTGTCCTGGCCTCTCTCCAAAATCTACCGAAGCAACAGGCACGGGCTCAGGTGCCAGTGCCGTAGTCCCCTGCTGCGCACTCAAGGCCGCTAGTACAACGCGAACCACCTCCTCGAGAGGGGTCGCCTGAGTCTGCTCTGCGACTGGAGATGTCCTGGGTGGCGACCCTGTTGGTCCCCCCTCAAAGCGCTGATGCTCTGTGGAAGCAGCATCCTGGGCCTCAGCTGCCCCCTCCTGCTCAGCGGCAGGTGCCTGACTCGGACCCCCAGCTGGGCGGCTCCGGGTACCTCTATGAACATACGTACGAGCCATGTCTCCTATCCGCTTGCACGGATAATGCACATGTTCAGTACTTAGTTCAACAACGGTTCTCACACGTTACAAGGACGAACACACGCGCCACACTAGTCACCCGCATATACGCCCCTCACACTAGTAGGTATATACTCATATAATATAGCATGCAAGTTCGCATCTCTATGCGTCACACAGCAACAACCAGCGATTTAGCAATCAACCACCAACTCCCACATGAGGGTTCAATCAAGTCAAAGAAGTCCACTCCCACAGGAGGATTCATTCTCAAGCACACCACACAAGGCACAACGCAACAGGCATACCCCTCGCTCGGGTATCCTTTCACAAAGAGGGGTTTAGCACTTAACACAGTTCAATTCAATAATCACCCTTAACCTTTCCTTCCCTTCCATGAATTCCCATTTCTTAACTTCTACCCAAACCTTTTCATGTCAATCTCAGGTTGTTACAATCCGATTCAGGCGTCCCCGAACCTCATTGTAACAACTTGACATCAAAACATCACGCTCGACTACAGTGGCGCCCCTGAGTCAACCAGTGATGGTGTAAACATTTTAGTTCTACTGAAAATTCGGCATGACCCATTCGTATTTTCCCTTAACCCTCCGCTTAAGCGGGACAACCACCAACACAAATTCACGATGTAAAAGTACATAGAGTTCTCACGCTCTGCCAAATACATCACACAGTCAATAAACGGAGTTCTCATGCTCCCAAATACTACGGGGTACTCGTGCCCCAAACTCACCACACACGGGCCTACGGGATTCTCGTGTCCCAATCTCGCCACCTACGCGGGCATACGGGATACTCATGTACCAATCTCGCCACCTATGCGGGCATACGGGATACTCGTGTCCCAATCTCGCCACCTACGCGGGCATACGGGATACTCGTGTCCCAATCTCGCCATCTACGCGGGCATACGGGATACTCGTGTCCCAATCTCGCCACCTACGCGGGCATACGGGATACTCGTGTCCCAATCTCAACAATAAAACACGCTCGCAACTTACCGAGACTCTAACTCGTAAGTCAGCCCAAAGAATGCTCGCAACCTTCCCGAGGCCAACCAAAGACACCAACCTTAGTACACGGGCTCTCATGGCCACCCAAACACAAATAATAACACGGGTTCTCAACCCCACGACACTCACGGCCACCCAAACCAAAGGTAAAAACACGGGTTCGACGACCCCACTCATAGTTCTCATACACGGGATACAGGGTTCTCGTGCCCCACCCAAAACACTCAATATCAGCACACATGGAGTACTCATGCTCCAGACAAGCAGTCAATCGCAAGTCAAAACTTGAACAGGAACAAACTATAACTTGAAAATTTTCGAAGTAATACGCCAAAAAGGGCAACACTACCAACCGTTGGCTCACCCTACCATGAATGCATAGCGGGTCGGTCATTGACCGTTAATCCGATTCCGATCTCAACCATTCGGCTTCACCGATCACTAGGGAGAGGATACCCATCAAGTGATGCATACGTTGTAGTGTAAGGTTTCATTTAGGACACCCTTAAAGCAACTCAGAACTCAGACTCCCTAACTCTACCCACCTAATTGACTTCGGTCCGAGGTTTGAAAATCAGTTCATAAGACACCTGTTTCAAATGAAACCTGGCTCTGATACCAAATTGTCACGCCCCAAATCGGGTTCTAGCCCGGACCCGAGGCATGATTAGTAATAAATGATTAAAAGATGATAATTCAACAGCTAGTTCCTGAAAATCTCCAATAATGAAAACAAATCCGCAAAACTTAGTTCAAAACACAAATAACCCTCCAGGGGCGTAATAATAATCCTCCACAAGGTTTGTTCAAAACATAAAAGTGAAAAGTACGAAGTCTCTATAATGCACCCACACCGAGAAGCTCCCGAGCTTCTACTCCTCAATCAAGCCTGTAAACACAACAGTAAATTCATAGGGGTGAGCTTGCGCTCAGTAGGGAAAACGCATAACAAAGTGGACCTTAAACTCAATAATTTCATCAGTAAAGTCAACATATAATTCTTAACAATCACAGGCAATAGATAAGCCGCACAATGCCGTGGCACATGGAGTCGCCACCCTCCGATCCACATCTGATGTGTCCTCTCGGATTTTCCCTCCAATCCAGAGGAGACGCATATCATTGAGACTATCGGAAGCACCCTTCAGGGCACATATCGTCGGAAGTCTCAGAAACGTCTCCAAGGGATTTTAGGTCCTCGGGAACCAAGACACTACTCCCATAGGAAGCGTACACTTGGACAATTCGATAATAAACAGTTCATAATTGAATAACGCACTCAAACTGAAACACGTAACAATCCAATCCCAACCACCACCAACTCATTGTCACCCATAGTTCACACATCACCAATTCACCACAACACACTGCACACGAGTCACATAACCACAGTACACCAATCACATAACCACAACTTACCGTTCACTTACCAGTCTCGAACCAACGGGGCATCGATCACCTGATTGCACCGCTCGGTACAATCAGTCATACTCGATGCTCCAAGCAACCATTTGAGTAACACAAGTAATCAACCGAATACACTCAACGATCAAGTGCGAGTTTAAACAACCAATCATAAAAGCCTTCCAACGAGCATTCAAACATGCAATTCCACTAGTTCCATTAGACTCTTTAGCCTATCCACTAAGCAATCAACAACCAAGCATGTGATCCTAACACGCAACTAATCCGAGGGCTTTGCCAAGGCTCCTCTACCAGACAATCAATTCCCAAGTATTGAAAGCGAATTACACTAGTGATTGGCATCCTAATCGTTCACAACTAGACACTTCCGGTTATTAGTAATTGAAAGGCAATTATGCTAGTTATTCGCATCCTATAGGCATTTCTAGGACCTTTCCCATTTTATTAGCCTAACATGCATACTAAGCATCATAAAAGATGGGTTAAGGCTTTCCCTACCTCGAGGTCTTCCTCTCAACACTCTGATGATAGGCCCGGTGGTCACCTCTCCGTTCTTCACTCGGGTCCCGGCGTGATAAGTGCTCCTCGAACTCGTGTCCTCGTTCTTCCTCCTTTCCTAGCTTGGTTCCAAGGTTTTGAACCACCAACAGACCACAAATTAGTTTCCTCAACCAAGTGTTCTTCTCCTAAAAACACACAACAATGTTCAGAAATGGATCAAGGTTTGAAGAGGAAATGTGGGAATCAAATTGAGCTAAAAGGAAGGTTTTGGCCTCTGGGGATCTGATCCGGAATGCCATATGGACCGTGTGGCTAGCCGTGCCGGAACATGGCACGGACCTTGTCACAGGCCGGCCCGGAATCCAGCGCGGAACGCGTCACAGACCGGCCCGGAGAGCGACACGTACCGTTTCAAGTCCCGTGCCGGACTCCCGCCCGTTCCGTGCCGGGTGCCGTGCCGGTACCAGGCACGTTCCGTGTGGCATGCCGTGCCGGTACCTGGCCCGGTCCGGGTCAGATTCCGTATCAGACCTGACCAGCTCCTTCCCCTTTCTTCCCCAACTCGAATTTCACGAAAATCCCAACACAAACTCCATTTCTAAACTCTCCAAACTCCAAAATAGTCAATCAAATATGCCCAGCAACTACACCCTCAATGGGTTCATCAAACTTCAACCAAAACTCAAACCAACAACCTACTTCACTACTTCTTCTCCAAGCAATCAATCAAATAAGCAAGTTCTTCAACTTTTAAGCCAAAACCCACAAAACCCAAAGATTGGAAGTGGAAGGAATGGAGAGTTGAGAGCATCATTACCTCTAGCTAGTTGAGATGGAGAAGATGAAGTGAAAATGAAGGCAAAAGGACCAAGAACAAGCTCCAAAATCCAAGCTTTCTTCTCTATCTTCTTCCTCAAGAAAGTGAGCTCCTCCTCTTCTCTCTACTAGTGATTTTCGGCTGCAACAAGAGTAAATGGGCTGAAATGTTGCTCTCTTTCCTTTAAATGACCTAAAATGTCAATTTACTCAAAGGCCCTTAAGGTCTTATCCTTTTAAAGATAACTTAGGAGGGTATGAGGGTCATTTGAATCCTCTACTCTCATCCTCCAAGCCAAGCATGACAAGTGTCATGTGAGGTCACTCCTATTTAATAATTTTCCAGCTTCCCAAAATTTATCGACAAATGACCGATAAAAAGCCCGAGTTTGACCGACAGTTGACTTTAACAATATTACAGTCAAACTGAAGGAAACGACCCAACTAAGCTAACCGTGATAATGGCTAAGCTTTTTGGGCCCCGGAAAGGTCCCGAATGACTTTCCGAGTCGTGGGTTGACTTTTCCGGCCGAAAGTCAAACTTAGCTAGGATTCACCGGTTCTACCGGGATCGACCGGGGCGGGTCTTACATTCTTCGTGTTGCTGTTGGTTCTGGTTTTGTTTATCGGAAACTGTCCTTGGATCTGGGCGTGGTGAAGACGTCTTTTGACACTGAAAAATTAAGGAAAATAATTTTGTTGAAAAGGAAAACAGATTAAAATAAATTTCAGTTTTGGGATCTGGACTTTTAAACCGAACTGTAAAACGGACTGAAAACGGGACAAAAGTGGAACGGGAATCGGTACCTCGGGAACCGAGCCTTGAAACCGTGCCTCGTGCTCCGGGTCTCGAAACCCGTGCCTCGGGAATTGTGCACCGGGTTCTGTGCTCGGGTGTCGAACCCGATTCGTCGTAATCTCGCTTTTAGCCCGCTCGAGTCTAAAAGACAAATTTTTGAACTTAAATCGTAATCGTCGTAACCTTTAATTTAATTTGGGAACCGCTTTTAATTGTGGCTTTCGTTTGAAATTAGAGTCCGGCTTCGATCGAAGAGAAGACCGGAGTTAAACCCAGACACGGAATTCGCCCTAGAAGACGGTGTTGGCCCGGTCGTCAGCAGCTAGGAGACGCTGCTGTGGTGTCGTCTTGAGGTAGGGAAAGTAGCGAATAGCGGTTTAATTACGGAAAGTTACTAGTATGCATGTTAGGATTAATAAAACTGGAAAGACGTTTGTATCAGATAATAACCGGACGAGTCGTAGTAACATGTAGGATGAGAACAACTAGCGTAGCCGATTGAACTGCGAACATTTATATTTCTGTCTTGGGAATTGATGTGCTGATAGATCGACCGTGTCGAGCCGTAGGTTGTGTGTTGTTTGATGTGCTTGCCGTGTGAGTCGGTGTCGTTAGGGTTAATAGACAAGATTAGTATAACCGTTGAGCTTGTTGTTGATATGTGTGGGCTAGTGTGCCGTGCTTGTGTTGATGTGAACTCTTGGTTGTGTGATGGTCGGGTGAGTGATAGACCGACGTGACTGGTTGTGGTAAGTTTGTTGGGCCTGTGAGCCGTGTTCGATCTGTTGCATTTCGATTCATGATTTTAGTTTGTTGTGTGATCCTTGAGGGTGGTATTCCGGTCGTTGTTTGGGGCCTACGGGTCGTTGTTTGGGGCCGACGGGTCGGGCCGACGGGCCATAATAGGGTAGAGGCCTACGGGTCGTGTTGGGCCTACGGGTCGTATTGCATAGGGCCGACGGGTCGGAGCCGACGGGCCGCATCATATCATCTTGCATAGGGCCGACGGGTCGGAGCTGACGGGCCACATCATATCATATTGCATAGGGCTGACGGGTCAAAGCCGACGGGCCAAATCATAACATAGTGGACCTACGGGTCGTGGTTGGGCCTGAGGGTCGTGTTGGGCCTACGGGTTGTTATGGGCACTGGGTGCCGTGTTTCAACCTCGATGATCTATGGTCCTTTGGAGACGTTTCCTAGAGTCCCGACGAATGCGTCCTTGTAAGGACGTCTCCGGCATTTTTGACGTTATACGTCTTTGTGACGTTATGCGCCTCCTCTAGATCGAGAGGTAGTCTGATGGATACTTGACCTACCGTTTGATATGATGATGTCGGGCTGTGTACAGTCGGCGGAGTTAAAGGATTGTAGTACGGGATGTGTGTGCTGATGGCTTCTGTGTTTTGATACGGTTGTTGTTTGGTTAGTGGTTATTGTACGAGAGTTGTCGGTTTGTGTGTTTTGGTAAATTGGCTATGAACCCCGATCGGTAGTTAGTTGTGCTGTACTAGTATGCCCTAATTGGACGGTTACTCGTGGTGGTGAGCATATGTTCGTTACCTTAACTACTTTCTCTACTGGGCGTAAGCTCACCCCTTACATTGTTGATTTGCAGGTGTTGAGCGGGGTTTGTACTAGCAGGACATAGCTGAGCTTGGGAGCTTGCGCGGGTCTTGTCTAGTCGGTCTAGTGACGTGCGTCTATTTTGAACCGAATTTTTGTATACTGGGTTTTGTGAGCTGTTAACTCTGTCAATTGATTTATTATCACTTTTGAAATTTTATCCTTCGTAATTTTACCGTGTTTATTTATTATTTTAAGTGCACGTCTCGAATCCGGTCAAAACTGGATTTGGGGCGTGACACCAAGCCTAGACATCTCCTTTATAGTGTAGAAGCTAGGATGCCCCATTCTAGCGTGCCACGACTACTCCACGTCTAATTTGGTCAGCAAACAAACAGGTGTACCATAATTCACTTTCAAAACATACAATCTATTATTTGGCTTTTCTGCCTTGGCTACGAGTTGTCCTACTATGTCTGTGATCCTCGGCATTTCTTTTTCAACGATAATTTTGTATACTGATTCATCTAATTTCCCCGATAGGATTTAGGCATGCCATGCCCGTATCCAAGAGGTTAGCCGAGATGAAGTCCTTTTTGACGATTCAATCCAGGTCCATATGGGAGTGGACACGGATCGATTGCTTCAGACTCAGTGGGGGCGCCACTACATCATTTGGGAGCTCGGGTGGAGGATTGACTCACCTCTCTCACTTTGGAGCGGAGGGGTACGATAGACCATAGGGACGACAACTTTTCCCACCGTCAGTGTAAAACCCCACGTTTTTCAAAAGGAAATTAATTGGAAAATCGAAACGTCAAGGTGAGTTTTTGCAACAAGCATATTTTGGAGGAGAAAAATCAAAAAAATGGGGGATTTGGGTTGTTGGGTCAGCACAGCACAAACTTGGGCCGAGCCACACTGTGGCCCAAACTCGCACACTTCAGGCCCACGAGACCGGGCCCTAGGGTTTTGAACAAAACCCGACATCTGACTCTTCGCGTCTTCATTCTCTCAGCGCAACTCCCGAGGCATCGTCTTCCTCGCGTTTTTGCTCTCGCGCGCAGACCTCACAGCCGACCCTCGCGAACCAGTCACCGGAGCTCGTTCCCCTTCACCTCCCTCTTCTTCTTCTACTCCACCACGACGAAACCCACCCAAAACCAGAGGAAACGCGTCGCTTCCCCTTCGACCTTCGCCCTCGTTGCGGAATCGAACCCTCGCCGCCGTGATTCGATTCTCGCCAGAGCCACCAACGTCGAAACCAGCCACGGTGGGTGTACTCGCGAGCTTCTCCACCCTCCACGCCATCTCTCACTTGGAAATCACGAGTCGCTGGGCTCGTTTCAAGCTGGATCTGACTGGAGAGGAGCGTCGGAGTGGAACGCCGCCAGATCTGGCGTTCCATCGCCGGAGAGCCTCCAACGCCGCCATGACCAGCGTCTCCCTCCCCTCCATCGTCACCTGACGCCTTCCTCCGCCTCCCCTTCTCCACCTGAGCCACACCCGACACCGTGGAGGGCGACCGGAGCATTTCGAGCTCGCCGGAGCAGGGACGAACTCAATCCCGAACTCGGACGAGTCTTGGGCCTGGGGAGAAGGACTGGGCCAGCAACAGGGCCTGGGCCAGAAGAGTTTGGGCCAGAAGAGCCTTGGGCTGAGAATGCCTTGGGCTGGCAGATGGTTTGGGCCGTGGAAGGTCAGTGTGGATCAGATAGAATTCGGGCCCTGGACCCAGTTGGACTTCAGGAACGGGTCTAGACTGGGTCTGGACACGGGTCTGGACCGGTTTTGGGCTCGGATCCGGGTCAACCCGGCTGGAAAGAAAACTATTTTTTAAAATCAGTTTCCATTAAATAATTAATTATTTAATTGGTTAAAATTGGATATTTTAAGAGACAATCTGTGGTTAAATCAGTGGACCTTTGGGACATTTATTGGTATTGATTGGACTTTTCTTTGTCAAATCTAGACGGGACTTCGCCCGAGATCAAGGGCTTGGACCCGAGCTAGAGGAGCAAAGATCACGCCGAGACCCGAGTGAAGAACGGAGTGGTGACCACCGGGCTTCATCAAAGTGTTGAGAGGAAGACCTCGAGGTAGGGAAAGCCTTAACCCCTCGTTTATGATGCTTAGTATGCATGTTAGGTTAATAAAATCGGAAAGGTCCTAGAAATGCCTGTAGGATGCGAATAACTAGTATAATTGTCTTTCAATTACTAATAATCGGAAGTGTCTAGTTGTGAACGATTAGGATGCCAATCACTAGGGTAAATCGCTTTCAATACTTGGGAATTGTTTGTCTGGTAGAGGAGCCTTGGCAAAGCCCTCGGATTAGTTGCGTGTTAGGATCACATGCTTGGTTGTTGGTTGCTTAGTGGATAGGCTAATGAGTCTAACGGAACTAGTGGAATTGCATGTGTGAATGCTCGTTGAAGGTTTTTATGATTGGTTGATTAAACTCGTACTTGATCGTTGATTGTATTCGAATGATTACTTGATTTACTAAATGGTTGCTTGGAGCATCGAGTATGACTGGTTGTACCGAGCGGTGCAATCAGGTGATCGATGCCCCGTTGGTTCGAGACAGGTAAGTGAACGGTAAGTTGTGATTGTGTGATTGATGTGCTGTGGTTATGTGATTCGTGTACTGTGTGTTGTGGTGAATTGGTGATGTGTGAGTTATGTGTGACAATGAATTGGTGGTTGTTGGAATTGGATTGTTTCGGGTTTCGGTTTGAGTGCGTTATTCAATTATTAACTGTTTACTACCGAATTGCCCAAGTGTACGCTTCGTATGGGAGTAGTGCCTTGGTTCCCGAGGACATAAAATCCTTTGGAGACGTTTCTGAGAATCCCGATGATAAGCGCCCCGAAGGGTTGTTTCCGGTCGCCTCAATGTTATGCGTCTCCTCTGGATTTGAGGGAAAATCCGAGAGGACACATCATATGTGGATCGGAGGGTGGAGACTTCATGTGCCACGGCATTGGCTTGGTTACCTATTATCCGTGCTTGTTGAAATCTATCTTGTTGACTTGTTGTTGACTTTATTGAGTTTAAGGTCCACCTTGTTATGTGCTTTCCCTACTGAGCGCAAGCTCATCCCTATGAATTTACTGTTGTGTTTACAGGCTTGATTGAGGAGTAGAAGCTCGGGAGCTTCTCGGTGTGGGTGCATTGTAGAGACTTCGTTCTTATCACTTTTATGTTTTGAACAAACTTTGTGGAGGATTATTATTACACCCCTGGAGGGTTATTTGTGTTTTAAACTGAGTTTGTGGATTCGTTTTCTTATTGGAGATTTTCAGGAACTAAAGGTTGAATTATCATCTTTTTAATCTTTTATTACTAGTCATGCCTCGGGTCCGGGCAAGAACCGGATTTGGGGCGTGACAGTCAGGATTTCCTACATTACTGGCTGGGGGAATGAATACCAGAGTTTGGTGACTTGGCTAAGGATGGTCCAGAGGGAACACCTCTAGTTTTTCAGGGGGCGCATCTAGGATTGTTTGGGGGTCAGTTGCGATCACAAAGATCAATGACCTAGCTAACATAGACCAGAAAACCGATCGAAGGAAGGAGGAGGGGCAACTCAATTATGCCAGAGTGGTCCCCACATAGTCACTGCCTCCTTCCTTAGAGGGCCCCCAACTGATGATGGAAGTTTCTACGTAGGGTGGGAAACAAAAGGAGCCTCAGAATTTGCAGTTGGAGTAGGCCATAAGCGGATGAAGACGCTGAAGACCAGGAGCAAGAACAAGACGAGGCAGATGTACAACCGAGTCTCCCAATAGAAGAGTGGCCTTAAGGCCACAAAGTCTGTGATCACCCCATCTGCCCGCTATAAGCTAGTGGACGAGGAGGGTCTAGATATGGCGCGGGTAGTAAAACAGCTCTGCTAGGACCCATGAGGCTGTTTGGGGCTCGCGGGATAGAGGGTTGGTGGCCTACCCCCATGATCCGAGACCAGGTTTACTGACTTTGGTTTGTTTGAGCGAGCATGCATCAAGGATCTCCGACTGCTTTTCTTGTTTTTGTTTATTTTCGTTTATGTTATTGTTTGGACTCTATTTAGTTGATTTTATTGCTTTTAGTTGTTTAATTTCACAACAAGAGTAGGGCGTAGCGATAATTATTATTGTGTAGGATGGAAACTAGACTCTTTCTAAGAGTTCATGAGCATTGGGTGTCCTACGGAAGACTCGAACAATATTATGTTCCCCAAAATTTTAGTCCTACTTGTGTGGTTTAGCTTGCACTAGTAATGCAGTTCCTTGTCACCCGTTTAAAAAAAGAGATCTAGCAATTAAGTTCGTGGCGATAAACACTCTTTAGGGTTGAGAGCTTTCAACCCTAGCCGTCCAAGTCCCCGTTCCATGATATATGATTGTCGCACATAGTCACACTGTCGCATAAGATCTTTATCATCAAGAGGAATGGTCGTGAATTTCATATTCCTTGCAACTTTGCTCTAAATCCCTCTTGAGCCTCCACACGTCGGTGCCTCAGTATCTGAAGGATGTTGTGTATCTTCCGTCGATCCGCGATTACCTAATGTGGTGGTTCTCCCTTCCCCTTTATTGGTTTCCCACACTAGGAGTAAGTGTACGATCGACGACATAGACGTAGGATCTTTTGTTGGTCCGAACATACAAGCAATGTCTAGTATGCAGTCTCGCAAGGTCCAACAAAGCACTTGTGGGGAAGCGAAATGTCGGGAGGAAAAGCATTTTACCCCATCACGATTGCCTGCAACTGATTATTCTCATCCACCAATTAATGTAATCCCTAATCAAGTCACACACTTTCTACAGAAAATCCAAGGTCCTCTCCCGAAAACCAAAAAATAGATTCGCTCTTTTGTTTTTCAGACTTTTATTTCTTAGCGTTTAGGTCCAATTGTTAAAACCAATGTGTCGACTACGAATGTACAATCAATATAACTAATATTCCAAGAACGAACCACACCCTAACACTAAATTTTTCATTGTGCTTAAATCAAATCCCAACACGATTAGCCTAAAATATACGCCACAAAAAGATAGAAAACAAAAGATTACTCTCTTGAAACCTCTAAAGCATTGCTTCTCTTATTTATATGCAATCCATATGATTACCGTAGCAACACATACAAAGTAATGGTAACAACAGTATATATAAATGAAAGGCGTTGGATGAATCAAGGACAAGAAGGGTTTCTACCGGGACCACCGTAGTAGAAGAAAGTAGCACCAGCAGGAGTAGTGCCATTTTTGAGATCATAGCATTTAGGGTTGCCGACAATGACACCGGTGATGGCATTTACGTTCTTCAGAGTGTTGTTTCCGTCGACGGTCTGAAGATTCGTGAAGTAACTGGCCTTGCCATCTCCTTCTCCGGCGAAGTGGCCACTGCCCATGTCGGTTGTGGTGTGTTGCCCGCCAGTTTGTTTGTTCACTACTTCTCCTCCCCACTGCACTTTCGATGCACCCCTTCCCATATTCGAAAATAAACTCGACGGCCAATACCCTACATTTTCGTCCCCTATCTTCAGCCACCAGTTCCCACTGCGCTGGTCCTATATATATATATAGACATGAACGATTCATCTAGATAAAATTGGCATTCATTATTGAGATGAACTTTGCAGAGTTTGTGACTAAATTGAGATCAGTAGCTTTATATTTTGGAACACAAACTGAAGTTGTTGTTAACTATTTTGGGACCGTTGTCCATATATGTTTTTAGGGGTAAAACTAGAAACTAACCATCGTCGAGTTGTACCACTTAAGAACTTGCCGTTGACTTATTTGTCGATCAAATCAGTACCCTTGTCTTATGGTAACTATACAAACTAACATTTTTCATTACAAACTAACATTTTCTGTTAGAGATGACAAAAAATGTTAGGAAAAACTCAAAAAACTAACAAGTCTACGGTTAGTTTGAGTTTTTCCTAACTTGCTTCGTCATCTCTAATAGAATATGTTAGTTTGTATAATTACCATAAGTCAAGAGTATTAATCTGACCGACAAATAAGTCAACAACAAGTTCTTGAGATGTACAAGTCGGAGATAATGGGTACCCGGAGTTTTTACATGTTTATATGTGTAAGTAAGTACGTACCCTCCAGACAAGTATGGTAAGGGTATACTGCGCTCCTCCATATGTGGAAACAGTTGTGTAGGCTCCACCAACTGCCACTCTATTGGATGTTTGAACAAACCCTGAGCACATCAGATTGTAGCATCCCGTAGCATTGTACGCATCCCTCTATTTCATCATTAGATTACACCAAAATAGATACATTTAGAAACGTATGTTTTTGTTGATTCAGCTATGAATTTGGAGGCAAAGTAAATACAAACTTACAGTCCAGTACGTAAAGAGTCGAGTGTTGCTATCTTGATACAAAAATGGATATACCTGTACGTTGATGAAAATGATTTTATTCATAGCGTATACAGAAAAGGGAAAAGTGAGAATTATGTATCATAAAAATTGGAAAAAGAAAAAGAAATATATGGTGAATACCTGCCAACCAACTTCTATTGAGTTGAGGTCATTCTGAGCATAGGAACCAGTAGTGATCCAGAGCTGAGACAAACTGAATTCATCAACTTGCATCTGGACCTGGGGTTGCCAAACACTTACTGTTGATTTTGCTCCATGGTAAACATCGCCTCGCACTTCCGCTACTGCATACTGTTTCTCCAAAAACAACAAATCATATAAAGAATATTAAAGTTGAACTAGCATCAAAAAAATATAAGAATAAAAACTTGTTCATACAGATAGGTTCACACCCAATCAACACGATAGACCTTTTAGGTGTAAAAGTCTGGTTGCATATAAGTGAGCTTGTTTTAAATAAACTTTATGGCCATAATCAGGGATTTATTTATAGCCCGATTTTATACTCTTAAACACCTGTAAAACGGAAAACAGAGGCGTGTATTACCGCAAATCAGAGATTAGAAAGTAAGGCCAAAGTTCTTGGGCTTCAGAATATTTTTTTTTGATCCACGAAAAAAAAACTATTTTTATTCAACCAAACAATACACTCCGAGGGAGAATTACAATCGAAAGAAAGAAGAGCAAAGAGACAAAAGAAGAGAAACCAAGAAGAGAGCTAAAAAAATTAGCCGATGTCTTGGAACATTTCGATCGTTTCTTTTTCGCTATGCGAGGAGGTGAAACCCATCGATTTAGCAAAAGTCCAGACTCGTTTGGCCTCAGACTTATTTCGAAGGGTTCTGGAGGGACTGACATCCTTGAGGGCCCAGAGGAGCTTCTGACGCCCATTTCGAATCCGTTTATTTTTCCGTTTCGGGCGGGGGATTGAAACAGGGTCAGTGGCTGGAGAGCGGATGTCGGCGATAAAAGACGAGAAATCTGAAATCTCGTGAGCGGGGGCCGTAGGCTCAGGAGGAGCTGAGGGGGGCCTGGGCTTTGGGTCAGGGCCTAAGAAGGGCCTGTGCTTGGGATCAGCACCGTCCACAGGGCCCAAGGTCAGACCTGAAGAAGGCTGGAAATGGGCTTGAACACCGGCCTGGCCCGTTGAGGTAAGGCCCAAAGCCTTAGGGGGCCTCGCTTTGTTTCGAGAAGAAGAACTTTCGTCACGCGCAATCTCGGGACTCGGATGCTTTGGAAGCGAAGAGGCGAGATTGGGAAGCGAAGTGGCGAACTCAGAAAGCGAAGCGGAGAAATGCAAGGGGAGATGGGAGTAAGGCTCGGAGCTAAGCTCCGACGCTAGGACCTGGTCGCTGGGAGGAGGGGACATCGAGCTCGACGAACTGGACAACGGCCAATCCGGAACCAGAGCTTTTCTACGCGGTGACCAACCATTAAGCCTGACTTCTCCTTCTTCAAAATCAACAGGATCTTGCTCGAAGACTGGAACCAGTTGGGATTCGAGACCAACAACTCGAACATGAGACTTGGAGCCATTGTTATCGAGATCGACCCTGAGAGCTTCGGGGCACAGATTTCCTGAGAAAATTAGGGCAAATGCCAGGTCTAGACGCAGGAAAGAGGAGGAGAAAGGATGGATGGCGATTAAGGTCCCCACCGATGAAGCAACGCTGCGAATCGACTCCAACGACCAGCCCTTGAGAGGAATTCCGGCCAAGGTGATCCTTCTAAAGCTCCCACCATCCAACATGGAGCTCAGGTCCGAGTGGAGATCGAAGAACAGGTAACGCCACTCAGCCCAATTATTAGCTTTCTCTGCCTTGAAAGTCTCAGCTAAGGAGAAATAAATCAAGCAAGCTCTGGCACCAAGTTCGGCAATACGAACTTGTCCGAGAAGCGAGAGGGGGATGTCATTTTGAAGCGATGAAGCCGGACGACTATCGCAGGACACTCCAATGATGGAAGAGCCGAGAAAGGAGGCGCAGAAAGAGCTTGGGGAATCCGTGCAACTGAGAGAAACTTTAATGCTGGAGTGAACAAGGGGGGGGGGGGGGGGGAGGGAGGGGCGACCCAACTATGGACTCGTAAAAATAGTCTATTTTTCATTGTAAACACAAACTGAGGACGACCTCTTACCACATTCTCAAATTTATGCTAGAACTTTCAACTAAACAAAACATACTTCAAGGAAACCAACCGAAAACCCAAAAATACAATCCCAAACAGAAAAAAACTACTACGATAATATAGAAAGCGATAAAAATGCGCTTCTCCCTTAGCTTTTCTGAGATGTCCCAATACCCATCGCCCTGGGTGTCGTCCTATCGTCCCTCCCTCTAGGTCCCAAGTCCACCGACTGTATTGTTCCAAAGCCTTCTCCAAACGGCTCGTGCAGGAAGCCCTAAATTATGAAAATCGATTTCGGAATAGCCTTGGAGGCTCGTTGTAGTCTCTTAGACTAGGTGAAAGGTTTGAGTCTTTTAGACTCGGTGTGCTCGAAAACGACAGCTTAACTCGCCGGAGAGAGAGAGAGACACATGATCTGTCTCGAGACCACCCTAATGTGGGGGGCATGAGCAGCTCTATGACCGATCGGAGCTTCCAGATTGTATTTGGAGAAGGGGAGAAGCTTCCTTGAGACGGAGGAATCTGGCTTTGAGGCCGGACCCAAGAGGAGCCGTAAGGTCGGCCTTGATCGTTTCTAGTGAGAGAGCAGAGGGGAGGTGGAAGGTGGTCGGCCGAACTGTTCGCCGTTGCGGTGGATCTGAATGTTGTGGGGTCCAGGACTGGCATGAGGGAGGTGGTCTAGTCGTGGGGGCAGGGAGAGTCGAAACAGGCCGGGTGTGTGGGGTGGGTTGGCAGGACAACTGGCCGGAGCAAGCCGACAAAGGAGGGGGGTTGCGACGTAGAAGGGGGGCGATTGACCACGACAGTAGGAGAAGGAGGGAGAGGGGCGGTTGTGTGGGGTGGATCGTGTGAAGACCGCCTCGGTAAAAATTTAATCTATTTAATTTTATTCGATCGGGATGTCAAGGTTGAATTTTGGGTCGGTTGTTGGTAACGACGTGGTTGAAATTCGATTTAATTCTTAATTCGTTTGTTTTTTTTATAAAAAAAAAGAGAAACTAGATCGGACTGGACCAGACCCGGCCAGGCCAGGCCGACCCAGCCCCCCCTTCTTCTCGTCCTGGGCCACGCGTCCCGTTCTTCTTCAAGCGGCCCTTTTAGCCGTAGGCCCGTCTGAGGCCCAAAGCACCCGGCCCGCCTTTATATACCGAAGGTTAGGGTTTTTGTTGCCACTCCTTCTTCTTCCTCGCAGCCGACCCTCACCTCTCTCCTTCTCTCTCTTCGCGCAGTCGCACCCACGTCCTCTCTCTGGTTCTCTGTTCCGGCCGCCATCACCGGCCACCCTTATCCCTCCCTATCTCTCTCCATCCAACGCCGCCCGCACGGCCGCCCCTCTCCCTCACCGACCTCCCTCAGATCTGAGCCGAACCCCTCGAACCCAACCTCTCTCTCTCCTCTCCTTATTCTCCGTCCAGGTCCAAACGTCCCGCCACCGTCGCCCCGTTTACGACCCACTCGCCCTCGTTCCGAGCTTCCACCCCTCGTGTTGGGTTCGGACCCGCCGGCGAGGAAGGAGCCACCGAGCACTTTCACCCAACAC
This sequence comes from Erodium maritimum, assembly GCA_963921825.1. Classification (NCBI taxonomy): domain Eukaryota; kingdom Viridiplantae; phylum Streptophyta; class Magnoliopsida; order Geraniales; family Geraniaceae; genus Erodium; species Erodium maritimum. Next base: position 124,373,559 of record OY997588.1, on the reverse strand, counting down.
CCTCTCCTTCTTCGTCCCGAGTTCTCGGCCGCTCTCTCACCCACGTTTCCGACCGCCGCCGCGCATCGCACCTCCGAGCTCCCTCTCTCCAACGCAGCCCCCACCGTCGTTTCCCCACGGTGAGCTCCGCCGTGAGACCTCGGCGGGTTTAGTCACCGCCGATGGTCGGCCCGTTTCTAAACCAAAATCTCCTCTTCTCCCATTTTGATTTCTGTTCGAACTTCTGTGGATCTGAGCTTTTGAAATCGTTTTTGGGTTGGATCCAGATCTGGACAGGTGGAAACGAAAAGATCTGTAAAACGAAAAGTCAGTTTTAAGTAAAAAAGGGTTTTGAATGGAAAAAGGTTTTAAATTGAAATCAGTTTGGACTTAAGACGTTTTTTGGGACTGTGAATTAGATTTGAAACCTGAACGACTAAACTGGACTGTTAATCGGTTTTGGAACGGGACAAATTGGAACGTAGAATCCGGCCTCGTAATTTGTGCCACGAAACTCGTACCTCGGGAATCGTGCCTCGAAACCCGTGCCTCGGGATCCATGCATTGGGACCCGTGCCTCGGGAAAAGTGCACCGGGTTCTGTGCTCGGATGCTCGAACCCGATTCGTCGTAACCCCGCTTTTATCCCGCTCGAGTTTAAAAGACAACTGTCGGTTTTAAACTGGACTAATCGTGACCTTTAAATTAACCTGGGAACCGCCTTTAATTATGGCTTTCGTGTTATCTTTAGCGTCCGGCTTCGATCGAAGAGAAGACCGGAGGTAGCGAGCCAGGACGTCAGCAGCTAGGAGACGTAGCGGTTGTTCTTCGGTTGAGGTAGGGAAGTAGCAGATACCGGTTTAATTGCGGAAAGTTACTAGTATGCATGCTAGGACTTAATAAAACTAGAAAGACGTTTATAACAGATAATAACCGGACGAGTCGTAGTAACATGTAGGACGAGATTCACTAGTTAACTGTTTTGATCTGTTTTCGATACTTGGGAATTGTCGTGCTGCTAGATCGGCCTTGTCGAGCCGTAGGTTGCGTGATTGATTGAATTGCTTGTTGTCGTTTGAGGTGCCTGCCGTTGAGTCGGTGTCGTTAGGGTTAATAGACAAGATTAGTATAACCGCTGAGCATGTTGTTGATATGTATGGGCGAGTGTGCCGTGGTTGTGTTGATCTGAAACCCTTGGTTGTGTGATGGTCGGGTGAGTGATAGACCGACGTGACTTATTGTGGTAAGGTTATAGTGTTGGGTAAGCCGTGTTTAATTTTGACAATTGTATTATTATCTTGACGCTTTGCCCGAAGGAGTTCCGGGGAAGTTGTTTCACTTTTGCCTTGCCCGAAGGAGTTCCGGGGAGGTTGTCTCACATTTACTTTGCCCGAAGGAGTTCCGGGAAAGTTGTCTCACCTTTGCTTCGCCCGAAGGAGTTCCAGGGAAGTAGTTTCACCTTTGCTTTGCCCGAAGGAGTTCCGGGAAAGCTGTTTTACCTATCCTTTGCCCGAAGGAGTTCCGGGAAAGAGATTTAGGCCGATAGAGATTCCGGTATGACTATTTGAGATTGTCCCTTGGTTAGTTTGACTGTTAATAGTTGTGCTTTTACAGTTACTCTACGTCGATGTTGGTTTAATTGGTGTGATGCTGCTGTTTGTGTTTGTTCGCTAAGTTGGTTCGTAAGTGTGGTTCGGTCTTGAGTTGAGGAGTATGGTTACGAGTTCCGTTGGAAATTAGTTGTGTGTTGTTCTAGTATGCCCTAATTGGACGGTTACCCGTGGTGGTGAGCTCTTGCTTATAACCTTAACTACTTTTCCTACCAAGCGAAAGCTCACCCCTTCCTTTGTTGTTTTTCAGGTTCTAAGCGGGAAGTGTACTAGCCGGATGCTCGATGCTTGGGAGCTTACGAGGGTCCTAGGCTAGATAGTCTAGAGACGTACTACTCGTTTTTATTAATTTATTTTACTGTGGTTTTTACCGAGTTGTGACTCGTAGTGACTGTTAAAAAGTTTTAAAATTATGATTTAATACTTGTTGACTTTATTTTCCATTAAAATTATTATTGTTTTAGTTCACGCCTCGAGTCCGGTCAAAACCGGATTTGGGGCGTGACAAATCGGGCCAGAAAAGAAGCCCGATAGCTGTCGTGGTCGGAGCTACAGTAGCCAACGATAACGACGACACCAATTAAGATTAGGGTTTTGTCCTTTTCGTTGAGAGAGAAAAAAGAAGCCATTGGATACTTATATTTTAAGTTAATATAGTTGAAAGTTTAATTATAATGTTTTATGTTGATAATTGATATTACATTAAGAGATTAATTCAACTAAAAATTTAGATGGATAATTAGAAATCTAATTATATTTTTTATATTATAACTTGTTTTACATGCCTATCAATGTCTTATGTATACCTCATGGCTTCGAACTGGACTGGCAGGAACGACATGATGTTTATTGGGTGTGCTTGATTGTGGTATGTTTCTACGTTTCTTCCTTCCAAATTCTTGAATTGAAATAGCCCTCAGCACTTCCTCTTGTTTCGTTCTTCTTATAGCTACAGTCCCGTGAGGACACCTTTCTTCCGTCTCATGCCACACTTGAATCTTTCTTGGCTCCACGGCTTTGTCATCAAATAGCCCTTCAGGGTCATAACTTGGTCTCATCTGAAGCCAAAACAAATTAATTTGAACCTCAAATTTCAGCATATGTCCCTATATATATACAAGTTATATATAGTCGACTAGCAAGTAGAAAGACCTGCATGACATGGTTTTTGAGCTCAGGATGATCGAAAGCTGGTTGGTTGGCTGCCAGAACGCAGTCAATGATGTCTCCATCAGAGCTCTATTTTGTTTTGATTACATTCATTTGTAAGTTAGCCCAATATCAACAACACACAAACATATTTGTAAAAGAGAGTAAAACCAATTAGAGCATGTAAAAATCAGAAAAATCAGAAATGATTTGAGAGTGATGAACCTGGATAGACTTAAGGGGAGGCTTGTTCAAGCGCTTCAAGTGTTCCTTGACCTCTGCTATCTTGTCAGGCATGAGGTTTCTGGCTTCAGACCTTAATGGCACCAAAAGCATGAAGAAGCATAGTGTCACTATAACCAACCTGCCCTTCTCTCTGCCAATATCTGCAGCCATTTCTGGTTAATCAATTTCCATTTTTTTCCCTTTCTATAGAGCTCAATTGTTGTACCCTCTCAGGTGTGTATCATTGACTTGGAAAGCCAACTATACTAATTCTTTGTTTTACTTTGTCTCCGTCAAGTTCTTTGGTTTACTAATTTGTCTCGGTCAAAAGGCCAATACAAGTGAGGGTATGTTAAATGACTCTTCTAGATTGATTATTGTTGATTGATTACTAAATGAATGACACATAATTAATTTGTTCTTTTTGTAAAAAGAAAAGAAAAAAATAGCTGGAAATGAGAAAATAGAGAACGCGCCACACGTGTCCTTTTCGGAAGATAACCCTATTTTTTGAAGGCGTTGTGATTTCTCTTTCTCCCGTATCGACGGTCGTTTGTGTTGGCGTGTCAGGACCCCTGCTTGGCCGTGGGCTGCTGGCTTTTCCACCCGACTCTTCCTAGGATGTGATTCTGGCTGAACTCGGTTTCTCTTCGTCTCCATCCTCTCGACCCAGGTGAATCTTCTCTATCCTTCTCCTCCCTTATTTTGACTTCTATTATGGTTTGCTTTGTACTGTTTTCCCTGGTTGCGATTTGGGTAGTTTGAAATCGGGTCTGCTTAATTATTGCCGGAACTGCTTGCTCTGACCTCCTGATTGTCCTAGCCAGAACTATCCACCTCTGCTATGGACACTATCTGAATTGCGGTCTTTACTAATGGGTTTGTTTTTAGTTAGTCCGAGTATTTGCCAATTACTAGATTATGCCCAACTTGCCGGGGGGTTTTCTGGGTTGCCCTCATCTCAGCCTCTGTTTCATCACTTCATTTTGTTTTGTTGCATGACAGTAGAGTTTAAGGTGTTGGTCTGGAATTGTCAAGGATTGGGCAAGGACTTACACAAGTACGAATTGAAAGGTTAACTCACACAGTTCAGACCGTTAGTGGCATTTATTTCTGAAACATTCGTATCAGATGGGGCTGAAAATCCTACTGCGAAACCTTGGCCGTTAGTGTTTTTTATTTCTGAAACATTCTTATCAGATGAGGCTGAAAATCCTACTGCGAAGCCTTAGGTTTCATGGGGGTACATGGAAGGAAGCTAATAGCCACCAGGGAGGGTGGCGATGTTCTGATGTGATGGCCTAAACATCAAAGAAGGGTGGTGCACGACCCATTGTATTGATATATGTGTAATCCCGCTGGGGCGGGGGGTGGGGGAGATTTCCGTATCACAAGAATATATGGAGAAGCAAACCGCTCACATCGTCACAAAATGTGGAGACTGTCGCTGTCACGCCCCAATTTCGGCGAACCGAACTCGGGACGCGAACCTTTTAAAACATGAACACTTAAAACCTATTTTGAATAAAACTCTGATATTTCCATTTAGTTACCAAAAATAATAAAAGTATTTACAATACAAAAACGTCCCAACAAGTGGACAAGGTACAACATCCGTCACTAGACTCAACAAAAAGTAAAGACCAGACTCCGCTCCAAGCTCCATGAACTTCAAGAGCTAACCTAGTCCGTCCGGTGATCAGTACCTGTAGGAAAAGCAGCTAGGGGTGAGCGCTCGCTCACCTCCACGGATAACAAACCGACTATGGTATAATTAGCAGAAAAAGCGAGTAACACTAAAACCAAACCCGACACCGGGACTACAGTCCCCAACTCAAGTAACCAACTGACCCACAACCCATTACTTTCCTCAACAGACTCAACACTCGACAACACAATGTAGACCTGACACAACTATCGACGACCTCCTCCAAGGACACGACAGAGAGACTACACAACACCAAACAAGATCACAAAGGATCGCACACCAGCTGCTCAGTAACCAATCTCAATCAGGTCAGGGATCGACCTATCGCAATTCCTCGACACGAAGTCGGATCAGGCTGTCGACCTTTCAAACTCGCAATTCATCGACACCAAGTCGGATCAGGCTGTCGACCTTTAGAACTCGCAGTTCATCGACACTAAGTCGGATCAGGCTGTCAACCTTTAGAACTCGCAATTCATCGACACTAAGTCGGATCAGGGTGTCGACCTTTAGAAATCGCAACTTCAGGTAACCACAATCACAATCACATGCAAGTTCAAGCACACAGGCACTCAAGGCCACTCAAGACACCTCAACAGACTAGACTCGGGTTCAACAACCCCACGGGCACTCACTGCCACTCAAGACACACCAACGGTCAAGACTCGGGTTCAACAACCCCACGGCACTCACGACCACTCAAGACACCTCAACGGTCAAGACTCGGGTTCAACAACCCCACGGCACTCACGGCCACCCCAAAACACCAATTTAAATACACGGGCTCTCAAGGCCACCCAAACTCAACAATAAATAACGCACAACAACCTCCGGCATACTCGATGCCTCCAACAGTCCTAAGATCACTAGTTTCACAAACAACCTCCGGGCATGGTCATATGCCTCCAGTAATTCAATTATCGCTAAGTTCTCTGTTCCTACGACACTACTAAGTGTCACATGCTTTTCTCTTGAACGCTACAATCCCGTATCATGCTTTTCTAATAATTAAATAAATCTACTCAACCCACGACACCCCGGTGTCACATGCAATTATACTATTAACTTTCCCTAATCAGGGCCGAGATCCGGCTACTTTTCCCTACCTCGTAAATAAATCCAAAAGCGCTCCAACAAAACCCGAAGTAGACCCAGTCACTCGCCGAGCTTCCCTTTGCCTCGGTCCGCAGCACGATCTAAAAGAGCACAAATTCAAAGTACTTTTAAACTAGTACGAATAAACCGAAAATTAATATACTTAACGCCCAAACGTAACCCCGATAAAGTCGATCACTCCCAAACTTCCCAAATACTCGACATTGTCGATAAAGGACCCGTAAAGGCCCGATTCGCCCGACATGGCGAATCTGTCCGGGTTTCGTTAATTGCCTTCCGGGGCTCCAAAAGCCCCCGTTTTTGTTTCTACGGTCTTAGAATATTCCAAGGAACCCAACGCACGTGACGGAATTGAATTCCGACTTCTAAGTCAATTAATTAACGTTTAAAGTTTCTAAAATCCGTTAATTACAACTTCTCCAATTTAATTCAAATTTTTGATTCGGTTTAGGATAAATGGTCCGGGGAACGTTTTAAACCACCCGAACATTAAAACCCGAGCAACCGAGCACGTGGGCCCCACCCAATAGGCTTGGCCGTGCCCTAGGGTTCAAGGGGAGGGGCTCAGCCACCATGTGGTGGATGCTGCCAGCTCCGGCCAGCCACCACCCACTGTGGCCGGAGCTCCTCCCGAGCCTCCGGTCATCGGAAAACGTGATTCTTCACCTCCAACCACCCCCAAAACGTCTCCAACTATCCCCCAAACTCACTACAACCCTAACCCTTAGTTTATAACCAAACCCTAGCTTTCAAGAAAATAATCGAAATGACGATCGGTTTAGTGCTTACTCGAGAGGAAGACGAGGGGAAGAGGTTTGCTCTTTGCTTTGAATCGATCCAATGGTTGAATACCAAACCCTAGCTCCACTTCCTTTCTTCTCTCTTCTTCTTCTTCTCCTTCTCTCTCTAAATCCTCTCTTCTTCTTTCTAATTTAAATCAACTAACAACTAACTCCCTTTTTCTCTGTTTTAACCCCTATATTCGGCCATCACTCTCCTCCACACCCTTTCCCCCCAAAACTAACACCACCACTAATTGGACAAGTGGCAAGGGGGGCCCCACACCTTTTGGAAAATATCAGGTTGATATTTTCCAATCAGTTTCGCGAAAATCGGACGTTTCGGGCCCCGAACGGGCACTTTTCCCAAGAAATTACGAAACTTGGCGGGCTACAAGGAAACGGCCCAACTAAGACCGCTGCGACGACGGCTAAGCTTTTGGATCCTAAACGGTCCTCGAATGGACCAAAACGTCGCTCGGTTGACTTTTCCAACGAAAAGTCAACATTTCCCAAATTGATCAGAAAGTTGCCCTGAGTCCCCTGGAACTCATTTTGGTCGATAACGGGGTCAACTTAAGTCCGGTATGACCCTCGGGGTCAATTTAGGTTAAGTTAAGTGTGTGTCTCAAATTTTTTAAATTTTCCTGTTTTTCGCAGGTTTGACTGACGTTGACCAGAAGTGGTTATTACAGTCTACCCCCCTTAAAGGAATTTCGTCCGCGAAATTTAAAACAGACGTACCTCGGGAGTCGAACAGGTCGGGATACTTCTCGCGAACCTCGTCTTCGCGTTCCCACGTCGACTCAGCTCCGTGATGTTTCCACTGTACTCGTACCAGGCGGATAATCTTGCCTCCCCGTAGAATCTGTTGCCGTGTGTCCATGATCCGAACCGGCTGCTCCTCATAGGAGACATCATCAGCCACCTCGATATCAGTCCACTCGATGACGTGGGAGGGGTCTGCGTTGTACTGCCGCAACTGGGATACGTGGAAGACGTTATGGACTCTCCCAAGCTGCGGTGGCAACGCCAGACGATAAGCCACTGCTCCCACCCTGCCCAAAATCTCAAACGGGCCTATGTACCTCGGAGCCAACTTGCCCCCGCTGCGCCTGAACCGCACCAGCCCCTTCCTCGGGCTCACCTTCAGGAACACGTGATCCCCGACTGCGAACTCAAGAGGTCGACTCTTCTGCCAGCTCTGCGCGGTCCTCAACCGATCGCGGATCAATGCGACCTTCTCCGTCGTCTCTCTGACAAGATCTGGCCTCAGCAGACTCTTGTGCCCCACCTCTGCCCAGCATACTGGTGACCGACGCGGCCTCCCATACAACGCTTCGAACGGTGCCATCCCGATACTGGCCTGGAAGCTGTTGTTGTAGGCGAACTCGGCCAAAACCTGGACGTGAAGCGGGGATCCCTGTCAGACACTATCGACACCAGGACCCCATGGAGACGCACTATCTCCTGAATATACAAGCTGCTCAACTTGTCGACCGGGTCTGTCATCCTCATAGCCAGGAAGTGGGCCGACTTGGTCAACCGGTCAACCACCACCCACACGGCGTTGTTTCCCTTTGGCGATCTCGATAGCCCACATACGAAGTCCATCGTAATGTGCTCCCACTTCCACTGGGCAATCGGTAGTGGCTGTAACAATCCCGCTGTACGCTGATGCTCGGCCTTCACCTACTGATAGACGAGGCATCTCGACACAAACTTTGCGACTGCTCTCCTCATCCTGCGCCACCAGTAGTGCCGTCTGAGGTCACGGTACATCTTGGTGCCCCCCGGATGCACTGTGAGACGCGAATGGTGTGCCTCTCGTAACACGACGTCTCTACAGTTAACCGGCACGAACAGCCCCCCGCGGTACCGTAATCCCCAATCAATATTGTCCTCCCAGCCCACCACCTCGTCGCCCCTGACGACTCTCTCGCGGATCTCTGATGCTTCGACGTCCTCCGTCTGCGCCTCCAACACTTGGGCAAGCAGTGAGGGCTGAGCCACCAAAGAGCACACGGCCACGCCGTTAGTAATCTCCTCAAGCTCAAGCCCGAACGTGCTCAGCTCCCCTATCATGCCCCACTCTCGGACTGATAAGCTGGCGAGGCTCGGAACCGACTTCCTACTCAAGGCGTCGGCGACAACGTTCGCCTTGCCCGGATGGTAGTGTAGCTCGAAATCGTACTCCTCCAGTAGTTCCATCCACCGTCGTTGACGCATGTTCAGGTCTCGCTGGGAAAATATGTACTTGAGGCTCTTGTGATCCGAGAACACTTGAAACCCCTCGCCATACAGATAATATCGGCAGCTCTTCAACGCAAACACGACTGCTGCTAGCTCCAAGTCGTGGGTAGGATAGTTGCGCTCGTGCGTCTTCAACTGCCTTGAGCCATAAGCCACAACTCTGCCCGACTGCATCAGCTCGCAGCCCAGTCCCTCTCCGGACGAATCACAGTAAACATCATAACCAATCCCTCGCTCGGGCACCACTAATACTAGAGCTGTAGTCAGTCGAGTCTTCAACTCCGCGAATGCACGCTCACAGTCATCTGTCCAAACGAACCCAACACCCTTGCGCGTAAACAGAGTCATCGGTGCGGCTAGTCGTGCAAAATCCTGGACAAATCGCCGATAGTAGCCTGCCAATCCCAGAAAGCTGCGGATCTCGAAAACACTCGTGGGCCGTGCCCACTTCGAGACCGCGTCGATCTTCGACGGATCGACCAGGATACCGTCACGGGATACGATGTGGCCGAGGAATCTCACCTCAGAGAGCTAGAACTCGCACTTCTCCCGGTTGGCATATAGTTGATGCTCGCGCAGTAGTGTCAGAACAACCCTCAGATGTGCCTTATGCGCCGCCTCGTTCTGCGAATATATCAGGATGTCGTCCACGAACACCACCACAAACTGATCTAGGTACGGCCGGAAGATGCTGTTCATCAGGTCCATGAACGCTGCTGGCGCGTTCGTCAGTCCGAATGGTATCACCAGGAACTCGTAGTGCCCATAGCGTGTCTGGAATGCAGTCTTTGCGACGTCCCCCTCACGGACTCGCAACTGATAATAACCGGATCGCAGATCGATCTTCGAGAAGTGGGTCGCCCCTCTCAACTGGTCGAACAAGTCATCGATCCTCGGCATCGGGTACCAGTTCTTCACCGTAACCCGGTTCAGCTTCCGGTAATCTATACACATCCGTAGTTCTCCACTCTTCTTCTTCACGAAGAGTGCTGGTGCTCCCCACGGCGATGCACTCGGACGGATAAACCCCTTCTACTGAAGTTCCTCTAGTTGACGCTTCAGCTCAGTCAACTCTGCCGGCGCAAACCTGTAAGGCGCCATCGATATCGCCGCCGTTCCCGGCACTAGGTCAATCCCGAACTCCACCTCACGAATCGGTGGCAACCCGCTCAACTCCTCAGGAAAGACCTCGGGGAACTCGCATACCACTCTCGGTAACTCTCGGCTCTGCACAGCCGGTACTTCCTCCTCTGCGGACAACACCGACAGGAGGACCCCACTCTTACTCCCCAGAACACACGTCACCTTCGTGCCACCCACTGTCACTGTCACTCGTTGCGTGTAGCAATCGATATTGGCTCGGTACCTCGACAGCCAATCCATTCCCAAGATCACATCAAAGGTAGTCATCCCCAACACGAGAAGATCACCAGGGCAAGGACAGTCTGCGACTCTAATCTCGCAGGCACGACACACTCTAGTCAACGATGCACCACCCCCAACTGGGGTGTCCAGGCATAGGGGTGGACACAACGGCTCTAAGCTCAACCCCAACCTCTCAGCATAACCCGACGAAATAAAAGAGTGCGACGCCCCGGTATCAAAGAAGAATAAAGCCCATAAATGATACAATAAACACGTACCCTGGATGGTCTCGCGGTACGTGCTAGGTCCCGGGGCTTTGGAGTCGGTGACTGCATATACTCTCCCCTGCGATGCCTGCTGCCTTTGACTCGGCGCGCTGGCTGCTGAATAACCGTGACTCTGCTGCTATCTCGGAATCGGTGCGCTCGTAGACGGCCGTGACGACCTCGGCTGCTGACCCTATCGAGGGCGACCTCTGGGCGACTGTACCGTCCGCGACTGCTACGGTCGCTGCACTGATGTCTCCCCCTACTGCTCGCGGCACCATGCCATAGTGTGACCAACCCGGCCGCATCGGTAACAGCTGATCCCGTCAGCCCTCGACCCCGAGCCCTGGCCTATCCGGCTAGTAGCTGGTACTGCCGCGGGTCCTCCCTTCATTGGACAGTCTCGCTGTAAGTGGCCTGGCTGCCCGCAGTGATAGCATGACGGCCTCCTCTCTGAGGCGACTAGCCCCACTGATGCCACTGACCCCTGTTGCCTCGATCCACCCTGATGAGGCGCTGGTCATAAGAAACCCGCGGTCCGCTGCCTCCGCGAGTCTCGTGAGTCTGTCGGCCCTGCAAAACTGATCGGCCGCGGTCGGACTTCACGGCCCCTGGCTGCATCCCTGGCGCCCTGCTCCACTGTAGCCGCGGTGTCCACGAGGTCGGTATACTTCCGCAGCCTCAAGGTGAGAACCTGGTTCCGGATGCCCAGCCTCAGTCCTCCTTGGAACCGCAGGCAACGATTCATCTCGCTCATCACCATCTCTGGTGCGAATCTGGCCAAGGCTGTGAACCTGGCCTCGTACTCTGCTACCGTCATCCCTCCTTGCTCCAGGTCTAAGAACTGCCGATGTCGCTCCAGCCGAGCCGACTCGGGAAAGTACTGTGCCATGAACACCTCCTGGAATACGCTGTAGTCGTATCCGACCGTGTCCTTCCCCCGCCCCCACCAGTGGTAGGCGCTGTCTCTCAGCTGATGGGCCGCGAAGGACACTCTCCGACGGCCATCCTCGACACCCGATGTGTCCAGGTCTCGTGTGACCTGCTCTAGCCATCGCTCGGCTAGGTCGGGATTCGGCTCCCCGACAAAAATAGGTATTCCGAGCTTCAGGAAATCTAGTAGCGCTCGGGAGGTATGATCCTCTATCTGAGTGGCCCTCACCGGGACCGCGGCTGCCTCTGGTGCTGGCGAAGCCGACTCTCGGCTGGCGATGACCGCCACCAAACTCTTGACGGTCCTAGTCAGCTCATCCAGGGCAGTCATCACTAGAGGGTCCGCGACTGGCGGAACACTGGGGGTGCCTGTAGACGGCCCCGCATCACTTCTCCTGTCCTCTCTGACAGGAGTGCCCTGCACCTCCGCGTACTCGGCGGGCTCAACGGTTGGCACCCTCCCCGGTGCCCCTGCTGACCGTCCCTGCCGGCCTCGCGTGGGTGCCTGACCCCGTGTGCCTACTGCTCGTCCGCGTCTACCGCGAGCCATAATCAGTATCCTCTGCACGGATACACGCAAACGTTCAGTTTGCAAACTCAAATAAAGACGACAGTTCAAAAACACTAACATTCACCTGGTCTATGCTTACACTAGCGTGCTTATCACTAAATCGCCACACCGCTCAAGCTAAACATAATTTATATATAGTATTAGTATACGAGACCACACCGACATACACCACACAAGCGACGACAAACCAACCCACACAACGAAACAACAACCACCAAAAGTTCGAAAACGAATCACTGGACTGGGCTGGTAACCAAAACCTGCCAGGCCACATGCCGGGCCGGCAAATAAACCAGCCGGACCACTGGCCGGGCCGGCAACCGATACCTTCCGTCTACCGTATCAAACCAGAGACTCCTATCTCGTAGCGATGACGAAGACCGCCCTACTTACACCCGCTGTGTCTACCCTAGGGTATTCGTAACCTTACTGGCTAATAACGATCCGTTCCCTAGTACGTCGTAGACATTCAACAATTAAACAAACAATGCACATACGACAACTCAATCAAGACATCAATCGACAAGGTCAAATAACAACAACCACAACGCGACGACCCCCGCTCACCGGGCCAACCAGAGTCGAACCTTGCCCACCGGGCCAACCAAAATCAAACACACGCCCACAGGGCCAATCAAGTTCAAAACACGCCAACATGGCCAAAAAATTTAAAACCTTCACCCTTTTATTTTAAAACTTCATTCCTTGACATCACGTAGTTACAACCCGGTCCAGGCGTCCCCGAACCACGTTGTACAGACTTGACATCAACACTGTCACGTCCGACTACAGGAGCGCTCCTGAGTCGACCCGTGACAGTTTAAAAACAGTTCACGCAACCACACACAATCAGTATGCCAGCAACAAAATACTGCAACATACGCACAAGCAAAAACAAGACTCAAGACATGACGGGTTTACATTGACTTGACTCTCCCACCTAATTGACGGACAGTCCGAGGTGTGAAACCTCGAGCTCTGATACCAAGCTGTCACGCCCCAATTTCGGCGAACCGAACTCGGGACGCGAACCTTTTAAAACATGAACACTTAAAACCTGTTTTGAATAAAACTTTGATATTTCCATTTAGTTACCAAAAATAATAAAAGTATTTACAATACAAAAACGTCACAACAAGTGGACAAGGTACAACATCCGTCACTAGACTCAACAAAAAGTAAAGACCAGACTCCGCTCCAAGCTCCATGAACTTCAAGAGCTAACCTAGTCCGTCCGGTGATCAGTACCTGTAGGAAAAGAAGCTAGGGGTGAGCGTTCGCTCACCTCCACGGATAACAGACCGACTATGGCATAATTAGCAGAAAAAGCCAGTAACACTAAAACCAAACCCGACACCGGGACTACAGTCCCCAACTCAAGTAACCAACTGACCCACAACCCATTACTTTCCTCAACAGACTCAACACTCGACAACACAATGTAGACCCGACACAACTATCGACGACCTCCTCCAAGGACACGACAGAGAGACTACACAACACCAAACAAGATCACAAAGGATCGCACACCAGCTGCTCAGTAACCAATCGCAATCAGGTCAGGGATCGACCTATCGCAATTCCTCGACACGAAGTCGGATCAGGCTGTCGACCTTTCAAACTCGCAATTCATCGACACCAAGTCGGATCAAGCTGTCGACCTTTAGAACTCGCAATTCATCGACACTAAGTCGGATCAGGCTGTCGACCTTTAGAACTCGCAATTCATCAACACTAAGTCGGATCAGGCTGTCGACCTTTAGAACTCGCAACTTCAGGTAACCACAATCACAATCACATGCAAGTTCAAGCACACAGGCACTCAAGGCCACTCAAGACACCTCAACAGACTAGACTCGGGTTCAACAACCCCACGGGCACTCACTGCCACTCAAGACACACCAACGGTCAAGACTCGGGTTCAACAACCCCACGGCACTCACGACCACTCAAGACACCTCAACGGTCAAGACTCGGGTTCAACAACCCCACGGCACTCACGGCCACCCCAAAACACCAATTTAAATACACGGGCTCTCAAGGTTACCCAAACTCAACAATAAATAAACACGGGCTCTCAAGGCCACTCAAGCTCAACAATAAATAACACGGGCTCTCAAGGCCACCCAAACTCAACAATAAATAACATGGGCTCTCAAGGCCACCCAAACTCAACAATAAATAACGCACAACAACCTACGGCATACTCGATGCCTCCAACAGTCCTAAGATCACTAGTTTCACAAACAACCTCCGGGCATGGTCATATGCCTCCAGTAATTCAATTATCGCTAAGTTCTCTGTTCCTACGATAGTACTAAGTGTGACATGCTTTTTCTCTTAAACGCGACGATCCCGTATCATGCTTCTCTAATATTTAAATAAATCTACTCAACCCACGACACAATCAGTATACCAGCAACAAAATACTCCAACATACGCACAAGCAAAAACAAGACTCAAGACATGACAGGTCTACATTGACTTGACTCTCCCACCTAATTGACGGACAGTCCATTAACACTCTCCCACCTAATTGACGGACAGTCCATTAACACTCTCCCACCTAATTGACGGACACTCCATTAACACTCTCCCACCTAATTGACGGACACTCCATGAACAGACTCAACACTCGACAACACAATGTAGACCCGACACAACTATCGAAGATCTCCTCCAAGGACACGACAGAGAGACTACACAACACCAAACAAGATCACAAAGGATCGCACACCAGCTGCTCAGTAACCAATCTCAATCAGGTCAGGGATCGACCTATCGCAATTCCTCGACACGAAGTCGGATCAGGCTGTCGACCTTTCAAACTCGCAATTCATCGACACCAAGTCGGATCAGGCTGTCGACCTTTAGAACTCGCAATTCATCGACACTAAGTCGGATCAGGCTGTCGACCTTTAGAACTCGCAATTCATCGACACTAAGTCGGATCAGGCTCTCGACCTTTAGAACTCGCAACTTCAAGTAACCACAATCACAATCACATGCAAGTTCAAGTACACAGGCACTCAAGGCCACTCAAGACACCTCAACAGACTAGACTCGGGTTCAACAACCCCATGGGCACTCACTGCCACTCAAGACACACCAACGGTCAAGACTCGGGTTCAACAACCCCACGGCACTCACGACCACTCAAGACACCTCAACGGTCAAGACTCGGGTTCAACAACCCCACGGCACTCACGGCCACCCCAAAACACCAATTTAAATACACAGGCTCTCAAGGCCACCCAAATTCAACAATAAATAAACACGGGCTCTCAAGGCCACTCAAGCTCAACAATAAATAACACGGGCTCTCAAGGCCACCCAAACTCAACAATAAATAACACGGGCTCTCAAGGCCACCCAAACTCAACAATAAATAACGCACAACAACCTCCGGCATACTCGATGCCTCCAACAGTCCTAAGATCACTAGTTTCACAAACAACCTCCGGGCATGGTCATATGCCTCCAGTAATTCAATTATCGCTAAGTTCTCTGTTCCTAAGACACTACTAAGTGTCACATGCTTTTTCTCTTAAACGCTACGATCCCGTATCATGCCTTTCTAATATTTAAATAAATCTACTCAACCCACGACACCCCGGTGTCACATGCAATTCTACTATTAACTTTCCCTAATCAGGGCCGAGATCCGGCTACTTTTCCCTACCTCGTAAATAAATCCAAAAGCGCTCCAACAAAACCCGAAGTAGACCCAGTCACTCGCCGAGCTTCCCTTTGCCTCGGTCCGCAGCACGATCTAAAAGAGCACAAATTCAAAGTACTTTTAAACTAGTACGAATAAACCGAAAATTAATATACTTAACGCCCAAACGTAACCCCGATAAAGTCGATCACTCCCAAACTTCCCAAATACTCGACATTGTCGATAAAGGACCCGTAAAGGCCCGATTCGCCCGACATGGCGAATCTGCCCGGGTTTCGTTAATTGCCTTCCGGGGCTCCAAAAGCCCCCGTTTTCGTTTCTACGGTCTTAGAATATTCCAAGGAACCCAACGCACTTGACGGAATTGAATTCCGACTTCTAAGTCAATTAATTAACGTTTAAAGTTTCTAAAACCCGTTAATTACAACTTCTCCAATTTAATTCCAATTTTCGATTCGGTTTATGATAAATGGTCCGGGGAACGTTTTAAACCACCCGAACATTAAAACCCGAGCAAACGAGCACGTGGGCCCCACCCAAGAGTCTTGGTCGTGCCCTATGGTTCAAGGGGAGGGGCTCGGCCACCATGTGGTGGCTGCTGCCAGCTCCAGCTAGCCACCACATGGCCGGCCGGCCACCACCCACGGTGGCCGGAGCTCCTCCCGAGCCTCCGGTCACCGGAAAACGTCATTCTTCACCTCCAACCACCTCCAAAACGTCTCCAACTATCCCCCAAACTCACTACAACCCTAACCCTTAATTTATAACCAAACCCTAGCTTTCAAGAAAATAATCGAAATGACGATCGGTTTAGTGCTTACTCGAGAGGAAGACGAGGGGAAGAGGTTTGCTCTTTGCTTTGAATCGATCCAATGGTTGAATACCAAACCCTAGCTCCACTTCCTTTCTTATCTCTTCTTCTTCTTCTCCTTCTCTCTCTAAACCCTCTCTTCTTCTTTCTAATTTAAATCAACTAACAACTAACTCCCTTTTTCTCTGTTTTAACCCCTATATTCGGCCATCACTCTCCTCCACACCCTTTCCCCCCAAAACTAACACCACCACTAATTGGACAAGTGGCAAGGGGGCCCCACACCTTTTGGAAATTATCAGGTTGATATTTTCCAATCAGTTTCGCGAAAATCGGACGTTTCGGGCCCCGAACGGGCACTTTTCCCAAGAAATTACGAAACTTGGCGGGCTACAAGGAAACGGCTCAACTAAGACCGCTGCGACGACGGCTAAGCTTTTGGATCCTAAACGGTCCTCGAATGGACCAAAACGTCGCTCGGTTGACTTTTCCAGCGAAAAGTCAACATTTCCCAAATTGATCAGAAAGTTGCCCTGAGTCCCCTGGAACTCATTTTGGTCGATAACGGGGTCAAATTAAGTCCGGTATGACCCTCGGGGTCAATTTAGGTTAAGTTAAGTGTCTGTCTCAAATTTTTTATATTTTCCTGTTTTTCGTAGGTTTGACTGACGTTGACCAGAAGTGGTTATTACAGTCGCGGGAAATGACAGATGAAAGTAGAGAATCTTAAAAACTAATTTTTTTGTACGAGAAAATTAATAGAATACCGTTTTCCAAAGAAGTTGTGACTAATTGTTCCCTTTACTTATTCAACTTAATTCACATTAACTATATTGACATATGACGGGAAAAACCGTGTCTCTCTAGGGTTGCAAAACCTCCTCTCTCTCTCTCCATTTCTGCAACAGCTGCCCCTCATCGTACGTCTCCACCACCACAACCAGCCTCCTCCATGACTATCCCCAACCCTCAGTGCCGAATACCATCATCACGGACGGAAACCAACCCAACCTTTCTTTCCCGATATGAACTTTCCCCCTCACCATATTATTCTAGATCTAGAGCATTCCGATAGCCAATCGTCGCCTGCACTTCCATGCGACCATCACACGACATCGTGGGGTATGCCGGAGGGCATGCAAGCACCAGGACTACACCGTCAGCCTACGACATGTCATGCGCTGGCCTGGCCAAATCTCAGTGAGGAGTGACATGGGTCTCTCCCAAGCTCTCTCCGGCCTACTCGACCTTGGTTGTAGTAGATCCGATGAGGGCCCTCCTCAAACCATCCGGGTAAACGACAGGGACGCTGCCAGTGGTACCGGACTGGGAAGATGAAGTTGATGTCTTGGAGATCCCGACGGAGGCCATCCCGACTACTATGGATGTTCGATATCGCTTTTCCTTCGCGGGGAAGGTCGCGGGTACGAGACACCTCAATCAGAACGCCTTCTGTGGGCTAATGCTCAAATACTGGAAGGTCGAAGGCCTGTAGATCAAGTACTTGACCAAGGACATGGTGGCCTTCCATTTCCCATCCTAGGCAGCCATGAAGAATATTCTCCATCGGGGCCCTTGGAGCTTCAAGGGTTATCTGGTGATGTTGGTCCCGCTCTTGACTTGCATGCAACCTGATGACATCAAGTTCCGGTGCATGTAGATTGGGGTCCGAACGATGAGTGTTCTAGGGGATGCTCAGAATGCCCCGAATTGTGCCCTCCTTGTAGGGCCCTAGGAACTCAGGTAACCACTGCCCCTATTCCTATAGTACGACGTTCGGATGATTTCTTGTGGATGAGGGTCGGCCTGGATGTGGGTCAACCATTGAGGAGACGTATTCATCTCCGATTCTCGGGTCATGCCAACCTACCTAGTGGGATTACAATATGAACGGCTATCAGATTTCTACACTCGGTGTGGTAGACTGACCAACCGTATGACCGATTGTATGACCTATCTAGCTGGAATTGGTCGGGAGGAAATCCGATATGATGAATCTATTCGGGTGCCGAAAAAGCTTGATGTGGATCGCCTCCTCAATGCGGTTTGTGTTGGGTCTCGATGGAGGGTATGAACACATACTTGCAGCGGAAATAACTCGAGACCATGTCACAGAACACTACCAAATATTAGATACACAAGAGAATAAACAATATGGATGTTTCCTTACCAACTAGTTCAAGAAAAGGAAGAGAACACCAAAGAAACGATGATCGGCTTGAGTCTCCAAGACGCCTACGTATCCAAATGGAATCAAAGACACGTAGTTCTTCTTTAGATGACTCAAGAACACAACAAGAGGGGGGAAAAGTGCCAAACTCGAAATTGTAGTGTGAGAGGGAGAGAAGTTGTGTTTCTATTCTTGTCTTGTGATTTGTTGTAGGAAAAAGATGACTTAAACCATCAACAACCATCAAGGACAAGTAAGGTGTGAAGCATGGTGTGAAGTAAGACAAGCATGGTGCTAAGTATGGCAAGACAAGATGGGTTAGGTGGTGAATCACCAACACCTTAATCCTTGTCTTGCTTACTTAGTACTAATTAATCAAGACTTGATTAATTAGTTCCATGGGCCTTGGTTGCATGGGCCTTTCATGGGCCTCTTGGAACATGGCCCATGGCCATTCCCAACGAGGTCCCGTGACGTGCTCATCGCCTCCAAGCCTTCCATACCGGAAATGTCCAACATTATCCGACGCGATCAATCCCAAGACTCCAAGCCTTGTCTTGATCCGTAATGTCCTATTCACTTACGGGCACATGACCCAAAACCCAGTTTTGGTCATGTCCCGAGACAACTCTCTTTTGGCCATTCTCCATAAATGTGTCAATGAGTTTCATCCTTCGGTGTGACCCTTAGGTCTATGCATGTCGATAGATCAACGTAAAATCCCATTTTACTTGATCCTATATAAGTGGCAACTAACGAGACTTTAGTATTGCCTGACACTACATAGCGAATCGAACCAATCGATTCTAACCTTTCCGTCCTCCCTGTCATTATCCTTTTATCTCCGATATCCTGATTGAGATAAGGCATAGAGCCGTCATCCTTATTATTCTCAATCACTGTTCCTTGATATGTGAGATGACTGAATATATGATACCTAGTATCATGTGCATGGCCATGCTATTCTTTCAGTCACTCTCGATCAAGCGGCCGAGAACCGATATCTTTCCCATACCTCAGTATGAGGGATAAATCCCTTAGCCGTCTTTCGTGTCACTCATGCAACCCGTCCCCAAGCCAATCCTGGCCGTTATGGAAGCCCTGTTACGGACAACGTTAGGCTCAGGTCAAACTTAGTTGTTGACTGCATAGTGATCACAAAGACTCCTTGGTCTAAGGATACATGACAAGCTACGACACTGAATATGTTAATGACTCAATCTATGGCACATATTCAGGGCGGGTCGTCCAATATCATGTCCCACATGATATCTATGATCAGACTCCGGAATCCCATTCCAATGACTAACAGAACGTAAGCCATGAAGAGCCATCTTTCATACTAGTCGCTTCTAGTGAAGCTTTATTGACTAGGGACCCATCGAGTGTGATCCATCTCGATCTATGGTTCTATTCGCATGGTGGGCATAGATCAGAAATCACATCGATATATTACTCCAACACATAAGTAATAGAAAGCCGCTTTAATCTTATTGCTAATGATGATATATACATTTGGACATTTATGATTGAACTACGGGCACTAAGACTAACAATCTCCCACTTGCCCTAGTTCCAATCTAAACTCCAATCTATTCCCATTGACCTTACATGCCTCTCATGTTTAGGCAACGATAGTGCCTTAGTCAACGGGTCGGCTATGTTATCATCAGTTGCAATATAGGTGATCTTCACATCGCCTCGGTTCAGTATCTCTCTGATGAGGTGATATCGCCGCAGTACATGTTTGGATTTGTTATGCGATCTGGGCTCTTTAGCTTGCGCAATAGCCCCTGTGTTGTCGCAAAATAGGTTCACCGGGCTGGATGGGTTTTTGATTACACCCAACCCTGCCGTGAACTTCCTAATCCACACAGCCTCCTTGGCCGCCTCTGCAGCCGCTATGTACTCGGCCTCTGTCGTGGAGTCAGCGACGGTGTCTTGCTTCACGCTCTTCCAGCTGAAAGCTCCGCCATTCAGCGTGAACACATATCCTGACTGACTTCTAAAGTCATCTGGATCTGTCTGGAAACTAGCGTCTACATATCCATTAACAACTAGTTCAGAATCATCTTTTCCCCCGTACACTAGAAACGCGTCCTTAGTTCTTCTCAAATATTTGAGAATCGCTTTGACCGCTATCCAGTGTTCCTCACCAGGGTTAGACTGATGTCTGCTGGTACAACTCAAGGCATATGAGACATCCGGTCTCGTGCATATCATGGAATACATGATCGATCCTACCGCCGAAGCGTATGGGATTCGCATCATTCTTTTCAGCTCATCAGGTGTCTTAGGACACTGAGTCTTGCTGAGATGAACGCCATGACGTGCGGGTAAGAGTCCTTTCTTGGAATCAAGCATTGAGAACCTACTCAATACCTTGTTCACATAGGTGCTTTGACTTAAACCCAAGACCCTCTTGGTGCGATCTCTATATATCTTAATCCCTAAGATATAAGCAGCATCGCCTAAGTCCTTCATTGAGAAACACTTCCCTAACCAAGCTTTAGTCTCGTGCAAGGTTGGGATGTCGTTTCCAATGAGTAGTATGTCATCGACATACAACACCAGAAAGGTAATCATACCCCCATTTGCCTTCTTGTAAACGCAAGGTTCATCTTCATTCTTGATAAAGCCAAATCCAATTACAGCTTCATCAAAACGAAGGTTCCAACTCCGAGAAGCTTGTTTCAATCCATAAATGGATTTCAACAACTTACAAATCTTTCCCTTATTCTTCGGATCGACAAAACCTTCGGGTTGAGACATATAAACGTCCTCCGACAAATTTCCGTTTAGGAAAGCGGTTTTGACATCCATTTGCCATATCTCGTAATCGTGATATGCAGCTATGGCAAGAAGAATTCGGATAGATTTGACCATAGCCACTGGGGAAAAGGTTTCCTCATAGTCAATCCCTTGGATCTGCCTATAACCTTTCGCCACCAGTCGGGCTTTGTAGGTCTGAGGGTTGCCTTCCATGTCCATCTTCACCTTGAAGATCCATTTGCATCCGATGGTTCTTACACCACCGATGGGATCAACCAGTTCCCAGACTTGGTTGTCCGACATGGATTGCATTTCCTCCCTCATGGCTCCCAGCCATAACTCAGAGTCGGGTCCGTCCACAGCTTCCTGAAATGTAGCTGGATCATCGTGATCCACCACAAGCTCACCGTCACCTCCAGACACAAAGTAACCATATCTCGGAGGTGGACGACTAACCCTTTCAGATCGCCTTGGACCTTCTGGAATTGTTGCAGGAACTGGTCCTTGCTCTACGACCATCTCAGGCTCTTCTATAGGGTTGTCCAGTGGATCAGTTGGATCTGTACCACCCTGAATTTCTTCTAGATGTACAACCCTCCCACTGACGTCTTTGGAAATAAACTCCCTTTCCATAAAGACCCCACCCCGAGCGACGAACACCGTGTTCTCGCTGGGTTTGTAGAAGTAGTACCCCATTGTTTCTTTGGGATACCCAACGAAGGTGCATTTATCAGATCTTGGTTCGAGCTTAGTCGGAACTAAACGTTTCACATAAGCCTCGCAACCCCAAATCTTTAGGAAGGACAAAACGGGCTTTCTCCCGCGCCATTTCTCAAATGGTGTCCCTTCCACAGCCTTCGTCGGAGCCCGATTCAAAATGAATGCGGCCGTCTCCAGAGCATAACCCCAGAAAGAGATTGGGAGATCAGTCCCACTAATCATGGACCGGACCATATCCAATAAAGTCCGATTTCTCCGTTCGGACACACCATTCAATTGTGGTGTTCCGGGAGGAGTCCATTCCGAAAGGATCCCACTTTCTGCTAGATGATCTAAAAACTCTGTGGTCAAGTATTCTCCACCTCGATCTGATCGAAGTGCTTTAATACTTTTCCCGAGCTGGTTTTCTACTTCCGTCTTAAACTCTTTGAATTTATCAAAAGCTTCAGACTTATGTCTCATCAAATAGACATAACCATATCTACTGAAGTCGTCAGTAAATGTGATAAAGTAGCTAAAACCCCTCCTGGCAAGTGTGCTCATTGGTCCACACACATCCGAGTGTATTAGCCCCAATAAGTCACCCGCCCTTTCACCGCGACCGATGAAGGGCGCTTTAGTCAGTTTTCCCATCAAACAAGATTCGCATCTATCAATCGAATGAAATTCGAATGGACTAAGAAGTCCACACTTGTGAAGTGTTGATATGCGTTTCTCGTTTATGTGGCCTAAACGACAATGCCATAAAAGAGTTTGGTCTAAATCATTGGACTTAGACCTCTTGGTATTATATATAGAGCTTGAGGCATTGTTATCCATATCCAATATGTACAATCCTCCAACCATTTTGGCGCTAGCATAAAATATATCATTGCATAAAATATTGAAAATCCCATTTCCAACATCAAAATTGTATCCTTCCTTGTCCAACAAAGAAATAGATACAATATTCCTACTGAAAGTAGGTACACAATATACATTGTTCAAAACAAAAACTAGCCCACTTGGCAAAAGAAGACTTATGGATCCTACAGCAGTCGCCACAACTCTAGTCTTGTTGCCCACTCTGAGGTCCACCTCGTCCTTCTTCAAGCTTCTCCTACCTTCCAGCCACTGCACATTAGTACAAATGTGAGATTCAGCCCCGGTATCCAATACCCATGAATCTTTGGAAGTAGTGAGATTTAGCTCTATAAAGAAAATACCTGATGAAGGCACAGTCCCACCGCCCTTCTTCAGATCATCCAGAAACTTCCTGCAATCTTTCTTCCAGTGACCAGGCTGTTGACAGTAGAAGCAGACATTCTCGACATCCTTCCCCTTCCTTGAGGACTCCCCGGTCCTAGGAGGGTTAGGACGCTTCGGATGCCTCATCTTTCCTGCCAAGTGCATAGGGGCCTTGCCCTTACCACTAACAGTTCCCTTATTCTTGAAACTGTTTCCCTGTCTGACCATCAGAACATCCTTGGATCCCTGATCCTTGACGTTCTTTTCAGCAGTTACCAACATTCCATGCAACTCTGAAATGGTCTTGTCCATATCGTGCATATGATAGTTCATGACGAACGTAGCATATGAACGAGGAAGGGAACGCAGAACCACATCCGCTGCCATCTCGTTCTCTATCTTAAGACCCAGTCGATTAAGATGTTCGAGATGCCCCTTCATCTTTAGGACATGAGGACCCACGGAGACTCCTGCTGACATTTTGCAGGAGAGAAGTTCATTAAGGACATTGTATCTCACGATACGTGCCCTTTCCTTGAACATACCCTTTATGATCCCCATCATAGTATAGGGGTCATCAGAGTACTCCATGAACTGGTCTTGGAGATCAGACTCCATGCAGCCCAGCATAATACATGCCACATCTATAGAATCGCTAAGGTGCTTTTGGTATGCATCCTTAACGGCCCTAATGGCATTATTAGCTGGCTCCTCAGGGATAGCCTGGTCTAGGACATATTCTTTGCGCTCGAATTTGAGGACTATCCTCAAGTTTCTGTCCCAGTCCAAGTAGTTTGTCCCACTTAGCTTGATCCTATCAAGAATGGTTTTTAGTGACAAACTACTATTGTTCGCTGAAGTACTTGCCATTTGATCTACACGACAAACAAAATATAATCAGTAAACTGAATAAATTTTATGAAGATCAAGTTCAAACACCAACCAATTGATTCTAAACCTTTAGAACCTAAAACCAAGATCCTTGATTCACCCGATTAAGCTGAACTAATGCTCACTACTTAATCGAGCTATGTAGGTAGGACTCCATCCAATCACATCCAATGTGACTCTTGGCTAGGGTATGTACTCATGTACACGGCTTACCCTATCTGATACCCTAGCTCAACCTCAGGCTGAGAATCGTAGTCGGGTCCACCAATTTTCAACTATGGCCCGTCACTATGTGGGTGCTCCGCTAATGCGCACGACACCTACACATGTCGTCCAAACCTACTACCCCGCTTTCCCATGGATGCTCCGCTAATGCGCACGACACCCATAGGACGGGGAGGTAGTAAGGTGTTGATAATTGGGAGGTATCGGACATGACCCGTTTTTACTTGTCCGGTTGTGTTTTAAACTTTTGGCACATCCTAGATGCGATGAGCACATCAACTACATTCCAAATGTAATGATGCCTCCAATTACATCCAATGTAATTCTTCCTTCGAACCCGTCAACTACATCCAATGTAATGACGATTCTAAGGGCTCACAGACAATGATTAAAACCAATTTTATCTTTGCATGTGAGGTGATATGCTCGGTAAATTAAGTTAAGCATGCAATTCTAAAACACATAGAAAAGATCATGCAAAAACTAAACCAAGCATAAAGCGTTAAATATGTACATAATAGCCCACTAAACTAACTCCCACTAGCTTCTTGAGCTCCACCGACTCCAAGCCGATGTCAAAACCCGAGAAGCCACCAAATGACCTTTTCGCCCTTTCTTCGTCTTGAGTAAAATATTACAATTTAATACACGACTCGCAGGTCGGGAATTAATAAATATTACAAATAAGTGGTACGACGACCACACCTCGAAAAAATAATTACACGCTAACTCTAACGGCTCGCAGGCCGTGAAAAGCGATAAATAATTAAATCAAACTCGGGGCTATTATGTACACCATGCCAACATCACATCACACATCGTGTTATCAAACAAGCATGTTATCAAACATCATGTGATTTTCCGGTTTTAATTAATTGCCAAGTTTCGAAAATTTTTGATACTCGGTTTATCGAAACCGTTCAAAATTGAAACTTTTGAACATTTGATTTTTGAGTTCATCAAGACGGTTCCAAACTCGTCATGACTAACAAAACGGTTTAGCTCGGCATATTGACCATCCAATGGTCATGCTTGGCCTAGCTCCGTCCAACGGAGCCCCGTTCGGTCCCGGTTTCGGCTCCCCGAGAGTCCCGCTCCCGAGACCCGAAAAATCAAATTTTTTTCAAAAATTCCAGATTTGATAAACTTTTCAAAAATTCATTTTTCATGCATTAAACCCATAAACAAGAATTTAAAACATGTTATCAAACAATTTAGCAAATTAACATGCAAAACCGAAACTAGCAAGCAAAACCGAAAGTTCTCTTGTGAATCCCGAAGGTAGCACGGCTCTGATACCACTTTTGGGTCTCGATGGAGGGTATGAACACATACTTGCAGCGGAAATAACTCGAGACCATGTCACAGAACACTACCAAATATTAGATACACAAGAGAATAAACAATATGGATGTTTCCTTACCAACTAGTTCAAGAAAAGGAAGAGAACACCAAAGAAACGATGATCGGCTTGAGTCTCCAAGACGCCTACGTATCCAAATGGAATCAAAGACACGTAGTTCTTCTTTAGATGACTCAAGAACACAACAAGAGGGGGGAAAAGTGCCAAACTCGAAATTGTAGTGTGAGAGGGAGAGAAGTTGTGTTTCTATTCTTGTCTTGTGATTTGTTGTAGGAAAAAGATGACTTAAACCATCAACAACCATCAAGGACAAGTAAGGTGTGAAGCATGGTGTGAAGTAAGACAAGCATGGTGCTAAGTATGGCAAGACAAGATGGGTTAGGTGGTGAATCACCAACACCTTAATCCTTGTCTTGCTTACTTAGTACTAATTAATCAAGACTTGATTAATTAGTTCCATGGGCCTTGGTTGCATGGGCCTTTCATGGGCCTCTTGGAACATGGCCCATGGCCATTCCCAACGAGGTCCCGTGACGTGCTCATCGCCTCCAAGCCTTCCATACCGGAAATGTCCAACATTATCCGACGCGATCAATCCCAAGACTCCAAGCCTTGTCTTGATCCGTAATGTCCTATTCACTTACGGGCACATGACCCAAAACCCAGTTTTGGTCATGTCCCGAGACAACTCTCTTTTGGCCATTCTCCATAAATGTGTCAATGAGTTTCATCCTTCGGTGTGACCCTTAGGTCTATGCATGTCGATAGATCAACGTAAAATCCCATTTTACTTGATCCTATATAAGTGGCAACTAACGAGACTTTAGTATTGCCTGACACTACATAGCGAATCGAACCAATCGATTCTAACCTTTCCGTCCTCCCTGTCATTATCCTTTTATCTCCGATATCCTGATTGAGATAAGGCATAGAGCCGTCATCCTTATTATTCTCAATCACTGTTCCTTGATATGTGAGATGACTGAATATATGATACCTAGTATCATGTGCATGGCCATGCTATTCTTTCAGTCACTCTCGATCAAGCGGCCGAGAACCGATATCTTTCCCATACCTCAGTATGAGGGATAAATCCCTTAGCCGTCTTTCGTGTCACTCATGCAACCCGTCCCCAAGCCAATCCTGGCCGTTATGGAAGCCCTGTTACGGACAACGTTAGGCTCAGGTCAAACTTAGTTGTTGACTGCATAGTGATCACAAAGACTCCTTGGTCTAAGGATACATGACAAGCTACGACACTGAATATGTTAATGACTCAATCTATGGCACATATTCAGGGCGGGTCGTCCAATATCATGTCCCACATGATATCTATGATCAGACTCCGGAATCCCATTCCAATGACTAACAGAACGTAAGCCATGAAGAGCCATCTTTCATACTAGTCGCTTCTAGTGAAGCTTTATTGACTAGGGACCCATCGAGTGTGATCCATCTCGATCTATGGTTCTATTCGCATGGTGGGCATAGATCAGAAATCACATCGATATATTACTCCAACACATAAGTAATAGAAAGCCGCTTTAATCTTATTGCTAATGATGATATATACATTTGGACATTTATGATTGAACTACGGGCACTAAGACTAACAGTTTGGAGGGCCCCGTAGGTGACACGGGACACATCGGTGGACTATCTGTTGACCTCCCTCACCCTTGACCCGATTAGGGACTATGTGGCATCCTCGGAAGAGTTATAAGGACAACCGGGTATCGCAAAGCCTAGCAATCTGGCTAACATCGAGGAGGGTGAGGACAATATCTTTCTTGATCTATTTGCAGGTGAGGTGGCCTCGAAGCAAGGGAAGCAAAAGGACCCGCATGACCAAATTGAGAGAGTGGGTCCCATTCGATCGAAGGCTATGAAGTCTAAGGGGAAGGGACGCGGTGGACACCAGTATACCAGGTCTACTGGTATAAAGAAGGCTCTGGAGCTTACAGGCCTAATCTCACAAGATCAGAAGTTGCGGGTGGAGCAGAAGGCAAAGGAAACCACAAGAGGAGGTGTCACAACCTCCTTTGGAACAATGAAGAGGCCTAACGGGGGTGGGAGGGTCCCAACAGGGCCTATACCCACAGATCCGGGACAACTGGTGTTTGGAAGTCCCAGAAAAGTCGCATTCAGAACACTTTATTTTTCACTGTCTTATTACGATACCTGTTTTAGGTTGGGTTGTACTTTTCATTTCGGTGTTCGGACTCTTTATTTTCTGTTTTGCCCTTTTGAAATGTTGGTAAGGGGATCTCTTGAGTTAGCGTCTACGAAACAAAGTAGACTATTTCTACAGGTCCATGAGAACTAGTTTGGCTACGGGAAGGCTGTACAATATTCTGGAACCCAGGGTTTTTACGGCCTATCTTGTATGGTTTATTTTTCACAGCAATACATATCCCCACTTTACTCATTTAGGAAAAAAAAACTATATTGACACATTAATCTTCAAGCATATTGTCTTATGTTTACATATTCTGGGTTTATTATTATATTATTTAAAAGGAATCAAACTTTTTTCAGGTATTTTAATATAGGGATAATTGTCAAAACATGCACTTATGTTTCGTCCACAAACGAAATAGTGCATAATGTTTCGTCTGGCTATCCTTATGAATCGTCCACGCACTTCTGTCAGTAAAATTAACAGAATATACGAATCTGTAGCCTCACGTGCTATCATGTGCTTGTGTCTGAAAATTTTTTTGGACGAAATTGCCCTAACAATCCTCAACCACTCATTTTTTGGACGAAATTCTTATTTTTGAATTTCAAACCAAAAGGGAAAAGTTGTCAATTCAGGCTCTGCTGTTACACTTTTCTAACAGAAGTGCGTGGACGATTCATAAGGGTAGCCAGACGACGTGGACAAAACAGTGTACACTATTTCATTTGTGGACGAAACATAAGTGCATGTTTTGACAATTATCCCTTTAATATACGTTCTCATTAACTGTTTCATATATTTATAATTTATGGTGGATGTGTTCCTCGTCTTACTTAATTTCTTATTAGTTATAAGAATTGTCTGGTGTTTGTTCAACACATTCTTTTCTTATAAAAAGAATAAAAAAGAGTTGTATTGTGATTAGTTATGCGGCAATATTATATTTACGGAAGTTGCAAGGTTATTGTCTCAAAGGATCCATGTTGCACTTGCCGTGGACGATGGTAATTAGTACCCACCAAGAGTCTTCTGGTGGTGGTGGCGCCCACTCGGTTCAAAGCGGTGACCATATCAAGGGTTCTCTGATGATAGTAACGGGCTGTTTCTATTGGTCCTTATTCATCATTCTCCAAGTGATAGTGTATTAACAATGTTCCGTATACAAGACTATACATTACTAATTATGTATTATATCTGATAGGCGAAAACGCTAATTAAGATCGTATTCAGCAGAGATATGCTTGATGGGTGCCGTGGAAGGTGTAATACTAGCCATAATGTTGGAAAGAGCCAATCCTGCTGCATTGGACCTACACTTTGATTCTCAGGTATTCTAATATACATGCCTCAATAATGACTGTAAGAACTACCCAACACACAGCGCTCTCCAAACCCTAGCTAGGGTCACCCATAACCCTTCGGGGTAAATCTCACTATCGACGATCTTCCCTGATCGTCGTTGGTTCTATTTCTGCACTACTCAAAACAACCGTCGCCTCCGCTCCGCAGGTTTGTGTCCCGGTCCGCATCAGTGCCTCCTTGCCATCACCAAATCGGGATCTCTGTGCCGGTGTGGTTGCTGCTGATACAGTAACCAGTTCCGGCGACGCCACTCTCTGGTTACCCACCGTCCCTCCACCACGACCGCTGCCGTCCTTCCGCCCTCGTCCCTCCGGTCCTGCATAGTTGGGTTCAGTTGTTTACGTAGCAGTTCGCCTCTGCGCCGCCGCCAAACGCCGGTGTCCTTTTGCTCGTCATCCCCCCGTCGAGACCTCGGCCACTACTGCACCATGGATCCAGTTCACCAGATCTGCTCCGACGCTGCCCAGCCACTCGCGTCGAACTTCCTTCCCGACGTCGTTTTCTCCTCATCGTCGGATGTCTGCCCCATCCGTCTGCAACGCCCTCAGCATGACCATCTACGAGGGCCACCATGGTGTCTTCATTCGGTACCGGGTTGGCATATGCTCGAGCCATACCGATATGGAGCTCGACCGATCTCCCCTCCGCATCCGGGTGGCGGCGAAGTCGTCGAACAGGCAGGGCCGGGCACGATCGGAGCCCAACTGGGGGTGAGGATGGGCGTCCTGGGATCCCCTGTGCCGCCGCTGCCGATGCTTAAGAGTCCCGTTGAACAAAGGAACCCTAATAGGATTACCAGTCGTATATTGCCGCCGCTGGCGTCACCTCTGGACGGAGAGCAGTGGGTCCCACTAGGACCGACAACGGGCCAAGCATCGGGGCTAGGGGCCCGTACATGAGCAGCTGGAATGCAGGTGGAGGGACTTGACCCTCCGCATCATGAATGATAGGACCCGGTGGGGGTGGAATGGTCAGATTGAGACCTATATCCATAGACCCGAGGATATTACTGCCGGGGAGTCTCGGGAAATCCGCACCAAAGGCATTACTTCCTGCTTTTTATTCTGCTGTAGGTCGAATAAATTTTTGGCTAGCTAGAATTAGGACTTTGGGTTTTAGTTATTTTGAAATGTCGTTAAGAGGAACTCTTAAGTTCGAATCTGCGATTCAAAGCAGACTACATTTATGGATCCATGAGCGCCTGATGGACTACGGTCGACCGGGACAAATATCTGGAATCCTGGACAGTTATGTCCTACCCTGTAAAGCAGCGTCCCTTGGTTGTGTCCTCCTCAAGCAACACCCATCCACTACAAAAACCTAGGCCGTCGGCCCCCCAAATTTGCCAAGACCTTGCTCTGGCTCTTCCTCTATCGGGCAGCGCGCCTTTTAAGGTTGTGCCTTCACCATGTGTTGCTCCGACCAGGGCCCTGGTGCCTCCTCCCACTGGCAGAGCGGGCTTTAAGGTTGCCTCCTCTTCACGTTGCGAGCCTCTTCTCCCTATCGCTGCGTGGTCTAAGGTTGTGACTAACGCCAACCGACGTGCTTGTGACTCTACCCCGGCGGCCCTCGTAACTCCGGGAGAAATTTCGAGGGATCGGTCAAGGCACTTGGATCGGAACGCGTTCTCCCGTTTAGGCAAGGGCGGGGAAACAGCCCCGCCAAGAGGAATGAAAAGGAAAAGAGCATTGGGGACTGGCCTTAAGAGGGGTCTCATGACGATGCTTTGCCTCCCACCATCACTACTGTTGAGATCCTGGATTTCCGGTACCCCCTTCCCCCTCTTCGTATTATGTCCTCGCGTATATGGATTTCAAATACCGTCTGTGACGGTTCTAGTGGTAAAAGGTTCAGTGAGTCATTGCTCGTTCTGTGTGACTTGGGAGCATGTTCCTTGGCGCACATCAGTGTTATGATATAAATTATATAAAAGTGCAACTTTCGCTCAAAAAAATCTGTGTACCCGTACTTTAATTACACCCAATAACCATTCCCTCTAAGTGTCAATCAATCCATAGATCGGAAACCCCCAATTTCAGGCTTCTTCAACTTGTTCTTGAGCACTACTCAGTTCGATTCGACTTCTTCTACAACACCCATCCACATCAGTTTACCGAGAACGAGGACCGCCGACTCTGAGAACCCAACGGAGCTACCAGGCTCATCCACGACCTAGGTACAAACTGTTACGCTTCTTTTCCCACCTTGTTTAAAGTTCTGTGTAGATTGTGCATGTATAGTCCTGTTAGGGTTTATCATTGTTCATTGTTCCTAGTTCATACGTATATAGTGTAATGTATGTATATAGAAACAGAATTGGAGATTGGCGGTACAATATGTTCATGTACCCATTGTGTTATCAATGCACAATATTGGAAATTTATTCTGACTATCGGATTTTTTTTATTCTGCAATTTAAGCCAGTATCAAGATTTTATCCCTAGTATTAGTATTTGTATTCTGAA
Source organism: Erodium maritimum (assembly GCA_963921825.1). Lineage (NCBI taxonomy): Eukaryota > Viridiplantae > Streptophyta > Magnoliopsida > Geraniales > Geraniaceae > Erodium > Erodium maritimum. The sequence continues at coordinate 124,341,739 of OY997588.1, read as the reverse complement.
ATTCAACCCAATATTAGGATTTTATTATGCAATTTAACTCTGTATCATGGTTTTATTCCCTGTATCGGTATTTGTATTCTGTAATTCAGAAATGGAAAGCTCTAGTGAACCACAACAATTCCCTCGGATCAAGCCAGTATTGCCCAAGCACTCCCGTTTTGAAGGGAAGATATCTAGCAGAAGTCAACCAGTTTCAATGGCAAGGACCATTCAAACTCAATTAGCAAGGTTGCAGGATAATGATATGCATTTCAATGAATTGAGAAGAACTCAATTTGGTCCCATGGTGGACATATATATGCCTTTTTCATCTACAGTCTTGTGGGCGCTTCTGGTAAGAGAAGTCGATGCCAATATAACATCAGAGAGGTGGTTTGTAATCAATAGGACGCCCGTGAGATTCTCCTTGGTGGAGTATGCTCTTATAACTGGGTTGTAGTGTGGAGGAATTCCTACTGAGGGGGTTTCAAAAAGAAATTACATGGATTTAATATTCTGGGTATTTACGATAAGGTAACCTAATGTTTCGTCCACGAACGATAAGGTACCCTTATGAATTTTTTTTTCCGATAAGGTACCCAAATGATTCGTCCACGAACGATTTGGTTAAAATTGGCATATTCCGTTAGAAAACTAACGGAATATTCCTCCAAATCAATCATGTGCAGTTTAGTGGGGTGTGAAATGACGATTTTACCCTTTCTTATTTTAAGCTTATAAATTTGATAGACAAAATTACCATTATACCCTTAATTATATAATACAATAAAAATATAATAATAAATAAATAAATTTAATTTTTTTCAATTTAAAAATTCAAAATTTTAAAATAATAATAAAAAAAGTTTAAAATTATAAAAATATATAAAAGAACAAAATATTAAAATACTAAATATTAAAAAAATAAAATATTAAATAAAAAATAAAATACAATATTAAAATAATAAAAAAATTAAAATAAAAAATAATAAAAACAAATAAAAAAGTAATAAAATAATAAAAATAAACAAATAATAAAATAAAATAATAAAATAAATAGAAAAAATAATAAAATAAAATATTAAAATCATAAAACTAATAAAATAAAATAATAAAATATTAAAATAATAAAAATAATAAAATAAAATAGAAAATATTTAAAAAATGAAAAGTGAAAAAATTTAAATAAAAAAATAAAAACTGATTTGTAAAAATAAAAACTGATTTTTGAAAATAAAAACTGATTTTGAAATAAAAACTGATTTAAAAAAAACTGATTTTTAAATATAAAATCTGAATTTTTAATATACAAAAAAACTAATTATTAAAAAAATAAAAATTGATTTTTAAATATAAAAATCTGATTTTAAAAAATAAAAATTGATTTTTGAAAATAAAAACGAAATTCAGTTTTTAAAAAATATAACTTTTAAAAAAATATATAATTTATTTATTTTATTTTGAAAATTAAAAATAATTAGAAAATATAAATTAAAGAAAAATAATAACTGTGGGTATAATGGTCTTTTCACTCTTAAGTCAAAAGTCAATTGAAATGTCAAAAGGAAAAATAGTCATTCTACATAATTCTGTTAGTTTTTTAACAGCATTAAACCAAATCGTTCGTGGACGAATCATTTGGATACATTATCGGACAAAAAATTCATAGGGGTACCTTATCGTTCGTGGACGAAACATTAGGGTACCTTATCGTAAATAACCCTAATATTCTTGAAAAAACACTTCCTGAATGTTCCAGCTAATATGAAAAACATGAAACATAAATTGAAGGAGTTAGTTAATGAACTCTTAAAGAAGGGCCATTCTAATGTGGTTTACATGGATATCATCAGAGTGTCGTTGCTGTTGCTTGTTGGAGGAGTTTTGACTCCCAAGGACAGATCTGACAACGTAATCGATAAAAGAGCTCTATCATTTATTGATGACATGGAGAAGTTCAACATGTACCCTTAGGGAAATATTTCCTTCAATTATAAGTTGAAGTAAAGCTGATGCACATGTTGTTACCAAGGGAAAGAAGAAAGAGGTCACATGGGCGTATTCGAGTTTCGTGTATACCATAGCGGTAAGCAAATTGGAACAATTTCTCACATGGATTTATTTAAGTTGTGTACATGGAATTTATCATAATATTTGTTGTGTGTATGCCGATATTGGCATTAGAATGCATACCTGCATTAACTGGTGTCCTTGGTGTAGCTCATCCCAATAGCAATCATTTGCCAAGGATGTACAGATGGGCCAAGGCGCATAGTAGACTGTCATCCTCTGATGCAGTGAAAAAGGCATTGGACGGGGCTAAGCCTGAGGTTAACAATTTATTTATATTTAGATTTAGATTTTGATTTGAACTGTGTTATTTATTTATTTTTACTTCTTGTCCTAGTACTGGGGTTGATGTTGTAGTACTTGGGTTAATATCCTAATAATGTGCCTTATGACCTAGTCATGTGGTTACTAGTAATGGGGTGTATGTCCTTGTACTGGGGTGTATGTCCTAGTACTTGGGGTTTATGTACTAGTAATGTGGTTTATGTTCTAGTATTGTGGTTTGTGCCACAGTATTGTGGTTTATGTCCTCAAATTGTGTATAATGTTATTTTTTGTTTGTTTTTTTGTTGTCAGACAATTATAACCATCTCAGTTTCCAGTGATGCAGAAAGATCCCGACCATACATTTGTAATCTAACAGGATGGTGGAATTGAACCCCAATATGAAGTTGGATGCGATAGTGAAGGTGTTAAGAAAATGGAGGCGATATTCAATGGAAATCCTCTACCAATGGATCAACCATCACTAATGGATCACCTAAAAAGAGACAAGGCAGAGGTGAAGGAAGGCTTTAAAGCTTGAAGGCAAAGTTTAAAAGCTTCAAGGCAGAGGTGAAGAATGAGCTTAAAAGGATCAAAGTTGAGGTGAAGGAATATTTTGAACTCATTATGGGATGGAAGATGAAGGCTGATTTGAAAGGTCCTAGTGAGCAAGAATCTGAAGATGAAGAAGAAAAATAATTTCCAAAGGAAAATGATAATGTAGAAGAAGGAGATAAAAATAAAGAAAATAACATGGACATTATGGAGAAGGGATACCCTCGTGACAAACAAGATAAAGATGCAGAAGGTGACAGTAAAGTGAATAGGGAAAAGGAGGAAGGCCCTCATGAGGCTGATTCCAATGTTGATAAGGATAGTATGGAGAAGGGAGACATTCATGAGGCTAAATCCACCACATACACCAATTCCATGGAAATTGTTGTCTATAAACCCGCACCTACACCTCTTACACCTACATCGTCAACAAGGAGGAGGAAGTTATTAGATCCAAGCTCTACACGTGAACCATCGAAGAAGATGAAATTATCAGAACCCATCATGACACGTTTACCGTCCAAGATGAAGATGAAGTTTGAAAAAAGAATTTTCTATTGCATAACTAGGGTAAGATGAAGGGAGTTGTGATTCTGGAGGAACATGAATGTGATGGAAAACGTCAATTGGACCCTCTTAGACAGATTCCTAATTCCTATTATGATGTTTTTGCGGAGTTGAGAAAAGTGGTTAAAGCTGATTCAGAAAAAGAACATGATATACATTCACCATATGGGCCAATAATGAAAACAAATACTTGAATGGCCTAATCAAGAGGAACACATGGCTAAATACGCAAATAAGCTATAAATATATTATCTTCACTTTATCTTTATATTACCTACTAGCATTTTTTATGATCTGAAGATTTTTCACATTATGGCTATGCATGCAACATCTTTAAGATGCCTTCAATAGAATACAATGTTAGTCTTAGTGCCCTTAGTTCAATCCTAAATGTCCAAATGTATATATCATTGTTAGCAATAAAATTAAAGCGGCTTTATATTACTTATGTGTTAGAGTAATATATCGATGTGTGCTCTGATCTATGCCCACAATGAGAATAGAACCATAGATCGAGATAGATCACACTCGATGGGTCCCTAGTCAACAAAGATTCACTAAAGCGACTAGTATGAAAGATGGCTCTTTTTGGCTTTCGTTGTGTTAGTCATTGGAATGAGATTCTGGAGTCTGATCATAGATATCATGTGGGACAAGATATTGGACGACCTGCCCTGAATATGTGCCATAGATTAAGTCATGAACATATTCAGTGTCGTAGCTTGTCATGTATCCTTAGACAAATGAGTTGTGATCGCTATGTAGTCAACAATTGAGTTTGACCTGAGCCTAACGTTGTCCGTAACAGGGCTTCCATAACGGCCAGGATTGGCTTGGGGACGGGCTACATGAGTGAGACAAAAGACGGCTAAGGGATATATCCCCCATACTGAGGTATGGGAAAGATATCGGTTCTCGGCCGCTTGATCAAGAGTGACTAAAAGAATAGCATGGCCATGCACATGATACTGGGTATCATATATTCATTCATTTCACATATCAAGGAACAGTGATTGAGAATAATAAGGATGACGGCTCTATGCCTTATCCCAATCAGGATATCAGAGATAAAAAGATAGTGACATAGACGACGGAAAGGTTAGAATCGACAGGGTCGATTCGTTATGTAGTGTTAGACAATACTAAAGTCTCACTAGTTGCCACTTATATAGGATCAAGTAAAATGGGATTTTACGTTGACCTATTGACATGCATAAACCTAAGGGTCACCTCGGAGGGTGAAAATCATTTATGGAGAATGGCCAAAAGGGAGTTGTCTCGGAACATGACCAAAACTGGGTTTTGGGTCATGTGCCCGTAAGTGAATAGGACTTTACGGATCGAGAAAAGGCTTGGAGTCTTGGGATTGATCGCGTCGGATAATATTGGACATTTCCGGTATGGAAGGCTTGGAGGCGATCAGCGAATCATGAGACCTCATTGGAAATGGCCACGGGCCATGTTCCAAGAGGCCCATGAAATGCCCATGCAAACAAGGCCCATGGAACTAATTGATCAAGTCTTGATTAATTAGTACTAAGTAAGCATGACAAGGATTAAGGTGTTGGTGATTCACCACCTAACCTCATCTTGTCTAGCCATACTTTGTCCTATTCACACCTTACTTGTCACCATTCTTCTCCATGCCTTTAATTGGACAACTATGGGGTTTGTTATGTTTATGTCATCTTTTTTCTACATAACAAACACAAGACAAGAATAGGAAACACAACTTCTCCCTCCTCTCCCTTGCAATATCGGCCAAGGCAAGCTCCCACCTCTACTTTTGTGTTCTTGAGTCTTCATAGAGAAGAACTACGTGGCTTTGATTCCCATGTGGATACGTAAGCGTCTTGGAGACTCAAGCCAATCATTCGTTACCCGGTTTTCTTGTTTTGGTAAGAAATAGTGCTGGATTTTTCTCTTGTGAATCCATTCTTTGTTAGTTGTTTCATGGTTTTAATCGTCTCTTGGTTTTCATTGATTTTCCGCTGCAAGTTGGTTCATCTCCAACCCTACCTCGAGACCTAATAGTGGTATCAGAGCCGTGCTACCTTCACGATTCACAAGACGATGTTGAAAGTTTTAGGTTTTGACATGTTAATTTGCCAAATTGTTTGATAACATGTTTTAAATTCTTTTTTATGGATTTAATGCATGTAAAATGAATTTTTGAAAATTATTTCAAATCTGGAAATTTTGAAAAAGTTTGATTTTTCGGGTCTCGGGAGCGGGACTCTCTGGGAGCTGAAACCGAGACCGAACAGGGCTCTGTTGGACGGAGATAGGCCAAGCATGACCATTGGATGGTTGATATGCCAAGGCTAAACCGTTTTGTTAGTTATGACGAGTTTGGAACCGTCATGACGAACTCGAAGATTAAATGTTCAAAAGTTTCATTTTTGAACGGTTTCGATAAACCGAGCATCAAAAATTTTCCGAACTTTTCTATTAATTAAAACCGGAAAATTACATGATGTTTGATAGCATGCTTGTTTGATAACATGATGTGTGATATGATGTTGGCATGGTGTACATAATAGATCCGAGCTAGTTTTAATTATTTATCGCTTTTCACGGTCTGCGAGCCGTTAGAGTTAGCGTGTAATTATTCTTTCAAGGTGTGGTCGTCGAACCACTTATTTGTAATATTTATTTATTCCCGACCTACGAGTCGTGTATTAATTTTTAATATTATGCTCAAGACGAAGAAAGGGCGAAAAGGTCATTTGGTGGCTTTTCGGGTGTTGGCATCGGCTTGGAGTCGGTGGAGCTCAAGAAGCTATTGGGAGTTAGTTTAGGGGGATATTATGTGCACATTTATCGCTTTATGCTTGATTTAGTTTATGCATGATTAATTCTATGTGTTTTAGAATTGCATGCTTAACTTTATTTACCGAGCATATCACCTCACATGCAAAGATAAAATTGGAATTTTAATCCTTGTGTGTGAGCCCTTAGAATCGTCATTAAATTGGATGTAGCTGGCGGGTTCGAAGGAAAAATTACATTGGATGTAATTGGAGGCATCATCACATTTGGAATGCAGTTGATGTGCTCATCGCATCTAGGATGTGCCAAAAGTTTTAAAAACAAACGGACAAGTAAAAGCTGGTCATGTCCGATACCTCCCACTTATCAACACCTTTTCTACCTCCCCGTCCTATGGGTGTCGTGCGCCTTAGCGGAGCATCCATGGGAAAGCGGGGTAGTCGGTTTGGATGACATATGTGGCTGTTGTGCGCCTTAGCAGAGCACCTACAGAGTGGCGGGTCGTAGTTGAAAATTGGTGGACCCGACTACGATTCTCAGCTAGGGTTGAGCTAGGTTATCAGATAGGGTAATCGGTGTACTTAAGTACGTACCCTAGCTAAGAGTCACATTGGATGTGATTGGACGGGGTTCTACCTACATAACTCGATTGAGTAGTGAGCCTTCGTTCAGCTTGATCGGGCGAATAAAGGATTTTGGTTTTAGATTCTAAAGGTATAGAATTGATTTTTGGTGTTTAAGCTTGATCTTCATAAAATTTATTCAGTTTATTGATTGAATTTTATCTGTTGTGATCAAATGGCAAATTCAACGAACATTAATAGTTTGTCATTAAAAACCGTACTTGACAGGGTCAAGCTAAATGGGACAAACTATTTGAACTGGTACAGAATTTTGAGAATATTCCTCAAGTCTGAACGCAAAGAATATGTCCTTGACAATGTTATCTCTAAGACCATATAAGAGTTACATGAAGTGTCATTAACTGCTGAGAAGAATATCAGGGATCTGGGATCCAAGGATATTCTGATGGTCCACAGGGGAATTGGAAGTAGCAAGGGCAGGGCCCATGCACACTTTGCGGGAAAGGTGAGACACCTGAGAATGTCTGCTTCTGCTACCAACAATGTAATAACCATTCCCGGTCAACGCCAGTCAAACCTGCGAAAAACAGGAAAATTTAAAAATTTTAAGACAGACACTCAATTGAACCTAAATTGACCCTGAGGGTCATACCGGACTTAAGTTGACCCCGATATCGACCAAAGTGAGTTCCGGGGGACTCAGTGCAACTTTCTGATCAATTTGGGAAATGTTGACTTTTCGTTGGAAAAGTCAACCGAGCGACGTTTTGGTCCATTCGAGGACCGTTTTGGATCCAAAAAGCTTAGCCGTCGTCGCAGCGGTCTTAGTTGAGCCGTTTCCTTATAGCCCGTCAAGTTTCGTAATTTCTTGGAAAAAGTGCCCGTTCGGGGCCCGAAACAGCCGAATTTTGCGAATCTGACAGAAAATATCTAGGAGATTTTTTCCCAAAAAGGTGTGGGACCCACATGACACATGTCATGAATGTGGTGGAAGAAAAAAGGGAGGACAACTTTACCCTTGACATTAAAGAAAAGACAATGAAAAGGGGGGGGGGTATTTTGGTCTTTTTGATGTGGGGTTAGTGTTTTTGAACAAAACAAAAGATGAGAGATATGTGATGGTCGGCCATAGTGTAGAAAATAGGACTTTTTAGAGAGAGAAATAAGTTAGAAGGAAGAGAGAAAGAGAAGAGGCTTGGGGGATTTGTGACGTTTCTCGTTCATCCGACCGGTGGATCGTCTCAACGATAGAAGAATCGAGTTCACACCGTCATTCTCTACGGTGAGTACCTATCCGATTTTCGTTTTGTTAAGTTCGAATTTTAGGGTTTGAGTTTAAACGATTCAAATATGGTTGGGTTTTGGTTAGAATTGGTTTAAAGATGAATGGTTGAGGTTTGGGGTTCGTTAGGAACGTTTTGGGGCAAAAGGGAATTTTTCCATTGTGGCCATGTGGGGCCCACGTGCTCGGGTTCTCAGTTTTAGTGTTCGGGTGGTTTAGAAAGTTCCCCGGGTCATTAATCCACAACCGGATCGAAATTTGGAATTAAATTGTGAAAGTGGTAATTGACGGTTTTAGAAACTTTAAACGTTAATTAAATGACTCGGAAGTCGGAATTCGATTCCGTCAAGTGCCTAGGAACCCTCGAATTATTCTAAGACCGTAGAAACGAAAACGGGAATTTTTGGTGCCCTGGAAGGGCGTTTCCAAAACCCGGGCAGATTCGCCATGTCGGGCGAATCGGGCTTTTTCGAGTCCAATATCGACAATTCAAATAATTGGGGAGTTTGGGAGTGATCGACATTCTCGGGGTTACTTTTGGGCGTTAAGTTTGTTAAATTCCAGTTTATGTCTGCGAACTTAAGAGTACTTAAAATTGTGTTCTTTTAGATCGTGCTGCAGACAAAGGGAAAGGAAAGCTAAGCGAGTGACTGAGATCACACCGGAGCTTGTTGGTTGGCTTTTGGAGAACACACATGAGGTAGGGAAAAGTAGCCGGATCTCGGCCCTGACTAGTGAAAGTTAACAGTAGAATTGCATGTGACATCGGGGTGTCGTGGGTTGAGTAGGCTATTGAATATTAGAAAGGCATGATACGGGAACGTAGCGATTATTAGAAAAGCATGTGAAACTTAGTAGTGTCGTAGGAACAGAGAACTTATCGATGTTAGAATTACTGGAGGCATATGACCATGCCCGGAGGTTGATTGCGAACTTATCGAGATTAGGAATACTGGAGGCATATGACCATGCCCGGAGGTTGATTGTGAAACTGTTGATATTAGGACTGTTGGAGGCATTGGTTATGTTGGAGGTTGATTGTGTATGTTGTGTCTTGGGTGGCCATGAGAGCCTGTACTTTACTGTTGTGTCTTGGGTGGCCATGAGAGCCCGTACTTTACTGTTGTGTCTTGGGTGGCCATGAGAGCCCGTACTTTACTGTTGTGTCTTGGGTGGCCATGAGTGCCCGTGGGGTTGTCGAACCCGTGTCTTTATTATTGGTGTGTCTTTGGAGGCCATGAGTGCCCATGGGGTTGTTGAACCCGTGTCGTTACTATCGATGTATCTTGGGTGCCCATGAGTGCCTGTGGGGTTGTTGAGCCCGTGAGTTATGGTTGGTGTGTCTTGGGAGGCCGTGAGTGCTCGTGGGGTTGTTGAGTCCGTGTTTTACTGTTGGTGTCTTGGGTGGCCATGAGTGCCTGTGGAGTGTTGAACCGGTCTTGTTGCTGTTTGTTGAACCTTGCTTGTGATTGTGATTGTGTTTGCCCGAGGTTAGTGACTCGACTTCGTGTCGGGAAGTGGTGTGGAATTTGGCTGGCTTACCTGACAGGGATCGGTAAGTTGTGAGCGTTCCTTGGCTGGCCTGACCGAGTTCGAGTCTCGGAAGGTTGCGAGCGTTCTTTGGCTGGCTTGACCGAGTTCGAGTCTCGGGAAGTTGCGAGCGTTCTTTGGCTAGCGTGACCGATATCGAGTCTCGGGAGGTTGTGACCGTTTTTAGGCGATGAGAGGGCAGCTCCCCTTCCGACTAGCTATCGGAAAAGCAGCGCTGTATATATCGCCAACAGGTCGACCGCCTGGAGCCTGACAGGGATCGGAAAAGCGCGTGGGGCAGGCTCGAGCCCAGCCGGTTAGCAACCGGTACTGAGCAACTGATAGGAGTGCGATCCTTTGTGATCTTGTTTGGTGTGCGATCCTTTGTGATCTTGGGTGTTGCGTGGTGGTCTGTCGTGTCTTTGGAGGAGGTCATCGATCGTTGTGTCGGGTCTACCTTACGTGTCTGAGTGTTGAGTCGGCTGAGGAAATTATCAGTGTGTGGGTGTCGGTCGGGTTACTTGAGTTTGGGGATAGTGATCCCCGGGGTTGAGTTGGTTGTTGGTGTTACCAGCATTGTCTGCTAATTATGCCAGAGTCAGTCTGTTATCAGTGGTGGTGAGCGAACGCTCACCCCTAGCTTCTTTTCCTACAGGTACCGGTCGCAGGTTGGACTAGGTGAGCTTCTGAAGCTTGAAGAGCTAGGAGCGGGATTCTGGGTTTATTTGAGTCTAGCGACGGATACCATACTTTTGTCCACTTGTTGGGACGTGTTTTAAGTTGTAAATATTATTTTGTTGAACAAATGGTGTTTTTAAAGTGTTTATTCAAAACAGGTTTCAATTGTTTTATTATTTTAAACGTTCACGTCCCGAGTTCGGTTTTACTGAAATTGGGGCGTGACAGCTTGGTATCAGAGCTCGAGGTTTCACACCTCGGACTGTACGTCAATTAGGTGGGGAGAGTCGAGTCATTAAAGTCCCGTCGTGCGTTGGGTACACAGGTCGGAACCGTGTGTAGACCCATCGTGTGGTGAGTCCTGTTTGTGTTTGTGTGCATGTGCAGTACGGGGTTACTGGCATACTGTTTGTGCGTTGCTGCGTGAAATATTTTTAAACTGTCGCGACTCGACTCGGGGGTGCCCCTGTAGTCGAGCGTGACGGTGTTGATGTCAAATGAGTACAATGTAGTTCGGGGGCGCTTGGACCGGGTTGTAACTACCAGATGTCAAGAAATGAGGTTTTCAATGAAGTGGAGAAAGTTTTAAAATTGGTTGACCCTGTGGACGCGTTTTAAAATATGATTGGCCCTGAGGGCGAGTTTGATATTGATTGGCCCTGAGGGCGTGTTTTATTTTGATTGGCCCTGTGGGCGGGTTTTGATTTTGGTTGGCCCGGTGGGCGTGGTTCGGTGTTGGTTGGCCCGGTGGGCGAGTGTTGTTGTGTTGTGGTTTGGCCGTGTCGGCTTGTGTTTTTGTTGAGGGTTGAATGACTGGTTTTGTCTATGAGTCGTGGCGCGTGTGTTTGCTAAATTGGTGGTCAAGCGTGTGTGTCGTTTGAGGCTAATTTTAGGGTTAAAACGGGTTAAGGTCCGAGTTAGAACCGAGTTTGGAAAACAGGTATGCGCGAGTGTCACGGATCCGTGATGGACCAGAGAGTTCTGGAAAATTTTAGATCTTCGTCACGGCTCCGTGACCCCAACCGCGACGGGGTCTGTCACGGGTCCGTGACCCCTGTCCTTCTCACCGTCTTGATTGTGCAATTTGAGTGTTGGCTTTGCGTGGCGGTGTTCACGGTTGTGTTGTGGTATTGAGGTTGTAAGCGATACTAGTTGCTGAATTGAGAACATAATCCTCATTTCGAGGTTTCCCTTACATAAGAGAGTAATTGAGGTGTTAATGACTTGAGCAGTGTGACATGTTGGTAGTAGGTTTGGGATGGTGGTTTGCCCTGACTAGAGTGGTAAGTCTTTGGTGCTTTACTAGTATGCCATAATCGAACGGGTGTCCGTGGAGGTGAGCATAACGCTCATCCCCTTTACTACTTTTCCCGCAAGGGAAGAGTAGCAAACACTGGTTTTGTTGCGGAAATGTTTAAGTAAGTGCATAAAGGACCGGGTGAGGGCTTGGTGTACGTTTGTGTGGTTAGATTTGAGGTTTCGCTTACTTGTTGTTATAATTAAAGTGTAAATAGGGTGGGCGGTGTGACGCTTAGTAACAAGTACGTTAGAGTAGACTTAGACCGTGGGGACGCTAGTTTATTTGAGCATGTTGTCAGTATATGAGTTCGCAAACTGAACGTTTGCGTGTATCCGTGCAGAGGATAATGATACATGGCTAGCGGAAGACGAGGACGAGCAGCGGTAACACGAGGACGGGCGCCCACGCGGGGCCGGCGGGTACGGACAGCGGGGACACCAGGACGGGTGCCAACCGTTGAGCCCGCCGAGTACGCGGAGGCGTAGGGCACTCCTGTCGGAGAAGACGGGAGAAGCGACGTGGGACCATCTACAGGCACACCCAGTGTTCCGCCGGTCGCGGACACTCCCGTTATGACTGCCCTGGATGAGCTGACCAGGACAGTCCAGAGTTTGGTGGCGGTCATCGCCAGTTGAGAGTCGGCTTCACCAGCTCCGGAGGCAGCAGCGGTCCCAGTGACGCCCGGTCAGGAAGGGGACCATACGGCCCGAACCCTACTAGACTTCCTGAAGCTAGGGATACCCATCTTCGTCGGGGAGCCGAACCCCGACTTAGCCGAGAGGTGGCTAGAGCAGGTCACACGGGACCTGGATATATCAGGTATCGAAGATGGCCGCCGTAGAGTGTCCTTCGCAGCTCACCAGCTGAGGGACAACGCCTACCACTGGTGGGGGCGTGTGAAGGACAGTGTCGGGCACGACTACGACATCTTCCAAGAGTTGATTCTGGCACAGTACTTTCCCGAGTCGGCTCGGCTGGAGCGACATCGGCAGTTTCTGGACATGGAGCAGGAGGGGATGACAGTGGCAGAATACGAGGCCAGGTTCACGGCCTTGACCAGATTCGCGCCGGAGATGGTGATGACCGAGCAGAACCGTTGCCTACGGTTCGAGGGGGGACTGAGACCGGTGATTCGGGATAAGGTCCTCGCCTTGAGGTTGCGGAAGTATACAGATCTCGTGGACACCGCAGCGACGGTGGAGCAGGGTATCCGGGATGCAGCCAGGACCCGTGAGGTCCGACAGCGGCCGACCAGCCTTGCAGGGCCGTCTGACTCACGAGACCCGAGGAGGCAGAGGACCACATGGTTCTTCCGACCACAGGCTCATCAGGGTGGAGCAAGACAGATGGGGTCGGTGGCGTCCGTGGGACCGGTCGCGTCAGAGAGGGAGCCAACATGCCATCTCTGCGGGCAGCCAGACCACTTTCAGCGAGAGTGTCCGATGAGAGGAGGGCCTGCGGCGCTGCTAGCGACCAGCCGGACAGGCCAGGGCACGGAGTCGAGGGCCGACGATTTCAGGTGTTTCCGGTGCAATTGGGTTGGGCACACTATTGCAAGGTGCCCTGATCAGATTATGGCAGTGTCAGCGCGGCGGTCGCAGCAGTCGTCTACAGTGCAGCCGCCCAGAGGTCGCCCGTGTCAGGGGCACCAGTCGAGGGTCTCACAGCCGTCTACGAGCGCGCCGGCTCCGAGACAGCAGTAGAGCTATGGGTATCCAGCAGTCAGTGCACCGGGTCGGTGGCAGCAGGCGTTAGAGGGAGGAGTGTACGCAGTTACCGACTCCCGGGCTCTAGGATCCCCTGCCTACCGCGAGACCTCTCAGGGTACGTGTTTATTGTATCAATTTTAGGCGTTATTCTTATTTGATACCGGGGTGTGGCACTAGTTATCTCGTTGAGTTGTGCGGAGAGGTTGGGGCTGAGTTTAGAGTCGTTGAGTCTACCCCCGTGCCTAGACACCCAGTTGGGGCGTGACGGGGTGATGTGTTGTTGACTAGGGTCTATCGTACCCGCAAAATTAGAGTCGCAGACTGTCCTTGCCCTCGTGAGCTTTTCGTGCGGGAAATGTTGACCTTTGACGCGATCTTGGGAACGGATTGGCTGACGAAGAACCGAGCCAATATCGACGTTGTGGGCTGCACAATGGAAATGGGGGGCAGGTCACGATGGTTTTCGTGAGCGGTTAGCCGAGTTCGCCTACAACAACTGCATTCAGGCCAGTATCATGATGAAATCGTTCGAAGCGTTGTGTGGTAGGCCATGTCGATCGTCGTGTGCTGGGCAGAAGTGAGAACTGAGGGTTTATTGGGTCTAGAACTGGATCGAGAGACAGCAGGGTCGGTAGCAGCTATGCTGACAGACGGCGCCGACCTCTCGAGTCAGCAGCCGGTGACCACGTATCCTTGGAGGCGAGTCTATCTTAAATTTCGTGGACGAAATTCCTTTAAGGGGGTTGACTGTAATAACCACTCCCGGTCAACGCCAGTCAAACCTGCGAAAAACAGGAAAATTTAAAAAATTTAAGACAGACACTCAATTGAACCTATATTGACCCCGATATCGACCAAAGTGAGTTCCGGGGGACTCAGTGCAACTTTCTGATCAATTTGGAAATGTTGATTTTTCGCTGGAAAAGTCAACCGAGCGACGTTTTGGTCCATTCGAGGACCGTTTTGGATCCAAAAAGCTTAGCCGTCGTCGCAGCGGTCTTAGTTGAGCCGTTTCCTTATAGCCCGTCAAGTTTCGTAATTTCTTGGAAAAAGTGCCCGTTCGGGGCCCGAAACAGCCGAATTTTGCGAATCTGACAGAAAATATCTAGGAGATATTTTTCCAAAAAGGTGTGGGACCCACATGACACATGTCATGAATGTGGTGGAAGGAAAAAGGGAGGACAACTTTACCCTTGACTTTAAAGAAAAGACAAAATGAAAAGGGGGGGGGGGTATTTTGGTCTTTTTGATGTGTGGTTAGTGTTTTTGAACAAAACAAAAGATGAGAGACATGTGATGGTCGGCCATAGTATAGAAAATAGGACTTTTTAGAGAGAGAAATAAGTTAGAAGGAAGAGAGAAAGAGAAGAGGCTTGGGGGATTTGTGACGTTTCTCGTTCATCCGACCGGTGGATCGTCTCAACGATAGAAGAATCGAGTTCACACCGTCATTCTCTACGGTGAGCACCTATCTGATTTTCGTTTTGTTAAGTTCGAATTTTAGGGTTTGAGTTTAAACGATTCAAATATAGTTGGGTTTTGGTTAGAATTGGTTTAAAGATGAATGGTTGAGGTTTGAGGCTCGTTAGGAACGTTTTGGGGCAAAAGGGAATTTTTCCATTGTGGCCATGTGGGGCCCACGTGCTCGGGTTTAGTGTTCGGGTGGTTTAGAACGTTCTCCGGGTCATTAATCCACAACCGGATCGAAATTTGGAATTAAATTGTGAAAGTTGTAATTGACGGTTTTAGAAACTTTAAACGTTAATTAAATGACTCGGAAGTCGGAATTAGATTCCGTCAAGTGCCTAGGAACCCTCGAATTATTCTAAGACCGTAGAAACGAAAACGGGAATTTTCGGAGCCCCGGAAGGGCGTTTCCAAAACCCGGGCAGATTCGCCATGTCGGGCGAATCGGGCTTTTCCGAGTCCAATATCGACAATGTCGAGTAACTGGGGAGTTTGGGAGTGATCGACATTGTCGGGGTTACTTTTGGGCGTTAAGTTTGTTAAATTCCAGTTTATGTCTGTGAACTTAAGAGTACTTAAAATTGTGTTCTTTTAGATCGTGCTGCAGACAGAGGGAAAGGAAAGCTAGGCGAGTGACTGAGATCACGCCGGAGCTTGTTGGTTGGCTTTTGGAGAACACACACGAGGTAGGGAAAAGTAGCCGGATCTCGGCCCTGACTAGGGAAAGTTAACAGTAGAATTGCATGTGACACCGGGGTGTCGTGGGTTGAGTAGGTTATTTAATATTAGAAAGGCATGATACGGGAACGTAGCGATTATTAGAAAAGCATGTGACACTTAGTAGTGTCGTAGGAACAGAGAACTTATCGATGTTAGAATTACTGGAGGCATATGACCATGCCCGGAGGTTGATTGCGAACTTATCGAGATTAGGAGTACTGGAGGCATATGACCATGCCCGGAGGTTGGTTGTGAAACTGTTGATATTAGGACTGTTGGGGGCATTGGTTATGCCGGAGGTTGATTGTGTATGTTGTGTCTTGGGTGGCCATGAGAGCCCGTACTTTACTGTTGTGTCTTGGGTGGCCATGAGAGCCCGTACTTTACTGTTGTGTCTTGGGTGGCCATGAGAGCCCGTACTTTACTGTTGTGTCTTAGGTGGCCATGAGTGCCCGTGGGGTTGTCGAACCCGTGTCTTTATTGTTGGTGTGTCTTTGAGGGCCATGAGTGCCCATGGGGTTGTTGAACCTGTGTCGTTACTATCGATGTATCTTGGGTGCCCATGAGTGCCCGTGGGGTTGTTGAGCCCGTGAGTTATGGTTGGTGTGTCTTGGGAGGCCGTGAGTGCCCGTGGGGTTGTTGAGCCCGTGAGTTATGGTTGGTGTGTCTTGGGAGGCCGTGAGTGCCTGTGGGGTTGTTGAGCCCGTGAGTTATGGTTGGTGTGTCTTGGGAGGCCGTGAGGGCCCGTGGGGTTGTTGAGCCCGTGAGTTATGGTTGGTGTGTCTTGGGAGGTCGTGAGTTCCCGTGGGGTAGTTGAGCCCGTGAGTTATGGTTGGTGTGTCTTGGGAGGCCGTGAGTGCCCGTGGGGTTGTTGAGTCCGTGTTTTACCGTTGGTGTCTTGGGTGGCCATGAGTGCCTGTGGAGTGTTGAACCGGTCTTGTTGCTGTTTGTTGAACCTTGCTTGTGATTGTGATTGTGTTTGCCTGAGGTTAGTGACCCGACTTCGTGTCGGGAAGTGGTGTGGAATTTGGTTGGCTTACCTGACAGGGATAGGTAAGTTGCGAGCGTTCCTTGGCTGGCCTGACCAAGTTCGAGTCTCGGGAGGTTGCGAGCGTTCTTTAGCTGGCTTGACCGAGTTCGAGTCTCGGGAAGTTGCGAGCGTTCTTTGGCTAGCCTGACCGAGTTCGAGTCTCGGGAGGTTGTGAGCGTTTTTAGGCGATGAGAGGGCAGATCCCCTTCCGACTAGATATCGGAAAGCCTAACAGGGATCGGCAAAGCGCGTGGGGCAGGCTCGAGCCCAGCCGGTTAGCAACTGGTACTGTGCAGCTGACAGGAGTGCGATCCTTTGTGATCTTGTTTGGTGTGCGATCCTTTGTGATCTTGGGTGTTGCGTGGTGGTCTGTCGTGTCTTTGGAGGAGGTCGTCGATCGTTGTGTCGGGTCTACCTTACGTGTCTGAGTGTTGAGTCGGCTGAGGAAAGTATCAGTGTGTGGGTGTCGGTCGGGTTACTTGAGTTTGGGGATAGTGATCCCCGGGGTTGAGTTGGTTGTTGGTGTTACCGGCATTGTCTGCTAATTATGCCAGAGTCAGTCTGTTATCCGTGGTGGTGAACGAACGCTCACCCCTAGCTGCTTTTCCTACAGGTACCGGTCGCAGGTTGGACTAGGTGAGCTTCTGAAGCTTGAAGAGCTAGGAGCGGGATTCTGGGTTTATTTGAGTCTAGCGACGGATACCATACTTTTGTCCACTTGTTGGGACGTGTTTTAAGTTGTAAATATTATTTTGTTGAACAAATGGTGTTTTTAAAGTGTTTATTCAAAACATGTTTCAATTGTTTTATTATTTTAAACGTTCGCGTCCCGAGTTCGGTTTTACTGAAATTGGGGCGTGACAAACAACTAGTCATTGGAACCATGATTATAGGAAGTTCACGGCTGATATGAAGAAGGGCAGTGGGACTACGCCGTCATCAGATAGCCTGGATGATCTGAAGAAGGGCAGTAGGACTGCGCCTTCATCAGGAAACCTGAATGATCGAAGGGCGGTGGGACCATGCCTTCATCCGGTATTAACTCTATAGAGCTATATCTCTCTACTTACAAATATTCATGGGTATTAGTTACCAGGACTGAATCTCACACATGCACTAACGTATAGTGGCTGAAAGTAGGAGATGTTTGGAAAGCACGAAGTGGACCTCAGAGTTGTGGCAACTGCTGTAGGATTCATGAGTCTTGCTTTGCCAAGTGGTCTTATCTTAGTATTGTATAATGTATATTGCATACCTACTTTTAGTAGGAATATTATATCTGTATCCGTGTTTGACGAGGAAGGATATAATGTTAATATTGGAAATGGAATTTTCAAAATGTTCCTATGCAATGATATGTTTTATGCTAGTACTAACTTGGTTGGAGGATTGTACATATTAGATATGGGTAACAATGCCTCAAGCTCTATACATTATGTTAATACCAAGAGGTATAAATCAAATGATTTAAACATAACTCTGTTATGACACTGTCATTTGGGCCGCATAAACAAGAAGCGCCTATCAGCACTTCAGAAGTGTGGGCTTTCAGGTCCATTCGATCGATAGGTGCAAGGCTTGCTTGATGGGCAAAATGACTAAAGCGCCCTTTATCGGTCGCGGTCAAAGGGTGGGTGAATTATTGGGGCTGATACACTCAGAAGTGTGTGGACCAATAGGTTCGCTGGCCAAGAGAGGTTTTAGGTACTTCATCACATTTACTAATGATTATAGTAGATATAGTTATGTTTGTTCAATAAGACATAAGTCTGAAGCTTTTGATAAATTCAAAGAGTTCTAGACTGAAGTAGAAAATCGGCTCGGGAAAAGTATGAAGACACTTCGATTGGATCGAGGTGAAAAATACTTAACCACAAAGTTTTTAGATCATCTGGTGGAGAGCGGGATCTTTTCAGAATAGACTCATCCCAGAACACTGCAGTTGAATGTTGTGTCCGAGCTGAGAAATCAGACTTTATAGGAAACGGTCCGATCCATGATCAGTTGGACTGATCTCCCAATCTCTTTCTGGGGTTATACTCTAAAGACGACAACATTCATAGTGAATCGGGCTCCGAAGAAGGTTATGGAAGGGGCACCATTTTAGAAATGGCATGGGAAGATGCCTGCTTTGTCCTTCCTAAAGATTTGTGGTTGTGAGGCTTATGTGAAACATTTTGTTTGGACTAAGCTCGAACCAAGATCTAAGATATGCACCTTCGTGGGGTATCCCAAAGAAACAAGGAGATACTACTTCTATAAACCCAATGAGAACATGGTGTTCGTCACTTGGGGTGGGGTCTTTATGGAAAATAAGTTTTGTTTCCAAAGACTTCATTGGGAGGACTGTTTATCTCGAAGAAATTCAGGATGGTACAAATCCATCTAAACCAATTGACAACCTAGTAGAAAGGGAGCCAGAGATGGTCGTAAAGTAAGAACCAATTCCTTTTAAAATTCTGGAAGGTCCAAGGCGATCTGAAAGGATCAGTCGTGCACCTCCAAGATATGGTATCTGGAGGTGACAATGAAGTCAGGGTGGATCACGATGATCCAGCCACCTTTCAGGAAGTCGTGGATGGGCCCGACTCTGAGTTATGGCTGGGAGCCATGAGAGAGGAAATGCAATCCATGTCGAACAACCCAGTCTTGGAACTGGTTGATCCCATCAATGGTTTGAGGACCATCGGATGCAAATGGATCTTCAAGGTGAAGATGGATATGGACGGCAACCCTCTGACCTATAGAGCTCGACTGGTGGCGAAAGGTTATAGGCAGATCCAATAAATTGACTATGAGGAAACCTTCTCCCTAGTGGCTATGGTCGAAATCGATCCAAATTCTTCTTGACATTACTGCGTATCATAATTACGAGATATGTCAAGTGGATGTCTAAACCGCTTTCCTAAATGGAAGTTTGTCTGAGGACGTTTTATGTCTTGGCCAGAAGGTTTTTTCGATCCGAAGAATAAGGGAAAGGTTTGTAAGTTGTTGAAATCCATTTAAGGATGGAAACAAGCTTCTCGGATTTGGAACCTTCGTTTTGATGAAGCTGTAATTGGATTTGGCTTAATCAAGAACGAGGATGAATCTTGCGTTTATAGAAGGCTAGTGGGAGCAAGATTTCCTTTTTGGTGCTCATTGAAAACGACATCCGAACCTTGCATGAGACTAAAGCTTGGTTGAGGAAGTGTTTCTCAATAAAGGACTTAGGCGATGCTGCTTATATCTTAGGGATTAAGATACGTAGAGATCGCACCAAGAGGGTCTTGGATTTAAGTCAGGGAACCTATGTGAACAAGGCATTGAGTTGGTTCTCAATGCTCGATTCAAAGAAATGAATCTTACCCACTAGTCATGGCATTCATCTCAGCAAGACTTAGTGTCCTAAGACACCTGATGAGCTGAAAAGGATGATGCGAATCCCATGCGCCTGAGGGTAGGATCGATCATATATGCCATGACATGTACGAGACCGGACGTGTAAACCATATGTTGTACCAGTAGACATCAATCTAACCTGGGGGAAAGATGATGCTGAACTAGTCGCCGAAGGATGAGTAGATACTAGTTTTCCAAGACAAATCCAGATGACTTTAGAAGTCAGTAAGGATATGTTTTTACGCTGAATGACGGAGAATTAGCTGGGAGAGCGTAAAGCAAGATACTGTCGCCAAATCTACGACAGAGGCCAAGTACATGGATGCTGCAGAAGCAGCTAAGGAGGCTATGTGGATTTGGAAATTCACGCCCGGGTTTGGTGTAATTAAAAACCCATCCATCCCGGTGAATCCATTTTGCGACAACACAAGGGCCATTGCGCAAGCTAAAAGCCAAGATCGCATAACAAATCCAAACATGTACTGTGGTGTATCCACCTCATCAGAGAAATAGTGAACCGAGGTGAAGTGAAGATAACCTATATTGGAACAGATGATAACATAGCCAACCCTTTGACTAAGGCACTGTTGCTACCTAAACATGTTAGACATGTAAATTCGATGGGGACATATTGAAGTTTAGATTGGAACTAGGGCAAGTGGGAGATTGTTAGTCTTAGTGCCCTTAGTTCAATCCTAAATGTCCAAATGTATATATCATCGTTAGCAATAAAATTAAAGCGACTTTATATTACTTATGTGTTGGAGTAATATATCGATGTGTGCTCTGATCTATACCCACAGTGCGAATAGAACCATAAATCGAGATAGATCACACTCGATGGGTCCCTAGTCAACAAAGATTCACTAGGAGCGACTAGTATGAAAGATCGCTCTTTATGGCTTAGGTTTTGTTAGTCATTGGAATGAGATTCTGGAGTCTGATCATAGATATAATGTGGGATATGATATTGGACGACCCGCCCTGAATATGTGCCATAGATTAAGTGATGAACATATTTAGTGTCGTGGCTTGTCATGTATCGTTAGACCAAGGAGTCTTTGTGATCTCTATGTAGTCAACAACTGAGTTTTACCTAATCCTAATGTTGTCCGCAACAAGGCTTCCATAATGGCCAGGATTGGCTTGGGGACAGGCTACATGAGTGACACGAAAGACGGCTAAGGGATTTATCCCTCATACTGAGGTATGGGAAAGATATCAGTTCTCGGCCGCTTGATCGAGAGTGACTGAAAGAATAGCATGGCCATGCACATGATACTAGGTATCATATATTCAGTCATCTCACATATCAAGGAACAGTGATTGAGAATAATAAGGATGACGGCTCTATGCCTTATCTCAATTAGGATATCAGAGATAAAAGGATAGTGACATAGATGACGGAAAGGTTAGAATCGACATGGTCGATTCGTTATGTAGTCTCAGGCAATACTAAAGTCTCGTTAGTTTCCACTTATATAGGATTTAGTAAAATAGGATTTTACATTGACATATTGACATGCATAAACCTAAAGGTCACCCTGGAGGACGAAACTCATTGACACATTTATGGAGAATGGCCGAAAGGGAGTTGTCTCGGGACATGACCAAAACTGGGTTTTGGGTCATGTGCCTGTAAGTGAATAGGACTTTACGGATCGAGACAAGGCTTGGAGTCTTAGGATTGATCGCGTCGGATAATGTTTGACATTTCCGGTATGGAAGGCTTGGAGGTGATGAGCGAATCACGAGACCTCGTTGGAAATGGCCACGGGCCATGTTCCAAGAGGCCCATGAAAGGCCCATGCAACCAAGGCCCATGGAACTAATTAATCAAGTCTTGATTAATTAGTACTAAGTAAGCATGACAAGGATTAAAGTTTTGGTGATTCGCCACCTAACCCCATCTTGTCTAGCCATACTTTGTCTTATTTACACCTTACTTGTCACCATGCTTGTCCCATGCCTTTAGTTACAAGTATGAAGTTTGTTATGTTTATGTCATCTTTTTTCAACATAACAAACACAAGACAAGAATAGGAAACACAACTTCTCTCTCCTCTCCCTTGGAATTTTGGCCAAGGCAAGCTCCCACCTCCATTTTTGTGTTCTTGAATCCTCAAAGAGAAGAACTACATGGCTTTGATTCCCATGTGGATACATAGGCGTCTTGGAGACTCAAGCCAATCATTCGTTACCCGTTTTTCTTGTTTTGGTAAGAAATAATGTTGAATTTTTCTCTTGTGAATCCATTCTTGGTTAGTTATTTCATCGTTTTAATCGTCTCTTGGTTTTCATTGATTTTCCGCTGCTAGTTGGTTCATCTCCAACCCTACCTCGAGACCCAACATATAAAAGAGACAACTTGAATACTCTCGATTGTATGACCAAGATGTTGTTGTGTTGGATACTTTTTTCAACCAATTCATCATAGAGGATCACTAAAAGTTCACCAAGTTGACACCTATTAAAAACTCAAAACACAAAGTGGATGCGAGAATAATTAAATATACCAGAGGTCATTATCCAACTCTATACATAAATAAATGGGATGGAGCCAAGAAAGTATATTTTCCGGTGAACTTCAATAACACACGTTGGATCATGGTGGTTGCTGATTTGGAAAGAAGAAATCGTTGTGTGTACGCTTCAAATGTGAACCTCACGACGGAGCAAACTTTCTTTGAAATTATGAGCAAACTCATTATGGCCCGATACAAAAATAATATTATGGGAGTGAAGTGGACATACACCAAGCTGTGTGATCTTCCACAAAATATAAGGTATGAAACGTAAGTCACCATATAAGATTGTTTTTTTTATTCTGAAGATGAATTGTTCCCATTCAATCTAACTTACGTTTGTTTGGAACAGTGGAGGAGATTGTGGACTCTACACGATAATGTACATCAAGCTGGTACTCTAATGAAAAGTAGGGCATGAATATATGATTGAGCATAACGTTCTCACATTTCGTTGTAAGCTTTGTGTGGATGTAGAAAATAATTTTAAGTACCTACTAGATTAGTTCAACTGAATTTATATATGTAAACTGATGTGGTGATGATTGATTATGTTACACATGGTTGTGAACTGAATTTATCTTATACTGAAGTTATCTGAATTTATCGCTTCTATGCAGTTAAATATTTTTCAACCTTATGTGTTATGAAGTTATCTGATACTTGGTTCATTTTAATCATAAATCATTGTTATTGAATTTATCCTTAACCTTATGTTTCCGTATCATAGTACCCTGTTTTAACTCATAAATCTCTGTCAGTGAATTTCTCTTGTAATAGATATTTTTATTTATCATAGTATTGGTTTAAAGTGTACTGAAGTTATCTGATACTTGGTTGGTTTTAATTATAAATCTCTGTTACTGAATTTATCTTGTACTTGGTTGTTTATCTTAGTACTAGGTATAATATTGGGTTTAAATCAAATTGATTTTATATGATACTTGGTTGGTTTCAATCATAAATACCTGTAACTAAATTTCTCTTGTACTTGAATTTTTATTTATCATTATAATGGGTTTAAAGTGTATTAAAGTTATCTGAAACTTGGTTGGTTTTAATCTTAATTCCCTGTTACTGAATTTATCTTGGATTGGGTTGGTTTATTATGGTACCGGGTTTTAAATCACATTGATTTTATCTGATACTTTGGTTGGTTCTAATCATAAATTCATGTTACTGAAATTTATCTTCAAGTTTATGTTTTTGTATCATAGTACCAAGTTTTAAATGATAAATCCATGTCACTGAATTTCTCTTGTACTGGATTTTTTTATATCATAGTATTGGTTTAAAGTATACTAAAGTTATCTGTCATTGAATTTCTCTTGTACTGGATTTTTTTTATCATAGTACAGGGTAAGTGTACTGAAGTTATCTGATAGTTGGCTGGTTTTAATCATAAATCCATGTTACTAAATTTATCTTGTATTGGGTTGTTTTATCATAGTACCGAGTTTTAAATCATATTGATTTTATCTGATACTTGGTTGGTATTTAATTTATCTTGTATTGGGTTGTTTTATCATAGTATCGAGTTTTGAATCATATTGATTTGATCTTATAATTGGTTGGTTTTAACCATAAATCTCTGTCACTGAATTTCTCTTGTACTGGATTCTTTTTTTATCAGAATACTTGTTTTTAAAGTGTACTGAAATTATTTGATATTTGGTTTGTTTTAATCATAAATCACTGTTACTGAATTTGTCTTATACTTGGTTGTTTTTATCATAGTACCGGGTTTAAATCAAATTGATTTTTATCTTATACTTGATTGGTTTTAATCATATATCCTTGTCACTGAATTTCTCTTGTACTGTATTTTTTTTAATCATAGTACTGAGTTTAAATTATAGTAAAGTACGCCGAGGGAGGTCTATCGGGACCTGGTCACTCTCCCCCGGCCAGTCCACTCTCCGACGAATACCCACCGCCCTCCATCGTCCGAGCGGGGACGAACTGCTACCCCCATCAACCCGAGGGTTGGCCGACCATCAGGGACAGCTTTGGAGGCTCAGACACCTCAGATCTCCCCGATCCCGGACAGGGAAGATGAGGATGAGGAACTGGTGGTCTCAGACGAGGGGATCCCATTGTTTACCTCGGGATCGTATGAATTCTCCTTGGAAGCTAGGGTTGCAGGGGACAGATCGCACAACCAGCACATCGTCTGCGGGATGATGCTGAAGAAATGGAAGGTAACGGGGATCCGAGTTGAATTCCTGACCCCCACCGTCACGGGTTATCACATCCCGTCTGCACGGACTATGGAAGATATCCGCCATAGGGGCCCCTAGAGCTTTAAGGGCTTCCCTCTCCTCTTTGAACCGCTCTAGCGTTTCGATCGGCCGGAAGACATCAGTTTCAATCATGTGGAACTTGGGGTCAGGGCACTGAATGTCCCGGGAGGAGCGAGGAATTCCTACATTCGAGGTCTTCTGGCGGGCAGTATAGGCACACAAATCCTATCGGCCCCTATCCCAACGGTCCGCCGGGAGGACATGCATCTCTAGATGCGGGTCCGTATGGAGCTATCCCGACCACTGCTGCGGAGAACCAAACTCCGCTTCTCAGGTACTGATTCTTCCACTGTGATTGACCTACAATATGATAGGGTGGTGGACTTTTGTCGTAGGTGTGGTATGTTGACACACAGGCTACCGAACTGTCAGACGCTGCTCCAAGGGATTGGTCGGGAGGAGGTCCGCTATGATAGGTCTATCCTGGTCCCCCGGAACTTGGATGTAGACCAGCTGATCCAAAGGGTCTGGGAAACACCTCCTCCAGCTTCACACCCGACAATCACCTACCTCCTGAGCGACCTCACTCTGAACCCTATGATCCGATCTAGGGAGATAACTATGAGGCTGAGTTGTCCAATGCAGGCAGTCCGAAGCCTGACCTTCTGGCTAAGGTTAACCCTGAAGGGTTGACCACTATCTTACAGGGGGATGGCTGTGGAGAACCCTACCCGCCTCCCAAGTCCACAAAGCCTGACCTTCTGGCTAATGTCCACTCTGCCGATGACCTTGCGACCGGAGCTCCTCCTGGATTCAATGCGATGATGAGGAAGCAAGAAGAGCCAGAGCCACGGGGCTACCCGGCGGATCTTCAAGGGAGTCTAGGCAAATGAGGTCCCAGCAGGGGCAGAGGAAAGAAGACCACCCTGAAGACCAGAAGTGGATCGCTGTATGATCGCCCACCGGGGACCAAGAAGCGCAAGGGGGACCTGAATACCAACCAGCAGCCCTGGGAGCTGCTATTTCAAGGGGATGACCGAGCAGATGGAGCGGAGGTCCAGAGGCCTCCGATGGAGGAATGATCGACCCCAGCAGGGGTGGGAGGCGCCGACACCAGCCTATACCCACAGACCCGGGACAGCCAATGCTGGGAGGTCCCGGGCAACCTGCACTATCAGTACCAATCACTTTATTTTCCTACTATTTCTCTTATGTTTGTTGGGACTATGTTTTTTCTGTTGGTTTTGGACATTGCTTTATTTTCCCCCGTTATGTTGAAACGGCGGTAGGGTGTTATCTTGAGTTGTTGCCCACGAGTTCAAGTGGGCTAAAATTATGGGTCCATGATTGGTAGGGGGTTTTCTTGCTACGGTCGGCCTGGACAAACATCTGGAACCCGAGGCGGTCACGCCTCACCTTGCCTGATTGCTAGTTGGCATTAATGAAATTTCCGATTACCCGTTTCAAAAAAAAATTATACTAAAGTTATCTGATACTTGGTTGTTTGAATTATAAATCAATGTTATTGAATCATCAGATACATATATCAGTTAAAACATGTTCACTTTCATATAGCAGTTATGCTATTAAACAAAGTCAACAGCCTAAACAAAGCAACAGTTACTGCAAACAGAAACAACAAAAAAACTACAACACCAAACATCACAACTTTCTTGGTTTTGCTTATAAAAACTACAATTTCCAGTTCACATAAGCTAATGACCTCATTTTGATCAACAACGTCGAATTCAAGCTCCATAATTCTTTTTTGTAATTCATCAATACCAATATCATCCCTTGTTTGGGATTTATTAAATTTCTGGCCTTATTGTCCCATTTCATTAAATAAATAGTTATCTATTTGCGTTTTTAGGTGAATGACCCTCAAAGTTATATTCCCAACTTTAATTTTCAAATTTATATTAACTTAAATCATTTTTTTTAAATTAAATTTCATATTATATCCTCACCTCTTACTTTTTAGAAATATGTATTTATTTAGATATTGATATAGCTAAGATTAGGTTCGGATGGCTTGAAACATAAATTAAACGGTTAAATTGAATCTTCGATTGCAAATTTCCGGAACGAACAAGAATGACTAAATCGATAGTGCGGGAGTCTCTGTATTCCTATTACGGGATGAATTTTATCCAACCTGGGGATACTTATTGCTAGTACAGGGATGAGAATTACCCAGTATGAGAGTTTGTATTCCCAATAATAGGCTGAAAATTCATCAAACTGGGAATCACCTCATAATTGTAATAAATATAAATGTGTATGTAATTTATGTATTGGTGTAGTTAAGATTATAAACCAAGTTTTAATGTCATGACACATGAATGAAACTATTGAGTGAAGGAACGAGCAAATCGGATTGTTACATGTTGTTATTGGAAAATCACTTGTCTTACAAGTTGATACAGGGTCGTTGGTGAAGGAACAAGCAAATCGGATAATTGTTTGTTTCACAGATGGGTCAGACTTGGCAGTCGGTCAAGAGTTTCAGTAAAAATAGAGGTTGTCAAAAAAGTTGAGGAGTGTGGCAAATAATTGTAAGTATGGGTTTGAATTGAAATTTTTAAGATAAAATTTGAAAGTTTATGTTGTACAATGCAAGGAGGGGAGTTGTCCATGGATGGTGCGTGCAACAATAGTGAAAAAAATCAATAGGCTTCTCTATAAGAACGTGTCGCAATAAGAAGACTTGCAGATTAAAAACACTTTCATTCTACAAAAATACAAAAGTTTGGACCCTCATCCAAAATATTCAAAAATAACAAAATGCATGTTCTTCTTCGTTTAATCCTCATGTCCATCATCTTAATCAGCATAATCTCAGTCAACATCATCTTCATTAACATCATGGATGCCTTCTTTAACATTTTCTTTGGTCTTTACACCTTATGCATCTTCCTCTTCTTCCATCTTTCTCTCCTTTGTGGCCCTGTTATCAGTATCAATATATTGCTCCAAACACTCAACAGGATGTCCATTCTGCATTTCACCGTCAACTTCTACAACGACGTCGTCATCATCATCATCTTCTTCTTCTTCATCGTTAGCTTCTTCTACTACCTTCCTCTTCTTCCTCGTCCTCTTCTTCCTACTCTCCTTTCACGCCTTTTTCTCATCAGCAGCCAGCGCCTCCAATCAGGTTGTCCGCTCTCACCACCACCACCACCCCACCACCACCACCACCACCACCACCACCACCACCCCTACCCCCACCCCCACCCTCAGCCCCACCACCACCCCCACCTCCACCACCATCTCCACCACCACCTTCTTCTTCTTCCATTTTGTTCGTGCCTTCTTCTCAGCAGCAACAACTTGTTCCTCCAACCAATCATCAGGATCTCTGGTCTCCTCGTCCTCCGACCACAAATCAATGGTAACATCATCCTTAGTATGTCGCTTTCGATTCGAAATGACCTCATTGTCATCATTAGATAAAACACTCAATACAGTACTGCAAGAATTAAAATGAGAAGCAAGGGTTCCATCTGCATTAAAGAAGCATGGCTGTGAGGATGAATGAGAAGAGGGAGGTGTTCCAGATGAATAGGTTATTGGGTTAGTAGAGACAAAGTTGTTAGAGAACAAAAAGAATAAGAACAAGGGAACAGAGAAGTCACAGTAGCTTGTAAACGTTTTCTATTTTGTCCAGGAGGGTCGTTTAAATAGAGCATTCATTTTGAATTTCCACGTATATAAATTAGACAAGTGGAGTTAATAACAAAATAAACAAAACAAGAATAACAAACCACAAAAAAAACAAATATAAACCTCATTTTTATATCGACCAACATCCATTATATAATCTCTACATGTATCCCCACAAAGAACGATTTATACATATCCATTATCGTATGACCTACACATACAACATCATGATCGACATGCAATAAGAAAGGGCTTACCTATGGAAGAATGGAAACACGGGCCAGGAGAGACTTCACGTAACCTCCTCCACCAAACACGATTTCCTTATCCAACACCATTATCATCTAGAATTACAGTCACTTTACTGGAGATGTAGTTGCAAAAGAGTTCTGACACACGCCCAATAGCTTCATATGGGTAACTTAAAAGAGCTACCTTTGACATCTGGGTATGCGATCTTCTATAGCCACATCACCCATGCAACACCAGAATCCACTTGCCGAAGAAGTGATGATTGGGAGCCGGAGGATGGGGTAATCCCTTTCCATTGCGCACTAATCAGTTACAACACCGACAGTCCTCGATTGTCAACGAGAATTACTGTACCAAAGATGACGAGGCACAACTTCGACAATGCGTAGTGCTTATGGGCGTGGTATGGGTTTATAGTGAAGATGAGGATACGAATGGTATGAGTTGTGTGTTGTATAGAACTGAAAGTATGAATGAGACCAAAATTTTCACCGAATGGTTCATTATGTCGCACGCTAGTTCTATGATTAGATGTATACGGTTGCACGAGGGTTGGATTATGATAGAGTCGACAGACTTTTGACGTGTCATAATGTTCATTACCAGCCGATGTGAGATGTACTGGTATACTCAATACAATTAATTACACTACGAAGTAATACATCGTGATAATAGATACAAATAATTACAAAAGTCAAATAGAAATACTACCCTAAACTTGTAGCGTTTAACTGATACCTACCCTAAATTTTTTTTTTAACTAATACCTACTCCGATGTTTAGTTATACAACAAATACCCCAAGCTATCAGTTAAAATGACGAAAATGCCCTCAGTGATTTTTAAATAAAATTTTAGTGATTTTTAAATAAAACTGAAGTGATTTAATAAGTGTATATATATAACAAAAGTGATTTTTTCAATAAATTTTTAAAAATAATTATTCAAATGTAGTTGAGGGCATTTTCTTCATTTTAGCTATCTGCTTGGGCTATTTGTTATATAACTAAACATCATAGTAGGTATCAGTTAAAAAAACTTTAGGGTAGGGATAAGTTAAACGCTACAAGTTTGGATAGGTATTTGTAATTTACCCTAATTACAATTGTTGATGTAATTAAGTACTGACATCTCTTACCATGCATGCCTCAGTTGCATCAGTCTGAAGTGCGTCAGCCTTTGTAGCACATGGATGAGGTTTAGTATGAATGCTTAATTGTAGACTTGATGATACACATTTAAGTAGCACATGGGCTGACATTTCATTCATCACATAATCACTATCAACCACTTCACAAATATCATGCCATATCTTCCATAATATTTGATTTGATTGCATGATATTTTTTATTTGCAATTATACTGCAATACTCATAGGTTATTGAAATATTGCATCAGTCATATATGGAAATAGCAAAACGCATCGTTTTATGGTATGCAATGCCTTTTCATAATTTGTGAATAATACAAAGTAATAAACAACATGCATGCTAGAACAATTCGGTAAGATATTGGACCCGCCTGCTAGAGCCATTTGGTAAGATATTGGACTCGAATGAGATATCGAGATAGACGTAGAGCGATCTTATTCGTCCACTGGCGTCGCCGAGGACAAGCACATATTCCGTTTCTGTAGGATACCGATTGTACGCTGGACGTCGCTCACAGATTGAAATCAAAATATGAAGTTTTGGACTTGTTCGAGAAAGAAGGTAAGAAATACATTTGCCTCTAAATTTAAGTTAGGGATCAATTTGATATTAGTTTGTTTCAAATTCGCACATGACGGCAAGCAATACAGGTTTTGGAAATGGGATAATGAACCGGCTGGTGATTACGGGTAGGAGACTCAAGAATTGTCTAATGCATTGGTGCAGTACAGGGAAGAGAAGGAAGTTGGTGATGCTAAAGCAAAACTTTGGAAGAAACAAGCGGAAATGACCGACTTAAAATGGAGGGAGAGGGTTTTCAAATGGATTGCCATATCATTTGGAGTTTATTTTCTATATATTCACTAGGGGAAGGATCTATTGTGGGTATATTATGTTAAATGTGAGAAATAGTTGTTGTGATCTTTGTGACCAATACTCCACGATGTCTAGTTAGTACTAAGTATCCTACTTAACTTGAATACCAATGTAATCGTTTATCCTTATAATGTATTTAGTGTTCCTTTGAATACCTCTAAACTATTCGTTTGATTTATTAAATCCACTTACCATCAACCGCAACCCATGAACTGTTTCCATTTTGTTCTTATTCGGTACATGCATACATGTATAAGGAAGTAAAGGTAGAAGTAGTGAAATACTAACCACACGATAACAAACATGCGTACACGTATTCTTAAACCCAAACAAGAAAACCTTTGATTTAGTTAGATACCGAGATGTAAATGAAGAAAGAATCATAGATTAAGGAAATATAAATGAGGAAGGAGAATTGTAAGCATCGAGGACATTATAGGCATGGAAAAACCGTTAGACATGAGCAGCATAAGCACCCCCCTTCGTCATTTGGCTAGGAACTTGCGTCGAATTGAGTGAGCACAGCGATAACCCTTGTCACATCTCTTTGTAGTTGAGTCATTTGTGTGAAGACCGCCTCAGTTTATAAGTTTTAAATTATTTAAAAATGTTCGATCGGAACGTAGAGGGTGAATTGTGGGTTTAATCTCTTTTTCGTTAAAAAAAGGGGGGTTTTCGAATCAGTTTAAAAAAAAGGGAAAAGAAAAAGAACTGGACCGGGTCGGACCGGACCCGGCTAAGCAGACCAGACCCGACCGCAACCCGGTCAGACCAAATGCGTCCCAGCCCAGTTCCCTTGCTTTTGGGTCGTGCGTCAGGCTTGTTAAAGACCCAAGTATCCGAGCCCGGCTATTTAAGCCGTTTTCTAGGGTTTTCAGACGACGCTTCTTCTCCCTCTTCATTTTCGCGCAGCTCGTCCTCTCCATACACTCTCTCTGAACCACGCCCTCAACCCCGAGTTCCTCGCCGGCGTCACCCTCACGCCACCATCCACCACCCACCACCGTACTCTCCCTCTTCATCCTCTCAGAAACCAAGCCTCACGACCCTTGACCCCGAGCTTCTCCTCTCCCTCACCGTCCCCTCCTTCATCTCCTTCTCCGACCCTCTCGCTCGTCGTCGCCGCGACTAACCGGAGCCAAGTCGCCGGCGCGCTCGGCAGATCTGGGACGGAGTCGCCGTGCTCCGCCGAGCCCACGACCGCACCAAGCCTTTCCGCCGCCGTCTCCCTTCTTCTACGGTGAGATTCTCACTTCGAGGCTCGGTCGCCGGCGATTCTTCGTCGGTGGTCGGAGACTTTCCAAACCCTCATCCTCCTCTCTCTTTTACTTGTTTTTATCCGTTTTGTTTCTGGATCTGGGTTTTGAGGAAGCACGACGATTGATTCTAGACTTGTGGAGTTTTGAAATCAATTTTTGGGTTCTGGATCTGTGTAACAAGGGAAGAACGAGAACAAAAGTTTTAAAAAAAATAAAATTTAAGTGTTTGAGAACAAATTTCAGCTTTAATGTAAAAAGGGTTAAAATTAGTTTGTCTTAGATCGGGTTTCTTGACTGATTGAACGAACCTGCGACCGAACCGGACTTTAATCGAACTTAGAACGGGAAATAAAAGTGGGAACGCAGAATCGGACCTCGGGAATCGTGCCCGAAGCCCATACCTCGGGAATCGTGCCACGAGCCCCGTACCTCGAAAATCGTGCCTCGGGATCCGTTCCTCGGAAAACGTGCACCGGGTTCTGAGTTCGGTGCTCGGGTACTTGAGACGATTCTTCGTTAAACCCGCTCTTATCCCGTTCAAGTTTAAAAGTAAACCTATTAAATTTACTTTGGACCTTACCGGATCTGATCGTAAGTTTATCTGTCAACCCAAACTCGGAGCTAGACTTCGCCCGAGAGCCTGGACTTCGCCCGAGAAGACGAAGACCACTCCGGAACCCGTGTGAAGAACGGAGGAGAGGCAAATCGACTTTTCAGCAGAGTATTTAGAGGAAGACCACAAGGTATGGAAAATCTTGACTTCTCGTTTAAAATAACGGTTTAGTATGCCTATTAGATTAATAAAATCGGAAAGGTCCTAGAATTGCATATAGGATGCGAATAACTAGAATTAACGTCTTTCAATTACTACGAACAGGACGTGTCTAGCAAGCATGCTTAGGATGAGAATCACTATCGTAGCTCGCTTTCAATACTTAGGATTTGATTTACTGGTAGAGCGGCCGTGATGAGCCCTCAGATTAGCTGTGTGTTAGCTTCACATGCTTTGTTTGCTAGTCATTAGGATAATCACGAGTATAATGAAACTAGATCGAATGCATGCGTGATTGTTGAACTTGAATGCTTGAATCGTTGGTTGATTGATTAAATGCTTAAATGATTAAATGGTTGATCGAGTATGACTGGTTGTGCCAATGAGGCATGATCAGGTGATCGATTGGTAGGTGGAGAGCAAGTGGTAAGTGATGGTAAGTGTAATTATGGGTATGAATCCCGTGTGGTGTGCATTGATGGACGTGTGTATTTCTATGATATTGTTTGAGTGATCCTGCGGGATATTGATTGTGGACCCTACAATGCATCGTTTGATAGAGTCTGCGGGACACTGGTTAGGGTAACCACACCGTTGAGGATTTCGGTGTGGGAATGGTTTAGGGAATGATAAATGGTGAATTGGTTTGGTACCCACACCGTTGAGGATTTCGGTGTGGGATGGTTTACTCTGTGGGAAATGGTACCTACACCGTTGAGGATTCCGGTGTAGGGTGGTATAACGGTTATTATTGATATGGCATGGTACCTACACCGTTGAGGATTCCGGTGTAGGGTAATATAATGGTTATGGACCCTGCGGGGCATTGGTTATTGGATATACACCGTGGAGGATTCCGGTGCAGAGAATGGGTTACCCTGCGGGTCATTGGTTATTGGACATACACCGTGGAGGATTCCGGTGCAGAGAATGGTTTACCCTGCGGGGCATTGGTACTTGGGCCTACACCGTTGAGGAGTCCGGTGTGGGTATTATTGGTCCCTGCGGGGCATTTGGATGGTTTACTTTGCGGGTTTGGTTACTTGTTGATTCACCCAAGCGTATGCGTCCTGCGAGAGTATTACCTTGGTTCCCTATGACATATGGTCCTTTGGAGACGTTTCCGGGAATCCCGACGATATGCACCCTCAAGGGTTGTTTCCGGTAGCCCCGACGTTACACGTCTTTGTGACGTTATGCGTATCCTCTGGATCGAGGGAAAATCCGACATGACACGATGATTATTGTGGATTGGAGGGTGGCGACTTCATGTCCCACGACATTAATTGAATACCCTATCCTTTATTGATTATTTACGAAACGCATTGACTTCCGTATTTTCCTTCAAATATTGTTGATTCATCGAAAATGTTAAAGTTCTTCGCTTTTGAGATTTGAACCGAATTTAAGAAGTCTTTTGTTGAACAAAACGGGTAACCTAGTTATGCATTTTTCCCTACTGAGCGTAAGCTCACCCCTCCTGTCTTTGCGGTGTTTCAGGTGTTGAGCGAGAGCAGTATTAGCTGGACTCTCGGAGCTTGGGAGCTATGAGGGTTTAGCTAGGTTTAGAGACGTGCACCTTTTATATTGGTTATTACGTTTTACCGTTGAGCTATGACTCTTTACATTTTGAAGGTTTTATATCATTTGGAAACTCTATTTTATTTCATTATTTTTGTTTTACTGTAAATCTTTAGTCACGTCTCGAGTCCGGGTAAAACCGGATTTGGGGCGTGACAATTCGGGTGTTGAACTTCTAGAAATCCACCAGAATATTCCGCAAGGCAATCATCTTATACAGGTGCCGCCCTCGTTCATTCATGGTCGCCATGACGGTTTTCGGCGTTTCCACATCTTTACCAACATCAGAGGAGTCCATTTCCTCTTGTTTTAAGTTGGTGGATGTTTTGAGTTTAGCATACAATAGAAATGGTAGCAGCATGGTTAGGGTTTTCTGTGTGTCATTTTATAAAGGATGATGACGTTACAATTACGCCAACCCCGAGGGTCGCATTTTTTATATCCTGAATTCATATCATGTTTCAAAAAATTAAAAGATAGTGACTATATATCACATCTGTTGGAAATAAATAGTTGCATTTTGAATATTTTAATTTGGCACAGTGATGGACTCATTTTGTGTAATCTTGTCTATCATTCAGAGGTCCTTGGATATAAAAAAGAAAATAGGCTTGTTATGTGTGGTTTCATATATTTTTTTTGTTCACTCAATGTAGACGTACGCAATGACTTTTATACCCTCAATAAATTTGACACCAATCTAACCATTTTGCCACATTTACTGACTTTTTTCCAATTTATCCCAAATTTTCCCTCTTCTCTTAGAAAGGCGGATCCACGCTCGACCTCGGAAGTTCATTGAAATGGACAGCACAGAGATTCTGGAACTGCATCCTACCTTATGCGAAGAACTCCAGTTTGAATGCAAGATCTCAAAAAAATGTCAATGGAAAGAATTTTCAAATGTCGGTGGTGTTGTTCAAATGTCGATGGTTCGACTCAAAGAAGGTTAAACTGAATCGTGGAATGATATCTATACCGACCAACACAAATTGTTACAAGCATGACCAATACTGTCTCGTCATGTCCGCACAAAAGGTATTTCAATATTTATGTATGTATGTATATATATATATATACATATATATATATGGGAGCTTTGGGGTACGAACCCATCTTTAGATACGAAATACGAATTAATCCCAACTTTTGAATCGCAGAATGCCAAATGGCTGCGATTTCATTTGGTTTATTCTTTTTTCACCAAGTTTATTATTTTGATCTTTCCCGCTTCGTTTCAACTCCGATTTCATTTTTTCTTGCGGAAATTTTATTATTTTTTCAAGACCTATCTATGAAGTAGCATATTGAATATATTTTGAAGCAAGAAAAAACATGTACAAGCAAAAACACAAATTGTAAACCGTACATTAATGTATGTGTTTGCAACTGCATTTGTATGAATAAGCTAATCTTAATGTCTGTGTGAGCTAATCTTCTTGTATTAGCTTACACATACAAATGAAAATAGCAAGAACATACATTAAGTTTAGCGTACACATACAACTGAAACAACATGCATTAAGGTTGGCTTACACATACAAATTAAAATGCCAAGAACATACATTGAGTTTAGCGCACATATGCAAATGAAAATTCCATAAACATACATTAAGTTTAGCGTACACATACAACTGAAAATTACAAAATATGCAATTGCAAATACATACATTACGATTAGCGTACACATACAAATGCAGTTGCAAACACATACATTAATGTATGGTTTACAAATTGTATTTTTGCTTGTACATGTCTTTTCTTGCTTCAAAACATATTCAATATGTTATTCGATAGATAGGTCTTGGAAAAAGAAAAATTTTGGCGCAAGAAAAAATTAAATCGGGGTTGAAACGAAGCGGGAAAGATCAAAATAATAAACTTGGTGAAAAAAAAATCGTTGCCTTGTATTATGCGATTTTAAGGCCAAGATGGATTATTTTGTAAAATTTTTGGTGATTCATACCTGAATATATATATATATATATATATAGGAGAGCAATCAGGTGCGAACCTGCGCACTGCGTGATGGCCGTCCGATGTGAATTTCGCGATGGCGCATATTTGAACGCGTCATCAGTGGCACGCGTCGTAAATAAGTCGCGCGTGGGATTCATTTTAACTGATTTGCTATGGTTCGGGGGTATAAACGTACTTTTATCTACCCGTTCGCTCACCAAAACACTTGCAGAATCGAGTTTTTAGCGAAACAAACATTTCGGAATCTGATCTTTTGAGCTTCCATTGCCTTGATTTTCGTCTTCTGCGCGATTTCGAAGTGAATTTCAATAGTTCATTGTTGGTGAGTTACAATTTTTGGTGATTTAGGGTTTTGATTCAATCTTGTTCGTTTGGTTATTTAGCTTTTGATTATAGTAATCCGTTTGTAGAGAATGAAGAAGAAGGTTGCTTAATCTACAACATTCTGCAACAGGGACACCGAATCAGGTAATTTGAGAATATAGTGTTCGTAGTTTGCGGATTTTTTATAGTTGCTATGTTTTCAGAGTGCTTGTGTTTTTCTTTTAGTGTACACCATTTCAACTCATATATGAAACTACCATGAAATTATTCTACTATGAGATGATTTTGATCTATTTTTGAGGAAAACCAAGTTGTTGGTTGACGTTTTGGGGTTTCTGTGTTGTTTTGCGGACATTGTTTTTCTGTTTTGCGAATAATGAATTTATGTTTTGCGAGTATTCTTTACCTAATTTGCGGATAAAGAATTTATGTTTTGCGAGTGTGCGCACTCTGGTTTGAGAAACAGTTTTGAATAATCCTGCATTTGATATGTGCGTAGGTTTATTGTATGCAAATATGCACATTTTGGTTTGCAGATGTGTTTGGTAGTTGATGCATACCCTGTGATTGATTGATTTGTTTTGATAATATGTTGTACCTTGTTTGCGGATAATGAATATATGTTATGCGAATTAGATTTATCTAGTTGCGGATAGTGAATTTATGTTTTGCGAATATATAGTATCTTGTTTGCGGGCACTGTTTTTCTTTCTTGCGTATATTCAATGTTTTTGTATATTGTCTATTTTGCTGAAATGCTAACCCTTGTTTGTGAATTATAGATAAAACTCCGAATACAGTGCTACCTCTTCTTTTAATGGATAGACCATCCACAGAGGCTGATGTTGGTGAAGGAAATACGACTCTTGCTAATATGTTGAAGGAGCACAAGTTTATTAAAAATAAAGATAAACGAAGACTTTCAATTAAGAAGAAGAAGGTAGCTGAGGTTCGTGAATGTCTCGATGTAGCTGTCCGACCTGCTAAAGCCGGAAAGAAGAGAGGTGGAGAATTAGCTGTTGAGAAGAAGAATGTTAAGCGCACCAAGGGTTGTGAATCTGATAGAGTTGTTCCCTTATCTGATAAGGTTGGCGTGGATGATGTTTTGAAGACCAGGTCATCTCCAAAGAGATTGGTTGAGTTGGTGGATAGTTTGGATAAACACCAACAAGAAGCAGTGTGGGAAATTGGGTTTGGGCACATTCTTCATTTGGCTATGAAGATCATTCCAAGCAAGATTTGATACTACCTGGTGTCTAAGTATAACCACCTTAGCTCATCATTGGAATTGCCAGATGCCAAATTGCGTATCACAGAGAAGGAAGTGCATGAAACTTTTGACATTCCAAATGGTGTGCGCGACGTCATAGTCGATAAGTGGGCCACCCTGTGCACTGATGAACTTAAATTGTGGCAGCGGCAGTTCGATATAAAAGACAAAGGCGAGATCAAGCGTCTTATCACCAGTAAGCAGTTGGTTGATCAGATAAAGACGCAAATTCGAGGGGGAGATGATTTCAAAAGAAACTTCATGATGTTGTTTGTGACTTGCATGATCGATTCGGGGAATGAGGGTTATGTGAATCAGTCATGCTTCCGTTCTATTGTTGATGTATCTCACATACAAGATTTTAATTGGTGCAAGTTTTTAGTCAAGAAACTTGTGGATACAAAAAAAACTGGTTAAATCAACCCGAAGGTTCAAAGAATTTTTCTGGATCAATAACTTTCTTGTTGGTAAGTTTATTTTCCATTTTAATGTGTTGTATTTTATATTTAATAAACTCTTATGTTATATTCATGTGACATGTCTTTTTCTTTGAATGATGCAATTGTTTTATCTTGATCGTGTTGAAGTCAGCACGTGTGAGGTTCCTAGGGCGTGGCCCTCTTTGATAGGATGGAATACTGCATTGGTGATGAATTACAGTGTGATGCATTTGGAATGGCTCACATACGGAGGGAGGGTCCTCCACGTGTTAAGGAGGAAGAGAATGTTGCTCAACATCCACCCCCTAACGTAAATAGGGATAATGAAAGGGGTGATAGAAATGGTGGAGATCCACCGGCCCTGAATACCCCCCCTTTTCATAGTGAAAGGGGTTCTGCAGAGGTATTCTATTATTTAATTAAATTTTTTTTTTTGGGGGGGGGGGGGGTATTCTACAGTGAGGTTTATTGACTATATTGTTTTGCTAATATGCTTACATTTGTTTGCGGATAGTGAATATATGTTTTGCGAATATGTTTTACCTAGTTTGCGGATAGTGAATTTATGTTTCTCGAGTATGGTTTAACTAGTTTGCGGATAGTGATTCTATGTTTTGCGAGAGTGCGCACTCTGGTAGAAACAATTTTGAGTATATCCTTCATGTGATATGTGCGTAGGTTTATTTTATGAAAATATGCACATTTTGGTCTGCAGATGTGTGTTTTAGTTGATGCATACCCTGTTATTGATTGTCCTTTTTGCTAATATGCTTTACCTAGTCTGCGGATAGTGAATATATGTTTTGCGAATATGATTTACCTTGTTTGCGGATAGTGAATTTA
Organism: Erodium maritimum; assembly: GCA_963921825.1. Taxonomy (NCBI): domain Eukaryota; kingdom Viridiplantae; phylum Streptophyta; class Magnoliopsida; order Geraniales; family Geraniaceae; genus Erodium; species Erodium maritimum. Next base: position 124,302,667 of record OY997588.1, on the reverse strand, counting down.
TGTTTTGCGTGTATGCTTTACCTAGTTTGCGGATAGTGATTCTTTGTTTTGCGAGTATGCGCACTCTGGTTTGCGAAACATTTTTGAGTATTTGCTGCATGTGATATTTGCGTAGGTTTATTGTATGCAAATATGCACATTTTGGTTTGCAGATGTGTTTTGTAGTTGATGCATACCCTGTGTTTTATTTGTTTGCATTTACTCACATTAATATGCTTCTTTGTATCCCAATTCCTCCGAAACAAATGTGAACCTTATCATTGCTTCACAATTAATTCTTGTGAGCAATCTGTTCCTCTTTTTTGTAGGCTTTGAAAGTTGAGGACTGTTTTGTTCGGGGATCTCACCCTGTTTGGAGCATACCATGTACTTTAGCTTTATGTTGTTTGTTTTATCCTTCTTCTCGGTAGACCTTCTTGTAGTGAATCCAGACAGTCTAGCGTAATTTTGGTAGAAATCTATCGCCTTATTCAGTGTCTTGAATTCCTTTCCTACAAACGGCGTTCATTCAGGCTGGCAGGATGGCAAGTATATCCTGGTTCCTCCAGTAGAAAACAGAACAGTGTTTTCGAGATCTGATTCTGCAGTACAGTCACTGTCTGTGCCTGCAGCTGATATTCATCGAAATAAGGATCAGTTTAAGGATGTAATAATTTCGGAATGCATATACAGCACACATAGAATCAGATAGTTATAATATACTCAAATTGATACACAGGCAGTAGTACATAGTAACAGGCAAAGTAGATTATTTATGCTTTGCGGAAATAAGCAAGTTAGTTTGCGGATACTACACACCTAGTTTGAGAGTTTGTCATGGAGGAGATTTTATATATTGTTTGAGAAGAAACAAATATTTTATGTTGCTAAATATCGTACAACACAAACTACTGTTTTGAGTATCTAGGCATTCTAGTTTACGGATAAAAAAACCACCATGATCATGACGTTTTGGTCAACGGAAAATTAGAAATTGCATCGATTCTACAAGAAAATCAATTTTGTTGAATAGATCTATACTTACATATTGTAGATGACATCTCGATTTGTGTATTGGTTGCTGTGTTAAAATCCGACGATATCAATCAATATCTCTGGCGATCTCTGTTGCGATTTCCGACGATCTCACGGTGCGATCCTGTTGGTGCGATCTCTGGTGCGATCTCAGGTGCGATATGAGATTTTGTTTTGGAATCAAGTTTCGAAGAATCGCAGTTCTTTTAACCTTGTCCGTGATCTAGATTTCTTCGAGAAAACTCCGATCTAGGGTTGATACTTGGAAAATCGTAGAGATTTTTTCGAGAGACTTTGTAACTCTGTGTTTGATTCGATTTCTTATTTCTTGTTTAGGAACTTTCCGTTTTTGAATTTCGAGGTTCTATAGAGAAAGTTGGGGTAAATTCGCGCGTTAATCTAGGACCATCGATATATTATTTGCAATGGACGAACCCGATTCAGTTTTGAAAGTTCAATCGAAACATTTTATTTTATTAGCGAATAGATTCTTTGCGTATATTTCACATTTAGTTTGCGGATTTTTAATGTAAAGTTTGCGGTTATTTCAGAAGTAGTTTGCCGATATGTCATATCTAGTTTGCGGATTGTTGATTTATTGTTTGCGGATACTTTCAGTCATGTTGAGAATACAAAAAGCATGGTTTGAGAAAATACAGCATCTAGTTTGAGAATATCTATAGATTCATTACGAAAAGATGGTGTGTGAAACACCAAAAAAAAAACATAAAAGACGACATGCATGAAAAACTAGATACCACCAATCTTCTTCTGGATGTGGCTTAGGGATCTACAGTTATTTTTCCGAGGAATTCTTGATACTCCCTCAGTTTCTCAAGCATGCGTTCTTTCGACTCTCTTTCTTCTGTGTTCCACATTAGGTTTTCATCCGTTTCGATTTCAGCAAGGAGCTTGACCATGTAAGAACCACTCCCGGTCAACAACAGTCAAACCTGTGAAAAACAGGAAAATTTAAATTTTTTAAGACAGACGCTAAACTTAACCTAATTTGACCCCGAGGGTCATACCGGACTAAAGATGACCCCGTTATCGACCAAAATGAGTTCCAGGGGACTCAGGGCAACTTTTTGATCAATTTGGGAAATGTTGACTTTTCGCTGGAAAAGTCAACCGAGCGACGGTTTGGTCCATTCGAGGACCGTTTTGGATCCAAAAAGCTTAGCCGTCGTCGCATCGGTCTTAGTTGAGCTGTTTCCTTGTGGCCCGCCAAGTTTCGTAATTTTTTGGAAAAAGTGCCCGTTCGGGGCCGGAAACGTACGATTTTCGCGAAACTGATTGGAAAATATAAAGTAGATATTTTCCAAAAGGTGTGGGACCCACCTTGACACTTGTCCTAATTGTGGTGGTGTTAGTTTTGGGGGGAAACTAGAGGGGGGACAAGGGTGGCCGGCCACACATGTGTAAAAAGAAAAAAAAAGGAAAAAGAGTTAGTTGTTTGAAATAGAAAGAGAGAACAAGAGAGTTAGAGAGAGAAGGAGAAGGAGAAGGAGAAGAAGAGAGAAGGATAAAGCTATGGTTGAGTAGGTTTATCTTTTTAAATATTAGAAAAGCTTGATACGGGATTGTAGCGTTTATGAGAAAAGCATGTGACACTTAGTAGTGTCGTAAGAACAGAGAACTTAGCGACATTAGAATTACTGGAGGCATAAGACCATGCCCGGAGGTTGACTGCTTAAATTTATGTCTTGGGTGGCCATGAGAGCCCGTATTTGATTGTTGGTGTCTTGGGTGGCCATGAGAGCCGTATTTGATTGTTGATGTCTTGGGTGGCCATGAGAGCCCGTGCTATTTAAATTGGTGTCTTGGGTGGCCGTGAGTGCCCGTGTTTTACTGTTGGTGTTTTGGGGTGGCCGTGAGTGTCGTGGGGTTGTTGAGCCCGAATCTTGACCGTTGGTGTGTCTTGAGTGGCCGAGAGTGCCCGTGGGGTTGTTGAACCCGAGTCTTGACTGTTGAGGTGTCGTGAGTGGCCTTGAGTGCCTGTGTGATTGAACTTGCCTGTGATTGTGATTGTGGTTACCTGAAGTTGTGAGTTCGAAAGGTCGACAACCTGATCCGACTTAGTGTTGATGAATTACGATAGGTCGACAACCTGATCCGACTTAGTGTCGATGAATTGCGATAGGTCGACAGCCTGATCCGACTTGGTGTCGATGAATTGCGATAGGTCGACAGCCTGATCCGACTTCGTGTCGAGGAATTGCGATAGGTCGATCCTGGACCTGATTGAGATTTATTACTGAGCAGCTGGTGTGCGATCCTTTGTGATCTTGTTTGGCGTTGTGTAGTCCTTCTGTCGTGTCCTTGGAGGAGGTCGTCGATAGTTGTGTCGGGTCTACATTGTGTCATCGAGTGTTGAGTCTGTTGAGGAAAGTAACGAGTTGTGGGTCAGTTGAGTACTTGAGTTGGGGACTGGATCCCCGGTGTTGGGTTTGGTTTTATTGTTACTGGCTTTATCTACTAATTATGCCATAGTCAGTCTGTTATTCGTGGTGGTGAGCGAACGCTCACCCCTAGCTGCTTTTCCTACAGGTACTGATCACCGGACGGACTAGGTTAGCTCTTGAAGTTCATGGAGTTTGGAGCGGAGTCTGGTCTTTATTTTGTTGAGTCTAGTGACAGATATTGTACCTCGTCCACTTGTTGGGACGTTTTTGTATTTTAAATACTATTATTTTTTATAACTAAATGGAAATTTCAGAGTTTTTATTCAAAACAGGTTCCAAGTGTTTTATGTTTTAAATGTTCGCGTCCCGAGTTCGGTTCACTGAAATTGGGGCGTGACAGCTTGGTATCAGAGCTCGAGGTTTCAAACCTCGGACTGTCCGTCAATTAGGTGGGAGAGTCGAGTCAGTGTAGACCCGTCATGTCTTGAGTCTTGATTTTTTTTTGCGTATGTTACAGTATTTTTTTGCTGGCATACTGATTGTGTGTGTTTGCGTGGACTGTTTTTAAACTGTCGCGGGTCGACTCAGGAGCGCTCCTGTAGTCGAACGTGACGGTGTTGATGTCAAGTCGGTACAACGTAGTTCGGGGACGCCTGGACCGGGTTGTAACTACGTGATGTAAAGAAATGAGGTTTTAAAATGAAAGGGTGAAAGTTTTAAAATTGTTGGCCCTGTTGGCATGTTTTAAACTTGATTGGCCCTGTGGGCGTATGTTTGATTCTGGTTGGCCCGGTGGGCAAGGTTCGACTTGGGTTGACCCGGTGAGCGGGGGTCGTGTGGTTGTGTTGTTTTTGGCCGTGTTGGGTTATGATTGAGGTCGGTTTTTAGTTGCCCTATCATGTTCTGTTTTGGGTGGTCGTTTTTCTGCGACGTACTAGTGGACGGGTCGTTATTAGCCGGTAAAGTTACAAATACCCTAGGGTAGACACAGCGGGTGTAAGTAGGGCGAATTCATCATCGCTACGAGATGGGAGTCTCTGGTTTGACACGGTAGGTGGAATGGCAGGAGCTGGCTGCCGGCCCGGAACGGGGCACGGCAGGAGCTGACTGCCGGCCAGGAACGGGACACGGCAGGAGCTGGCTGCCGGCCCGGAATTGGGTCCGGCAAGGGCTGGCTGCCGGCCCGGAATCTAGTTCGGCAAGGACTGGTCGCCGGCCCGGAATCTGGTCCGGCAAGGGTTGGACGCCGGCCCGGAATCTGGTCCGACAAGGTCTGGACGCCGGCCCGGTATGGGATCCGGCAAGGGCTGGACGCCGGCCCGTTGAGGAGTCCGGGAAGGGTTGGACGCCGGCCCGGTAGGAGGCCCGGCAGAGTTTGGTTGTCGGCACAGCATGTGGCCCGGCAGGGCTTTATTGCCGGCCCGGAATGCCGCACGGCCCGGGTCGTATGCCGGCCTGGTCCAGCGAGTCGTTTTCAAACTTTTGGTGGTCGTTGCTTCGTTTTGTGTGTCGGTTTGTCGTCGCTTGTTTGGTGCACGTGGGTGCGGTCTCGTTGAAGTCTCGTTTTCTAATATTATATTTAAAGTATGTTTAGCTTGAGCGGTGTGGCGTTTTAGTGATAAGCACGCTAGTGTAAGTGTAGACCGGGTGAACGTTAGTGTTTTTGAACCGTGATTTTTATTTGAGTTCGCAAACTGAACGTTTGCGTGTATCCCTGCAGAGGATACTGACTATGGCTCGCGGTAGACGCGGACGAGCAGCGGGAACACGGGGTCGGGCACCCACGCGAGGCCGGCGGGGACGGTCAGCGGGGGTACCGGGGAGGGTGTCAACCGTTGAGCCCGCCGAGTACGCGGAGGTGCAGGGCACTCCTGTCGGAGAAGACAGGAGAAGCGACGCGGGGCCGTCTACAGGCACCCCCAGTATTCCGCCAGTCGCGGACCCTCCAATTATGACTGCCTTGGATGAGCTGACCAGGACAGTTCAGAGTTTGGTGGCGGTCATCGCCAGCCGAGAGTCGGCTTCACGAGCACCAGAGGCAGCCGCGGTCCCGGTGAGGGCCGTTCAGATAGAGGATCATACATCCCGAGCACTACTAGACTTCCTGAAGCTCAGGATACCTACATTTGTCGGGGAGCCGAACCTCGACCTAGCCGATAGGTGGCTAGAGCAGGTCACGCGAGACCTGGATACGTCGGGTGTCGAGGATGGTCATCGCAGGGTGTCCTTCGCGGCCCATCAGCTGAGAGACAGCGCCTACCACTGGTGGGGGCGTGTGAAGTACATGGTCGGATACGACTACAGCATCTTCCAGGATGTGTTTCTGGCACAGTACTTTCCCGAGTCGGCTCGGCTGGAGCGACATCGGCAGTTCCTTGAACTGGAGCAGGGAGGATTGACAATGGCGGAATACGAGGCCAGATTCACGGCCTTGACCAGATTCGCGCCGAAGATGGTGACTACCGAGCAGAACCGTTGCGTGCGGTTCCAGGGGGACTGAGACCGATGATTCGGGACAAGGTCCTCGCCTTGAGGCTGCAGAAGTACACATATCTTGTGGACACCGCGGCGACGGTGGAGTAGGGTATTCGCGATGCGGTCAGGACCCGTGAGGTTCGACAGCGGCCGACCAGCTTTACAGGGCCGTCAGACTCACGAGACTCGCGGAGGTAGAGGACCACGGGGTTCTTCCGACCACCGCCTCATCAGGGTGGATCGAGACAGCATGGGTCAGTAGCGTCAGTGGCACCAGTCGCCTCAGAGAGGAGGCCGATATGCTATCACTGCGGTCAGCCAGGCCACTTACAACGAGATTGCCCGGCGAAGGGAGGGCCCGCGGCATTACCAGCGACTAGCCGGACAGGCCAGGGCTCGGGGTCGAGAGCCGACGAGACCAGCTGTTTCGGTGCGGCCGGGTTGGACACACTATGGCATGGTGCCGCGAGCAGTTGGGGGAGACATCAGCGCAGGGACCGCAGCAGTCGCGGACAGTACAGTCGCCCAGGGGTGGCCCTCGACAGAGTCAGCAGCCGAGGTCGTCACGGCCGTCTACGAGCGCACCGATTCCGAGACAGCAGCAGAGTCACGGGTATTCAGCAGCCATTGCACCGGGTCAGAGGCAGCATGCCTCGTAGGGGAGAGTATATTCAGTCACCGACTCCAGAGCCCCGGGACCTAGCACGTACCGCGAGACCATCCAGGGTACGTGTTTATTGTATCATTTATGGGTTATTCTTATTTGATACTGGGGCGTCGCACTCTTTTATTTCGTCGGGTTGTGCTGAGAGGTTGGGGTTGAGCTTAGAGCCGTTGAGTCCACCCCTATGCCTGGACACCCCAGTTGGGGGTGGTGCATCGTTGACTAGAGTATGTCATGCCTGCGAGATTAGAGTCGCAGACTGTCCTTGCCATGGTGATCTTCTCGTGTTGGGGATGACTACCTTTGATGTGATCTTGGGAATGGATTGGATGTCGAGGTGCCGAGCCAATATCGATTGCTACAGGCGACGAGTGACAGTGACAGTGGGTGGCACGAAGGTGACGTGTGTTCTGGGTAGTAAGAGCGGGGTCCTCCTTTCAGCATTGTCCGCTGAGGAAGAAGTGTCGGCTGTGCAGAGCCGAGAGTTACCGAGAGTGGTATGCGAGTTCCCCGAGGTCTTCCCTGAGGAGTTGAGCGGGCTGCCACCGGTTCGTGAGGTGGAGTTCGGGATTGACCTGGTGCCGGGAATGGTGGCGATATCGATGGCGCCTTACAGGTTTGCGCCGGCAGAGTTGACTAAGCTGAAGCGTCAGTTATAGGAGCTTCAGCAGAAGGGGTTTATCCGTCCGAGTGCATCGCCGTGGGGAGCACCAGCACTCTTCGTGAAGAAGAAGAGTGGAGAGCTACAGATGGGTATAGATTACCGGAAGCTGAACCGGGTTACGGTGAAGAACCGATACCCGATGCCGAGGATCGATGACTTGTTCGACCAGTTGAGAGGGGCGACCTACTTCTCGAAGATCGATCTGCGATCCGGTTATTATGAGTTGCGAGTCCGTGATGGGGACGTCGCAAAGACTACATTCCGGACATGCTATGGGCACTACGAGTTCCTGGTGATGCCATTCGGACTGACGAACGCACCTGCAACGTTCATGGACCTGATGAACAGCATCTTTCGGCTGTACTTAGATCAGTTTGTGGTGGTGTTCGTGGACGACATCCTGATCTACTCGCAGAATGAGGCGGCGCATAAGTCACATCTGAGGGCTGTTCTGACACTACTGTGCGAGCATCAGCTATATGCCAACCGGGAGAAGTGCGAGTTCTGGCTCTCTGAGGTGAGACTCCTCGGCCACATCGTGTCCCGTGACGGTTTCCTGGTCGATCCGTCGAAGATCGACGCGGTCTCGAAGTGGGCACGGCCCACTAGTGTTTTCGAGATCCGCAGCTTTCTGGGGTTGGCAGGCTACTATAGGCGATTTGTCCAGGATTTTGCACAACTAGCCGCACCGATGAATCCGTTGACTCGCAAAGGAGTCGGGTTTGTATGGACAGAGGAATGTGAGCGTGCATTCGCGGAGTTGAAGACTCGACTGACTACAGCTCCAGTGTTAGTAGTGCCCGAGCGAGGGATCAGTTATGATGTGTACTGTGATCCGTCCGGAGAGGGACTGGGTTGCGTACTGATGCAGTTGGGCAGAGTTGTGGCTTATGGTTCCAGGCAGTTGAAGACGCACGAGCGCAACTATCCTACCCACGACTTAGAGCTAGCAGCAGTCGTGTTTGCTCTAAAGAGCTGGCGATATTATCTGTATGGCGAGGGGTTTCAGGTGTTCTCGGATCACAAGAGCCTCAAGTACATATTTTCCCAGCGAGACCTGAACATGTGTCAGCGACGGTGGATGAAACTACTCGAGGAGTACAACTTCGAGCTACACTACCATCCGGGCAAGGCGAACGTTGTTGCCGACGCCTTGAGTAGGAAGTCGGTTCCGAGCCTCGCCAGCACATCAGTCCGAGAGTGGGACATGATGGGGGAGCTGAGCACGTTCGGGCTCGAGCTAGAGGAGATTACTGGCGGCGTGGCCGTGTGCTCATTGGTGGCTCAGCCCTCACTGCTTGCCCAAGTGTTGGAGGCGCAGAAGGAGGACGTCGAAGCGTTAGAGATCCGCGAGAGAGTCGTAAGGGGTGACTAGGCGGTACGCTAGGAGGATAGTATTGATTGGGGATTACGGTACCGCGGGGGGCTGTTCGTGCCGGTTAACTGTAGAGACGCCGTGTTACGAGGCACACCATTCGTGTCTTACAGTGCACCCGAGGGGCACCAAGATGTACCGTGACCTCAGACGGCACTACTGGTGGCGCGGGAGGAGGAGAGCAGTCGCAGAGTTTGTGTCGAGATGCCTCGTCTGTCAGCAGGTGAACGCAGAGTTTACGATGGACTTCGTGTGCGGGCTACCGAGATCGCCAAAGGGAAACGACGCCGTGTGGGTGGTGGTCGACCGGTTGACCAAGTCGGCCCACTTCCTGGCGATGAGGATGACTGACCCGGTAGACAAGTTGAGCAGCTTGTATATTCAGGAGATAGTGCGTCTCCACGGGGTCTCGGTGTCGATACTGTCTGACAGGGATCCCCGCTTCACGTCCAGGTTTTGGCCGAGTCTGCAGAAGGCACTGGGGACCGAGGTTCTACTCAGCACAACACATCATCCCCAGACAGACGGTCAGTCTGAGCGTACCATTCAGATCTTAGAGGACATGCTGCGAGCATGTGTGCTGGATTTCAGGTGATCTTGGGAGACCCACCTGCCATTGGCCGAGTTCGCCTACAACAACAGCTTCCAGGCCAGTATCGGGATGGCACCGTTCGAAGCGTTGTATGGGAGGCCGTGTCGGTCACCAGTATGTTGGGCACAGGTGGGGGACAAGAGTCTGCTGGGGCCAGATCTTGTCAGAGAGACGACTGAGAAGGTCGCACTGATCCGCGATCGGTTGAGGACCGCGCAGAGCCGACAGAAGAGTTATGCCGACAGGCGACGTCGACCTCTTGAGTTTGCAGTCGGGGATCACGTGTTCCTGAAGGTGAGCCCGAGGAAGGGGCTGGTGCGATTCAGACGCAGAGGGGGCAAGTTGGCTCCGAGGTATATTGGCCCGTTCGAGATCTTGGGCAGAGTAGGATCAGTGGCTTATCGTCTGGCGTTGCCACCGCAACTTGGGAGAGTCCATAACGTCTTCCACGTGTCCTAGTTGTGGCAGTACAACGCAGACCCCTCCCACGTCATTGAGTGGACTGATATCGAGGTGGCTAACGATGTCTCCTATGAGGAGCAGCCGGTTCGGATCATGGACACACGGGAGCAGGTCCTACGGGAGGAAAGATTATCCGCTTGGTCCGAGTGTAGTGGAAACATCACGGGGCTGAGTCGACGTGGGAACGCGAGGACGAGGTTCGCGCGAAGTATCCCGGCCTGTTCGACTCCCGAGGTACGTCTGTTTTAAATTTCGTGGACAAAATTCCTTTAAGGGGGGTAGATTGTAAGAACCACTCCCGGTCAACAACAGTCAAACCTGCGAAAAACATGAAAAATTAAAATTTTTAAGACAGACGCTAAACTTAACCTAATTTCACCCCGAGGGTCATACCAGACTAAAGATGACCCCGTTATCGACCAAAATGAGTTCCAAGGGACTCAGGGAAACTTTCTGATCAATTTGGGAAATGTTGACTTTTCGCTGGAAAAGTCAACCGAGCGAAGTTTTGGTCCATTCGAGGACCGTTTTGGATCCAAAAAGCTTAGCCGTCGTCGCAGCGGTCTTAGTTGAGCCGTTTCCTTGTGGCCCGTCAAGTTTCGTAATTTCTTGGAAAAAGTGCCCGTTCGGGGCCCGAAACGTACGATTTTCCAAAAGGTGTGGGACCCACCTTGACACTTGTCCTAATTGTGGTGGTGTTATTTTTGGGGGGGAACTAGAGGGGGGACAAGGGTGGCCGGCCACACATGTGTAAAAAGAAAAAAAAGAAGGAAAAAGAGTTAGTTGTTTGAAATAGAAAGAGAGAAGAAGAGAGTTAGAGAGAGAAGGAGAAGGAGAAGAAGAGAGAAGGATAAAGATAGGGTTTTGGAAGTTCATTCAACCCTTGGATCGATTCAAAGAAAGAAGAAAACGTCTTCCCCTCGTCTTCCTCTACGGTTTGTACTAAACCGATCGTCGTTTCGTTTATTTTCAAAAGCTAGGGTTTCGTTTTAAATGATGAGCTAGGGTTGTAGTGATCTTTGTGGTTTGTGGGAGACGTTTTAGAGGTGTTTGGAGGGTTGTTTGAACGTTTTCCGGCGACCGAGAGCTCGGGAGGAGCTCCGGCCACCTTAGGTGGTGGCTAGCCACCATAGGAGGTGGCTGGCTGGACCTAGGGCCGGCCACCACCATGGTGGCCGAGCCCCTTTCAAACCCTAGGGTCCACGGCCAATTGGGCCGGGCGGGGCCCACGCACTCGGGTGCTCGGTTTTAGTCTTCGGGAGGTTTAAAACGTTCCCCGGACCATTTATCCTAAACCGAATCGAAAATTGGATTTAAATTGGAGAAGTTGTAATTAACGGGTTTTAGAAACTTCAAACGTTAATTAATTGAATCGGAAGTCGGAATTCGATTCCGTCAAGTGCATTGGGTTCCTTGAATTATTCTAAGACCATAGAAACGAAAACGGGGGCTTTTGGAGCCCCGGAAGGCAATTTATAAAACCCGGGCAGATTCGCCATGTCGGGCAAATCGGGCCTTTAAGGGTCCTTTATCGACAATGTCGAGTAATTGGGAAGTTTGGGAGTGATCGACATTGTCGGGGTTACGTTTGTGCGTTAAGTTTATTGACTTTCGGGTTATTCGTACTAGTTTAAAAGTGAGTTAAAATTTCTGTTCTCTTAGATCATGCTGCGGACCGAGGCAAAGGGAAGCTCGGCGATTGACTGGGTTTACATCGAGTTTTATTGGAGCGCTTTTGGAGTCATATACGAGGTAGGGAAAAGTAGCCGGATCTCGGCCCTGATTAGGGAAAGTTAACAGTAGAATTGCATGTGACACCGGGGTGTCGTGGGTTGAGTAGGTTTATCTTTTTAAATATTAGAAAAGCATGATACATGATTGTAGCGTTTATGAGAAAAGCATGTGACCCTTAGTAGTGTCGTAGGAACAGAGAACTTAGCGACATTAGAATTACTTGAGGCATATGACCATGCCCGGAGGTTGACTGTTTAAATTTATGTCTTGGGTGGCCATGAGAGCCCGTATTTGATTGTTGGTGTCTTGGGTGGCCATGAGAGCCGTATTTGATTGTTGATGTCTTGGGTGGCCATGAGAGCCCGTGCTATTTAAATTGGTGTCTTGGGTGGCCGTGAGTGCCCGTGTTTTACTGTTGGTGTTTTGGGGTGGCCGTGAGTGCCGTGGGGTTGTTGAGCCCGAGTCTTGACCGTTGGTGTGTCTTGAGTGGCCGAGAGTGCCCGTGGGGTTGTTGAACCCGAGTCTTGACTGTTGAGGTGTCGTGAGTGGCCTTGAGTGCCTGTGTGATTGAACTTGCCTGTGATTGTGATTGTGGTTACCTGAAGTTGTGAGTTCGAAAGGTCGACAGCCTGATCCGACTTAGTGTTGATGAATTACGATAGGTCGACAACCTGATCCGACTTAGTGTCGATGAATTGCGATAGGTCCGCAGCCTGATCCGACTTGGTGTCGATGAATTGCGATAGGTCGACAGCCTGATCCGACTTCGTGTCGAGGAATTGCGATAGGTCGATCCTGGACCTGATTGAGATTGATTATTGAGCAGCTGGTGTGCGATCCTTTGTGACCTTGTTTGGCGTTGTGTAGTCCTTTTGTCGTGTCCTTGGACGAGGTCGTCGATAGTTGTGTCGGGTCTACATTGTGTCATCGAGTATTGAGTCTGTTGAGGAAAGTAACGGGTTGTGGGTCAATTGAGTACTTGAGTTGGAGACTGTAGCCCCGGTGTTAGGTTTGGTTTTAGTGTTACTGGCTTTATCTACTAATTATGCCATAGTTAGTCTGTTATTCGTGGTGGTGAGCGAACGCTCACCCCTAGCTGCTTTTCCTACAGGTACTGATCAACGGACGGACTAGGTTAGCTCTTGAAGTTCATGGAGCTTGGAGCGGAGTCTGGTCTTTATTTTGTTGAGTCTAGTGACGGATATTGTACCTCGTCCACTTGTTGGGACGTTTTTGTATTGTAAATACTATTATTTTTTATAACTAAATGGAAATTTCAGAGTTTTTATTCAAAACAGGTTCCAAGTGTTTTATGTTTTAAATGTTCGCGTCCCGAGTTCGGTTCACTGAAATTGGGGCGTGACAGACCACCTGCGCATCCATCATCAGCATATTATACTGGATTTTTGTGAATTTGAGCTTCCAGAGATGGTGGATGGTAGCCAAACGCCTGGCTTCATCCTCTGCATTCATTCGAGCCCATTCAACATTCATTGAGGCCATTTTTGTTGCGTTTTTGAGTTGAAGAGTGAAAGATGTGTGAAAGTAGTTACTCAGTAGTGGAATTTATAGCAATGGTCCTAGGGGGTATTATTGTAATCTTAAACAAAGTAATGGGGTTAGTGGGTAGTTACTTTTCAAGGTCAGAATATCAAGTGTTTTATCCAAAACTGACGATTTGTATTTCATATGTATTAAATTCTCAAACAATTATAAAATTCTCCTCAAAATAAAAATCACTGGCTCTTTGCAGTATACAATCGTGTCTTGACACGCGTCACTTCCAAATCTCACCATTGTCTGATCAGTATCTTTGGTAAATCTCTCTCGAGCCACACAAAATATTTTCTCAAATATTAAACAATAACGAATTATGAAGTTTGCGTTTGTGAATTTACGAGTTTGAGAATACAAGGCATCTTGTTTGCGGAACCATTGTGTACATTTTGAAAACTAGGAATTTCTCTCGAGCCACACGAAATATTTTCTCAAATATTTAAGAAGAACGAAATATGATGTTTGCGTTTGTGGCTTTACGAGTTTGAGAAAACAAAGTATCTTGTTTGCGGAATATTGTATACATTTTGCAAACTAGGTAGTATATTGTAATATATTGTGTAAAGTTTTGTGCATATTTACTTAAAAAAAAATCTTTTCATTGATTCATCTGTAGTCAGGAAGAACAACAAAAATAACGACATCATACAGAAGAACCAAAAGCCAACACAATAGATATCAAAACAGAAGGGAAAGTTCATGCAATCCCTTAGATGCGCTCTTCTACAACGGTTCCAATTATAGCCTTATACAACTGGAGTGTCTTCCTCATGCTCTTCACGCACTCCTTGTGTTCTTCATCCGCGTTGGATATGTCTTCTGCATATAATTCAGCCATCAGTTTGACCACCCTGTCTTGTACTATCATCAAATGGGATTTGATGATAGACTTCTTCAGGTCTCGAAGCTCACGTAGGGATGCATGATGTTCTTTGTCAAGAACTTCGATTATGAGTTGTTTTTATGATGATTCCATTTTCGTCTATATGATCTAATAATTCAGAAGAGATGTGAGTGTGAATAATTGTTTATCGGTGATAGAAGGGGTATATTTATAGGCGTATTGATTTAGAGTATTTGGTGGAACACGTGCCAAGCACGCATGTAATGTAATGAAAGCACATTTTTGCAAACAGAATGTCCATTATTCGCAAAACATCATTCTCATTTCCGCAAACAGGTAAACCATTTTACGTAAAACAGAATGATTATTTCCGCAAACTATAATTTTGTATCTTCAGAATATTAATTTCCGAAATTCAACAGGGTAGAACACGTGTCAAGCATGCAGTAAAAAGTAAGGTAATCATGATTTTAAATTTTGATATGAATACACGCAACTGTCGTTTCATTTTTGATCTGACTACAACCGCCCTTTCATTTCACCCTTTCATTTCAATATCTTCTGTCATCATTACAAAAATCTCTTCGCGCCAAACGAAAAGCTTCCCAAATTAATGGCGTCGTTCCATTTCCCCAAATTTTCTGATACCCTTTTGATATCTTTATGTTTAAACACAAATCAACTATTTTCTCATCATCCCTATCGTAGTAGGAAGCCATGTCATCATCTCCAAAGTCTCCATCTATTCTGTATTCTAACAGTGATGGAGACAAATGGCAATCTTTCGAATGCAAATCTCCACCATCACAAATCTTCATCAGTGATGATGACGAAGACGACGTCTGTTCAAAGAGGCGCAGGCTGAATCCTTCCTCCTCCTCCTCCTCCTCTGATGATGATGACCCTCTCATCAATGAGTACGACATTCCTCAACCGGGGGATCCTGATTATGAATCACCGCCGGATGAATATGAAGATGAAGAGGACAATGAGAAAGAAGAAGAAGAAGAAGAAGAAGAGGAGAATGAGGAAGAAGATGAAGAGGATTAAGAGGAGAATGAGGAGGAAGGAGATGCTGAGTTTGAACCAGAGTTAGAAGAACCTCCAACCGCACCTGCTCCCGCAGAGGATGATGAAGAAGACAGTTGTTATGTTGATGAAGATTGGCTGGATGATGATGAAGAAGATGTCCATGCAGAGGATGATGAAGAAGAGCAAGAGGGAGAAGAGGATGAAGAAGACAACATAGACCCATATGAGCAGGATCCTGAGGAAGGAGTTGTTGAAGATGAAGAAGATTTCTGGGATGATGATGATGATGATGCTTAATTACTGTAGTTTTTTAATTTTCTTTTTTGTGGAAAATAAATATTTCAACATATGAAATCAATCATGTTTAAGCTTATTTTTGGTTTGTGCATACAGTTGTTTTCGTTTGCAAATACAAGAGCCACAGTTTGCGTTTATAATCATTCTAGTTTGCAAAAAAGTAAACCAAAATGAAAACCGTTTGCGGATATGGATATAATAGTTTGCGGATGAAGAACATATCGTTTGCAGAAAAGCTAAATAGAGCAAATGATATTTTTCGAAAATGTTTTCATTCATAACACAGGTTGAGCAAAAGAGCACCATACTTAAAAGATACAAAAAAGGAGTAGAAGAAAGCCATCTTCTTCTAGGTCATTCATTGATGTAGTGGTAGCAAACTACAGCATATATACAACATCATCAAGTGCTTTGTTAACTTTTGCAACACTGGTAATGAGGTTTTTGATAGTATTTATGAAGTCACATGGCATGTCGTCCTTGGCGAGTTTTGCTGTCTCAGTCACAAGAAGATCGATATCAAGTTTTGCTTCGATCAACTTCACCTTTAAAATCTTGTGCTTCATTGAGACCTTCTCAACATTGAGAAGAATCTTTTCTTTTGCGTATAGGGCCTCCTCCCTCTTTAGCAGCTCATCCCTTGTTGGTAGATCGATGTTGGGGATCTTATCCTTCTCTATGTTGCAAGCATCCATGGTTTATAATTGGGAGAGAGTTGAGGTTGAGTTAATGTTTTCTTTGCGAAGTTTTCTATATGTATAGCCAAAATGTAAGGTTTAGTTGGATTGGTGGGTCCCTAAATATGTTGCCATGGATGTTACACGTGATATGTTGTTGATCTTTAATTGTTTCATCTGCATCTCATATTATGATACAATTATTCTTGACTGCGGATATCGATATAATCATTTGCGAATGGCTAGAAAATCGTTTCCGGATAATCTAAAGAGGACAAATCCGTTTTTGATATTTAGTTTGAAGAATTGTTTTATGAAGATACGGTTAATGTCGTTTGCGAATAGAGGAATCCCAGTTTGCGAAAGTTGACAGAATACCATGAAAAACATTTTCCTTCGTAACATAGGTTGAACAAAAGAGGAGCGTACATAGGGTGTTTTTTGAGGTTTTATTTTTTACTGTCTGAGAATATAATGGAATCTAGACCAACTAAACCAAAATGTAGGGTTTAGTTGGATTGGTGGGTCCCTAAACATGTTTTGTAATAACCACTCGCGGTCAACGCCAGTCAAACCTGCGAAAAACAGGAAAATTTAAAAATTTTTAAGACAGACACTTAATTTAGCCTAAAATGACCCCGAGAGTCATACCGGACTTAAGTTGACCCCGTTATCAACCAAAGTGAGTTCCGGGGGACTCAGGGCAACTTTCTGATCGTTTTGGGAAAAGTTGACTTTTTGCTGGAAAAGTCAACCGAGCGACGTTTTGGTCCATTCGTGGCCGTTTTGGATCCAAAAAGCTTAGCCGTCGTCGCAGCGGTCTTAGTTGAACCGTTTCCTTGTAGCCCGTCAAGTTTCGTAATTTCTTGGGAAAAGTGCCCGTTCGGGGCCCGAAACGTCTGATTTTCGCGAATCTGATTGGAAAATATCTTCCAGATATTGGTTCCAAAAAGGTGTGGGACCCACCTTGCCACTTGTCAACCAAGTGGTGGTGTTAGGTTTTGGGGGAAAAATGAGAGGTGAGGGTGCAAGGGGGTGGCCGGCCATATACAAAAAAAAAAAGAAAAAGAAAATAGAAATTGGAAGAGAGTTGGGTTTTAGAAAGAGAAAGAAGAGAGAGGTTGGAGAAGGAGAAGAAGAGAGAAAAGAGAAGAAGTTGGGCTAGGGTTTGACATCAAACCCTTGGATCGTCTCAAGACAAGGAGAAAGCGACTTCACCTCATCCTCCTCTACGGTAATACCCAAACCGATTCTCGTTTTGTTTATTTTGGAAAGTTAGGGTTTTGTTAAAGTGAATGATTGAGGGTTGTATGGAGGTTGGGGAGGTGTTGGAGATGTTTTAGAGGTGTTTAGAGGAGTGTTTGCACGTTTTCCGGTGACCGAGAGCTCGGGAGGAGCTCCGGCCACCGTGGGTGGTGGCCGGCCGGCATTAGGTGGCTGGCCGGAGCTGGGGCCAGCCACCACCATTGTGGCCGAGCCCCATTTTGATCCTAGGGCCCACGGCCAAGTTGGGCCGGGTGGGGCCCACGTGCTCGGGTGATCGGGTTTTGTGTTCGGGTGGTTTAAAACGTTCCCCGGACAATTTATCCATAACCGATTCGAAAATTGGAATTAAATTGGAAAAGTTATAATTATCGGGTTTAGAAACTTTAAACGTTAATTAATTGACTCGGAAGTCGGAATTCGATTCTGTCAAGTACATTAGGACCCTTAAATTATTCTAAGACCGTAGAAACGAAAACGGGAATTTTTGGAGCCCCGGAAGGGCATTTATAAAACCCGGAAGATTCGTCACGTCGGGCGAATCGGGCCTTTATGAGTCCTTTATCGACAATGTCGAGTAATTGGGAAGTGTGGGAATGATCGACATTGTCGGGGTTACGTTTGGGCGTTAAGTTTAATGAATTTCAGCTTTTTCCTGCGAGTTTAAAGTGCATTGAAAATTGTGTTCTTTTAGATCGTGCTGCGGACCGAGGCAAAGGGAAGCTAGGCGAGTGACTGGGATCACGTCGGGGCTTAGTTGAGCACTTTTGGAAAACACGCACAAGGTAGGGAAAAGTAGCCGGATCTCGGCCCTGACTAGGGAAAGTTAACAGTAGAATTGCATGTGACACCGGGGTGTCGTGGGTTGATTAGGTATATCGAATATTAGAAAAGCATAATACGGGAACATAACGTTTATGAGAAAAGCATGTGACACTTAGCAGTGTCGTAGGAGCAGAGAACTTAGCGATATTAGAATTACTGGAGGCATATGACCATGCCCGGAGGTTGACTGTTTAATTGATGTCTTGGGTGGCCATGAGAGCCCGTGTATTATTGTTGATGTCTTGGGTGGCCATGAGAGCCCGTGTATTATTGTTGATGTCTTGGGTGACCATGAGAGCCCGTGTATTATTGTTGATGTCTTGGGTGGCCATGAGAGCCCGTGTATTATTGTTGGTGTCTTGGGTGGCCATGAGTGCCCGTTGGGTTGTTGAACCCGTGTTACCTTATTATTATGTATTGGGAGGCCATGAGTGCCGTTGGGTTGTTGAACCCGTGTTACCTTATTATTATGTCTTGGGAGGCCATGAGTGCCCGTTGGGTTGTTGAACCCGTGTTACTTTATTATTGGTGTCTTGGGTGGCCGTGAGTGCCGTTGGGTTGTTGAACCCGTGTTACTTTATTATTGGTGTCTTGGGTGGCCGTGAGTACCGTTGGGTTGTTGAACCCGTGTTGCTTTATTATTGGTGTCTTGGGTGGCCGTGAGTGCCGTTGGGTTGTTGAACCCGAGTTGCTTTATTATTGGTGTCTTGGGTGGCCGTGAGTGTCGTTGGGTTGTTGAACCCGTGCTGCTTTATTGTTGGTGTCTTGGGTGACCGTGAGTGCCGTGGGGTTGTTGAGCCCGTGAGTTACTGTTGGTGTGTCTTAGGTGGCCGTGAGTGCCGTGGGGTTGTCGAGCCCGTGAGTTACTGTTGGTGTGTCTTGGGTGGCCGTGAGTGCCGTGGGGTTGTCGAGCCCGTGAGTTACTGTTGGTGTCTTGGGTGGCCATGAGTGCCTGTGGAGTGTTGAACCTGTGTTGTTGCTGTGTGTTGAACTTTGCTTTTGATTGTGATTGTGGATCCCGGTAGGTTGCAAGCATTCGTTGGCTGGCCTGACCAAGTTTGAGTATCAACAGGCTGTAAGCATTCTTGGGCTAGCCTGATCCATGTTTGAGTATCAACAGGTTGTAAGCATTCTTGGGCTAGCCTGATCCGTGTTTGAGTATCAACAGGTTGTAAGCATTCTTGGGCTAGCCTGATCCGTGTTTGAGTATCAACAGGTTGTAAGCATTCGTGGGCTAGCCTGATCCGTGTTTGAGTATCAACAGGTTGTAAGCATTCGTGGGCTAGCCTGATCCGTGTTTGAGTACCAATAGGTTCCAAGCATTCTTGGGCTGGCCTGATTTGAGTTCGAGTATCAACAGGTTGTAAGCATTCGTTGTCTAGCCTGAATCGTGTTCGCGTGGGTGAGGGAGGTTACTGAGCAGCTGGTATGCGATCCTTTGTGATCTTGTTTGGTATGCGATCCTTTGTGATCTTGATTGGTGTGCGATCCTTCGTGATCTTGAGTGTTGCGTGGTGGGCTTTTGAGTCTTTGGAAGAGGTCGTGATCGTTGTGTCGGGTCTACTTTACGTGTCAGGGTGTTGAGTTGGTCAAGGAAGGTAATAGTGGGTGCGTGTTCAGCTGGAGTACTTGAGTTGGGGACAGTGATCCCCGGGGTTGAGTTTGTTGTTGGTGTTACCGGCATTGTCTGCTAATTATGTCGTAGTCAGTCTGTTATCTGTGGTGGTGAGCGAATGCTCACCCCTAGCTGCTTTTCCTATAGGTACCGTTCGCAGGCTGGACTAGGTGAGCTTCTGAAGCTTGAAGAGCTTGAAGCGGGTTTCTGGGTGTTTTTGAGTCTAGTGACGTGTACCTCGTTTTTGTCCAATTGTTGGGACTCATTTTGAGTAGTAAATATTATTTTGTTGAACTAAACTGGCTTTTTAAAGTGATCTAATGAAAACAGGTTTCAAGTATGGTATCTTTTTAAATGTTCGCGTCCCGAGTTCGGTTCGCTGAAATTGGGGCGTGACATGTTTAATCTTAAATTGTTTCATCTGTATCTCATATGAGGATAGAATCCCAGTTAAGAGGAATCCAAGTTTGCGAAATCTGTTTGCTGATATTGATATATCTGTTTGCGGATAAAGAACAAATTGTTTGCAGTTACACTAAAGAGGTCAAATGATAGGCAAGGAAAGTAGACATAATTTTTTTTATTATACTTCTATTATTTTTTGCATATATAGAAGAATTTGTTTGAGGATCAGAATTTTTTAATTTTTTTCCAGTTTAAAACGACAAGCATTGTGTTTATCAGTTTTTATTTAAGACAATTTGGTTTAAATTAAAATCTCATAAGAACAGGCTTAGATTGCGGATATAATTATTCTATTTTGCGAGAGAATCTGCGCCGCGCGCGTAATTAAAAATAGTAAATTCCATTTTTACCCCTGAGAAGAAGCACGTGGCCCAGAATTGGTTCCAATTCGCGCGCGAAACGTAGATCGCGCGCGCTGCTGATAGATAGACGGTCCTGATGCAGTTCGCAGGTTCGCATATTACAGGTGGTTCGCACCTGATAACGTCCCTACATATATATATATATATATATATATATATATATATATATATATATATATATATGATTCGACGTTACTCAAAAACATTTTATTTCTCTTGTAAATATTCTACGTTGACAATCCGAAATTGTGTGTAGATTACAAGATTGTGAACAAGGTAGCACATCAGGGAAAACAATGATTTTTTATACACTTTTCCGAGGCCATCGTACCAGGGTACTCAGCCTTATCAAGAGTTAGTGCCATCAAATCAACTTGTTGATGATATGTTTAAATTAAAGAACGTCGAGGACATCGACAGGGACGAAGATCATGATGCCATGATGATCGATGACGACGATGTCAACGAAGAAGAAGAATTTTTCTTGAATGACGACGATGAGGAAGAACATGACATCTCTTATGAAGAAGACCTCAACGATGAGCAAGAGCTTAATGATGATATATTATTTGATGATAAAGAAGACCCCGACGACGATCAAAAAGATTAAGAATTATACATATACTTTGTAATATTATTATTACATTAGTTCATTCATTTTTTTTTTCTATTATTTTTTTTATAATCTCGAAAATTTTATTAAGAAAAAAACCCCTTCCAAGGAGGAAGATGCGAAGAAAAACAATGATAACAATGGATTTCTTGAATAGAGCTAAGGGCCATAAGCCCGAGAAAAGCGGGAACAAACCCGAAATAAATAACCCAAAAACAAAGTGAAACCCAATTGTGGCTAGAGAGAGAGGCTCCCTCTTCTCTCTAGAATTTTCTTCCAAACCCTAGAACCCCTCTCCCTCCTTGCCTCTGTCGCCGCCGGTGACACTCATGGGTTCTTCCATGAGAGTCACCGGTGGCTCTCCTCCTTCACCTCTCTTAGTTCCTTTGTCTTTGTAACCTCCCCACACCGACATAGCGCTGGTGTTCGAACTTCGGAGGGGAAGATCCAGATCTGAGTGGGACTTCCTTCTACACCTGGTGTGGATGTTGAGTTTTGGACTTCATCGTTGTGCTTCTTGTCTTCTCAGGCTTCGATTCCATAGGTTCCAATAAATTACTTAAATAATATGTTCCAAATTGTAAATAAGAGTCAAGGTTCTAACTAGAGTAGGTAAAAATATACGGTTTGTTACAAAGGACCAATGACGTCTCTAATACCAACCACCCCGACTATCCAGAAGCTCCCGAGCCTCGAGTCCACTAATCATCAAGCATGCCTGTACAAACATTAGATAAAACAAAAGGGAGTGAGCTTACGCTCAGTAGGGAAAATCATAAACAATTTTAACCTCCAGTACAGTAATAAAATTGTCTTAGCAAGACGACACAACTTGCAATTAATACTTTTATTCAGTAAGATGCTAGGGAACAGGTAAGGATAAGAGAAATATCAAAGTCTTAAAGATAACAATAACTTTAAAGAGAATAAGTGAAAAGTGCTATAAATAATCGACAAATACTAAAATGGGAGCAAGTAAATATCATGCCAACAACTCAAAGTCCAATACTCTGATCTACGACTAGGTTCTTGCGTCATATCGGATCCCATACTCCGATCCACAAGAGTACTCGTGTCATATCAGATTTTCCCTCGATCCAGAGGAGGCACATACATCGGGGCACCGGAAATATCCCTAAAGGGACACATATCGTCGGAATTCTCGGAAATGCCCCAAAAGGACCATAGATCATTGGGAACCAAGGTAATGCTCCCGCAGGACGCACACACTCGGGTAAATTTCAAGTATACATTCCCCGCAGGGTAAACCATCCAATTGCCCCGTAGGGTCAACCATCCAATATCCCGCAGGATCTATCAACCAATGCCCCGCAGGGTCCACAACCAATATCCCGTAGGATCAACAAACCAATGCCCCGCAGGGTACACAACCAATATCCCGTAGGATCAACCAGCCAATGCCCCGCAGGGTCCACAACCAATATCCTGCAAGATCAACCAACCAATGCCCCGCAGGGTCCACAACCAATATCCCGTAGGATCAACCAACCAATGCCCGTAGGGTCCACAACCAATATCCCGCGGGATCAACCAACCAATGCCCCGCAGGGTCCACCAATCAATATCCCGCAGGATCAACACTCACAAGAGACCAACATGTCAACACATCGTACAACCAACCTTAGTAATCCACAGATTCACCAATACACACCACAAGGGATTCATACCCACAATTACACTTACCAGTATACTTACCAACCACGTTCCATCGGTCTATCACTCACTCGATCATACCCTTTGGCACAATCAATTACACTCAATAATTCATTCAATCATACAATCATCTGAGCATTCATTCAATCATTCAAGCACACAATTTATCTAGTTTCGTTAGACCCTTAATTCATCTTAAAACTAAGCAAGCAATGCATATGAGGCAACCACAACCAATCATATGGCTCATCTCGGCCTTTCTACCAGTAAATCAATTTCCCAAGTATTGAGACCGAGTTAAACTAATTGTTCACATCCTATACATGCATACTAGACACGTCCGTTTATTAGTAACTGAAAGACAATTATTCTAGTTATTCGCATCCTACATGCAATCTAGGACCTTTCCAATTTTATTAACCTAATAGGCATACTAAAGCGTTGGATTACAAGAGGAGTTTAGTACTTTCCCTACCTTACGGTCTTCCTCTAACAATTCTCTTAGTTGCCGCAGTCCGAGCTAGCTTCCTCTCCGTCTTCACTCGGGTCCAAGTCTTCTTCTCCTAACGAGCTCGGGTACACGGTCTTGGATCGCAAACAATACTAAAATTAAAAACTAGCAAAAGACGGTTTCACACTAAACTGGTTCAGAACGCTCTAATTGTAACCCTCGGTTCGAAGAAACGAATTTGGGCCTAAACTAGGCCCAATTAGATCAAACCCTAGCTTCTGGAAATCTGGCCCGGAACATAGCCCGTGCCGTATCACAGACCGGCCCGGAATCCCAACCGGAATGCGTCACGGACCGGCCCGGAGCCAGACACGGAGCGTGTCACAGTCTGGCCCGGTACCAGACAAGGACCGCGCGACGCACCGGCCTAGAATCAGGCACGGACCGTGCGAGGTGCCGTGCCGAAGTCCGGCCCGTTCCGCGCCGCGTACCATGCCGGTAGCCACCTCGTTCCGTGCCGCGTGCCGTGCCGGTACGTGGCCCTCTCCGGGTCCCATTCTGTGCCGAACCAGACCAGTTTTCTCCCTTCTTCCCCAATACGAATTCTGCACAAAACCCCAACAAAATCTCCATTTCCAGCTCTAACAAGCTTCAAAACAGTCATCTAAAACCTCTAAACTTCAACACCCTCAATGGGTTCCATCAATGCTTCAACCAACACAATCAAAACAATCTAACTTCACTAATTCTTCTCCAAACAACAACCAAGGAAGCTAGTTCTTCAAGTTAAAGCCAAAACCCACAAAACCCAAACTAGAAAGTGGATGAAATGAGAAGTCAGGAGCATCCATACCTTTAGGATGAGGAGATGATGAAGCTAGCAAGCTTTAGGAGGAGAAATGATGAAGGAATGAGCTAAAGCTCTTCCCTTTCCTCTCTTTCTTCTTGCTCAAGTTATGGAACTCCTATCTCTCTCTCCCTCTAGCTATTGTCGGCCGCACAAGGGTGAAATGGCTGAAATGTTGGCTTCATTTGCCTTAAATGACCTATTTGGTTGAAAGGACTAAAAGCCCCTTAAGGTCTTATCCTCTTAAAGGCAATTTGGGAGGGTACAAGGGTCAATAAAGCCTCATTCTCATCCTCCAAGCCACTAATGACATGTTTCATAGTGGGGCCACTCTTATTTAAATAAAATTCCAGCAGTTCAAAATTATATCAAATTTAGCCGATAAAAAGTTCGAGTTTGGCCGAAAGTTGACTTATCCAATATTACAGTCAAACGAAAGGTAATGACCCAACTAAGCTAACCGTGATAGTGGCTAAGCTTTTTGGGCCCTGGAAAGGTCCGGAATGACTTCCGGAGTCATCGGTTGACTTTTCCGGCCGAAAGTCAAACTTCGCTAGAATTTACCGGTTCGACCGGAGGTGGTTCTTACAATCCACCCCCCTTAAAAGAATTTCGTCCTCGAAATTTAACTGAAGTAACTCAAAGGTCGAACAGGTGGGGATACTTCGCGTGATCTTCATCCTCGCGTTCCCAAGTCGATTCAGCTCCATGATGCTTCCATTGCACTCGTACCAGTGGGGTAGTTTAGTCCCGCAGGACCTTCTCCCTCGTATCCAACATTCTAACTGGCTGCTCCGAAAACGAGACATCACCAGCTACCTCGATGTCCGTCCACTTGATAATGTGGGAAGGGTCCGCAGTGTACTTCTGTAGTCGGAATACAAGGAAGACGTTTTGCACTTCCCGTGCTGTAGTTGTAATGCAAGGCTATGGGCAACGGCTCCAAATTTCCCAAATCTCAAAAGATCCGATAAAACGCGGGGCTAGCTTGCCTCCGCCGCAGTTGAACCGCAATAGTTCCTTCTTCGGGCTCACCCTTAGAAATACGTGATCACCAACTGCAACTCAAGGGTAGACATAGTCTATCTGTGTAGCTCTTCTATCAGCGCTGCGCGGTCTTTAACCGTTCCCGAAACGCCATAACCTTTTCTTAAATGCACAACACTTGAACACCCTAGATGCTCAAACGCCATACTTGGCGGTGAAAAACTGTCTTTCTCAACAGTTCACAACTCCAACATGCAACGTCTCACACCAACTCAAAGAAAAACCGAGCAAAAACACAAGCCGAATGACACCCAAACACTTAAGAACCTCAGGTAACGGTCCAGATATCCTATACCAGAATTCTCCGTCGGCACAGGTATCCTGCCGGGACGCTCTGCAAGTCGAACAAAGTCGGAACCACACACCAACGTTACTTCTAAATTTCCTCCTTAGCAACCATTACAGGGACTAACCACAACAGAACTCAAACACTACCAAGTCAAGACCAACCACAAACAATTCTACAAGGAAGTAATACCCAAAATCAAACTTGGCGTTGACAAACAGTATTACTTAACAGTTCACAATTTCAACATGGAACAAATTAGATCAACATAACGAAACAATGAGTACACACAACAAGTCGATTAGCCCTCAGACACTGAGGAATAACAGGTAACGATCATGGTAACCTATACTGGAATCCGGCGTTAGTGTCGATAGCGGCCGTCACAAACAACCTCGATGTAGATACCTCACACCGGAATCCTCAACGGTATAGGTATCACACCGGAACAATCGACATCAGTCTAGACATGCCATACCAGAATTTTACGTCGGTATGGGTGTCTTACCGAAATACTCCGAAAGTCTGATAAAGACGGAGCCACCCGCAGGTGTAACTTCTCAGCTTCTCTTTAGTAACCGTCACAAGAGTAGTTCACACTGGAATGCCAAAAAGGTCAAGTCACGACCAAAAAAAACAAGCAAGCAACACACAAATGCAATCATCAAAACAAGGGTTCTCATAACCGGTGCATGGTTCAGTAAAACCACGAACTCTACCGACATCTAGTCGGACGAACGACGCACAACAACAAGGGACGATAGAACCTCTCACGGGTCCTTAGTCAAAAGTGGGCGTCCTTCGAGACACCCAAACCAAACGTTACAGTACTCACACTCGACAGTGGAACACAATCCAAGATCGATCAACAAAGGTTGTCCCAACCGGTAGTATTCCTTATACCGTTGAAACTCGCTCACGAGCTATCGATCAAACCAACTTATAAGTAAGTTCGCTCAAGTCACGACTTAAGGAGTAATCAACATGTACTGAAATTTTCAAGGATTTGAATAGTTCAGAAAACTAGCGTGGTTCCTTCAATCGTTTCTTGAACAACTCAGAACCAACAACGGTTAACTCTTAACTTTCTCTGTGCCCTGCATGGAATAAGATCCGACCTACCACGCAACGCTTCGTTCGGTGCCATCTTGTTACTGGTCTAGAAGCTTGTTGTAGTCGCCCTCGGCTAACAATTTTCGAATCTGAACGTGAGATGCTCTCCCTTCTATGGCGTAAGTTTAAAGGTTGTACTATTCCTCACGGGACGTTGGCGTTCGTCCTTCCCTTGCTGACAAAGATACGTCTTGGTACTCGATTCATGTTCTCCGCATTCTGCTCCGCTGGGAAGGTCGCTTGATGTCGCTGTATTCCTCGATGTCGCTTGACTGTACTGTGTGGCGCGAATGATGTGACTCTTGAACACGTCATCTTGCTGCTGCGCTGCTCGAGCTCTCTCCTTGATCCGCTACATGCTCCGATCTTTCGTGTCATCGTCGTTGTTGACCATCTTCTCCTAAGCTTGTAGCGTCGGCATTGAGTGTCGGGTCTTCGTCTCGGTGCGGTCCAGCTTCCTGTGGTCTTCATGCATCCTCAGCGCTTCGCTCCTCTTCTTCTTGAAGTTGTGCTGCATTCTTCTCGGCGATGCGCTCGGACAGGTCCTTCGTCTTTCTGGCTCTTCAGACTGACGTTCGGTGCGATCACTCTGCTGGCGCAAATGTGCATGGTTCAAGGATGTCGGCGTCGTCTCTGGTCTTGGGTCAATTCCGATATCGACTTCGTGAATTGGTAGTAATCTGATCGTCTCTTCTGGGACGAACTTAGGGAACCCCCTCCAATCTAATCTCACCCGTACGACGCACACTCGTCTAACTAATCGTCCATCAGCCGGGGTGTCAAGACACAAAGGTCGTTTCAAAGGTTCGACTCTTAAGATTTCAAACTTTTAGTAGGGTTCGATGCATGTGGGTTATGGGCCCACCACGCTTCCGTTGCGCTACTCTGATCTTATCGTCACTCGGTCATCTCCTGTGGCCTGGTGGGACCGTTTACTGGTCAAGGCTGCGACCTTTTACCGCTCGGGCATTCGCTGTCATTGGATGAACGTTTGATGTTCCACCACTTGGTTCTTAAAGCTCGACCAACACGTTCGAGACAGGAAAGGGAACTTTCAATACGGTAGTTCTTAAGAACGCGACGGTCTGTTACTCCACTTTCAACTCACACCGACATTAGTCGGGACTACCACACCTCTAGGCGGCGCGTTTAAGGTACAATTGGGTTTAACTGTTTTAAATTCATTCCAACATAACGCAATCACGAAATAAAACAACCAAGTGTAATACTCAAGTGTCAGCAAACACAAAGTCCAAGGTCTAAAAAGTAAACTAGTGCTCTAAGCGCTGTCATGATCGTAATCAAGTCCCTCAGCTCGAGGTCCCGCAATCGCACACGCTCTGCTCTGTCGAGTCGGAGGTCCTCCACTCGGTGGTGGTGGAAGAATCTGCTGCTGCGAGACCCTCGAGTGGTGTTCCTGACCTGGTGCTCTCGCCGCCTGACGCGGAGCTCGTGGAGGATAAACCTGACACTGGCGGAAAGAAGGTGTCTGGCCTGACTGTGACTACTGTGGTCGCCGCACGGGTCCTCCTCCAACCCAATCAGGGCACCTGGTGGAGAGGTGCCCAAGTCTGCCGTAGTGGTAGCATGCCGGCTCTCCACCTGCGACGGGACAATGTCTCATCAAGTGTGCGACCTGGTCGCAAATACGACATCGGTGTGTGACGTCCCTCGGACAGTTTCGGCCCCGATGGCCTAACTGATAGCAAAAGTAACAAAAGGGTGGTCGTCCTGACGCGGTAGGTCCAGCTGACGCCGCCGACCCGTACGGTCGTACCCTACCAGACTGAGTCTGAGGTCGAAGAATCCTAAAGTACTCTGCCTCTGTGAACCACGGACCTCTGTCGTTCCTAGGAATTCACCCGGTCTTGGCCTCCTCTCCCGAGCTCTGACGGTCTCACTGATGCATCGCTCCACTACTGGTGTCCGATCCACCGGCTCCGAACGTACTTGGGTCCTGACTGCGGTAACCTGATCCACAAACGTAGGGCGGAGTCCTCCCTCAAGCCGTCTGCCACGGTGAGTCTCGGTCGGCACCATCTCTGGTGCAGAGTGGGGCAAGTAAGCCACTCGCATCTCGTGCACAAAGGTCGACATCCCTCCCTGATGCAGTTCCAGGAACTGCTGAAGCTCGAGACGTAAAACTCCATCTCGTACTTCCTCGCGATACCACTCATGGTATGTTCCTCCTTCCAGCAGGATCGTCGCAGAAGCTACTCTCACATGATTCCCAACGAAGTCACCCTGGGCACCCACTGCCCCTGCCTGCTCAGAAACAGGTGTTTGACTCGGGCCCCCAGCTGGCCGTCTCCTGGTACCCCTCGGGATGTAACTACGAGGCATGTCATATACTCGCTGCACGGATAACGCACACGCTCAGTTTCCCATTTAGAACAAACGATTCGATCAAAACACAAGGACGTTCACGCGCGTCCCCCAAGGGTCAAACAAGATCAACAATACTTAGGCTTAGTAGTTATAGGTAATACTTTATATAGGCAGACAAAACCGCATCATAGTGCATCTCACAACATCAATCAGCAGTTTAAACAAATCAACCAACTCCCATAGGAGGAACAGTCTCAAATAGTCCACACAAATCACAAGGCAACAGGCATACCCTTCGATCGGGTATCTTCCCAACCCGTGGGGTGTAGGATCGAAATACGATCAATTCCATAAATCTTAGCATTTCTTTCCTTTTTTACAAGTTCTCAACATTTTGTCTTCCTATCACAACATTCTTATCTATCTCGCGTCGTTACAACCCGATTCAGGCGTCCCCGAATCTCGTTGAAACCACTTGACATCCCCCTATCACGCTCGACTACAGTGGCGCCCCTGAGTCAGCCCGTGATAGTGCAAACACTTCAGTTTCACAGAAATTTCGGCATGACCCGTTCGTATTTTCCACTAATCCTCCGCTTAAGCGGGACATCCAATAATCAATTTCACACAACATTCAGCACATAAGGTCCCCACAATCAGCAAAAGTACACATCACCGTGCAATATTGTAAGTACTCCTTGGGTTTCTACCCTTTATTCAATTGACATCCAATCGGATCAGCATTTCAACTTTAATCCTTAAATAACGGTCAACATTTTAACCAAGTCAACACTCCAACAAGTCAATCATTTCAACAAGTCAACACTTCAATAATTCAACACTTCAATAAGTCCACATTTCAACTTTATCAATCATGGAAGGGCCAACCAATGTGGTATCACACTCAATAAATGATTTACTCACCAACCGATTTATAACGACTCGATCATTGCTCGTTAACCCAATACCGATCTCAACTATTCGGCTTCACCGATCACTGTAACTTACAGTCAATAGGGCAAGGATACCAATCAAGCAATGGACCCATCGTAATATAAAAGATTCAAACTTAAACAAACATTGAAACAATCAAGACTCGTGTCGTTCCAACTCTACGCATCAAATTTACTTGCGTCACTGAGTACCACGACTTAGACGACCTAACTGTACCCACCTAATTGACGTCGGTCCGAGGTTTTGAAAACACGTTAAAAATATAAACCAGGCTCTGATACCAAATTGTCGCGCCCCAAATCCGGTTTTGGCCAGACTCGAGACGTGACTTGAGTTGAAAATTAAAAAGAAACAAACTAATAATAAAACCGATTTAAACGCTCCATAGGTTCCAATAAATTACTTAAATAATATGTTCCAAATTGTAAATAAGAGTCAAGGTTCTAACTAGAGTAGGTAAAAATATACGGTTTGTTACAAAGGACCAATGACGTCTCTAATACCAACCACCCCGACTATCCAGAAGCTCCCGAGCCTCGAGTCCACTAATCATCAAGCATGCCTGTACAAACATTAGATAAAACAAAAGGGAGTGAGCTTACGCTCAGTAGGGAAAATCATAAACAATTTTAACCTCCAGTACAGTAATAAAATTGTCTTAGCAAGACGACACAACTTGCAATTAATACTTTTATTCAGTAAGATGCTAGGGAACAGGTAAGGATAAGAGAAATATCAAAGTCTTAAAGATAACAATAACTTTAAAGAGAATAAGTGAAAAATGCTATAAATAATCGATAAATACTAAAATGGGAGCAAGTAAATATCATGCCAACAACTCAAAGTCCAATACTCCGATCTACGACTAGGTTCTTGCGTCATATCGGATCCCATACTCCGATCCACAAGAGTACTCGTGTCATATCATATTTTGTAAGAACCACTCCCAGTCAACACCAGTCAAATCTGCGAAAAACGGGAAAATTTAAAATTTTTGGACATGCACTTAAATGAACCTAAATTTGACCCCGAGGGTCATACCGGACTTAATTTTACCCCGATATCGACCAAAGTGAGTTCCGGGGAATCAGGGCAACTTTCTGACCAATTTGGGAAATGTTGACTTTTCGTTGGAAAAGTCAACCGAGCGACGTTTTGGTCCATTCGAGGACCGTTTTGGATCCAAAAAGCTTAGCCGTCGTCGCAGCGGTCTTAGTTGAGCCGTTTCCTTGTAGCCGGTGAAGTTTCGTAATTTCTTGGAAAAAGTGCCCGTTCGGGGCCCGAGACGGCCGAATTTCGCGAATCTGATTGAAAAATATCTAGGAGATATTTTCCTAGAAAGGCGTGGGAGCCAACTTGCCACATGTCACCAATGTGGTGGTGTTAGGTTTATTGAACAAAACAAAAGATGAGACATGTGGGTTAGTTTTGTAAATATGGTAAGTTTGTGTGGTTTTGAAACAAAACAAAAAGGGAAGACATTGATAGTCTCGGCCACTTAGAAAAAAAGGGAGAGTTTGATGAGAGAGAAAAGGAAATAGAAAGAGAAGGAGAAAATGGAGAAAAAGAGAAGAAATGATTGGAGCTTTGTGATTTCTCGGCGATCCAACCGGCAGATCGTCTCAACGATTGAAGAATCGAGCTCCCGTCATCATTCCCTATGGTGAGAACCTAATTGATTTTCGTTTTGGTACGTTTGAATTTTAGGGTTTGAGTTTAAATGGGTTGATTGAGGTTGGGTTAAGGATTGGGGTTCGTTAGGAACGTTTAGGGGCGAAAAGGAACATTTTTCGTTGTGGCCTTGTGGGGCCCACATGCTCGGGTATCGGGTTTTCGTGTTCGGGTGGTTTAGGACAATCCCCAAGTCGTTAATCCACACCCGGATCGAAATTTGGAATTAAATTGTAAAAGTTGTAATTGACGGGTTTATAAACTTTAAACGCGAATTAAATCGCTTGGAAGTCGGAAATTGATTCCGTCGATTGCATTGGAACCCTTGAATTATTCTAAGACCGTAGAAACGAAAACGGGAATTTTCGGAGCCCGAAAGGGCGTTTCCAAAACCCGGGCAGATTCGCCATGTCGGGCGAATCAGACTTTTCCGGGTCCAATATCGACAATGTCGAGTAATAGGGGAGTTTGGGAGTGATCGATATTGTCGGGGTTACTTTTGGGCGTCAAGTTTATTAAAAATTCAGCTTATGCCTGCAAGCTTAAAAGTGTTTAAAATTGTGTTCTTTTTAGATCGTGCCGCTGTCAGAG
Organism: Erodium maritimum; assembly: GCA_963921825.1. Lineage (NCBI taxonomy): Eukaryota > Viridiplantae > Streptophyta > Magnoliopsida > Geraniales > Geraniaceae > Erodium > Erodium maritimum. The sequence goes on along the minus strand of OY997588.1, from coordinate 124,270,770 downwards.
GAAAGGGAAAGCTAGGCGAGTGACCGAGATCACGCCGGAGCTTATTTGTGCGCTTTTGGAGAAAGCATATGAGGTAGGGAAAAGTAGCCGGGTCTCGGCCCTGACTAGGGAAAGTTAACAGTAGAAATGCATGTGACACTTGGGTGTCGTGGGTTTAGTAAGTTTATTGAATATTAGAAAGGCATGCGACACCGGGTGGTGTCGTCGGATACGGGAACGTATCGAACATTAGAAATGCATGTGACACTTAGTAGTGACGTAGGAGCAGTGAACTTATCGGTACTAGAATTACTGGAGGCATATGACCATGCCCGGAGGTTGATTATGAAACTGTTGATATTAGAACTGCTAGAGGCATTGGTTATGCCCGGAGGTTGATTGTGAAACTGTTGATATTAGAACTACTAGAGGCATTGGTTATGCCCGGAGGTTGATTGTGTAATTTGTGTCTTGGATGGCCATAAGAGCCTGTACTTTACTGTTGTGTCTTGGGTGGCCATGAGAGCCCGTACTTTACTGTTGTGTCTTGGGTGGCCATGAGAGCCCGTATTTTACTGTTGGTGTCTTGGGTGGCCATGAGTGCCCGTGGGGTTGTTGAGCCCGTGAGTTTTTGTCGGTGTGTCTTGGGAGGCCGTGAGTGCCCGTGGGGTTGTTGAGCCCGTGAGTTATTGTCGGTGTGTCTTGGGAGGCTGTGAGTGCCCGTGGGGTTGTTGAGCCCGTGAGTTACTATTGGTGAGTCTTGGGAGGCTGTATGTGCCCGTGGGGTTTTTGAGCCCGTGAGTTACTGTTGGTGTGTCTTGGGAGGCCGTGAGTGCCCGTGGGGTTGTTGAGCCCGTGAGTTACTTTGGTGTGTCTATGGAGGTCGTGAGTACCCGCGGGGTTGTTGAGCCCGTGAGTTATTGTCGGTGTGTCTTGGGTGGCCGTGAGTGTCTGTGGGGTTGTTGAGTACGTGTTTTACTGTTGGTGTCTTGGGTGGCCATGAGTGCTTGTGGAGTGTTGAACCTGTGTTGTTGCTGTTTGTTGAACTTTGCTTGTGATTGTGATTGTGGTTACCCGAGGTTGGAGACCCGACTTTGTGTCGGGGAAGTTGCGTGGGGTATGGCTAGCCACCCGACTGAGATCGGGGGTAGGGGAGAGGTTGTGGGTTAGCCTCCCGACAGGGATCGGGAGAAGGATTGTGAGGTTGGTGGTGTGGCTAGCCTCCCGACAGAGGTCGGGGGTAGGGGAGACGTTGTGGGCTAGCCTCTCGGCTGTGTGTCGGGAGAAGTTTCGTGGGTGCGCGTGGGTGTGGCTAGCCTCCCGACTGAGATCGGGGGTAGGGGAGAGGTTGTGGGCTAGCCTCCCGACTAAGATCGGGAGAAGTTGCACGACAGGTCGACCGCCTGACCTGACAGGGATCGGTAAAGGGCGAGAGACTGAGGGGGTTACTAAGCAGCTGGCGTGCGATCCTTTGTGATCTTGTTTGGTGTGCGATCCTTTATGATCTTGGGTGTTGCGTGGTTGTCTGTCGTGTATTTGGAGGAGGTCGTCAATCGTTGTGTCGGGTCTACATTACGTGTTCGAGTGTTGAGTCGGTTGAGGAAAGTATCAGTGTGTGTGTGGGTCAGTCGGGTTACTTGAGTTTGGGGATAGAGTCCCCGGTGTTGAGTTGTTGTTGGTGTTACCGGCATTGTCTGCTAAGTATGCCGTAGTCAGTCTGTTATCCGTGGTGGCGAGCGAACGCTCACCCCTAGCTGCTTTTCCTACAGGTACTGGTCGCAGGTTGGACTAGGTGAGCTTCCGAAGCTTGAAGAGCTAGGAGCGGGAGTCCGGGTTTACTTATGAGTCTAGCGACGTATACCTTGCTTTTTGTCCATTTGTTGGGACGTACTTTTAAGTTGTAAATGATTATTTTGTGTAACTAAATGGTGATTTTAAAGTGTTTTATTAAAATGTCTTAAAGGTTTTACTGTATTAAACGTTCGCGTTCCGAGTTCGGTTTTACTGAAATTGGGGTGTGACAGATTTTTCCTCGATCCAGAGGAGGCACATACATCGGGGCACCGGAAATATCCCTAAAGGGACACCTATCGTCGGAATTCTCGGAAATACCCCCAAAGGACCATATATCATCGGGAACTAAGGTAATGCTCCCGCAGGACGCACACACTCGGGTGAATCTCAAGTAACCATTCCCCGCAAGGTAAACCATCCAATTGCCATGCAGGGTCAACCATCCAATATCCCACAGCATCTATCAACCAATGCCCCGCAGGGTCCACAACCAATATCCCGCAGGATCAACCAACCAATGCCCCGCAGGGTCCACAACCAATATCCCACAGGATCAACCAGCCAATGCCCCGCAAGGTCCACAACCAATATCCCGCAGGATCAATCAGCCAATGTCCCGCAGGGTCCACAACCATAATCCCGTAGGATCAACCAACAAATGCCCCGTAGGGTCCACAACCAATATCCCGCAGGATCAACCAGCCAATGCCCCGCAGGGTCCATAACCAATATCTCGCAGGATCAACTAACCAATGCCCCGCAGGATCCACAACCAATATCCCGCAGGATCAACCAACCAATGCCCCGCAGGGTCCACAACCAATATCCCGCAGGATCAACCAACCAATGCCCCGCAGGGTCCACCAATCAATATCCCGCAGGATCAACACACACAAGAGACCAACATGTCAACACATCGTACAACCAAGCTTAGTAATTCACAGATTCAATACACAACACAAGGGATTCATACCCACAATTACACTTACCAGTATATTTACCAACCACGTTCCATCGGTCTATCACTCACCCGATCATACCCTTTGGCACAATCAATTACACTCAATCATTCATTCAATCATTCAAGCACACAATTTATCTAGTTTCGTTAGACCCTTAATTCATCTTAAAACTAAGCAAGGAATGCATATGAGGCAACCACAACCAATCCTATGGCTTATCTCGGCCTTTCTACCAGTAAAGCAATTTCGCAAGTATTGAGACCGAGTTAAACTAGTTGTTCACATCCTACACATGCATACTAGACACGTCCGGTTATTAGTAATTGAAAGACAATTATTCTAGTTATTCGCATCCTACATGCAATCTAGGACCTTTCCAATTTTATTAACCTAATAGGCATACTAATGCGTTGGATTACAAGAGGAGTTTAGTACTTTCCCTACCTTACAGTCTTCCTCTAATAATTCTCTTAGTTGCCGAAGTCCGAGCTAGCTTCCTCTCCGTCTTCACTCGGGTCCAAGTCTTCTTCTCCTAACAAGCTCGGGTACACGGTCTTGGATCACAAACAATACTAAAATTAACAACTAGAAAAAGACGGTTTTCACACTAAACTGCTTCAGAACGGTATAATTGTAACCCTCGGTTCAAAGAAACGAATTTGGGCCCAAACTAGGCCCAATTAGATCAAACCCTAGCTTCTGGAAATCTGGCCCGGAACATAGCCCGTGTCGTATCACAGACCGGCCCGGAATCCCAACCGGAATGCGTCACGGACCTGCCCGGAGCCAGACACGAAACGTGTCACAGTCCGGCCCGGTACCAGACACGGACCACGCGACGCACCGTCCCGGAATCAGACACGGACCGTGCGAGGTGCCGTGCTAGAGTCCGGCCCGTTCCGCGCCATGTACCGTGCCGGTAGCCAGCCCGTTCCGTGCTGCGTGCCGTGCCGGTACGTGGCCCTTTCCGGGTCCCGTTCCGTGCCGAACCAGACCAGTTTTCTCCCTTCTTCCCCAATACGAATTCTGCACAAAACCCCAACAAAATCTCCATTTCCAGCTCTAACAAGCTTCAAAACAGTCATCTAAAACCTCCAAACTTCAACACCCTCAATGGGTTCCATCAATGCTTCAACCAACACAATCAAAACAATCTAACTTCACTAATTCTTCTCCAAACAACAACCAAGGAAGCTAGTTCTTCAAGTTCAAGCCAAAACCCACAAAACCCAAACTAGAAAGTGGATGAAATGAGAAGTCAAGAACATCCATACCTTTAGGATGAGGAAATGATGAAGCTAGCAAGCTTTAGGAGGAGAAATGATGAAGGAATGAGCTAAAGCTCTTCCCTTTCCTCTATTTCTTCTTGCTCAAGTTATGGAGCTCCTCTCTCTCTCTCTCTAGCTATAGTCGGCTGCACAAGGGTGAAATGGCTGAAATGTTGGCTTCATTTGCCTTAAATGACCTATTTGGTTGAAAGGACTAAAAGCCCCTTAAGGTCTTATCCTCTTAAAGGCAATTTGGGAGGGTACAAGGGTCAATAAAGCCTCATTCTCATCCTCCAAGCCACTAATGACATGTGTCATAGTGGGGCCACTCTTATTTAAATAAAATTCCAGCAGTTCAAAATTATATCGGATTTAGCCGATAAAAAGTTCGAGTTTGACCGAAAGTTGACCTATCCTATATTACAGTCAAACGAAAGGTAATGACCCAACTAAACTAACTGTGTTAGTGGCTAAGCTTTTTTGGGCCTAGGAAAGGTTCCGAATGACTTCCGGAGTCATCGGTTGACTTTTCCGGCCGAAAGTCAAACTTCGCTAGAATTTACCGGTTCGACCGGGATCGACCGGAGGTGGTTCTTAGATCTTCCCCTTTGCCTTTGGCCCTAGGTATGTTCCTATAACTTGTCCCTGTCTTCATTTTTACTCCTCCCGTTCAGATCTGTTTAGTCTTGTTCACTGTAACTTGGCCTCTCCCCTCGGGTCGTCGGTTTGGTGTTGGCCACCGTCGAGATCTCGTAGAGATCTGAGAGAGACAGATCTGTAACCTCCTCTTCCCCTTGCCTTTTAAGATCGAAATCATTTCTCTCTTCTCGTACTTCAATCTTCCTTCCCTCGTCCTTGTTCTTTGGACGAGACCAACAATCGGTGTTGGTCATTGTTGGGTTTTCTTAACAGCGCGTTGAGGATTGTGGGTAGGAGTTTGGGGGTTTTGGTTTGGTTTTGCAGGTGAGGGTGAGAGTACCTGGTCCTCTCTTTCAATTGGGGGCTGGGGTATTGGGTGGTGTATTGTGTGGGGGGAGATGGTTTTCCGTCTTGTTACAGAGTATTTGGGGCTGGGCAAGGTGTGGTTTGGAGGTGTTGGAGGTGGGAGCGACTTGGTTTTGTTGTGGTGGGGTTTCTTCGAGGCTGCTTTGGGCGTTTTCTTTCGCTGCTCCCCACTGTGGTGGTTCCTCGGTCCGGCCGGTGGTGGTCGGACCTGTTTCGGTTATCGGCGTTCGAGGATGGCTCGGTACAGCTTCGGGGTTTTGGTCTGCGCGGGGCTCGAGGTCGGGTGTTGGCTGTTTTTAGGTTCAGCTTTAGTTTGGGCCTGGTAGCCCGGGTTGGGCCTTGTTGTTTGGGCTTTAGTTTGTTGTTGGTTGGCCCTGGCCCTACTGGTTGTAGTTTAAAATTTTGGTTTGCTGATTGTTTTTATCTAGGTACTGAGACCTATGTTAGCCTGTTTCTCCTTGTTGGGACTGTTTGAGGCTGAGCTTTCATGGCCAACGCTCTTTGTTTGTAATGTTCTTCTAAGGGCTTGCCCTTGTCCTCTAGCTTCACTTTGAAGCTGGTGGATTTTATAAAAAAAAATTGATAAAAAAAAACAGATCAACCCTCTACAAAGACCACCTCGGGGTTTCGATTTAGCGATAATAATCCTTTGGAAACTTAGGAGGCCAGCTCTGACGTTTCGGAGCTTTGAGAAGGATATCCTTCCACGGACTACCCAACTTCGTCGAGACCGCATCCACTATCTCACATGTTGCTTCTTTAAAAGTCGAATTTGACATCTGGTTCTATGCTTTCCATTGCCGGGAAAGTGCTACAAGCAACACATTCCCATTGACTGTATAACCGTTCAATCCCTCAACAGCTGAGGAAGCTTCAGTTTTGGATTTGAAACACACAAAACCAAAATATCGACCAAGTTGATTTGGTTGCTTCGAAATAGAGACATGAACAATCTCACCATAGGCTTGAAATAAATTTGTTACCCAAACCTCCATTGACTCTGACGACAGATTAGAGATATAAATTTCATCTTCACCAACCCTGGACGGATCGATTCCTCTAAAGCCGGTTTTGTTGGGCCGTACAATCAGCCCAATCACGAGCTGAGCACAAAATAGGTTGCACATTATCTAGTTGGTGGATTGGGCTCAAAATAGGCCCAATCACATGCCTAATATATGTTGTTCCCGAAATTGCATCAACACCAACTATATGGATAACCTCAGGCCCACAGATCATTGGAGGCCGAATCACCTGTTTTGTCTCAGCGTCGACTTCAACTTCTCCGCGAGAACCGCGATTTGGCCCAGTATCAAATTCATCAACACCAGGGTCAACTTCATCTTCTCCATGAGAGTCACGAACGCTGCAACCTGAGCCATCTCCAACTGGTGAACCGAGATCTGATGTACGGAGATTTACGTGATCTAGTGAATCAGAATTTTGAACCAATTTTGAATTAGAATTCAAAATAGATCTGTGAATCAAGGGATCTTCAAAATCCTTTGACTCTCCATCTCGTCGAGAAGCCGATGCCACTGGTCCGACGGGAACATCTCCTCCAACCACCAAAGGCCTCAACGACCCATTGATTCCAACTCCGATTAAATCGCGACATCTATGTCCATCAACACCAGTACTCTGTTTCAGAGTTTTCTTCTCCAGCGTGCCCCTCCGGCGCCGAGCAGTGGCTACAAATAGCGAAAAACAATTTATTTTGAACCCATTAAGGCTGGAAACTGCCTGGATCACCTTTTCTTTGGAACTAAATCGAACAAACCCAAAATATTTCCTTTTGCGGTTAGGCCGGCTCAAAACCGAGCATAAGATACTGTTCCGAACGCACAAATACGTTTCGCAACCAGTCCGACGTGGTGCCAAATGGAAGGTTGCACACAAAATGTTCATCCTCTACTGTATCGAAACTCAGTGACCGCCGAGTAGTTGGCTTGATCGGAGGTGCCACATGCTCTGTTTCAACAATGGGCTTGACTGTAGATTGTTTTGCAGGATCGAATCCTGACATCTTCTCCAAGCTATGACGTCTACACTTCTTCTTCGTCTGTCTGAATCCAGTAATTGCCTTCTCCAGTGGCGAGATGGAATTAACCATGGACCGATCACCACGTCGAGTTTTGAATGAGCTCTCCTTAATAAGAGGAGAAGCAATATCATCGACATAGCTTGAGATCAACACAGACCACCCTTACAGCCCAACCTGAGAAGGGGCAGCTAATGCCTTCCACTCATTGAACAGGATTTTATGGTCGGTCCTCGACCCCTGCTTTTTCCATGCTGCGCACTACGTCAAACATCGTTATTTGGCTCGCTTCATCGCCTTTGCGGAAGGAAAGAAGCTTCATCTTTTTCCTTTTATTCTCTACTCTGCTCCCTAACTCTCACAGATGTTCTAAGTTGAATTGCATTCTAACCTTTAAGGACTTCTCTTTTTTTTTTCTATTATAGCTCTATATTACTTGTGTGTATGATAAAATAAAGGTAGTTTGTTGAAAAACATCGTCATTTTTAAAACGACAACCTAACTTCAGCGACGCCATACCTATGGCTTCGTAGAGGTATTTTGGACAATGAGGATTTCAGGGATTTTTTTCCGATCGTTTCGTCGTTTTCAATATCGAGATAACTAGCTTTATGTAAATGGCGTATTCCTTAACCGTCTCTTCCTTCGAAGTCTCTTAAGAAATAGAAGACAAAGCGCATGTGCGGCTCGATGGAAGAGTGAAGAAGGAGTTGACGAAATAATAGAGGAAAAAGAAGAAATAGATGGCCTTGACCAAATAGAAATCGGACGCGTCACTAAAAATGATAAATATATTATTCATAAATTAATATGCTCATATATTAGTATAGATAAACATAATCAACCTTATCAAGTGAGTTGACAGAGCATTTAGAGTTGTCTGGATTTGGTTTGTGAAGGAGCTCGGAAGGTGATATGTGATGGGTACTCTTCTATGTCCTGTTCCTGGTGGTCATCACAGGGGATGGGTGGACTTGGTCCACTTATTAATTGGCCAAATTAAATGAGGCCTTCGGATTAATTTATTGATGGTGAGAGACAATTGAATGTTAATCTGGTTTTAGGAAATCGTTAGTTCAGAGAAGGCGGCCGGAGTGTCGAGTTGAGAGGACTTTTGGAGGTGGGGTTGGGAGAGGTCAACGAATATGTATTTTTTTTTACCAATTCTTTGTTCTTTCTTATTTTCTTATATCCCCACAAAACTTTTTAGTATAGACTTTGTCTTTCTCATGTATAAAAATCAAAACTATTTGAATCAAGTGGGTAAATATTTGGTCTACCAATTACAAACATATATGTGATGGTAGAAAAGTGAGAATAAGTAACAACTGCCAACTAATAGAAGAGGTTAGTTTAGTTAAGGGAAATCTCTGTTTCCTAACCTTTACAAACATTTCATTATCAGATCCTAACTCAGACCAACGTTTGGTCTCAATTCCTAACATAATAGGTTTGGAATTTCTCAGAAACTATAAAAATCCTTCAAAACTCACGATTATGTCAACTCGTCGAGCATTGGGTTCGGTTGCTTGAGAACGAGGATAAGTTCAACGTCGAGGAAGGCACCATGGGTAATGTACGCCAACAACGACAACACTCGGATGAGTTGACGTAATCGTGAGTTTAGACGACTTTTTATAGTTTCTGAGAAATTCCAAACCTATTATGTTGGGAATTGAGACCAAACGTTGGCTTGGGTTAGGATCTGATAATGAAACGTTTGTAAAGGTTAGGAAACAAAATTATCCCTTTAGTTAAAGCACTGCTTTATTGATACTTATTCAATCCACATTTATACAATTGTAAGATTGATCAAAGCACAAAAACGCAAGTTGTATAGAGTAGGAGATTGAACATGATCTATATGGTTCAGATAACAAAGTAGGAGTGTAGTGGAGATCAAGGGCAAGAAAGGTTTCTTCCAGGACCACCATAGTAGAAGAAAGTGCCATCAGCGGCACTTGTGGCACTTTGGAGATTATAGCAATTGGAGTTGCTTACGATAGTACGAGAGATTGGATTGATGTTCCTGAGAGTGTTGGCTGCGTCAACAGTCTGGATATTCTTGAAGAAACTGGCCTTGCCACCTCCTTCTCCGGCGAAACGCCCACTCCCCATGTCTGTCGTGGTGTGGCCACCGCTCTGTCTGTTCACTACCTCTCCTCCCCACTGTACTTTTGTCGCACTGCTTGCCAGATTCGTGAATAAAGAAGACGGCCAATATCCTACGTTTTCATTCCCGACCTTGAGCCACCAGTTCCCACTGCCCTTATCCTGTTCGAAGGAACATCCTTGATTATTTATATTAATTGAGAAAAACTCTAAGAACTAACTATTTTCGTCTTGTACATCTCATGAACTTGTTGCTGATTTATTAGTCAATCAGATCAGTATTCTTGATTTATGTTAATACACAAACTACCATTTTTCGTTATAAATGACAGAAAACATTGGAAAAATTTCCAAGAACTAAGTGTCATGTGACTATTGAACTCAATAACTAACACTGTAGACTCGTTACTTTTTGAAGTTTTTCCTAGCGTTTTCTGTCATTTCTAACATAAAATGTTAGTTTGTGGAATTACCATAAGCAAAGTAGAGCGGTACAACTCGACAATACTTGATTTCTGACATGAAAGTAGTCACGTAATTAAGTGTTGTGCATGTGTAGTTACCTTCCAGACAAGTAAGGTAAGAGCGTACTGGGCTCCTCCATACATGGAAAGAGTTCTATAGGATGCGCCCACTGCCAAGCTATTAGATGTTTGAACAAACCCTGAGCATTTCAGATTGTAGCATCCCGTTGTACCGTACCCATCGCTCTGTCTCATCATTCATTGTCTCGTGTTACACCAAAACGTGATGAATAATAAATATATATTATGAACCATTAATAATTATAAACTTACAGTCCAATAAACAAAGAGTCTAGTACTGTTGTCTCCATACAGATTCGGATACACCTGAAAAAACATTCAAGTGAAAATTAATGGTTATTGAGGAGAGTTAATGAAATATGTGTAGGGTATATATATATATATATACCTGCCAACCAACTTCTATGGAATTGAGATCATTGGTTTGATATGAACCAGCAGTGAGCCACAGCTGAGACAGACTGAACTCATCAACCTGCATCTGCACTTGGGGTTGCCAAATACTTACAACTGTTTTAGTTCCATAGTACACTCCACCTTGCACTTCAGCTACCGCATACTGTCAATCCAAAACCATTCAATTATTATTTTATTATTCAAACTCAACCCATCACGTTTTCCATAATTTAGTACCAATATTTCACTTTAGCCTTGCATGTTTATAATTAATTAATTAATATTTGTATGGCTGATCATTAATATATATAGTTTCAGATTTTTTTGTATCAAAGAAGTTTTATGAAGTCTTAATCTTAAAATAAGACATAATCAATCTGTACGGGAACAGACTAATATCACAAAATACAAACTTCAAACCGTACTAAAATCGAAAAAAACGATCCAACCACAAGACAGCCAAAAACACTGAACAAAGACACAAGATAATGATGATGATGCTAAAAATTAATAGTAGAGCTCTTTGGGCCGTATATATTCATAAAAACATATATTATGGGGAAATTGAAGGTTGTATAAATACCTCATGGTTGCTTGAAGCGGCAGGTACAGCATGATGATTATTTGTTATGTTTCTGCGTTTCTTCCTTCCAAATTCGTGAATGGAACTTACCCTTAACACGTCCTCTTCTTTTGTTCTTCTGATCGCTACAGTCCCTTCTGGACACCTTTCTTTCGTCTCGTGCCACACTTGCATATGCTTTGCATCTCCCAATTCCGTATCAATCGATACCACCTTAGGCTCAAAACTTGGTCTCATCTGAAACAAAAGAATAAAATAAAACTTCAACATATACCATATACGTGCATGCATATATGTGTATTAGCCAGTTATAAAGAGACCTGCATGACATGGTTTTTGAGTTGAGGATGATCGAAAGCTGGTTGTTTTGTTGCGGGAACGCAGTCGATGATGTCTCCATCGGAGCTCTGTTTTTGTACATCACAAACATATTAACGAATTATAGAAAGTCGTAGAACGATGAAGTAAAAAACATCAAGTAGTACCTGGATAGATTTAAGGGGAGGTTTGTTCAAGAGCTTCAGGTATTCCTGGACCTCTGACATATTGTCAGACATGAGGTTTCTGGCTGCAGACTCCAATGGCAACCAAAGCATGAATAAGCAGAATGTCACTAGTACCAACTTGCTCTGCTCTTTCCCACTATCTGCACCCATTTCTGGTTACTCCTATATTTTCCATTTCTTCTCCTTTTTATACACCAGAATTTTTATTGTACCCTCTCATAAGTATATGTTCAAAATAAAAATCTAATATATAAAATCTGATTTTTCAGAAAAAAATAGATTTTCATTTTTTTCATATTAATATCTGATTTAATATATATATTTAAAAAAAAATTCAAGACTACACTCATGCTCATACTACAAAATCCTAATTTTTAGTTAGTTTTGTGGCTTTTGTGAATGATAAAGGTACGTACTAAGTATTTAGAAAAAAAGTATGCCTTAAATATTTACAAATACACATACAGTTTACCATAAATTTCTGCAATTATCTCTGTGACTTTTGTAAGCTGATATATTTAAATAGACTTATTGATTATGTGCAATGTTTATGAAATCCGACAAAATGGATTATGTGACCTAGGATTTTCCAAATATCATTTTTTTAGAGAAACGATAATATTATTAATTGTAAAGCATTCTGGTGCCTGCGAGAGCAGGAGACACCATACATAATAACCAATCTATCAACACATAAAAGACAATAGCAGAAAAGTAAATTTTGCTTTTAGGTATAGTGGCGGTCGGGGGTATGAGACTGCGGTAGCATCCTGGGATACCGATACAGTATACTCCAATCATAAGAAACTGATCGAGCAGATCAGAGGATAAACGTGCAGTGGTGGACCAATTACTCCCCCGGTATGTCAGCGTGCGTCGTCCTCCCTTGACTGATAATGGTAGGGCTCCTGAACGCGGGATTGCTGACTCTGAAGTGGTAGAGAAGTAACCCATCAACTGTTGGTGGTACCAATGCCACCTATACACCAGAGAGAAGGTATAGTCGACCAAACCCTCCCTGGCCCCCTCAGTACTCATTCCTGGAGGCGAGGGTGCTTGAAGCCCCCCCGCCGCTGTAGGTGACGCCACATTCGACGCCGATGACTCCTTCTCAGTACGGTCCTCCTCCCTCTTCTCCCTCTTTTTGCCAGATAGCGACGGAGACGGGTCGCGAGGTAGCCACCCCACAGGTACCTCCTCATCCCTTTCCTCCTGGATCTCCCACCTCCCCTTTCCTTGCTGCTTTGGAGGCGTCCTTGGTTCAAGCCTACTCGAGTTTCCCTTCCCTGTCCCACCCATATACGTCCAATTGTTCCTGGGATGGTCTTGCCATGCTTGGCCTTCTCTAGCATAATTAATAATTATCAGTATAAAATTAAAAATAATATAAATATTTATTCAAAAAAATAATATATATAATTATTTTTATTAATTCTATAATATGTGTTATATTTTCACACGTAATTTTAATTTCATTTGAAGAGTGTTTTAATTTTAATGTCAAATTCTATTTGGCCGACATTATAATTATATTCGTTGACAAAGTAGTATTATTTAATTGACGAGTGTGGTATCCATTGATGAAGAGATGACCCGTCCGTTTGCATAGTTGACACCAATTTTTTTGTAACATGTATATATTATACAACTCCTTATCAAACTGTCACAAGAGGGTTGTTTCTTATAATTATTAGGAATTAAAGATGTTATTGACTTACAAAGTTGACTATAATTGATATTCGTTTACTTTGTCTTAGTCAATAGCTAAGCCAAGTGTGGGGGTATCCATTGAAATATGGCTATTTTGTTTATTGATTATGATATTGTTTTGTTTATAGATGATGGTTTTATTGATTATTTTGAATTATGAAGAATATAAATTAAAGATAGGTGATGCAATTCAGAAATGAGGATCTACCCGAATATTGGTAAAAAGAAAAAAAAAACACAAGGAATTGTAAAGCACAATAATCCTGATGACTTGTTTAGCAAGCAACCAAACACCAGACCAATAAACGCTTCACGGGCCACGATCCCAACATGCCTATGCTTCAAGCTTCTTTAAAGGTCAAAACTCCTAAACTCAAAGGAGGTTGATTCTTTTATTAAGAGGCAAACCAGTTTTGCACTTTTGCTTCAAGAGCTCCCACCTTCTATCTAGCCTCTCTTTCACGACTTAAAGACCTGGCCCTTAAGCTGGTTTGGTGAATAACAATTGTGGATTGATGCCTTGTTCCTTTAAGCCTTCGAACTCTCGGCTTAGACGAAGTGTAATCCAAGAAGTGTTTAGGAGGTCGACTATGACGCTTCAGGGCTTTAATAAGTTGTCCATCCACGGACTAACTAATCTTATTGGATTTTCCGAGGTGAACCCAACAATTGAGCTAACCGCCAAAACCTCTGAAACATTCTTGTCCACCACCACATCCAAACTGGTTTCGGGTGACTATTTGGATGGTTCTTGGATATTTTGAACCGGGTTTCACTACTGCAGAAATGGACTTGGCACACGGATAGAAAATATCCGTAGCTAAAGTTTTAGAACCTTAACCACGGACAGGCACATCCGTCAGCCAGGTTATGACTTGCCTGACAGATACGACATCCGTAGCTGAGGTGGTCGAACCTGGCTGACGGATAAAATATCCGTGGAAATGGTCTCCCGTATCCGTCAGGCAGGTGGACACTTCACTGACGGATACGGTATCCGTAGGAAAGGTGATCTAACCTGGCTGACGGATATATTGTCCGTGGAAAAGGTAGCCGCCATCCGTCAGGCAGGTTAGTAAACCTTTCCTACGGATACCGTATCCGTCAATGAAGTCTAGATTGTGTGAATCCTTACCCATGGATGTGTTATCTGTCAGTGAAGCTTCTTGTATCCGTTGGTAAAGTGAGGCAGTGTACAAACTATTTCCGAAATCATTTATAGTCATCCAGATGAAAATATCGACATAATACATGAACTTGTATTATACAAGCGGTATATAAGCACAACAACATTTAATAGATAATGTATTTTGTAAAAGTACATTTTTTAGTAACCGATTAATCAGCCGAATACTTAAACAACAAAATTCATAAACGAGTATAAGTTATTTTCAAAAAAAATACATAAACGCATAATGATAGAGTTACGAAGCAAGCAGACTACTGATAACACGCTTTTGCATTGCCTTCAAATCTTCCATCCATTCAACAAATTGTCTAAACCAAACAGGCTCCTCTATAGCTTCAAGGTCATTCTCCTGAACCTCGTCCAAGAACGGAGGCCTCGGCAGCGGGCCTACACCATCAGGGGGTGGAGGAAGGTCATCACCTTTCTGACGGGTCAGGCGACGAATATAGGCGAAGCGTTCATGTCCTTCCATCACTAGTCGGTGATAATGTTGCAGCCACGCTGGGCCAGCTGCAACGTTGGCTCTTTGTGGATCAGGTAGTACAATTGTTCCTGCATTTTCACGACGACGCCACCTACGCTCGAGTCGCGAATTAAAGTTTGGTTCCATCCTGACTCAAACAACAAATTACAATTATAACTAATCTCAAATAATTATTTCAAAGCATACGGAAGTAATAATCATAAAAACTAACACTTAATTAATAAAGTAAAGAAAAAGTAAAGCATTCGTTAAAACATTAAAACACAGTCATATATATAAAATGATAGTGAAACACAAGTTATCCTTACTTAACACAACAGATAATAGTACTAATACAATAATATTCTAGCAAGGGCGTCTAGTCTTCGAACTCGCGCTTCATATTGTCTTTCAGCCACTGCACGTACACCCTTGCGTCATGCTTCGGGCCGCGCATGGAGGTGGCTCCATTAGCTGTACTCATCTCAGCAACACGTGCATAAACACGCCTAGATCTTTCCTCCAACCTAGCTATTGCAGCAGCTCTTTCAGCGGCTCTTTCAGCAGCAAGCCGTTCTCTGTCAGCGGCTCTTTCAGCAACAAGTCGTTCTCTTTCAACAACTCTTTCAGCCGCAATCCTTCGTCCCTCTCGGTTAATGAGGCCCCGTAACCTCATCCGAGCTGCTGCTACCGTTCTCGTGTGTGGCAACGACTCTGTTGGAATGCTGTTGAACAATCGCATCATCTCAGCATAGAGATCAACCTCTCGTGGTCCATCATATTCTTCCTCTGGAGTATCTCGTTTTCCCCTACGCTACTTCGGTCATCCATGACTGAATGAAACCAAACCTTAGTACAATATTAAAACGAATATACCAGAAACAAATTTAAATCAACCCCGACCACTCAAAACATAATAACCATACAAATATTACCATTCATAAAAGGTATTAGCATGACACATTAATTACCGAGTCATAACATTCATTCTTACATATAACCTAATTTAAACATCGTTCATATACTAAGTAGCAGTAAACTACGGACGCTTGGAAGTCGATCCCACAGACGAAGTCCGTCTGGCACTTTCAGCAGACTGTCTCTCAGCGGCGAGCCTATCTCGTTCTGCCCTTTTTCTTTCTAAGTCTAGCTCCTTCTGCTGCAATCAGACGCCTTATATACATGCGAGTCTCTGCCTCGCGAACCGAAGAAAGTCCCCTAGGCAATTTGCTCATGACTAAATTCATTGATTTCTCCCAGTCTACATCCCTCACTACTGGCACTTCTTCTTCAATGGGATCTACCTCAGTTAGGCTATTCTCCCCAACACTACTGCTATTGGTTTCGTCCATCGAAATGAAAACATAATATACATGCAGGCATGAACTTGTATTTCATAATGTTATTTACTGTACTAATTGTAGTTATGCAGAATACAAAACTAATAATTGTTGACTCGGTAATGGATGCTAAGTTTACGATTCATGTGCAAACTAAAGGGATTATTGCATAAATTTCCAAAGTTCAAACCCTAAAGATTCAAATTTATATTCCAACATAAACATAGCGTATTATAAATTTCAGGTTCTATTTGTAAACGTTGATTAATTTATGAAAATATTTCTAAATTTATGAAACTATTATACATTCCTGAAACTATTCCATTTCTCAATTTCTGAAACTATTCTACATTTCTGAAACTATTATATTTCTACCAAGGTTCTAAAAATCGCTAGGCGTTAGTCAGACAGTAGTTTAGGCCTTTTGAGGATTAATCGGGGACTAAATGGGGATTATTCGGGATTTAATCAAATTAGTCGGGAATTAATCGGGATTTTTAGAACATTGATTTCTACATTTCTGAAACTATTGCAAATTTTATGAAACTATTCCAACAACATACATTTCAACAAAAATACACAAACTCATATATACATTTCAACAACAATACACAAACTCATATATACATTTGAACAACAATACACAAACTCATATCAAGAACAATACTCCAAAAATGATTAACAAACCCACAACTTACCTGATGTGACGAACTGAAAGGGAGGACGCCGGAGGCGAGGGACGAGGCCGGAGGACGCGGAGGAAGCCGGAGCACAGTGAGAGGGTTCGGGGAAGCGTCTGAACGAAATTAGGCGCTGGAATGAGGGGAAATTAGGGTTCGTGTGTTATATAGAGCTTTCAGCTTACCGACGGATGCATATCCGTCGGGAGGCCTTAGTATGTGGAACGACACCGTTTTGCCCACGACACT
The DNA here is from genome assembly GCA_963921825.1 of Erodium maritimum. NCBI lineage: Eukaryota > Viridiplantae > Streptophyta > Magnoliopsida > Geraniales > Geraniaceae > Erodium > Erodium maritimum. Next base: position 124,253,948 of record OY997588.1, on the reverse strand, counting down.
TAGCGAAACGGTGTGAGTTGGGATATTAGGGTATGGGCCTACCGACGGATACACATCCGTCTGTGAAAACCCGTTGACTGGTTTGACCAACTACCGGTCATCCTTCCCGACCCTCGTTCTATTCGTAAAGGAACGTTACGTTCACGGGTCATGTATGCCACACAAAATTTGTAACTATGCAGAATACTGTGAAAATCTCCTAGTTAGACTAAACACGTTCGTGTTTCATAGTACAGTATATGTGCATTGAGCATTGTAAAAATGATAATTTTTACAGTACGTCCGTCTTTCGTTGAAATATTATGTAATCAACACCGTTCATGTTGTATTTACTGTGATAAAGATTATCCTTATGCGCAAAATCCTGTGATCGAACGGTTCAAACCTCCCGAACATTATGGTCAATGTTGTCGATGACGTATGGTCAAACAGCTTTACCTACGGATGCGTACAACTATAGCTACGGATGCATATCCCTAATGTAAGTAGTTCTTTACCTACGGATCTAACCCTATCCGTCGGTTTGGTCATCAGATACTTTTCTAATACATGCGTATTAAAATCTATTTATTACACAATTGTTTACCTACGGATGTCCGTATCCGTCGGCGTAGAGTTACACCTGTATTACTCCCAGCCACAGAAACTGCTTTCCTCTTTATCCCTTTTTCCATCTCTACACCCCCTTCTTCGTCCCCCAACTCATTCTTCCTCCCCCAACTCATTTTTCTCTCCCAACTCATTCTCAACCCCATCTTCCACTACATTTGTTCCACAACACTCTTCCTCACATGTTCGTATAGGTGTTGCTTGCTTCAAACACGAGAATGGTACGTAACCAATTTTTCAATTTTTCCAATCATCACTATTTCTATTGTTTTTGTGTTTGTATTGTGTCCAATATTATTACGTATTATTGAATATTGTTCAGGAATATATTGATAAGAGTTGGATGAGTTTGAGTAAGTACGACTCTCAAGTTATATAGAAGGGGTGGGGTTGTTTATCGAATATATGCAGAGAAATGTACCGAATATGGAACGACATAGGTGTCCGTGTGGTTGATGTCTGAATGCATACTATCAATGTGTGCCCGATATATATATGCATTTGTTAAGGAACGGGATGAGGAGGGGTTACGATGTGTGGATTTTTCACGGAGAAAAAGTTCACATGCCTTCGATGACGGACATAAGGAATATGTGTAGAAGTAGTAATTGGGAAACTGGAGGGACATCAAGTAACAATAATGTTGTTGTAAATGAAGAGCACGTCCAAAATGATCCAGTAAGGGAGTATATGGTAGATGTGTTCCCATTTCGTTGCGGCGGACAGATGGATGAACTCGTGGAGGGTGACGATGAAATTGATTATGTTGAAAGAATGGTTGCACAGGAAGCGGCAGACAACTACAGAAAAATGTTGGCAGAGCATAAAAAACAGTTGTATAAAGACGCGCCAACAGATAGGTTGACGGTGATCATGGAGTTGATGGCGCATAAGGAGAAATATCAATTGTCCAATGAAGCTTTCACAGCGTCTTGTGTGTTGCATAAAGCAATGCTCCCAAAAGACAACCACTACCCGGAGTCATTCAAAGAGGCGAAAACGGTGTTGAAGAGTGTGGGGATGGGTTATAAAAGTTATCATGCTTGTGAAAATGGTTGTACCTTATTTGACGGACCTCATGCGGATGATGATATTTGTTACATATGTGATTCACCTCGTTACGAGAAAACTGTTGGCATGCGAAAACCTAAGGCTAAGAAAACGGTGAGATACTTCCCAATTATTCCACAGTTGCAGAAATTGTTCAGTTCGCCAGATATTGCAAAAAAAATGCAGTGGCATTGTAGTAAGGAGAGAGTAGTCGACCCGGATAAGTTGAAGCATCCAGCTGACGGGGAAGCCTGGTTGGATTTCGACAACACCTGGTCGCGATTTGCAGATGAAGCTGCCAATGTGCGTCTTGCATTGGCAACAGACGGATTTAGTCCATTTGGTTCAAATGTTGTCCCTTACAGTGTTTGGCCCGTTGTAGTGATGCCTTATAATCTACCGTCGGAGTCATGCATGAAGAAAGAATTTAACATCTTAACGCTATTGATATATGGGCCTAAATCGCCATGTAAGTGCCTGAATCAGTTAATGAGGCCTTTGATTGATGATTTACAAAAGTTGTGGGCTGACGGTGTTGTGACCTATGATGCCTTCCAGAATCGAACTTTCAAGATGCGAGCGGAAATATTATTGACTATCAGTGACTTCCCCGGGTTTGGAATGTTGGGAGGCATACAGACAAAGGGGTACAAAGCATGTCCAATTTGCTTGGATGACCTTGAATCACGTCACAGTCGCAACAGGACTTACTACATTGGAGCCAGGAAGGACTTGCCAGCTAATCACGCTCTTCGTAAGAATAAAAAAATCGACGGGAAACAAGAGAAAAGGAAATCCCGTCCCCAAAAGAATGGCTATGAAATATATGAAGAAATATCGGGAATTCAGTTTCCCATCATGTCATTACATCCAAAGTTTGTAAAGAAGACCAAGGGCGGCGAAGATAGGTTGTGTTGGACACATGAGTCGATATTCTGGGAACTCCCATACTGGACATCTTTGACGACAAGGCACACATTAGACGTGATGTATATTGAGAAAAATATTTGCGACAATCTTGTTGGAACCCTGTTCCACTTACTAGGAAAAACAAAAGATGATTTGAAAGCCAGACAAATATGGCAGGATATAGGTGTGCACAATGATCTGTGGCCCCAAACAAGAGGTAGGACGACTTGTTTACCCTATGCCAACTACACGATCAAGCCTGAGAAGTGTGGGGAAGTGCTTGAAAAGGTTGCGAATATACAGTATCCGTCAGGGTATGCAGGCTGCTTGAAAAACAAAATCAGCTTGAAGGATAAGAAGTTTTTCGACTTAAAGACTCACGACAATCATGTGTTGCTGCAACGTATACTTCCTATCGTTATACGCCCGTATGTGGCACCTCACGTGGCAACCGTTATCTGTGAGTTGGCAAATTTCTTTCAATCTCTCTGTGCAAGGGAGATTTCAAAAAAGAAACTGCAGTAGATGCAAGAAGATATTTACTTGATTCTCAGTAAGTTGGAGATGATATTTCCTCCGGCATTCCAAACTATCATGGTACATTTATGTAAACACCTTCCGTCTCAAGTTTTACAAACCGGTCCCGTCCACTATACTTGGATGTTCTCTATGGAACGTGAATTGGGGTATTACAAAAAATGGGTGCGCAACCACCGGTTTCCAGAGGGTTGCATCGCAGAATCATAGATTAATCACCAATGTGAGACGTTCATCAATTTATACCTCGATAAACGAACCATCGAACCGGAGAAGCCAGATAGATGGGGTATTTCAATAGTGTCTAACCATGTAATCCCATCAATTCAGCTGTGGGAGCCAACATTAACCACGATGGAAAAAAAAGTTGCGCATTGGACAGTGATGCAGAATTGTGAAGCTTTCCGGACCACGATGATAGATTTTATAGCGGATTACGAAAGTGAATACCCGCAATCAACCAGTGTACATCATCGAATCGATACATTCTGCACAATGTTCAAGGACACTGTAAGTGCAAAACTACCTAAATGGTGTATATATTTAGGTTTAACCATTATCTTGCACATGGGTTTCTAGTAATTTCTGTTTCTTTGAATTACCAGATGGATCCTTATTCCGACCAAGATCAACAATATGCGGCGGCGAAGGCTTTGAGTCGTTATGTGAAGAGAGTCAATTTTTATGCACAATGCCACGTACACGGTGTGAAATTCCTATCCGAAGATCGGGATAAGGGAAGAACATCACAGAATTGTGGAGTAATGCTCGAAGCAGAGGGCGATGTTGTGTATTACGGTGTGTTGTTATATGTAGTCGAGCTTATCTACACGGGAAGGATGCCGATAGTTTTTTTCAAATGCCGATGGTATGATTTGAATACCGTGATTGTAGATAATGGTTTGATATCGATAAATACCAACACAAATGCTTATAAGGATGATGCTTTCTGCCTTGCAACCATGGCCAAACAGGAAAGTTCTAATTCTCAGTAACGCATATTTGTTATGTGAGTTGTCGACTTTCGAAGTTTACTTATAATTAATATTCTACGTTTGTGTGCATGTAACAGATATTCTACGTCGATGACCCGAAAAAAGGCGGAGGTTATAAGATCGTGAACAAGGTCGCACATAGAGGATTATTCATCTCCGAAAAGGTTGTGAATGAAATTTCATATGAAGTTGACACCCCTTACCAAGAGACCCAGCCTGAAACTTCTTGCCCAGTTGTAGCCGAACTACATGAAGTCCCTCATTCTGTTGGGGAACTGCAAGAGGTCGAAGATGTTGCGGATAACGACGACGTTGACGAGGATACTGAAGATGACTGGGATATTGGTCATGGATACAACAATGACGAGAGGAACGACTCTGATTAAATATGTTAATTGTGTAACTCTGTTATAACTACAACAACCTACTATAACTACAGATTTTTGTAACAGTGTTATTTGTGTACCACATATTTAGTTATTGCATGTGGTTTCTGAAAGATGAAAAGGCAGTTATTTGAAAATTATATGTTACCCACACCGACGGATAGGGTTCCATCCGTCGGGTAGGACATAAACCTTTCCGACGGATCCAACCACCAAGAACAGAGAGCAATTCCCCTGTTTTGATTCCAAAATAGTCCAAAAATACATCAAAATAACATTTTTTTTGGATTCTAAAGTACATACCTAATTGTTTTATCATATTACAAACATATTTGTGATGATTAATTGAATTATGTGTACCAAATGAGTCATTTTGATATTTATTTAATTCCTTGCCTACGAATAGGGTTAGATCCGTAGGAATAGAAATTCTTACCCTATGGATCACATATCCGTAGCTGAGCTTCATATATCCGTAGGTAAAGCTGGTTGACCATACTTCATCGACATCATTGACCACAATGTTCAGGAGGTTCCAACCATTCGATCACAGGATTTTGGGCATAAGGATAATCTTTATCACATTACATACAACATGAACGGTGTTGATTACATAATATTACAACGAAACACGGACTTACTGATTGAAATGATCATTTTTACAATGCTCAATGCATAGATACTGTACTATGAAATACGAACATGTTTAGCTCGAGTAGGAGATGTTCATATTAATACCTATTGTTTACAATTATGTGTAACATGCATGAACCATTAAATCTGTTAGCATTCCATTACGAATAGAACGAAGGTCGGGAAGGATGACGGGTAGTTGGTCAAACCAGTCAATGGGTGTCTACAGACGGATGTATATCCGCCGGTAGGCCCGTGCCAAATCGATTTTTTCGCTAAGTGTCGTGGCCACAACGACGTCGTGTCAGATAATAATGTTTACAGATGGATCTCTATCTGTCGGCAAGAATTGTATTATATAAAGCCCTCGAGCCCTAATTTCCTCTCAGTCACTCGATCTCTCTCTCCCTCACAGATGCCAGCTGCCTCCGACTCCGACCTCTTTGACGGCCTCAACTCCGACTCCGACGGCATCGCCGACCTCACCCGACTCCGAGCATCTCCGACCTCAACACGACTCCGAGCGTCTCCGACCTCTACCCCGACTCCAACCTCATCACCCACCCCATCTCCGACCTCATCGACATCGCCGACCTCCCCCCGTCTCCGACCCCATCTCGGTCTCCGACCTCCCCCCGTCTCCGACCTCATCTCCGAGTACTGACATCTACGAGTCTTCACTGACAGGTTCGTTTTCTCTTCATTTTTGGGGATTTATGGTTTGAATTGATTTAGGGTCTGAATTGATTTAGGTTTTGTAAGGATTTAGGGTTTGAATTGATTTAGGTTTTGTATGGATTGAGGGTTTGAATTGATTTAGGGTGTATATGGATTTAGGGTTTCAATTCAGTTAGGGTTTGAATTGATTTAGGGTTGGAATTGATATAGGGTTTGAATTGATTAAGGGTTTGAATTGATTAAGGGTTTGAATTGATTTAGGATTTGATTTGATTTAGGGTTTGAATTGATTTTGTTTTCTACCTTGGGATTGTTCTTCTGCTTGTAGTTGGTAGATATGTAGACTGCAAGTCAGTTCTAGATATGTGTTTTTTGTTTTGGTAATGGTTTGGTAAGAATGCCTCAAATTGATCAGTGGTAGATACAATTTGTCTTAGATAATGATTTTAGATACAATGTTGTGTACATAATGATTGTAGTCGTTATGTTTCTCTAACTGATTTATTTGTTATGTGAGTTTTCAGTATGGGAAGGAAAAATAGCACACGGTTCTTCACCCGACTCCAATTCTTGTTCAACCCTCAGACCCCTCAATAGCCATCTGAATCGGGAGGCAATACGATCGCCTCTTCACAGTCTACAGCTTGCGCTCCTCCCAATCGGCGCATAAGAGACTGCTGGACCCCCGCCAGTAGCGTGGATGAGGCAGCCTCCACAACAAGCACCCGTCCGCCTGCACCCAGCATCCGCTGTCGTCAGGAAGTCCTGGATGAAGATGTGGCTGCTATGTTGGAGGGAGAGGAGTCTAGGCCTCAAAAGAAGGCAAAGACGGGGAAAAGAGGCATGGTAACGAACAAAAACCTCCAACGTCGCCTGAAGGAGGTGGCTGATGGGGGGAAATTCAAGTTGGGGCATAACGGGAAGGAAGTAACCGGCACGCTGGACCGGGGGGATGTCGTTAGGGTCATTGGCGCAACTATTCGTACGTACATGCCAATGAACAAACCTAACTTCGACAGCTTGCCTGAAGATGATCAGGAGGTTCTATTCCACCAGTTAACCGTAAGTGTAGTATTAAATTTTTCTTCTCATTACAATTTTTATTTAGGTTTGTAGTTTATTTCTGATTGTTTGCCTTTTGTGTAGTGTATGTTTGAGTTCTGTCCTGGGGAGCACCATGTGGAGCTGCTGCAGTTCATAATGTCAACGACCAGAAGCCGTTTTAGGGAGTGGAAGTATGAGATACACATGTGGGTCCTCAAATGGGAGAAGAAGAGCCCGAGTGTAGTAGTGCCCACATCGTTCGAGTTTCTAGAACATCCGGAGTAGTTCGAGTGGCTAGTCGACCACTTTAAATCCACGAAATTCAAGGTAAAATATTTGATTGTAATCAAAAAGTTGTCGAATCAGAAATTTTTTTTACATATCTCTCCGTGATAATAATTATTCTGTAGATTACTAAATTCAAATTTATAATAGTCTTAAACCTTAAACAATACATTTATGTAAAATCAAATTAATACTAATTTTGAAATTTAAAACAATGAATTATGTTGAAGTTTTACACCAACTAAGAATGTGAAAACTAATAGGTTCCCTCTAGAGCATCATTATGTTATGCTAGGCTATTGTCCAATGTAGCAGCTAACTCCTAAAACGCGAAAATTAATAGGTTTTACAGATAAGGGAAATTTGTGTAGGTGATATATGCATTTTTAGCTTATTCTTCCTTTTCAATTTAATTCCATTATTAATATTATTGTTATGATATGCCCTTTATCTCTCTCATGTTATTAGTAACCTACAATATGTTCCCGTTCAATATCAACCTATACTAGTTTTGTTTCATAATTTTCAGTTTATGTTTGAGTTTTTATAACACATAATTGCAGTTATTGAGCGATTGTGGGAGTGCACATCGGAAAAAGAACCTCTACGCTCACCACGGGGGTAGTATGGCATTCAAGAAACGGGCCAAACTTTGGCTTGCGCGCAAATCCCTTCTTCCCAGCATTGACGCTTACATAGAGGCTTACACGAAGGAAAATGACAAGAATGAGCACAACGTACAACGCGTGGTAAGTTTCTTGAATTTTTGAGCAGGTTATTATATTTATATTAGGTAGTTTTTTATGGCATAAATTCATACAATATTACCACATATTTGTCTAGTGCTGGGTTTCTTGCTGTATTTTTCATTAGGAAGAAGCCAAACTCATTGTGGAAGCGGCTCGGGAGAAGGTGAGCGAGTCAAGGATGACCGAGTGTGAGGATTCATCCCCTACCGTCTTCACACCGTTGACTGTGGAGGAAGAGCTACCCATCATGCAGCAAATCGTGAAGAAGCCTCAGAAGGGTAGATTCCAACCCGGTTTCGGTCATGCGGTAATCATCCCAATAGTGAGGGATAGGCACGACGGTCACTGCTCTAGTGTGCGGTCTACAAGCTCATCTGAGGAGCTCGAAGAGTTGCGGATCCGCATGGAGCAGCAAGAGGCCGCGTTCGCACAACGTTTGGAGGAGCATCGCCAAGCCATGATTGCTGAGCAGCGCAAACTGATGGAAGAGCAGCGCAAGGATATGGATGCCAGGTTTCAGGAAATGATGGCAATGGTTCTCTCCCAGCAAGCTGTCGTCCCTTCCACAGCGACCCCGTCTTTAGCGACCCCATCTTCAGTACCGTCATCAGCCCCACTCTTTGTAGTTCAACAGGCTTCTGCCCCACTCTCTTCACCAGCAAACCCCGAGTAGTAACATTTTCCCCCGAACTTTTATTCATTTTTAAAACTTTTATATATGTTTGTATAAATAGATTGACATGACTTTTAACGATGTTGTGGGTTGGAACAATTTTATTTTATGCACGATTGGATGCAGTTTGTAGAATAATTTATACAGGTTTACAGGTTTGAACAGGTACCAGACCCAGTTTAGGGTATATGCACGATTGGGTGCAGCAATTTCAAATGTTTTTTTTTCTGGTCATAACACTTCACCTACGGATACGAACCGTAGTTAAAGACCGATAGCTACGCTACGGATAGGATCCGTATCCAAGGTTTTATACTTTACCTACGGATGGTATCCGTAGGAATAGTAGAAAACCTTGGCTACGGATACTATCTGTAGGTAAAGTATAAAACCTTGGCTACGGATCCTATCCGTAGGTATAGTACAAACCCTTGGCCACGGATACAATCCGTAGCCAGGACATCCGTAGGAAGAGTAAAAAAGCCTAGCTACGGATCCAATCCGTGACAATGGTATCCGTAGGCAGAGAATAAAAACATCGCCTACGGATACAATCCGTCAGACAACGTGAACACATGGCCTACGGATACTATCCGTAGGTAAGTTGGTCAACCTTCCATACGGATACTATCCGTAGGTGAGGATATCTCCTCACAGACGGACACAACTGTCCGTCTTCCAAAATGTTCCCCGACGAGACCAGGCCGACGGATGCATCCGTAGGCGAACATCCATTCCGACGGATATCAACACCTAGCCTACGGATCCTATGCGTCTGACAAGCCCCTTTCAGCAGTAGTGTTTGAAGGTGGGTCATGGGTATGTAAATCTAGGTTAAATTAGGTTGCTTTACCCATAAGCAACTCATCCCCCTTACCAATTCCACCCTTACCCACATGGCCCATGGCAAAGCCCAAATCTGTTAACTCCGCACGAGCAGGATCCAACTCGACGTTTTTGCGAGAATCGATGTCCCCTTCTTCTTCACGAGAGACTTCTTACTAAATTGATCTCCGAATCTCCGCATATCTCGGCTGATGTATCTAAATCATCTATGAGCATCTACAATGGTTAGACACTGCGCAGTGTCAAGGAGCAGTGTCAGGGAGTGGTTTTTGCCTTCCTGACACTGCTCCTCCATTGGTAGTGTCAGGAGCAGTGTCAAGAGCAGTGTCAGGACAGTTTCAATAATTCAAAAAACACCCAAAATATTTGTAACACTTTTAATTAAAACCAAATACAAATTGCATAACAAATATTTTATTTCAAACCAAATAGAAATTACATTAACGTTGATGATTAATATTTAATTGCGGCCGCCATCTCCAAATTTAGCCCAAATGTGTTCGATGAGATCATCGTGGAGTTGGTGATGAACATTCTGATCCTGAATCCTTAATCTATGGCCCAGGATACTGTCCCTGGTCACCGCTGCTGGTGGTCCTCTACGGACGGTTGGGTCTGGGACACCAATATCTGCAAACGGATCAATGGGCCACGACCTCCGCTCATCCTCAACGATCATGTTGTGCAGGATCACACAAGCAGTCATGATCACTGAGAGTGAGCCCTTATCCCACATTCGGCCCGGGGGAGTAACGATGTGAAACCGGGCCTGTAGAACTCCAAACGCTCGTTCGATGTCCTTCCTACACGCCTCTTGGTATCTAGCAAAGCATCGTTGTTTCGGCGTTTACGGAGTAGGTATGGACTTCACAAATGTTGCCCAACTAGGATAAATTCCATCAGTCAAGTAATACGGGGTTTCGTATTCTCTACCGCTGATCTTGAACTTCACATCTAGGGCGAAGCCTTTTACTGCTTGGGAGAATAGTATAGACCTATTGAGCATGTTGATGTCGTTGTTGGAGCCCGGTGTCCCGAAGAAAGAGTGCCAGATCCAAAGGTCTTGGGATGCTACGACTTCGAGCATGATTGTGGGGACGTTCTCGTGGTCCCTACTTGCGAACTGTGCAGCTCATGCCACATGACAATTCTTCCAATCCCAGTGCATGCAGTCCAGACTCCCTATCATCCCCGGAAAGCCGCGCTCTTCGTTGATTCGCAACAACCGTCTTGTATCTTCCACGGTCGGGCGTCGTAGATAGGTCCGCCCGTAAACCTTGATGACGCCAATGCAAAACTTATTCAGGCAGTCCAGCGCAGTGGTCTCCGCCATTCACAAATACTCGTCGCAGGCATCGGCTGGACTTCCATAACAGAGCTGACGAAGTGCTACCGTGCACTTCTGGTGTGGAGTGAAAGAGGCTCTCCCCGTAGCATCCTTGCTGTTCCGGAAGTAGGCGTACCGGCCACTCAAACCATTCATGATTCGTATGAACATGTCCCTCGACATCCGGAACCGTCGCCGAAATTGTTGGTCGATGTACACCGGTTGAGGCGTGAAGTACTCACGGATCAACTCTTTGTGTGCATCTTCGCGGTTGCGCTCAATCACTCTCCGCTTTAGTCTCGGCACCGACATTGAGCTCTCGGCCTCATCATCATCCTGACCCATTGGCTGTATGGATGTCATCAGTTGATCCTCTAATGCTTGTTGTGTTGCCTCCAGAAACCTATCCATCGCGACGTCTATTTCTTCTTCTGTCATTTGCTTCATTTCGTCTAGCGTTGGAAGATTCGCCATCGAAAAAAATAGAACTAGGAAAAAACTATAGGATTTGCAGAGAATAGAGGAATAGAAGCTTGAAAGAAGAGAGAGGACAAGTGAAATTTCAATTGGGGGTAGATCTGAATTTATAGGAAATTGTTGGGCCTTATTGGAGTCGGCGTCGCCACGTGTCCTGTCGTGAGTGGCCAACCGACTAGCCGTTGGTGCCTGGCACGACCGGTTGCGTCGTTGCTGGAACCAGACACGACCCCCTGACACGACCAGCAGCAACGACCCGTTGGAGCTGCTCTAATTCCAAATTTGAAACTCAATTTCCCGTGATTTGCGGCGCCATAAACTAGGAGGAAATCTATAGAGGAAACAGATTCTCCGACAAAGAGGTGAACTCTCCTCCGGGGACGAGCACCGGTGAAACTGAATCGTTGTTCGTTTCAATCGCAACCGGGTAACCTGTCTTCTTCTCCGCTTCAGTGGCCGGATCCTTCACCTACCCTGATTAAGATTCGGAGCCAATAATTTCTCTATTCCTCGACTTTTTTCTTCTTCTTTGATTTCCAGGCTTTTGCGGGACGTGCCGAGGCCAGAAATATTTTGTGACCATTGTAGGATAAGCCATTGGTACTTTCTACCATCTGCAAGGTTGATTCTACAGACTAAAACTCAATAAATCCAAAGAGACGTCTCTTTGATTTGGTTTAGCACAAACAAAAGTTGATACGATCAATCCATACTGCTCAAAGGTTGTTACGTCTGGTTTGGGTTCATATGTATGTACACATCCAATGTCGATCATGGGTTTGAAGATGGAAGCAGCATTTGTCCTCATTCATTCACAAGATTATTTGAAAGTCATTAGAGATGCTGAGATTTGGTTGGAAGGCCAGAGTTACAAATTCTATATTACTTCGGTTGTTCTCTCATTGGTTCCCAACACACTCTATAGCGATCTCTCACCTGGGATATCAATTTCTAGTTCAGATTCTGACAAGTCAGAAGACCTTGCATCCTCCCAGAATAATCTCAACCTTACCAGTCAAGGAAACAACACCAACTCCTTGGCATTGAATGAGGGTTTGATTGAAGAATTTATTGCTTCTGCTGAAGCAACTCCACTGCCACAAGTGGGAAGGAATTTCGATTTGGATTTTCCGAGGTATTCTAGGAGAATTAATACAACTGATCCAGAGATTACATTTACTCCTACTGGAACTCCTACAACTTTCAAAGAGGCCTTAATTGCACCCAATACCTTTGATGATGAACTCACAGGGTTTGTTGCTACTGTTCCGGCACCAGTTTCAGATGTGACTACAACTCCTGCTCCTGATGGGAATGTCTGCAAGGAGTTGCAGCCTGGACCTTCATTGGAAGAAACCCTCATTAATGGAACAAATCAAAGTACACCTGATTTGGAAGATTTGGGGCCCAGACAGCTGCATTCTGCTTTACTTGGCCAAAATTTGGAGGGAAGGATTAATTCAAATTTATCTCCTCTTAACACAAATGATATTAACCAAAACACTACAGTGAAGGGCAAGAAAAATAGAAAATACAAAGACAAATCAGTTGCTTATAACACCAGGTCAAGATCAAAGGTGCACATAACAAACATTGGTGAAGCTGGAGTGGACTGTGGAATTAGCAAGAAACCACAAACCTTTGATAGAGGGGGAGCTGGTACTTTGGAGTTTTGTAAAGCTTTGGGTTTGAAAACTTATATTGCTGATGAGTTAGTGGCTGAACAATTTGAAAGTCTTGACAATGATGTGAATCAAACAGTGGAGCTGGAAGCAAATTCAGATGACAATTACTGTGATCTTGATGAAGGGATTGAAGGTGAACTGGAGGGAAGTGCTTTGAACTCCCTTCCTACTCAGAGATTGGACTCTCCATGAGAATTCTCTCATGGAATATCAGAGGTGCTTCCTCTAGATAGAAGAGGAAGGCTCTAAAGAATGTTTGCTCTAAATTAAATCTATCAATGGTGCTACTGCAAGAGACAAAGTTTGAAGCTGTACCACATTATTTCTTGGCTGGATCAGGGTTTTCACAAGACTGGGACTTTATAGCCAACTCTGCCATTGGTAACTCTGGAGGTATGATGACTATTTGGAAAAAGGAAATTTTTGAAAGGATGACTTCACTGGAAGATGAGCATGCAGTGTACTGGTCAGGTTGCTATAAACCACTAAACTGCTATTTTACAGTAATTAATGTTTATGCCCCTTGTAATGTTACTGCTAGAAATTGTTTATGGTTGGATATTTGCCACAAAGCCACACTCTTCTCTTCTCCACTCTGTTGGGTCTCGAGGTAGGGTTGGATGAACCAACTCGCAGCGGAAAATCAATGAAAACCAAGAGACAATTAAAACCATGAAACTACTAACAAAGAATGGATTAACAAGAGAAAAATTCAGCACTAGTTCTTACCAAAACAAGAACACCGGTTAACGAATGATTGGCTTGAGTCTCCAAGACGCCTACGTATCCACATGGGAATCAAAGCCACGTAGTTCTTCTCTTTGAGGACTCAAGAACACAAACATGGAGGTGGAAACTAGCCAAACCCGAAATGGCCATGGAAGAGGGAGAGAAAATGTGTTTCCTATTCTTGTCTTGTGTTTGTTATGTTGAAAAAAGATGACTTAAACATAACAAAACCCATACTTGTCCAACTAAAGGCATGGGACAAGTATGGTGTCAAGTAAGGTGTAAATAGGACAAAGTATGGCAAGACAAGATTGGGTTAGGTGGTGAATCACCAACACCTTAATCCTTGTCTTGCTTACTTAGTACTAATTAATCAAGACTTGATTAATTAGTTCCATGGGCCTTGGTTGCATGGGCCTTTCATGGGCCTCTTGGAACATGGCCCGTGGCCATTTCCAACGAGGTCCCGTGATTCGCTCATCGCCTCCATGCCTTCCATACCGGAAATGTCCAACATTATCCGACGCGATCAATCCCAAGACTCCAAGCCTTGTCTCGATCCGTAAAGTCCTATTCACTTACGGGCACATGACCCAAAACCCAGTTTTGGTCATGTCCCGAGACAACTCCCTTTTGGCCATTCTCCATAAATGTGTCAATGAGTTTCATCCTCCGGTGTGACCCTTAGGTTTATGCATGTCAATAGATCAACGTAAAATCCCATTTTACTTGATCCTATTTAAGTGGCAACTAACGAGACTTTAGTATTGCCTGACACTACATAACGAATCGACCCTGTCGATTCTAACCTTTCCGTCGTCCCTGTCATTATCCTTTTATCTCCGATATCCTGATTGAGATAAGGCATAGAGCCGTCATCCTTATTATTCTCAATCACCGTTCCTTGATATGTGAGATGACTAAAGATATGATACACAGTATCATGTGCATGGCCATGCTATTCTTCCAGTCACTCTCGATCAAGTGGCCGAGAACCGATATCTTTCCCATACCTTAGTATGAGGGATAAATCCCTTAGCCGTCTTTCGTGTCACTCATGTAGCCCGTCCCCAAGCCAATCCTGGCCGTTATGGAAGCCCTGTTACGGACAACGTTAGGCTCAGGTCAAACTCAGTTGTTGACTACATAGCGATCACAAAGACTCCTTGGTCTAAGGATACATGACAAGCTACAACACTGAATATGTTCATGACTTAATCTATGGCACATATTTAGGGCGGGTCGTCCAATATCATGTCCCACATGATATCTATGATCAGACTCCGGAATCCCATTCCAATGACTAATAGAACGTAAGCCATAAAGAGCCATCTTTCATACTAGTCGCTTCTAGTGAAGCTTTGTTGACTAGGGACCCATCGAGTGTGATCTATCTCGATCTATGGTTCTATTCGCATGGTGGGCATAGATCAGAGCACACATCGATATATTACTCCAACACATAAGTAATATAAAGCCGCTTTAATTTTATTGCTAACGATGATATATACATTTGGACATTTAGGATTGAACTACGGGCACTAAGACTAACAATCTCCCACTTGCCCTAGTTCCAATCTAAACTCCAATATGTCCCCATCGACTTTACATGTCTAACATGTTCAGGCAGTGACACTGCCTTAGTCAAAGGGTTGGCTATGTTATCATCTGTTGCAATATCGGTTATCTTCACTTCACCTCAGTTCAGTATTTATCTGATGAGGTGGATACGCCGCAGTACATGTTTGGATTTGTTATGCGATCTAGGCTTTTAGCTTGCGCAATGGCCCTTGTGTTGTCGCAAAATGGATTCACCGGACTGGATGGGTTTTTAATTACACCCAGTCCTGCCATGAATTTCCAAATCCACATAGCCTCCTTAGCTGCCTCTGCAGCATCCATGTACTTGGCCTCTGTCGTAGATTCGGCAATGGTATCTTGCTTTACGCTTTCCCAGCTAAAGCTCTACCATTCAGCGTAAACACATATCCTGATTGACTTCTAAAGTCATCTGGATTTGTCTTGGAAAACTAGCGTCTACTCATCCTTCGACGACTAGTTCAGCATCATCTTTCCCCCGGGTTAGAATGATGTCTACTGGTACAACATAAGGCTTACGAGACGTCTGGTCTCATACATGTCATGGCATATATGATCGATCCTGCCCCCAGGCGCATAGGATTCTCATCATCCTTTTCAGCTCATCAGGTGTCTTAGGACACTGAGTCTTGCTGAGATGAATGCCATGACTAGTGGGTAAGAGTCCTTTCTTTGAATCGAGCATTAAGAACCTACTCAATGCCTTGTTCACATAGGTTCCCTGACTTAAATCCAAGACCCTCTGGGTGCGATCTCTACCTATCTTAATCCTTAAGATATGAGAAGCATCGCCTAAGTCCTTTATTGAAAAACACTTCCTCAACCAAGCTTTAGTCTCGTGCAAGGTTGGGATGTCGTTTTCAATGAGAACCAGAAAGGTAATATTGCTCCCACTAGCCTTCTTATAAACGCAAGATTCATCCTCGTTCTTGATTAAGCCAAATCCAATTACAGCTTCATCAAAACGAAGGATCCAACTCCGAGAAGTTCGTTTCAATCCATAAATGGATTTCAACAACTTATAAATCTTTCCTTTATTCTTCGGATCGTCAAAACCTTTGGGCCGAGACATACAAACGTACTCAGTCAAATTTCCATTTAGGAAAGCGGTTTTGACATCCACTTGCCATATCTCGTAATTATGATACACAGTTATGTCAAGAAGAATTTGGATCGATTTTGACCATAGCCACTAAGGAGAAGGTTTCCTCATAGTCAATCCATTGGATCTGCCTATAACCTTTCGCCACCAGTTGAGCTTTGTAGGTCAGAGGGTTGCCGTCCATGTCCATCTTCACCTTGAAGATCCATTTGCATCCTATGGTCCTCACACCATTGATGGGATCAACCGGTTCCCAGACTCGGTTATCCGACATGGATTGCATTTCCTCCCTCATGGCTCCCAGCCATAACTCGGAGTTGGGCCCATCCACGACTTCCTGAAAGGTGGCTGGATCATCGTGATCCACCATGACTTCATTGTCACCTCCGGATACCATATCTTGGAGGTGGAAGATTGATCCTTTCAAATCGCCTTGGACCTTCCGGAATTGTAACAGGAATTGGTTCTTACTCTACGACAATCTTTGGCTCCTTTCTACTGGGTTGCCAATTGGTTTAGACAGATCTGTACCATCCTGAATTTCTTCGAGATGCACAGTCCTCCCAATGACGTCTTTGGAAACATAACTTCTTTTCCATAAAGACCCCACCCCAAGCGACGAACACCATGTTCTCACTGGGATTGTAGAAATAGTATCCCCTTGTTGCTTTGGGATACCACACGAAGGTGCATGTCTCAGATCTTGGTTCGAGCTTAGTCGAAACCAAATGTTTCACATAAGCCTCGCAACCACAAATCTTTAGGAAGGACAAAGCGGGCATCATCCCGTACCATTTTTAAAATGGTGTCCCTTCCACACCATTCGTCGAAGCCCGATTCACTATGAATGCGGTCGTCTCTAGAGCAAAACCCCTAAAAGAGATTGGGAGATCAGTCCAACTAATCATGGAACAGACCATTGTCTAACAATGTCCGATTTCTCCGTTTGGCTACACCTTTCAACTACAGTGACCTAGGAGGAGTCCATTCCAAAAGGATCCCTTTCTCTTTTAGATGATCTAATAACTCTGTGGTCAAGTATTTTCCACCTCGATCCAATCGAAGTGCCTTAATACCTTTGTCGAGCTGGTTTTCTACTATAGTCTTAAACTCTTTGAATTTATCAAAAGCTTCAGACTTATGTCTCAGCGAATAGACATAACCATATTTACTGTAATCATCAGTAAATGTGATAAAGTAGCTACAACCCCTCCTGGCAAGTGAACTTATTGGTCTACACACATTCGAGTGTATCAGCCCCAATAATTCACTCGCCCTTTCATCGCGATCAATAAAAGGGCACTTTAGTCATTTTTCCCATCAAACAAACCTTGCACCTATCGATCGAATGGAATTCGAATGAACCTGAAAGCCCGCACTTCTGAAGTGCTGATAGGCGTTTCTTGTTTATGCGACCCAAATGACAGTACCATAACAGAGTTAGGTTTAAATCGTTGGATTTAGACCTCTTGGTATTAACGGAATATATAGAACTTGAGGCATTGTTACCCATATCTAATATGTACAATCCTCCAACCATGTCAGTACTGGTATAAAACATATCATTGCATAGAACATTGAAAACTCCATTTCCAATATTAACATTATATCCTTCCTTGTCAAACACGGATACAGATATAATATTCCTACTAAAAGTAGGTATGCAATATACATTATACAATACTAAGACAAGGCCTCATGGCAAAGCAAGACTCATGGATCCTACAGCAGTTGCCACAACTCTGAGGTCCATTTCGTGCTTTCCAAATCTCTCCTACTTTCAGCCACCATATATTAGTGCATGTGTGAGATTCAGTCATGGTATCTAATACCCATGAATCTTTGGAAGTAGAGAGATGTAGCTCTATAGAGTTAATACCGATTGAAGGCACGGTCCCACCGCCCTTCCTTAGATCATCCAGGTTTCCAGATGAAGGCGCAGTCTTACTGCCCTTCTTCAGATCATCCAGGCTATTTGATGAAGGCGCAGTCCCACTGCCCTTCTTCAGATCAGCCGTGAACTTCCTGTAATCCCGGTTCCAATGACCAGGCTGTTGGCAGTAGAAGCAGACATTCTCAGGTGTCTCATCTTTCCTGCCAAGTGCGCATGGGCCCAGCCCATGCCACTTCCAATTCCCTTGTTGACCATCAGAATATCCTTGGATCCCAGATCCCTGAGATATTCTTCTCAGCAGTTAATGACACTTCATGTAACTCTGATATGGTCTTAGAGACAGCCTTGTCAAGGACATATTCTTTGCGTTCAGACTTGAGGACTATCCTCAAAATTCTGTACCAGTCCAAATAGTTTGTCCCATTTAGCTTGACCCTGTCAAGAATGGTTTTTAATGACAAACTATTGATGTTCGCTGAATTTGCCATTTGATCTACAACAGATAAAATTCAATCAGTAAACTGAATAAATTTTATGAAGATCAAGCTTAAACACCAACAATCAATTCTAAACCTTTAGAATCTGAAACCAAGATCCTTGATTCACTCGATTAAGCTGAACTAATGCTCACCACTTAATCGAGCTATGTAGGTAGGACTCCATCCAATCACATCCAATGTGACTCTTGGCTAGGGTATGTACTTATGTACACGACTTACCCTATCTGTTACCCTAGCTCAACCTCAGGCCGAGAATCGTAGTCGGGTCCACCAATTTTCAACTATGGCTCGTCACTATGTAGGTGCTCCGCTAATGCGCACGACACCCACATATGTCGTCCAAACCTACTACCCCGCTTCCCCATGGATGCTCCGCTAATGCGCACGACAACCATAGGACGGGGAGGTAGTAAGGTGTTGATGATTGGGAGGTATCGGACATGACCCGCTTTTACTTGTCCAGTTGTGTTCAAAACTTTGGCACATCCTAGATGCGATGAGCACATCAACTACATTCTAAATGCAATGATGCCTCAAATTACATCCAATGTAATTCTTCCTTTGAACCCGTCAACTACATCCAATGCAATGACGGTTCTAAGGGTTCACACACAAGGATTAAAATTCCAATTTTATCTTTGCATGTGAGGTGATATGCTCGGTAAATAAAGTTAAGCATGCAATTCTAAAACACATAGAATTAATCATGCATAAACTAAACCAAGCATAAAGCGATAAATGTGCACATAATAGCCCCCTAAACTAACTCCCACTAGCTTCTTGAGCTCCACCGACTCCAAGCCGATGCCAACACCCGAAAAGCCACCAAATGACCTTTTCGCCCTTTCTTCGTCTTGAGTAAAATATTACAATTTAATACACGACTCGCAGGTCGGGAATAAATAAATATTACAAACAAGTGGTTCGACGACCACACCTTGAAAGAATAATTACACGCTAACTCTAACGGCTCGCAGGCCGTGAAAAGCGATAAATAATTAAATCGAGCTCGGGGATATTATGTACACCATGCCAACATCACATCACACATCGTGTTATCAAACAAGCATGTTATCAAACATCATGTGATTTTCCGGTTTTAATTAATAGCCAAGTTTCGAAAATTTTTGATGCTCGGTTTATCGAAACCGTTCAAAAATGAAACTTTTGAACATTTGATCTTCGAGTTCGTCATGATGGTTCCAAACTCGTCATAACTAACAAAACGGTTTAGCCTTGGCATATCAACCATCCAATGGTCATGCTTGGCCTAGCTCCGTCCAACGGAGCCCCGTTCGGTCCCGGTTTCGGCTCCCCGAGAGTCCCGCTCCCGAGACCCGAAAAATCAAATTTTTTTCAAAATTTCCAGATTTGAAATAATTTTCAAAATTTCATTTTACATGCATTAAATCCATAAACAATAATTTAAAACATGTTATCAAACAATTTAGCAAAATAACATGCCAAAAACGAAACTTTCAAGCAAAACCGAAACTTTGAACACCGTCTTGTGAATCCCGAAGGTAGCACGGCTCTGATACCACTGTTGGGTCTCGAGGTAGGGTTGGATGAACCAACTCGCAGCGGAAAATCAATGAAAACCAAGAGACAATTAAAACCATGAAACTACTAACAAAGAATGGATTAACAAGAGAAAAATTCAGCACTAGTTCTTACCAAAACAAGAACACCGGTTAACGAATGATTGGCTTGAGTCTCCAAGACGCCTACGTATCCACATGGGAATCAAAGCCACGTAGTTCTTCTCTTTGAGGACTCAAGAACACAAACATGGAGGTGGAAACTAGCCAAACCCGAAATGGCCATGGAAGAGGGAGAGAAAATGTGTTTCCTATTCTTGTCTTGTGTTTGTTATGTTGAAAAAAGATGACTTAAACATAACAAAACCCATACTTGTCCAACTAAAGGCATGGGACAAGTATGGTGTCAAGTAAGGTGTAAATAGGACAAAGTATGGCAAGACAAGATTGGGTTAGGTGGTGAATCACCAACACCTTAATCCTTGTCTTGCTTACTTAGTACTAATTAATCAAGACTTGATTAATTAGTTCCATGGGCCTTGGTTGCATGGGCCTTTCATGGGCCTCTTGGAACATGGCCCGTGGCCATTTCCAACGAGGTCCCGTGATTCGCTCATCGCCTCCATGCCTTCCATACCGGAAATGTCCAACATTATCCGACGCGATCAATCCCAAGACTCCAAGCCTTGTCTCGATCCGTAAAGTCCTATTCACTTACGGGCACATGACCCAAAACCCAGTTTTGGTCATGTCCCGAGACAACTCCCTTTTGGCCATTCTCCATAAATGTGTCAATGAGTTTCATCCTCCGGTGTGACCCTTAGGTTTATGCATGTCAATAGATCAACGTAAAATCCCATTTTACTTGATCCTATTTAAGTGGCAACTAACGAGACTTTAGTATTGCCTGACACTACATAACGAATCGACCCTGTCGATTCTAACCTTTCCGTCGTCCCTGTCATTATCCTTTTATCTCCGATATCCTGATTGAGATAAGGCATAGAGCCGTCATCCTTATTATTCTCAATCACCGTTCCTTGATATGTGAGATGACTAAAGATATGATACACAGTATCATGTGCATGGCCATGCTATTCTTCCAGTCACTCTCGATCAAGTGGCCGAGAACCGATATCTTTCCCATACCTTAGTATGAGGGATAAATCCCTTAGCCGTCTTTCGTGTCACTCATGTAGCCCGTCCCCAAGCCAATCCTGGCCGTTATGGAAGCCCTGTTACGGACAACGTTAGGCTCAGGTCAAACTCAGTTGTTGACTACATAGCGATCACAAAGACTCCTTGGTCTAAGGATACATGACAAGCTACAACACTGAATATGTTCATGACTTAATCTATGGCACATATTTAGGGCGGGTCGTCCAATATCATGTCCCACATGATATCTATGATCAGACTCCGGAATCCCATTCCAATGACTAATAGAACGTAAGCCATAAAGAGCCATCTTTCATACTAGTCGCTTCTAGTGAAGCTTTGTTGACTAGGGACCCATCGAGTGTGATCTATCTCGATCTATGGTTCTATTCGCATGGTGGGCATAGATCAGAGCACACATCGATATATTACTCCAACACATAAGTAATATAAAGCCGCTTTAATTTTATTGCTAACGATGATATATACATTTGGACATTTAGGATTGAACTACGGGCACTAAGACTAACACACTCATTGTAGCAGGGGATTTTAATGCCATTCTGGATGCTTCAGAGAAGACTGGACCTGTTCAATCAATTACTAGCATCAGAAACTTCCAAGATTTTCTAGACAATCTAGGAATTATTGATCTCAACCTTGCTGGTGGAAGATTTACTTGGTTTGATACTGGATCAAGAGCTTCAAGAATTGATAGATTTCTGGTTTCCCCACAAGTGTTGGCCATATTCAACAATCTCTCTCAGACTTGCCAACCAAGAACAATATCTGATCACTGCCCAATTCTCCTGTGTAACCCTGTGGAAGACTGGGGTCCAAGACCATTTAAGTTCATCAATGCCTGGATTGATCACCCTTCCTTCTTATCACACACTAAAGAATGTTGGGAATCAATACAAGCTTCTAGGTCTGCAGCATATATTCTTTGGCATAAACTCAAATCATTAAGGCTTTTTCTTAAGTCTTGGAATTGCAATATCTTTGGTTGGCTTGATAAGGACATTGAAAGTCTCAAGGCTGGAATTCATGAATTGGATGGTATATTGAATACTAGAGCCCTGACTCCTCTAGAAATTTTGTCACGCCCCAAATCCGGTTCTTGTCCGGACTCGAGGCATGACTAATAAAATATAAATAAAGGAAATAACAAATTAAAACAAGTTCCAGAAAACTCCAATAAACAACTCGAATCCACAAAATATAGTTCAAACATAAATAACCCTCTAGGGGTGTAATAATAATCCTCCACAGTTTGGTTTAAAACATAAAAATGTAAAGTACGAAGTCTCTATCAAGTACCCCCACCGAGAAGCGCCCAAGCTTCTACTCCTCAACCAAACCTGTAGACACAACAGCAAATCATAGGGAAAACGCATAACCAGGTAAACCTTAACTCCAACAAGATCAACAGAACAAAACTGAACAAATATGGGTAAGAAGTAAACCAGTCAATGTCGTGGTACATGAAGTCTCCACCCTCCGATCCACATGATGTGTCCTCTCGGATTCTCCCTCAAATCCAGAGGAGACGCATCACATTGAGGCGACCGGAAACAACCCTTCGGGGCGCTTATCGTCGGGATTCTCAAAAACGTCTCCAAAGGATTTTATGTCATCGGGAACCCAGGGCCATACTCACATAGGAGCGCACACGTGGGCAATTTAATAATTAACCAAAATAACACCCTACACCGGACTCCTCAACGGTGTAGGGACCATACCGTAACAACAATAAACTCTATCTCACCCTACACCGGACTCCTCAACGGTGTAGGTGCCATCTCGTATCAACCATAATCCAATAACAACTTCGCAACACGCTCAACCGAAACTCGACGCCATCCAATCCAACCACCATTAAACCACTAACACACATAGCTTACACGTCACCAATTCCCCATAGCACACAGCACACGAATCACTAAATCAATTCACACCAATCATCCAATTCCAACTTACCATTCACTTACCAGTTTCGAACCACCGGGGCATCGATCACCTGATTGCACCGCTCGGTACAACCAGTCATACTCGATGCTCCAAACAACCATTCAAGTAATCATCTGAATACAATCAACGAGCAAGTACCAGTTTAAACAACCAATCATAAAGTCTTCAAAAGAGCATTCAAACATGCAATTCCACTAGTTCCATTAGACTCTTTAGCCTATTCACTAAGCAATCAACAACCAAGCATGTGATCCTAACACGCAACTAATCCGAGGGCTTTGCCAAGGCTCCTCTACCAGACAATCATATCCCAAGTATTTAAAAGCGAATTACACTAGTGATTGGCATCCTAATCGTTCACCACTAGACACTCCGGTTATTAGTAAATGAAAGACGATTAAGCTAGTTATTCGCATCCTATAGGCATGTCTAGGACCTTTTCCAATTTTATTAACCTAGCATGCATACTAAGCATCGTAAAAGAGAGGTTAAGGCTTTCCCTACCTCAAGGTCCTCCTCTTCAATGCTTTGGTGAAGTCCGGCGATCACCACTTCGCTCCTCCTTCGGGTCCGGGCGTGATCCTTGCTCCTCTAGCTCGATCCCCAAAGTCTTGGACACAAAGAAACACTAATTAGGCTCCACTTGAACAGTAAGAAGGACTCCCAAAACCCTTCCAAAGTTCAGCTCAAAACCAAGACGCAAAACCTTCGAAAAACCCCCAAAAAGCTCTTACCCTGGTCGGTCACGGATCCGTGACGTTAACCCTCACGGTTTCCATCACGGAGCCGTGACGAGTGCCGTCACGGACTCCCTCACGGAGCCGTGACGTCGCCCGTCACGGGATCCGTCACGGATCCGTGGTGCACCAGGGCAGTTTCGCCCTTCTTCAACCTCCAGCTCCAAAACTCTGAAAAACCACCATCAAACCCAGAAATTTACCCTTTCCAACCCCCAAAACAGTCCAAATTCGTCAATACTCCTCTACCCATGGTAGGAATCAACACACAAACAAGTTTCCAACGATTCATCAAATCAAACCCACTTCAAAATCTCCAACAACTATTGATTTCTCAACAAAAACCCAACAAGGTTCATCATCAACACCATCTCCCCTCAATTCTACTCAAACCCAACATCATCTAGCACTTTTCACCCAAAACCCAAGAAAGTAGATGAAGAGAAATGAGGATTAGAGAGTTCCATTACCTCTAGGATGTGGAGATGAAGAAGATGCTAGTGATTTTGAGGGTGGATGGCTAGAGGAAGGCTTCAAAAGGCTCCTTCCTCCTTGATTTTCCTTCAAGCCTCCATGGGAGCTCTTCTCCCTTGCTTCCTCTCCAAATTTCGGCTACACCAATGCAAATATGAGTTGATTTTGCTTCTCCAATCACATATAATACCTAGATGTAGCAATGACCTAAAAGCCCTTGAGCTAGAAACCCATGTAGAAGCTTTTGGGAGGGTAAAAGGGACAATGACTATCCCTTTTTCTCTCAATCAACCAAAAGAAGACAAGTGTCCCTCTAGGTCATTTAATTTTCCAATTTAATTTCCAGCACTTTTAAAATTGAAGTTTTAGTCGATATAAAGTCTCGTTTTGACCAAAAATGACTTTATCCAATATTATACTCAAACGAAAGGGTTTTCTCCCCTGAAACCAACCGTGATAATGGCTACTTCGTTTGGTTTCCGGAAAAGTCCCGAGTGACTTCCGGAGTCATCGGTTCGACCGGAAGCGGGTCTTACAAATTTCATCTAGGGCTCTACAGAGTGCTAAGTTGATTCAAAAGTTCAAATTACAGTCCAAATTGTGGAGTCAAAAGGCAAGACACAAATGTGTTAGTCTTAGTGCCCATAGTTCAATCCTAAATGTCCAAATGTATATATCATCGTTAGCAATAAAATTAAAGCGGCTTTATATTACTTATGTGTTGGAGTAATAAATCGACGTGTGCTCTGATCTATGCCCACCATGCGAATAGAACCATAGATCGAGATAGATCACACTCGATGGGTCCCTAGTCAACAAAGCTTCACTAGAAGCGACTAGTATGAAAGATGGCTCTTTATGGCTTACGTTCTGTTAGTCATTGGAATGAGATTCCGGAGTCTGATCATAGATATCATGTGGGACATGATATTGGACGACCCGCCCTGAATATGTGCCATAGATTAAGTCATGAACATATTCAGTGTTGTAGCTTGTCATGTATCCTTAGACCAAGGAGTCTTTGTGATCACTATGTAGTCAACAACTGAGTTTGACCTGAGCCTAACGTTGTCCGTAACAGGGCTTCCATAACGGCCAGGATTGGCTTGGGGACGGGCTACATGAGTGACACGAAAGACGGCTAAGGGATTTATCCCTCATACTAAGGTATGGGAAAGATATCGGTTCTCGGCCGCTTGATCGAGAGTGACTGGAAGAATAGCATGGCCATGCACATGATACTGGGTATCATATCTTCAGTCATCTCACATATCAAGGAACGGTGATTGAGAATAATAAGGATGACGGCTCTATGCCTTATCTCAATCAGGATATCGGAGATAAAAGGATAATGACAGGGACGACGGAAAGGTTAGAATCGACAGGGTCGATTCGTTATGTAGTGTCAGGCAATACTAAAGTCTCGTTAGTTGCCACTTAAATAGGATCAAGTAAAATGGGATTTTACGTTGATCTATTGACATGCATAAACCTAAGGGTCACACCGGAGGATGAAACTCATTGACACATTTATGGAGAATGGCCAAAAGGGAGTTGTCTCGGGACATGACCAAAACTGGGTTTTGGGTCATGTGCCCGTACGTGAATAGGACTTTACGGATCGAGACAAGGCTTGGAGTCTTGGGATTGATCGCGTCGGATAATGTTGGACATTTCCGGTATGGAAGGCTTGGAGGCGATGAGCGAATCACGGGACCTCGTTAGAAATGGCCACGGGCCATGTTCCAAGAGGCCCATGAAAGGCCCATGCAACCAAGGCCCATAGAACTAATTAATCAAGTCTTGATTAATTAGTACTAAGTAAGCAAGACAAGGATTAAGGTGTTGGTGATTCACCACCTAACCCAATCTTGTCTTGCCATACTTTGTCCTATTTACACCTTACTTGACACCATACTTGTCCCATGCCTTTAGTTGGACAAGTATGGGTTTTGTTATGTTTAAGTCATCTTTTTTCAACATAACAAACACAAGACAAGAATAGGAAACACATTTTCTCTCCCTCTTCCATGGCCATTTCGGGTTTGGCTAGTTTCCACCTCCATGTTTGTGTTCTTGAGTCCTCAAAGAGAAGAACTACGTGGCTTTGATTCCCATGTGGATACGTAGGCGTCTTGGAGACTCAAGCCAATCATTCGTTAACCGGTGTTCTTGTTTTGGTAAGAACTAGTGCTGAATTTTTCTCTTGTGAATCCATTCTTTGTTAGTTGTTTCATGGTTTTAATCGTCTCTTGGTTTTCATTGATTTTCCGCTGCGAGTTGGTTCATCTCCAACCTTACCTCGAGACCCAACAGTGGTATCAGAGCCGTGCTACCTTCGGGATTCACAAGACGGTGTTCATAGTTTCGGTTTTGCTTGAAAGTTTCGTTTTTGGCATGTTGTTTTGCTAAATTGTTTGATAACATGTTTTAAATTCTTGTTTATGGATTTAATGCATGTAAAATGAATTTTTGAAAATTATTTCAAATCTGGAAATTTTGAAAAAAAGTTTGATTTTTCGGGTCTCGGGAGCGGGACTCTCGGGGAGCCGAAACCGGGACCGAACGGGGCTCCGTTGGACGGAGCTAGGCCAAGCATGACCATTGGATGGTTGATATGCCATGGCTAAACCGTTTTGTTAGTTATGACGAGTTTGGAACCGTCATGACGAACTCGAAGATCAAATGTTCAAAAGTTTCATTTTGAAAGGTTTCGATAAACCGAGCATCAAAAAATTTCGAAACTTGGCTATTAATTAAAACCGGAAAATCACATGATGTTTGATAACATGCTTGTTTGATAACACGATGTGTGATGTGATGTTGGCATGGTGTACATAATAGCCCCGAGCTCGATTTAATTATTTATCGCTTTTCACGGCCTGCGAGCCGTTAGTGTTAGCGTGTAATTATTCTTTCAAGGTGTGGTCGTCGAACCACTTGTTTGTAATATTTATTTATTCCCGACCTGCGAGTCGTGTATTAAATTGTAATATTTTACTCAAGATGAAGAAAGGGCGAAAAGGTCATTTGGTGGCTTTTCGGGTGTTGGCATCGGCTTGGAGTCGATGGAGCTCAAGAAGCTAGTGGGAGTTAGTTTAGGGGGCTATTATGTGCATATTTATCGCTTTATGCTTGGTTTAGTTTATGCATGATTAATTCTATGTGTTTTAGAATTGCATGCTTAACTTTATTTACCGAGCATATCATCTCACATGCAAAGATAAAATTGGAATTTTAATCCTTGTGTGTGAACCCTTAGAACCGTCATTGCATTGGATGTAGTTGACGGGTTCAAAGGAAGAATTACATTGGATGTAATTTGAGGCATCATTGCATTTGGAATGTAGTTGATGTGCTCATCGCATCTAGGATGTGCCAAAGTTTTGAACACAACTGGACAAGTAAAAGCGGGTCATGTCCGATACCTCCCAATCATCAACACCTTACTACCTCCCCGTCCTATGGGTGTCGTGCGCATTAGCGGAGCATCCATGGGAAAGCGGGGTAGTAGGTTTGGACGACATATGTGGGTGTCGTGCGCATTAGCGGAGCACCTACATAGTGACGGGCCATAGTTGAAAATTGGTGGACCCGACTACGATTCTCAGCCTGAGGTTGAGCTAGGGTAACAGATAGGGTAAGCCGTGTACATAAGTGCATACCCTAGCCAAGAGTCACATTGGATGTGATTGGATGGAGTCCTACCTACATAGCTCGATTAAGTGGTGAGCATTAGTTCAGCTTAATCGAGTGAATCAAGGATCTTGGTTTCAGATTCTAAAGGTTTAGAATCGATTGTTGGTGTTTAAGCTTGATCTTCATAAAATTTATTCAGTTTACTGATTGAATTTTATCTGTTGTAGATCAAATGGCAAATTCAGCGAACATTAATAGTTTGTCATTAAAAACCATTCTTGACAGGGTCAAGCTAAATGGGACAAACTATTTGGACTGGTACAGAATTTTGAGGATAGTCCTCAAGTCTGAACGCAAAGAATATGTCCTTGACAAGGCTGTCTCTAAGACCATATCAGAGTTACATGAAGTGTCATTAACTGCTGAGAAGAATATCTCAGGGATCTGGGATCCAAGGATATTCTGATGGTCAACAAGGGAATTGGAAGTGGCATGGGCTGGGCCCATGCGCACTTGGCAGGAAAGATGAGACACCTGAGAATGTCTGCTTCTACTGCCAACAGCCTGGTCATTGGAACCGGGATTACAGGAAGTTCACGGCTGATCTGAAGAAGGGCAGTGGGACTACGCCTTCATCAAATAGCCTGGATGATCTGAAGAAGGGCAGTAAGACTGCGCCTTCATCAGGAAACCTGGATGATCTAAGGAAGGGCGGTGGGACCGTGCCTTCAATCGGTATTAACTCTATAGAGCTACATCTCTCTACTTCCAAAGATTCATGGGTATTAGATACCATGACTGAATCTCACACATGCACTAATATATGGTGGCTGAAAGTAGGAGAGATTTGGAAAGCACGAAATGGACCTCAGAGTTGTGGAAACTACTGTAGGATCCATGAGTCTAGCTTTGCCAAGAGGCCTTGTCTTAGTATTGTATAATGTATATTGCATACCTACTTTTAGTAGGAATATTATATCTGTATCCGTGTTTGACAAGGAAGGATATAATGTTAATATTGGAAATGGAGTTTTCAATGTTCTATGCAATGATATGTTTTATACCAGTACTGACATGGTTGGAGGATTGTACATATTAGATATGGGTAACAATGCCTCAAGTTCTATATATTCCGTTAATACCAAGAGGTCTAAATCCAACGATTTAAACCTAACTCTGTTATGGTACTGTCATTTGGGTCGCATAAACAAGAAGCGCCTATCAGCACTTCAGAAGTGCGGGCTTTCAGGTTCATTCGAATTCCATTCGATCGATAGGTGCAAGGTTTGTTTGATGGGAAAAATGACTAAAGTGCCCTTTATCGATCGCGATGAAAGGGCGGGTGAATTATTTGGGCTGATACACTCGAATGTGTGTAGACCAATAAGTTCACTTGCCAGGAGGGGTTTTAGCTACTTTATCACATTTACTGATGATTACAGTAAATATGGTTATGTCTATTCGGTGAGACATAAGTCTGAAACTTTTGATAAATTCAAAGAGTTTAAGACTATAGTAGAAAACCAGCTCGACAAAGGTATTAAGGCACTTCGATTGGATCGAGGTGGAAAATACTTGACCACAGAGTTATTAGATCATCTAAAAGAGAATGGGATCCTTTTGGAATGGACTCCTCCTAGGTCACTGTAGTTGAAAGGTGTAGCCAAACGGAGAAATCAGACATTGTTAGACAATGGTCTGTTCCATGATTAGTTGGACTGATCTCCCATCTCTTTTAGGGGTTTTGCTCTAGAGACGACCGCATTCATAGTGAATCGGGCTTCGACGAATGGTGTGGAAGGGACACCATTTTAAAAATGGTACGGGATGATGCCCGCTTTGTCCTTCCTAAAGATTTGTGGTTGCGAGGCTTATGTGAAACATTTGGTTTCGACTAAGCTCGAACCAAGATCTGAGGTATGCACCTTCGTGTGGTATCCCAAAGCAACAAGGGGATACTATTTCTACAATCCCAGTGAGAACATGGTGTTCGTCGCTTGGGGTGGGGTCTTTATGGAAAAGAAGTTTTGTTTCCAAAGACGTCATTGGGAGGACTGTGCATCTCGAAGAAATTCAGGATGGTACAGATCTGTCTAAACCAATTGGCAACCCAGTAGAAAGGAGCCAGAGATTGTCGTAGAGTAAGAACCAATTCCTGTTACAATTCTGGAAGGTCCAAGGCGATTTGAAAGGATCAATCTTCCACCTCCAAGATATGGTATCCGGAGGTGACAATGAAGTCATGGTGGATCACGATGATCCAGCCACCTTTCAGGAAGTCGTGGATGGGCCCAACTCCGAGTTATGGCTGGGAGCCATGAGGGAGGAAATGCAATCCATGTCGGACAACCGAGTCTGGGAACCGGTTGATCCCATCAATGGTGTGAGGACCATCGGATGCAAATGGATCTTCAAGGTGAAGATGGACATGGACGGCAACCCTCTGACCTACAAAGCTCAACTGGTGGCGAAAGGTTATAGGCAGATCCAATGGATTGACTATGAGGAAACCTTCTCCTTAGTGGCTATGGTCAAAATCGATCCAAATTCTTCTTGACATAACTGCGTATCATAATTACGAGATATGGAAAGTGGATGTCAAAACCGCTTTCCTAAATGGAAATTTGACTGAGTACATTTGTATGTCTCGGCCCAAAGGTTTTGACGATCCGAAGAATAAAGGAAAGATTTATAAGTTGTTGAAATCCATATATGGATTGAAACGAACTTCTCGGAGTTGGATCCTTCGTTTTGATGAAGCTGTAATTGGATTTGGCTTAATCAA
The DNA here is from genome assembly GCA_963921825.1 of Erodium maritimum. Taxonomy (NCBI): domain Eukaryota; kingdom Viridiplantae; phylum Streptophyta; class Magnoliopsida; order Geraniales; family Geraniaceae; genus Erodium; species Erodium maritimum. The sequence goes on along the minus strand of OY997588.1, from coordinate 124,222,936 downwards.
GAACGAGGATGAATCTTGCGTTTATAAGAAGGCTAGTGGGAGCAATATTACCTTTCTGGTTCTCATTGAAAACGACATCCCAACCTTGCACGAGACTAAAGCTTGGTTGAGGAAGTGTTTTTCAATAAAGGACTTAGGCGATGCTTCTCATATCTTAAGGATTAAGATATGTAGAGATCGCACCAAGAGGGTCTTGGATTTAAGTCAGGGAACCTATGTGAACAAGGCATTGAGTAGGTTCTTAATGCTCGATTCAAAGAAAGGACTCTTACCCACTAGTCATGGCATTCATCTCAGCAAGACTCAGTGTCCTAAGACACCTGATGAGCTGAAAAGGATGATGAGAATCCTATGCGCCTGGGGGCAGGATCGATCATATATGCCATGACATGTATGAGACCAGACGTCTCGTAGGCCTTATGTTGTACCAGTAGACATCATTCTAACCCGGGGGAAAGATGATGCTGAACTAGTCGTCGAAGGATGAGTAGACGCTAGTTTTCCAAGACAAATCCAGATGACTTTAGAAGTCAATCAGGATATGTGTTTACGCTGAATGGCAGAGCTTTAGCTGGGAAAGCGTAAAGCAAGATATCATTGCCGAATCTACGACAGAGGCCAAGTACATGGATGCTGCAGAGGCAGCTAAGGAGGCTATGTGGATTTGGAAATTCATGGCAGGGCTGGGTGTAATTAAAAACCCATCCAGTCCGGTGAATCCATTTTGCGACAACACAAGGGCCATTGCGCAAGCTAAAAGCCTAGATCGCATAACAAATCCAAACATGTACTGCGGCGTATCCACCTCATCAGATAAATACTGAACTGAGGTGAAGTGAAGATAACCGATATTGCAACAGATGATAACATAGCCAACCCGTTGACTAAGGCAGTGTCACTTCCTGGACATGTTAGACATGTAAAGTCGATGGGGACATATTGGAGTTTAGATTGGAACTAGGGCAAGTGGGAGATTGTTAGTCTTAGTGCCCATAGTTCAATCCTAAATGTCCAAATGTATATATCATCGTTAGCAATAAAATTAAAGCGGCTTTATATTACTTATGTGTTGGAGTAATAAATCGACGTGTGCTCTGATCTATGCCCACCATGCGAATAGAACCATAGATCGAGATAGATCACACTCGATGGGTCCCTAGTCAACAAAGCTTCACTAGAAGCGACTAGTATGAAAGATGGCTCTTTATGGCTTACGTTCTGTTAGTCATTGGAATTAGATTCCGGAGTCTGATCATAGATATCATGTGGGACATGATATTGGACGACCCGCCCTGAATATGTGCCATAGATTAAGTCATGAACATATTCAGTGTTGTAGCTTGTCATGTATCCTTAGACCAAGGAGTCTTTGTGATCACTATGTAGTCAACAACTGAGTTTGACCTGAGCCTAACGTTGTCCGTAACAGGGCTTCCATAACGGCCAGGATTGGCTTGGGGACGGGCTACATGAGTGACACGAAAGACGGCTAAGGGATTTATCCCTCATACTAAGGTATGGGAAAGATATCGGTTCTCGGCCGCTTGATCGAGAGTGACTGGAAGAATAGCATGGCCATGCACATGATACTGGGTATCATATCTTCAGTCATCTCACATATCAAGGAACGGTGATTGAGAATAATAAGGATGACGGCTCTATGCCTTATCTCAATCAGGATATCGGAGATAAAAGGATAATGACAGGGACGACGGAAAGGTTAGAATCGACAGGGTCGATTCGTTATGTAGTGTCAGGCAATACTAAAGTCTCGTTAGTTGCCACTTAAATAGGATCAAGTAAAATGGGATTTTACGTTGATCTATTGACATGCATAAACCTAAGGGTCACACCGGAGGATGAAACTCATTGACACATTTATGGAGAATGGCCAAAAGGGAGTTGTCTCGGGACATGACCAAAACTGGGTTTTGGGTCATGTGCCCGTACGTGAATAGGACTTTACGGATCGAGACAAGGCTTGGAGTCTTGGGATTGATCGCGTCGGATAATGTTGGACATTTCCGGTATGGAAGGCTTGGAGGCGATGAGCGAATCACGGGACCTCGTTAGAAATGGCCACGGGCCATGTTCCAAGAGGCCCATGAAAGGCCCATGCAACCAAGGCCCATAGAACTAATTAATCAAGTCTTGATTAATTAGTACTAAGTAAGCAAGACAAGGATTAAGGTGTTGGTGATTCACCACCTAACCCAATCTTGTCTTGCCATACTTTGTCCTATTTACACCTTACTTGACACCATACTTGTCCCATGCCTTTAGTTGGACAAGTATGGGTTTTGTTATGTTTAAGTCATCTTTTTTCAACATAACAAACACAAGACAAGAATAGGAAACACATTTTCTCTCCCTCTTCCATGGCCATTTCGGGTTTGGCTAGTTTCCACCTCCATGTTTGTGTTCTTGAGTCCTCAAAGAGAAGAACTACGTGGCTTTGATTCCCATGTGGATACGTAGGCGTCTTGGAGACTCAAGCCAATCATTCGTTAACCGGTGTTCTTGTTTTGGTAAGAACTAGTGCTGAATTTTTCTCTTGTGAATCCATTCTTTGTTAGTTGTTTCATGGTTTTAATCGTCTCTTGGTTTTCATTGATTTTCCGCTGCGAGTTGGTTCATCTCCAACCTTACCTCGAGACCCAACAAAATGGTCAAGAGAAGGAGACAGATGCACCAAATTTTATCATCTCATTGTCAATTTTAACTATACAAGGAAGAGGATCTCACAAATCTCTGAGAATGGGAGCATTTATACTTCTCCATCAGACATTAAGCTGGCAGCCAAGCAACATTTCTCTTTGAGATTTGATAAAACAGTAGCAGCTTGTATTGATCTCTCCACATTGCCTTTCACATCTCTCAATCATGTTCAAGCACAAAATTTGGAGAGACCATTTACTGAAGCAGAAATTTTCAAAGCCATCAAAGATTGCAATGGGGACAAAGCTACAGGTCCAGATGGATTCACTATGAAGTTCTACCAGGTGTGTTGGAATTTTCTTAAACCAGAAATCCTGGCTTTTCTACAAGCTTTTCATCAGGGTGCAGAGTTGGGCAAAGGTCTAAATTCATCATTTATCACACTCATTCCTAAAAATAGCTCACCATTGACATTTGATGAGTTCAGACCAATCAGTTTGATCACTAGTTCTTACAAAATTATCTCAAAAGTGTTGGCTGCTAGACTAAAACCAGTCATGAACCATTTGGTGAATGATGTGCAATCTGGTTTCATTGCTGGGAGACAAATATTAGATGGAGTTCTTATTGCCAGTGAATTGATACATTCTATTAAAAGGTCTGGGTTGGAAGTCATTGTGTTCAAAGTGGACTTTGAGAAGGCTTATGATCATGTTGATTGGGGACCATTATTAAACATCTTGAAGATAATGGGGTTTGGGGACAAGTGGATCTCCTGGATAGAGGTCTGCATAAAGGCATGAGCCTCAGTACTCATTACTGGCTCACCTTCACCTGATTTTCCATTGACTAGAGGTCTGAGGCAAGGTTGCTCACTCTCTCCATTATTATTTGCACTATTGGCTGAAGCACTCAATCAGTTGATGACCAAAGGGATTCAATCAGAGATGTTTTCTGGGGTTCAATGCAATGAACAAGGTCCTGAGATCTCACACCTTCAGTTTGCAGATGACACCTTGATATTCATCAAGGCTAGGATCCAACAATGTATCAACCTAAAACACACTCTCAATTGTCTGCAAAGAGCTACTGGATTAAAAATCAACTATCAGAAATCTAAAGTGCTGGTTCTCAATCCTTCCTTGGTGTCAGTGGAGGAAATTTCACAAATTTTGGGTTGCTCTGTGGTGGAGCTTCCTTTTGAATATCTTGGGTTTCAACTGGGTGCCAATCCTAGGAGGAAAAGTACTTGGACACCAGTCATCTTGAAGTTCAAAAAGAAATTAAATCTTTGGCAAGCCAGAGCTAGATCCTTTAGAGGCAGGATAACTCTAATCAAATCCTCACTATCCTCATTACCCTTGTATTATATGTCTTTATTCAAGGCCCCCAAAGGTGTGATCAATGAAATGGAGAAATGGCAGAGGAGATTCTTGTGGAATGGTTCAGTCACTAAGAAGGTCTTACATAAGATAAAATGGAACCTGATTTGCAGACCAAAGAGTGCTGGTGGCTTGGGGATAAAAAATTTACACATCATGAATAAGGCACTATTAGCAACGTGGTGGTGGAGGTTTGCAGTGGAGACTGACTCTTTGTGGAAAAAACTATTGTGTGCCAAATATGGGTGGGATTGCAGTGCTTGGGATCTCAACAAACTAGTTCTACAAAATGGCCAATGTTTCCTCAGACATGTGGAATCATTACTAACTTGCCCAAGATTTGCTGATGCATTTGGTGTAGTAGGAATCCAGTGGGCTGTGATATCAGGGAATAGGGTCTTATTTTGGGAGGACAAGTGGTTGACAGACACCCCTCTCAAGTTTGCTTTTCAGAGACTATACCATCTAAGTGTTTAGAAAAACACATTAGTCTCTACTTGTTGGACTGAAGGTGATTGGATCCTGATTTTTAGGAGAGATCTCAGAGGGTGGGAGATGGATCAATTCCATGGTCTTTGTGATATGATGGACAATTTTATGGGGCTATCTCAAGGGGATGACAGACCTGAATGGATAATGGATCAAAGGGGTTTTTCAGTACATAAAATGTATGAGACTATTGATAACCAGTCTAACACTCCTTTGGATTGGCCTGCCCTCCTTTGGACTCCAATTCTTCCTCCAAAAGTGGCTGCCTTCTCTTGGTTAATGTGTATGCAGGGAGTCCCAACCAAGTGCTTTCTACTGGCCAGAGGTCTTTATGCTAGGAATATTTGGTGTGCCTTGTGCAATGATGAGCCTGAGACTCTGGATCACCTCCTCTTAGGCTGTGAATTTTCTATTGGTGTATGGAACTTGTGCTTGAATTGGTGGGGAGTCAAAACTGCTCTCCCAGACACTATCTTGAACTGGTATATCTCTTGGAATCATCTGATCAGAGGCAAAAACAGGAAGCATTGGTCATTTCTTTCTTCTATCATCATTTGGAGAATCTGGTTGAGTAGGAATGAGGCCTTATTCAACAACAAAATTCTGCATATTGATCAAACCTTTCAACAAATCCAGAGTGACTCTTATCAACTACTTTGGGCCAGATTCAAGGCTGATCACTCCTTCTCTTTCTTGTCTTGGATTGGAAACCCTCAACACTGCATGGGTTCTCTGAGACACACAGGGTCTTAACACTTGTTACCCCACTCCTTGTCCTGTCCATTTTTCACTATTTGTTTGGAAGAACTGTTGTAGTTTTTGTGACTTGTTCTGGGTTTTGGGATGGGTAGGAGGGTGGGCTGGGACTGTTGTGAGTTTGGTAAGGATTTGTCATTCACTTTGGTTGGGGATTTTCTGTCTTCTGAGTGTGGTTAGAGCAACTTTTAGGCCTTGTTTCCCTTTGGTAGTTGGAGAAAGGGTAGAACATTTTAGGACTTTGAGAGTTTGTTGGGTCTGGATTTAACCTTTTACCCCTGCTCCTTTTCAGTTTGGAGTTAGCCTTACTACTGAACCTTGATAGTTTGTTACCTACTTTGCTGCATAATTGATCATTTTGCAGGTACCTGGGACTTCTGGTGCTACTTCCTTTTCTGCAAAACTTGATCTTACAGTGGAACTTTTTAGTTGCAGGATAACTCAGTTTGTTTGATGTTTGTAATGGGTTTAGGATCTGAATTGCTTTATATTTTTGTTTAAAATAGATGTTAGATGGTGCTGATTTTGTGTAGCTGAAAACTTGGGACACAAGGTATCCCCTTGCGGTTGCTTGTAACCCAAGGCAGTGTGTAATGGGGTACAAAAATAGGTGTACTTGTATCTTTGAGGGTTCATCCCTTGGCCCTATTCTTCATTTCGAAGGATGGGTTTTAATCAAAAAATTGCTGAACAAAAAAAAAGGTGTTATTCATCCCATTTGTGCTATTGATAATTAAATACTCTTTTAAAAAAAATATATTGAACACCTTTTTGTATGCTTGGTATGTTAGGCCATCTTTTTAGAACAAGAAATTTAATAGATAATTATAAAAAGGGCTTTTATATGAGAGTATGTAAGAGCATCCGCATGAGTGGGATCATGAACCCTCAAGCAGAATCATCTGCTGACTGCAGGGGCGGAACCAGGAAATTTTTTTAGGGGTAGTCACCGACATTTGTAAAATTGATTATCAACTACTTGCGAATGTCATTGAAACACGATTTGACCGCAATATATTACCACTATGTCGACACACCGGGAAGATTACTCATAATTGTGCAAATTTTCAAGTGAGGGAATTATTTTACATTGATAAACGAATTGATTTTGCCTTTGATACACTAAAACAATCCAACTTGATTTTATATAGTAACTTGTCTTTCTATTTCAATTTCCTGTGTATCTTTCATGAACAATGTTATGCTATTTATAGCCAAGTCTATCCTTATACATGAGTCATTAGCCACGTGTTTCACATGTAGAGGTGGTGGCCATATGTGTTACACGTAATCTACAACACTCCCCCTTGGACACCACCATTTACGAATCCATCAAATGCGTCTTGAGTTGCCTCGTTAAAAACCTCCTCAGGAAAACCCGGTGGGACAAAACCTGTAAGGAAAAGAGTGCAACGCGCAAAACGTGCTTCATGCTGTGCTTGATGCTGCCTCGTTAAAAACCTCTCCAAGAAAACCCTGTGGGACAAAACGTGGATGAGGGAAAAAGAGTACAGCGCACAAAACTTGTCTCTCCCTGACTTCATGCAGGTTACTTTGGTTGTTCGGTTGAGTCGACGTACTTTGATCTTAAACATTAATTTCTCAACAACTGGATGTCAGGAAAGCTATATCGAGTAGAGCGTTTCTTCCATTTACTCACTTCTGGTGAGTTGGACGTGCATAACAGCTGCCTCGTTAAAAAACTTTTTCAGGAAAACCTCGTGGGACAAAACCTGAATAAGGGAAAAAAAGTGTAGCACACGGAAACATACTCCCCCTGACTGTCGCTCCCCCTGAAGACCGACTGAATAATCTCGATTTCTTGCAAAATCGACTCATATTATCTTGTACACTAACTTTCCCAAAACTGATGTCACTAGACTTTCAGTGAACAAACCTATAGGATTTTCACTTCATGATTCTGATTGACGTCAATCTCTCATGACTCTTCTGGAGTTCATGATAAAAGCATTTCTGAGCAGCTAATGGTTGCAACCAAAACACTGAACACTGAAAACTGTCTTCCCAAAGTACAACTGTCCCGGGACATGCTTTGCAGATCTGCTTCAATCTCAAAACCGGTAAGTAGTTTCTGAGCTCAAACTAGCTAGCACTTTTACTGCGAATTTTCTGTCAGGCCTTGTACAATATAACGTCTCAAATTTAGATATGGTACTTTAGGACCAAATATCTTTTCATTTCTTCGAAACAAATGAGATCCTCTTTAGGATCTAAATATCGATCAAGTAGAACACGCTTCAGGCGTTTCTTAATATATGCATATTTATGGATCCATTTGAAAATACGCTCGATCTTCAGGGCGAGACAATACTTAATCATCAAAGCTTTCATTTGAAAGTCTTTCTTTAGACATACTACATTTTCGAGGACCTCTTCAGGAGTCCATATATTATCGACTCACACTGCTTACTAAGTACATGGTTTCTCATACCATGTCTCATTACCTCGTGCAAATCAAACCCTTCAAAGAGTCATTTCTCTAGATAATCATAAATCCTTTGGGAAATGACATTGCTTCTGGCAATTCAAATTTTAAAGGAATTTGCTTCAGGCAAGTTGAAATGCTTCAGGCAAAGCATGAGGTTTGCTTCGGGCAAACTACAATGCTTCAGGCAAACTGCAATGCTTCAGGCAATGCAGGTCCTTCAGGGACTTTTATAAAGGTCGGCACTTAAAAGTACCATAAGCAGTGTGTACATATATCTAATATACCATGGTGATCACACAACATAACTTTTATCAAAAGTTGACGTCAAGTCATTTGAGAAAAATACCTTTATAAGGTGTGCTTTATATTCAACATCTTTGTTTTCTCATTCATCTATACCCAGCTGGGAAAACATCCTTCGATGTTTTGATCATGATTTTGAACATTGGACATTATGCCAATAAGTCAATTCTTCTGGAATGACCTTTTCTCGTATTGGACAAACATGTCTTTAAATGACATTAGTCAACACCACGTGGTTCAATGTCAAAATCATCTACCATTTCAATCATGGTAATAGTAATGCCCTTATCAATGGAAACCGATTTTCGATTCCATGATTTTTTTTATATGTGAGTAATTCATATGAATTTCCTCATTTTTTTTCTATTTCAACTCTTCAAGAGTCTTAAAGTCTTTCGACACTTCTGGGCCGATTGGTTCTTCTGGAACCGACTAGTACTTCTGGACCGATTAGTTCTTCTGGAACCGACTGATACTTCTGGACCGATTGTTCTTCTAAAACCGACTCTGGTAGTTCTTCTGGAACTACTTCTGGTAATGAGGCTCTTTCATCGGCTGGTTCTTCCGGAACCACTGTTTTCTTATCCCTTATATTCGTCTGACATTTCCGCTTCCGGGGAACAATGTCTTTTGGTCCAATTGGTCTCCCACGCTTCTGGCGTGCACTAGAGGAATCGATAGCTGCTTTTTCAGTATCACCAGTGACCTTAATTCTAGCTGGTACATTGATTGCATCTATATAAGACCTTGTCATCTTTGACGTGTCTGCAAATGCATCAGGCATTTGATTTGCAACATTTTGCAAATGAATTATTCTTTGTACTTCTATTTCACATTGTGACGTGCGTGGGTCTAAATGAGACAACGAACTCACTTTCGATGAAAGTTCATGCCCAACTTCAGGAGGCTTATAAGAGAGTTCAAGTCTTACTTCAGGAGGCTTATCTTTCTCACTTAGAGGTGGAAATGTTGTCTCATCAGAATGACAATCTGCAAATCTTGCAGTAAACAAATCACCCGTCCAAGGTTCAAGATACCTTATAATGGACGGTGAGTCAAAACCAACATATATCCCCAACCGATGTTGGGGTCCCATTTTTGTACGTTGAGTAGGTGCGATCAGCACTTGCACTGCGCAACCAAAGGTTCGCAAATGAGATATATTAGGTTGGTTCCCACACACAAGTTGTACATGAGAATATTCATGCTAAGCACTTGGTCTTATACGAATTAAAGATGCAGCATGTAATACAACATGTCCCCAAGCAGAAATAGGTAATTGTGATTGCATTAGTAATGTACGTGCAATTACCTGTATACGTTTGATAAACGATTCTGCTAACCCATTTTGGGTATGGACATGTGCAACGGGATGTTCAATATCAATCCCTAAAGGCATGCAATAATCATCAAATTCTCTTGATGTGAACTCACCAGCATTATCAAGACGAATCGACTTAAAGGGATGATCAGGGAAATGTGCCCTCAGCTAAATGATTTGTGCTTACAATATAGCGAATGCAACATTTTGCGTTGACAATAAGCAAATATGAGACCATCTGCTGGATGCGTCTATCAGGACCATGAAATAACTAAATGGTCCACTAGCTGGATGTATAGGGCCACATATATCTCCCTGAATTCTTTGCAGGAAAGATGGCATTTTAATCTTGGTTTGCGATGGTCGGACCACTAATTTTACTTGTGAACAAGTTGTACATGATATCTCATTGGACATTAGGATCTTCTGGTCCTTTAATGAATGCCCACATGAGTTTTCAACAATCTTACGCATCATGGTCGATCCCGGATGACCAAGACAATTGTGCCAAAGCATAAAAGCATTTGGATTAATGAACTTCTGGTTCATTGTTGCGTAGGTTTCAACTGTTCTTATGGTTGTATAGTACAAATCTGATGATAGAACCTGTAATTTTTCAAGTACACGCTTTTCACCATACTTATTAAAAGTGATACAGAGAAACTCAGTCCCATTTTCACTTCTGGTCTCGACATGATATCCGTTGCTACGAATATCGTTGAAGCAAAGTAGATTTCTTCTGGATCTACTTGCATATAAAGCATTATGGGTATTTAACCTTGTTCCATTTTCTAATATCAAGGAAACTCTTCCGGAGCCTTCTATCAAATTTTTAGTACCCATAATTGTGCTAACATTTGCTTCAACCAAGGTTAGGTAAGAGAAATATTTTTTATCTCTTAATATTGTGTGCGTCGACGCGCAATCAACAATATATAAGTTGCCATCATTTTTGCAAATATGTGATCTATAATTGGGATCCATATCCTTTTGTAAACTTAGGAAGGGATTACAAAAATATTATATATATTTCACATTGACTAAAAGTAGGGGGAATACATATCGACATAAGTTCAATCTACATTTTCATCACGGTCCACATTTCCGTCATCATCTTTAAAGAAGTCGGAGACTGTAAGCTTGATCAGAGCATCTTCAGGGCTCACATCATCAATGAAGTTTGTCTCAACGACCTTCTTTTTTCCCTTTATCGACTCTTGGTATAACTTTACCAAGTGGTTTGGCACACGACATACTCGTGACCAATGATCAGTCCCCCCACAACGGTAACATATATTTTCGGCATTTCTGGGAGTCGGGTTCTGTGGGCCTTTTCCTTTCTCATATCGGGTCCACTTCTGGTGGTATACCCTATCATCTCTTTTATAAGGTTGGAAATTATTATGCCCATATCCCTGACTGCGACCACATCCACGACCTCGACCTCGACCTCGACCTCTAAAGGGTCCTCGGCCTCGCTTGGGTCCAGAGTAAATTTCTGAAACCCTTTTACTCGATATTGCTGCTGCAGGAGCATATTCGAGGGATGGAACGTGGAGAATGTTTTCTCAAGCATAGATTCGTCAGTTATTTTCTCACCACAACTGTGAAGCTTGGAAACGATTTTAAACATGACCGAATTGTACTCATTTACAGACTCATAGTCCTGTAACCTGAGGTTTAACCAATCATATAGGGCACGTGGGAGAGCTATTGCTTTCATATGCTCAAATCTCTCCTTGAGCTGAACCCATAAACTAAGGAGGTCTTTGTCAATTATATATTCAAGTCGTAGGTCTCAATGTATGTGATGACGGATTAATATTGTGGCCGTGGCTTTGTTTTTAACTGACTCGTTATTCCCCTCTTTTATGACGTCTCCAAGATTCTAAGATCTCAAGTGGAGAGTCGAGTCTAGCGCCCTTCCATAATAGTTATTCCCGTCTAGCCTAAGGGGTGCATAATTAAGTTTTTTTTTTCAAGTTATCTATCCTAAACATTGATCAAAATAATTGTATGTCAGGATCATACTCGACTTCAGGTCGTTAGTATTTTTATTTTTGGAACTTCCGGTCCAACACATATCGGGTCGCTGATATTATGTATTTGGAACTTCCGGTTCAAACATTTCGATTTTAACGAATCTTAAATTCGAGTATTAATAAAATACAAGTGTACGGTAAATATCAAATTTCTGATGTGAAAGATCCAATTCATATTGGCAGTCACAGAGCATACTTATTAAAACTGTAAATAAATTTATATAAACGAGCATGAATCAGATATAAATAAATTAACAATAATTTGAATATATGATACATGAGTAGTAGAACTGAGCGTTCGTACTGAATAACGATTTAAGAAAATTTAACGATTATAACGGAGCAGGGTCGTGCTGATAACGTGTTGTGATTATTTCTCAAACGATCAGAACCGAAACCTACTGAACCAATTGATTTTGCCTTTGATACACTAAAACAATCCAACTTGATTTTATATAGTAACTTCTCTTTCTATTTCAATTTCCTGTGTATCTTTCATGAACAATGTTATGTTATTTATAGCCCATACAAGTCTATCCTTATACATGAGTCATTAGCCACGTGTTTCACATGTAGAGGTGGTGGCCATATGTGTTACACGTAATCTACAACAGGGGTTTTGAAACTAGAAGAAGAAAAAAGATGAAGCAAAGAGAGAGCGAAAGGTGAGTACAAAATATAATATAATAAATAAATAAATAATGAATATAGATAGAAAACAAGAAGATGTCAGCCCAAATAAGAAGGGTGTTCCAGGATTAAAAACTTGGGGTGTTCGAACCAGAATCTAACTCAGGTTGTTGCTTAAATAAACAAGAGTCTTTAACCATTAAGCTATTTTTCTATATGTTTAGGGTGTTCCATGGAACACCCTATGACATACCTAGTTCCGTCCCTGGCTGACTGGGCAGGGTTCAGCCCCCTACCCTCCTAAACAGAGTGTGCTCCACATTAGAGGGACAAGTATGGAGGGCAGGGTTTTCAGAAATGCTGACTGTGTAATTAATTAAACTTTTAACTGTATCTGTTAATGTTATTTTTAAATCAACAACTACTAAATAAAATAGAAATAAAATTCATAAATAGAAATAAAAGTTCATTAATAAAATAAAAAAATTTAAAAGTACATAACTTAAAAAAAATACATAGCTAAAAAATTTACATAATTAGGCATCCCTGTTAATGTGGTTGATTTGTTTCTGAAGTTTTCGAATTTGAGCCATCCATACCTGTAGCATTTCCAAATGATGCTCCATCTGTTCCAGGATAAAATCGGACGTGTCCGTAACCTTCATATCTTTAACTTCCTGCACATATTTATCAATTTTCTCGTCAAGAGCCACGGTAAGCTTCGCCTTCTCACACCTCCCCTGATCCATTTGGACGAGATATGATGCTCTGTCCGCCATACTCTTCTCCTCCCTCTCCGCGGCCTTATTTCCAATTGGGTGTTCTCGTGGAGGCGACATACCAATTGGGGAACTTGGACGTCCGGTTGGGGAACTTGAGCCTCCGGCTGGTTTCTCGTCACCACTTAAATGTGTGACATTATCATCTTCGGTGGGGACTAAAGAGGGCGGGGTTGTGCTGCTATAATTGCCGGACGTGTCCAATCGTCGTCGAAGTACCCCGGCTTCGCCTTCCTCTGTCCAGAACTTTTCATCATTTTCTAACGGTTGTATCCAATGATGGAGCTTGAAAATCTTCTACTCGTTTTTTATAACCTCGGTGTGGATTCGATAGAATTCCATCCCCCGCTCCCTAAACTTTTCTTCGCTCCAGCCGCTATGACCTTCTTGGGTCCTTTCCTTCCTCAGCAGTGTGACATACCGCCTGACTCTTGTAGTACTTTTGTTGAAATGGATCTTGACGGCTTGCACCGTCCACTGAGTGTATGGGAAATTCCCAGCTTTGCACAAGCGCCTATGAACCATACTCTAGAACTTGTTCCCAGAGGTTCCGGTGACGGGGTCATGCGTTTTGCGTAGCCAGGCTTTGATCAGGAGCATATCCACTTCAGGGGGGCATTTGCTTCGCCGATCTGGTGTTGCCCGGGTACTCAGTCCCACGGATGATGAAGTAGACGACAGGCGGGTTCCTGTTGCGACCGGCATCGAGAATTGTGGTTGGCCAAAATAGTTGGCCCCCATGTTGTATGGGTCGAGCAATGGGAGGGTGAATATCCCAGTCGTGTTTGGCGGTTGTCCAAATAGATTGGGCGATTGTCCTATTGGATTCCCCGGTTGTCCCGTTGGGTGGGCCGGTTGTCCTATTCCACCTACGTTGACATTTAAATTTTAATTACAATTAAAAATGGGTAGTTCATTGTTTGATCATACATAATTAAAATTAAACATATAATTTAACTATAATTGAACATACATGACATTTAAATTAATGAAATGATTAATATTTTAATTAATGAAATGAATAAAATTATAATTCATAAAATTACCTTGGCCCCAAAGAGAGGTCATGTATTGGTTGAACGCCTCAGGGTTCCACCCACCGGTTGTGGTGAAACCGGTTTGCAATATCTGTACGTAGATCGACCTGGGTTGATTGGTGGTCGCACCTTGTTGATTGGGGTTCGCTCCTTGTTGATCGGTGTTATCCTCCTCTTCCGAGTTGAAAAAGTCGTGTTCCGGCGGTTGAGTGAAATCGTCGTCAGACATTATCGATCGGATTTTGCAAAGACGATATGAATTTGAGAGAGTGAGGTTTGAGAGAATTTAGAAGTTTGTGGTGTGGATTTGGTGAAATGGGGTGAAGGGTATTTATAGTGGTTGAAGAAGTGCTTTTTAAAGTTATTTTGTATTTAATTAAAAAAAATGGGGTAGCCGTCGTCGACCGTTGCTGAGAGCAACGATTGTTTTTTATTTCGGATTGGACACGTGGCACGCTGCCACTGGGCATCAGAGAGGCAGAGATGAGCGAGGTTACGACGCTGATTTTGGCCCCGCGCCTCTGCCCCCAGAACCTTCTTCGTCACCGTCCTGCCCCGCGCCCCTCACGCCTCGCACGCCCCCCCTCCACACATCGAGCGAACCCCGAACCCGAACCCCCTTTCCCTTCTGCTCCCGCCCCGGCCTCGCCACCACGCCCCCTTGATGCGGATGATCTAAGACACTGTAAATTGAAAACTCTCACTCATGATGTGGAGTATCTCTCCCGATGAAATCTTAATCCTATCTCTGCCTATAATGTTCCCTATCCTTACCATCATCGTCGACTTCACTGTGCGCCTAATCGGTCTTGTCCCGTCACCGCTCCCTACTATATAGTTCTTTGAGACTCCATCCCCTCGTCTATTTTTTGAAGTCTCGCATATTTTAAAGGCCCGATGTAGGAGAAAGTCGAAACAAACCCTAACCGGTCTTCATTCACCGCTTCCTCCATCAATAGTATCATCTGGAGTACTCTCACTGCAGGATAATATATATATATATATATATATAGAATAGCTTTCAGGTACACACCACTTTTAAGATACAAACGGTGTGGACCATGTAAATTTGCGGAAATGAAATATAATTACAAATTATTTTCTGTACATTTACATTTCCGATTTACATTTACGTAGACTAACCTATGTTTGATTTACAGAAACGAAATATATTCAAAATATAATATCTCCAAAATAAAATGTAATTACATTTTATTTCCGCAGATTTACATGGTCCGTACCGTTTGTATCCTAAGAGTCGTGTGTACCTGAAACCTTCCTATATATATATATATATATATATATACACTGTTAATTGGATGTAGTTATTATATTAAAAAAATTGATGGTCTACATTATTATCAGCGTTTTACTTATATATTACTTAAAGAAGAATTGTGTTGTGGTTAAATTAATTAAGCAATTAGATATATATGTATGAGTATATGGGCATCAAATTATTAAATGGAGAATAGGTGCTGGGAAAATGAGTTATTTAGACTGTTTCTCCTGGTTCTTTTAGTATATGATTTGTACGGTTTGCGTTTTAGGTAAATGGCCCTCAAAAGTTTATGTCTAACTTTAGCCTTCAAAATTATATTTACTTAAATCATCTTTATTAATTACTTTTTTATATATTGATTCATCTTCATTGCTGACCGATATCGTTCTACGCTTGTTCACCATTGTTTCGAACTTTTTTGTTAGCGCTTCTTCTGCGTATTGGAGCTACCCAGCCTACATTATAGCTTGTAGGGTCGATTCATTATACAGTTTGTCATCCTGTTGTACCGAAAGATCATCAAACTCAATGAGTACAAAGCCCTAAATTCTAATTTCTGATTTCACATCGTCATCCTTACGTCATAATTTTTAGAATTGTGACTCTATTTAGTTATTGATATAGTTGAGATTCGGTTCAGATGACTTGAAACATTAATGAAACGGTTGAAGATGCGGTGACGCGCTTGCGAAGTTCTAAGTCGATTCATAGGTTGTCAAGTTGTCTTTGGTACGAAACCTCTATGCGGTTTAGTGTATTCATGATTGTTGCTTCTAGGTTTCGTATGGTGTCACCGAAGTCCATACTTTCAGATGTTTAAAGGGTTGAGACAAGGCAAAAGCCTTTATTTTTAAGACTGACTTTGAGAAGGCTTTTGACAATGTTAGTTTGGATTTTATACTAAAATTGCTCACAAAATGGGTTTTGGAGTGCAGTGGAAAATGTGGATGATGGCTTGCTTCAAAGAAAATGTGTCTATTCTGATGAATGGTTCCCCAAGTCCATACTTTTAGATGTTTAAAGGGCTGAGACAAGGATGTGCTATTTCTCCTCTCATTTTTGTTCTGGTAGCAGAAGGTCTTAACCAAATTATGAAAGCCTCAGTACAACATGGTCTCATCCATGGTATTCAGTTCAGTGATAATTGCCCCACAATCTCACATTTTCAGTTTGCAGATGATACCATATTCTTCATACAAGCATCTCAGGAAGGAGTCTTATGTCTAAAATATGCATGCAAATTGTTCAAAGTTGCAGCTGGTTTGAAAGTCAATTATGATAAGTCTCAGGCCTTCACTTTTAATTTATCAGACGCAGAAAACTTGGAAACTGTAAGCATCATCAACTGTCCAAAAGGGTCCTTGCCAATGACTTATATGGGGTTTCCACTAGGAGCCAATACAAAAATAAAGGTAACTTGGACTGCAATCATCCAAAAATTCAAAAAGGCTCTGGGCCTATGGGAAGTCAAGATGTTATCTATGGGAGGAAGGATAACCTTATTGAAGTCCACTTTGGGAGCATTGCCTCTCTTTTTCTTTTCAATTTTAAAAGCTCCTGATGGGGTGATCAAGGAAATGATCAGCTGGCAGAGAAGGTTTTTGTGGCATGGAAAGTCTTCCACAAAAGTTCTATGCAAGACCAACTGGTACAATGCCTGTAAATCAAAAGAAGATGGAGGATTGGGAATTAAAAATTTAGAGCTAATGAATCTGGTCCTGTTTGTGAAGACCGCCTCAGTACAAAGATTAATTTATTTAATTTTATTCGATCGGAACGTCGAGGTTGAATTTTGGGTCGGTTTCGGTAACGACGTGGTTGAAATTCGATTTAATTCTTAATTCGTTTTATTTTAGGAGCTTTAAAAAAAAGGGAAATCAGGTATGGACCAGGCCTGGCGCGCATGCCAAGCCCGATCCAACCCGTTCTGGGCCGCTCCTTCAGGTCCGGTTTTGGGCCCAAATTTTTGGCGTCACTTTATAAGGGTTAAAACCCTAAATTTCACCCTCATTCTAACGCATCCTCCCTCACCCTCTCCTCCCTCTTCGATCGATCCCCCCTCCCTCTCTGCCGAACCTCACCCGACCTCCCTCCCTTCTACCAACTCCGGTCGCCGGCACCAGTCCCGAGTCCGGCCACACCTCTCTCTTCCCTCACGTCCCCACGCCGCCACGTCTCCCTTCCCTCCCCGTCCGCCACCACGCCACAACCACGCCACCGGACGCCACCGTCTCTCCCGTTCAACCCGCCACCGTCTGTTCTCCCCCACCCGAGCCCCGATTTTCTCTTCTTCTTCGATAAACCCACGCCACCGACGCCACCGTCGTCCCGGGCTTCTCGCCGGCGGGTTCGACAGATCCGGGACGAAGCCACCATGGCCGTCCGGATCTGAGTCGAGAAGGGTCCCGCCGTGCACCGCCGCCGTGCACCGCCGCCGTGCACCTCCGCCGCCCTTGCTGTTCCTCCTACGGTTAGCCCCTACCACCGGGCGACCCTGGTCGGCCGGATTAAAATCGAACCCTTCTTCCTTTAGTATTGTTATTGATTTTGTTCTTGATCTGGTTCTTGGTGTAACAAAAGAGAAAAGTAATAAAATGAGTTTTGATTGTTAAAGGTTGTTTCTTTCTTTTGGTTTTAGGGATCTAAATCTGTTAGTACGAAAAACAAAAGTGTAAATCTAGATCTGTTCGGTTGGAATCAAATCAGGGTTTTTGGAAAGAAAAGATGTAAAACGAAAAATCTGATTTAAAGAAAAAGGGTTGTAAAACAATGGAAAATCAGATTTAATTGGAAATGGACTTTTTTTTGAAAATAAATTAAGATCAGTTGAATTATTAAGACGTTTTTTTTTTGGAACTGTTGTTTGGTTGAATCAGAAGGATAAGGGATTTAATTTGGTAAAAAGGGAAGTTTTTGTGAAACGAAAATCAGTCCCAAAAAGGAAAACAGAAAAGATTTCGGTTTTGTGATCAAAAAGGAGAATCAGTTTTAAAATAAAAAGGAATTAGAATCTTTTTAGTTTTAAAAACGGTTTTAAATCGAGGAGTTTGAGAATCTGTTTTGTAAACGGGAGTTAGGGACGGTTGTTCAAAAACCGAACTCAATTTCATTTTGGGCTCAAAAGATCGGAACAAAAACAGATTGAAACGAAAACCGTTCTGTTTTGAACAAAGGGTTATTAATCGGAATTAGGAACGACTCTGGAACTCTGGGTAAAATGGACTGCTAATTGGGTTTAAAAAGGAACAAAAGCGGACCGATGAATCGGACCTCGTGCATTGGGAGCGTGCCTCGCATGCACCGGTTTCGGTGCTCGGGTACTCAAACCCGATTCGCCGTGACCCCGCTTTTAGCCCGCTCGAGTTTAAAAGACAAATGGCGGATTTAAACTGGACAAATCGTAATCTTTAGCGTAACGGTGGAACCGTTATTAAATTTATGACTTTCGTGTTATCTTTAGCGTCCGGCTTCGATCGAAGTGAAGCCCGGAGGTAGCGAGCCAGAACGTCAGCAGCTAGGAAGCGTAGCGGGCGTTCTTCGGTTGAGGTAGGGAAAAGTAGCCGGATCTCGGCCCTGACTGGGGAAAGTTAACAGTAGAATTGCATGTGACACCGGGGTGTCGTGGGTTGTTTAGGTTATCGAATATTAGAAATGCATGATACGGGGACGTAGCGAATACTGGAAATGCATGTGACACCGGGGTGTCGTGGGTTGTTTAGGTTATCGAATATTAGAAATGCATGATACGGGGACATAGCGAATACTGGAAATGCATGTGACAATTAGTAGTGTCGTAGGAGCAGAGAACTTAGCGTTAATTGTATTACTGGAGGCATATGACCATGCCCGGAGGTTGATTGTGATTGGTTACTGGTTACTGGTGGAGGTTGTGTGGTGTAGCTAGCCTCCCGATTGGGATCGGGAGAAGCGGAGGGGTTGTGGGCTAGCTCCCCGACTGGGATCGGGGGAAGGACGCGCGGGTGTGTCTAACCACCCGACTGGGATCGGGTGAAGCGGAGAGGTTGTGGGTTAGCCTCCCGACTGGGATCGGGAGAAGTTGCGCGACAGGTCGACCGCCTGTACCGACTGGGATCGGAAAGGGCGAGAGACAGAGTTTGGTTACCGAGCAGCCGTTTTGCGATCCTTTGTGATCTTGTTTGGTATTGTGTGGACAGTCGTGTCTTGGAGGAGGTCGTCGATCGTAGTGTGGGGTCTACATAACGTGTCCGAGTGTTGAGTCGGTTGAGGAAAGTACTGGTCGTGTGTGTGTCTTTTGAGTCGTTGTGGTGTTACCGGCATTGTTTGTTAATTATGCCGTAGTCAGTCTGTTATCCGTGGTGGTGAGCGAACGCTCACCCCTAGCTGCTTTTCCTATAGGTACCATTCGCAGGCTGGATTAGGTGAGCTTCTGAAGCTTGAAGAGCTTGAAGCGGGTTCTGGGAGTCTTGAGTCTAGTGACGTGTACCTACCCCTTTTTGTCCAAGTGTGGGACTAATTTGTTTGAGATGTAAATGACATTATTTGTTGAACTAAACTGGTATTTTAAAGTGATTTAAAGAAAACAGGTTTGAAGAATTGTATCTTTTAAATGTTCGCGTCCCGAGTTCGGTTCGCTGAAATTGGGGCGTGACAGCTTGGTATCAGAGCACGAGGTTTCACACCTCGGACTGCATGTCAATTAGGTGGGAGAGTTGAGTCAGTAGAGTCTCGTCGTGCGTGGGTACGCAAGTCGGAACTCGTGTGTAGACCCGTTAGGACTAGAGTCCTGTAATTGTTATGTGCTTGTGCAGTACGGGGTTACTGGCACACTGTTTGTGTGTTGCTCGTGAAATGTTTTTAACTGTCGCGACTCGACTCAGGGGCGCCCCTGTAGTCGAGCGTGACGGTGTTGATGTCAAGTGGGTACAATGTAGTTTGGGGACGCCTGAACCGGGTTGTAACTACCTGATGTCAAGAATTTAGGTTTTTAACGAAGTGGAGAAAGTTTTTAAAATTTGATTGGCCCTGTGGGCGGGTTTTGATTTTGGTTGGCCCGGTGGGCGAGTGTTGTTGTGTTGTTGTTTGACCGTGTCGGCTTGCGTTTTGGTTGAGGTTGAATGACTTGATTTGTCTGTGTGTCGTTTAAGGCCAATTTAAGGTTAAAACGGGTTAAGATTTGAGTGGAACCGAGTTTGGAAAACAGGTTTGCGTGAGCGTCACGGATCCTGTCACAGATCCGTGACGGACCAGAACGATTTGGCGAATGTTAGGTTTTTGTCACGGCACCGTGATCCCAACCGTGACGGGGTCTGTCACGGGTCCGTGACCCCTGTCCTTCTCACCGTCTTGTTTGTGCAATTTGAGTGTGGGCTTGCGTGGCGGTGTTCACGGTTGTGTTGGGTGTAGAGGTCGTAAGTTCGGGTTAAGGAATGAGGTCTTGGGTTCGAGACTCATCAATAACCTGCGGTAGTGTTACAGCGCCTCGGCGTGAGAGTCTCACCGCGGAGAGAGGTTAGGGTTGGTGCGCTGTGGCGCCATACGAACTAGGTTTCCCCTAGGTGAACGGGTGTTCGAGTTTTCCCTCGCGTGAACGAGTGGGTTGAGGTTTCCTTCACGTGAGTGGCTTGTTTGAGGTTCCCTACATGATCGAGTAACTAGGGTATCAAGGATGTGAGCAATAGTGGGTTGCTGAGATGACAGTAGGATTTCCGTTGGATTTTCTCTACGTGATCGGGTAATTGGGGTATTGAGGTTGTAAGCAACAGTAGTCGCTGAATTGAGAACATAATCCCCGTTTCGAGGTTTATCTTACGTGAGCGAGTACTTGAGGTGTTGATAGCGTGAGCAGTGTGACGGTTGGCATCAGGTTTTGAGGTAGTGGTTTGCCCGGGTTAGATTGGTAAGTCCTTGGTGCGTTACTAGTATGCCATAATCGAACGGGTGTCCGTGGAGGTAAGCATAACGCTCATCCCCTTTACTACTTTCCCGCAAGGGATGAGTAGCGAACACTGGTTTGGTTGCGGAAAGTTATAAGTAAATGCATAGAGGACCGGGTGAGGGTTGGTGCTAGAATTTACTAGAGTGACTAATGGAATGGTTTTCGGTCTCTACTTTGAGCGTCATTCCTGTTGGATGCCGGGACGTCACACTCGTTTGTATCATAGAGTTGTGCAGAAAGGTCGAGGCTAAGTTTAGAGCCGTTGAGTCCACCCCTGCGTCGTGACACGCCGGTTGGTGGTGGGGTGGTGTTGACTAGGGTCTGTCGTGCCTGCGGAGTTAGAGAAGCAAACCGGTACAGGAGGTTCGAGAGAGGGCTCCTCACCCCGAGGATCGGGTGTGTTCGGAGTTGGTAGACACGACGACGTTAGTGGAGCGAGGTCTTGGAGAGACCGCGAGGTTCCGTGAGTTTTAGCAGCGACTGAGCTTGTGCGTGTATCCGTGGGAGGGATACCCACGAAATGACCGCCTTGACGTGATCCTGGGAATGGATTGGCGAGCGAAGTACCAAGTCATTATCGACTGTTACAGGCGACGAGTGACGGTGTCAACAGTCAGCACGAAAGGTTCGTGTATTCTGGGCAGTAGGAGCGGAGTTTCTCCTGTCGGCGATAAAGGAAGTATCGGTCGAGCAGAGCCGAGAATTACCGCAAGTGGCGTGCGAGTTCCCCGAGGTCTCCCTAAGGAATTGAGCGGGTTGCCACCAGTTCGTGAGGTGGAGTTCGGGATTGACCTGGTGCCGGGAACGGCAGCGATATTGATGGCGTCTTACAGGTTCGCGCCAGCCGAGTTGACCGAGCTGAAGAGTCAGCTCGAGGAACTTCGGGAGAAGGGGCCCATTCGTCCGAGCACATCGCCGTGGGGAGCGCCAGCACTCTTCGTGAAGAAGAAGAGTGGAGAGCTTCGGATGTGCATGGACTACCGGAAACTGAACCGGGTTACGGTGAATGACCGATACCCGATGCCGAAAATTGATGACCTGTTCTACCAGTTGAGAGGGTCGACGTATTTCTCTAAGATCGACCTGCGATCCGGATACTACCAGTTGCGAGTCCAAGAGGGGGACATCGCAAGGACTGCATTTCGGACATGCTTGAACATTACGAGTTCTGGGCGATGACTCTGAACTACCGAACGCACCTGCAGCGTTCTTGGACCTGATGAACAGTATAGTCCGGCTGTTCTTAAATCAGTTTGTGGTGGTGTTCTGTGGACGACCAGGATCCGGAAGTTAGTTGCCGACGGTACGGACGCCGAGGGCTGGGATCGTTGTACCGATTGGGAGTTACGGTATCGTGGAGGTTTGTATATACCGCGTGATGGAAGAGGCGACGAGCTACGAGAGTCGCATCATTCGCGTCTAACAGTGCACGTGAATAGCACTAAGAGGAGCGCGACATCAGGTGGCATGTCTAGTGGAGCGGGATGCGGTGAGCGGTCGCGGAGTTAGTATCGCGATGCCTCGCTCGTCGGCAGGTGAGAGCCGAACAACAGCGTCCCGTTGGATTATTGCAGCCACTGCGGGTTGCACGGTGGAAATGGGGGCACGTCATGATGGGTTTCGTGAGTGATTGGCCGAGTTCGCCTACAGCAACAGTTTTCAGGCCAGTATCTTGATGGCACCGTTCGAAGCATTGTATGGTAGGCCGTGCCGATCGCCCGTGTGCTGGGCAGAAGTGAGGGATAAGAGGTTACTGGGTCTAGAACTGGACCGAGAGACAGCTGAGTGGTCGTGCCAAAGCGTGAGCGGTTGAAGACCGCACAGAGTCAGCAGGAGTTATGTTGACTAACGGCGCCGACCTCTCGAGTCAGAAATCAGTAGTCCTGTATCCCTGGAGGTGAGTCCGGAGGATGGACTAATAGGTTTCAACCGCGGTGGAGGCGGGTTAGCCCCGCGGTGTATCGGGCCTTTCGAGGTTTTGAGTATGTCTTTGAGTGGGCAGATGTCGAGGTAGCGGGTGATGTCCTGTATAAGGAGAAACCGATGTGGGAAAGGGATCCACGAGAGCGGGTCCTACGCGGAAGGGTTATCCGCTTGGAACTGGTTTTGTGGAAACGCCACGAGGCCGAGTCGACTTGGGAACGCGAGGACGAGGTTCGCGCGAAGTACCCCGATCCGTTCGACTCCGGAAATGCGTTGTTTTGAATTTCGAGGACGAAATTCTCTTAAGGGGGGAAGATTGTGAAGACCGCCTCAGTAAAAAGATTAATTTATTTAATTTTATTCGATCGGAACGTTGAGGTTGAATTTTGGGTCGGTTTCGGTAACGACGTGGTTGAAATTCGATTTAATTCTTAATTCGTTTTATTTTAAGAGCTTTAAAAAAAAGGGAAATCAGGTCTGGACCAGGCCTGGCGCGCATGCCAAGCCCGATCCAACCCGTTCTGGGCCGCTCCTTCAGGTCCGGTTTTGGGCCCAAATTTTTGGCGTCACTTTATAAGGGTTAAAACCCTAAATTTCACCCTCATTCTAACGCAGCCTCCCTCACCCTCTCCTCCCTCTTCGATCGATCCCCCCTCCCTCTCTGCCGAACCTCACCCGACCTCCCTCCCTTCTACCAACTCCGGTCGCCGGCGCCAGTCCCGAGTCCGGCCACACCTCTCTCTTCCCTCACGTCCCCACGCCGCCCCGTCTCCCTTCCCTCCCCGTCCGCCACCACGCCACAACCACGCCACCGGACGCCACCGTCTCTCCCGTTCAACCCGCCGCCGTCTGTTCTCCCCCACCCGAGCCCCGATTTTCTCTTCTTCTTCGATAAATCCACGCCGCCGACGCCACCGTCGTCCCGGGCTTCTCGCCGGCGGGTTCGACAGATCCGGGACGAATCCACCATGGTCGTCCGGATCTGAGTCGAGGAGGGTCCCGCCGTGCACCGCCGTGCACTGCCGCCGTGCACCGCTGCCGTGCACCGCCGCCGTGCGTCTCCGCCGCCCTTGCTGTTCCTCCTACGGTTAGCCCCTACCACCGGGCGACCCTGGTCGGCCGGATTAAAATCGAACCCTTCTTCCTTTAGTATTGTTATTGATTTTGTTCTTGATCTGGTTCTTGGTGTAACAAAAGAGAAAAGTAATAAAATGAGTTTTGATTGTTAAAGGTTGTTTCTTTCTTTTGGTTTTAGGGATCTAAATCTGTTAGTACGAAAAACAAAAGTGTAAATCTAGATATGTTCAGTTGGAATCAAATCAGGGTTTTTGGAAAGAAAAGATGTAAAACGAAAAATCTGATTTAAAGAAAAAGGGTTGTAAAACAATGGAAAATCATATTTAATTGGAAATGGACTTTTTTTTGAAAAGAAATTAAGATCAGTTGAATTATTAAGACGTTTTTTTTTGGAATTGTTGTTTGGTTGAATCAGAAGGATAAGGGATTTAATTTGGTAAAAAGGGAAGTTTTTGTGAAACGAAAATCAGTCCCAAAAAGGAAAACAGAAAAGATTTCGGTTTTGTGATAAAAAAGGAGAATCAGTTTTAAATCGAGGAGTTTGAGAATCTGTTTTGTAAACAGGAGTTAGGGACGGTTGTTCAAAAACCGAACTCAATTTCATTTTGGGCTCAAAAGATCGGAACAGAAACAGATTTGAAACGAAAACCGTTCTGTTTTGAACAAATGGTTATCAATCGGAATTAGGAACGACTCTGGAACTCTGGGTAAAATGGACTGCTAATTGGTTTTAAAAAGGAACAAAAGCGGACCGATGAATCGGACCTCGTGCATTGGGAGCGTGCCTCGCATGCACCGGTTTCGGTGCTCGGGTACTCAAACCCGATTCGCCGTGACCCCGCTTTTAGCCCGCTCGAGTTTAAAAGAAAAATGGCGGATTTAAACTGGACAAATCGTAATCTTTAGCTTAACGGTGGAACCGTTATTAAATTTATGACTTTCGTGTTATCTTTAGCGTCCGGCTTCGATCGAAGTGAAGCCCGGAGGTAGCGAGCCAGAACGTCAGCAGCTAGGAAGCGTAGCGGGCGTTCTTCGGTTGAGGTAGGGAAAAGTAGCCGGATCTCGGCCCTGACTGGGGAAAGTTAACAGTAGAATTGCATGTGACACCGGGGTGTCGTGGGTTGTTTAGGTTATCGAATATTAGAAATGCATGATACGGGGACGTAGCGAATACTGGAAATGCATCTGACACCGGGGTGTCGTGGGTTGTTTAGGTTATCGAATATTAGAAATGCATGATACGGGGACGTAGCGAATACTGGAAATGCATGTGACACTTAGTAGTGTCGTAGGAGCAGAGAACTTAGCGTTAATTGTATTACTGGAGGCATATGACCATGCCCGGAGGTTGATTGTGATTGGTTACTGGTTACTGGTGGAGGTTGTGTGGTGTAGCTAGCCTCCAGACTGGGATCGGGAGAAGCGGAGGGGTTGTGGGCTAGCTCCCCGACTAGGATCGGGGGAAGGACGCGCGGGTGTGTCTAACCACCCGACTGGGATCGGGTGAAGCGGAGAGGTTGTGGGTTAGCCTCCCGACTGGGATCGGGAGAAGTTGCGCGACAGGTCGACCGCCTGTACCGACTGGGATCGGAAAGGGCGAGAGACAGAGTTTGGTTACCGAGCAGCCGTTTTGCGATCCTTTGTGATCTTGTTTGGTATTGTGTGGACAGTCGTGTCTTGGAGGAGGTCGTCGATCGTAGTGTGGGGTCTACATAACGTGTCCGAGTGTTGAGTCGGTTGAGGAAAGTACTGGTCGTGTGTGTGTCTTTTGAGTCGTTGTGGTGTTACCGGCATTGTCTGTTAATTATGCCGTAGTAAGTCTGTTATCCGTGGTGGTGAGCGAACGCTCACCCCTAGCTGCTTTTCCTATAGGTACCGTTCGCAGGCTGGATTAGGTGAGCTTCTGAAGCTTGAAGAGCTTGAAGCGGGTTCTGGGAGTCTTGAGTCTAGTGACGTGTACCTACCCCTTTTTGTCCAAGTGTGGGACTAATTTGTTTGAGATGTAAATGACATTATTTGTTGAACTAAACTGGTATTTTAAAGTGATTTAAAGAAAACAGGTTTGAAGAATTGTATCTTTTAAATGTTCGCGTCCCGAGTTCGGTTCGCTGAAATTGGGGCGTGACACTGTTAGCCAAGTGGTGGTGGAGATTTGCTCTAGAAAGGAATTCTCTTTGGAAATTTGTTTTTGCTCAAAGTTTGGTTGGGATCCTAATGAATGGGATTTGAGTAAATTCTCTGAAGTGGGAAGCTGTTGTTTTATGGCTCATATTATTGATCTTATCAAAGACCCCAGATTCAATGATTTCTTTGGAATTAAAGGATTATCTTGGAGAACTGGAAAGGGTGATAAGGCCTTTTTCAGGGATGATATTTGGTGGGGGTAAACTCCTTTTAAGCATCTTTTTCCTATAATTTATCTGTTATCTCAAGAAAAAAGCCAGAGTGTTTGAAAATTGCGAGGATCATTTATGGGACTTAAAACTCAGAAGAAGTCCTAGAGGGTGGGAGAACCAAGAGTGGGATATGCTCTCTATAGTTCTGGAAGGGATAAGTCTTACTCAGGTTGAAGATTCATTGAATTGGGTTTGGGACATAAATGGTTTCTCAATAAAGAGACTTTACTCATTACTTGCACAACAAGGCAGCCAAAATTCACAAACTCTCAGTTGGACAAAAAATCTTTGGTTGCTTGGGATACCCCCTAAAATTTCTTCTTTTTGCTGGACGACTTGTCTGGATATTATACCTTCCAAATGTTATCTGGACAAGAGAGGCCTAAAGTTATCTCTAGAAGAGACAATTTGTCCCATCTGTTCATGGGACTTTGAAGATGGTAGTCACATTTTATTGCACTGTAGAAGAGCGTGGGAAGTTTGGGGTCTTATTTCTAATTGGTGGGGGATCAACTTCATCATCCCTGGTCCTGTCAAGGTTTTGCTAGCCTCTTGGTCATCTTTGGTATCTCACAAGAAATTACATAAGGCTTGAACAAGTTTGGTGTTGCTGGTTTGTTGGCAGATCTGTTTAGCTAGAAATCTTTATCTCTTCCAATCTATTACACTTTCTGCAGATGATATTTTTATGACTATTCTCAATCAATTCTACAATTGGGAATTATCAACGCTCAATAGCTCCTCCTATCAGTTCTCCTATTTGTTCTGGAAGACTAATCCAAGGTCTTGTTTTTCTTAGAAGCTTTCTCTCAGCCACTTCTGAAGGTTCTGTATTAACTTGGGTTTTGGGAGGGTTGAGGTGTTGGGTTGTTCTTTGGTTAGGTCTTAGTTGAGTGGGTGAGGTTTGGCGAGGGTGTCTTGGGTGCTCTTTCTTTTCTTGTCTATTCCTGTTGGTGTGTGGGGAAGTGCTCGTTCTTTTTGCTGTGTTGTGAGTGGGTAGATGTCTTCTTGGTTGAGAGCTAAGCTCTGTAGGCCCTTTGTTGTCCCTCTCTTGTTTTCTTCGGTGCCTCCTCTTCCTTTACTTCCTTCTCTTGCTTATGCTTTATTGGCCTTGGTGCTTATTATTGTTGAGGTTGGTTTTGGCTCTCTTCTCTCTTCCTTCTGTGCTATATCCTTAAAGTTTGCTTATGCAGTGACCACAAAGTTGTATTAGTCATTTCCCTGTTCCTTGTTTCTCCTTGCTAACCCTTCAGTCTCAATGGCTTTGAGTTTTGCTTTCTCATTTGTTGAATAGATCTCAACCTATGGATGATTTATTTGCTCCACTAGCATCTTCAGCTGCCTTGAGTCTCTTCTGGTTCTACAACAGCAACATTTGGTCCATTCATTAATCTTGCAACTATTCAGACATTTTCAGACTTCATTTCCAGACATCAAAGCTTTGCATCAGTAAACATCTTGCAACAGGTCATAAAAAACCAGGATGCAAATCTCAGCTTCAATTTCTTCTGCCTTGTGAGGGATTACGTGAGCCCCAAGTATCCGCACTTGTATGTCGAGCTTGCGTGAGCCCCAAGCAATAGGTTTTGGCAGTTTCTTACCTTATTGTTTGTAAACTTATTACCTTTGCTGCCTTTACTAGTTTGGTGTTTCTTGAAGGAACTTTGATGGTTTCTTTTGTTGTATTTTTAGTTTTCATTATGTTGTCCCTGCCCTTATCAGATAGCCGCGTCTATATTTGGGTTTTTGGGGTTCTTAGAGTAACCCTTTGTAACTCCTCTTTTCACCTCAAGAGAGGTTTCAATCTAAATTTGTTTTGTTGATAAAAATAAAACAAGTCAATAGAACAAACATCCGGGACACTCAAATATACCATACTGAAATACAAAATAACGAATTGTGAATAACATATAATAATAATAAAAAATTATCATTTCCCTTATATTCTAGGTTCATTCTTCCTTCTTCATGTCTTGAAGTCATGTTCACTTATTTATCAGTGGGTTGATTTTTTTTTTTAACCGTGTGGTTTGATAGACCAATCATGAATCGTATGCTCTAGAAATTAATGAACATATAGCTAGACAATTAATGATTGAGAGTGCAAACCGATCGAGAGAATAAAATCGTGTATGATCAAAGTCTACGTTCCATCTCAAATTGACGCCAGGCCTAACATATCAAGACCTTTGAAAAAGATGTCGAGTCGAGGTAAGCGGCAATCACGGTCCAGCCTCTGGGGCCACCAATATTCTATCTCCTTACAAGTCTTCGTCTCTAACCCATGAGTGGTTATCTGGGTTGTCAGCAGCTTTGACTTCCTAGTACATTTAATCGTCCGATTGGGAACCACATCGACGGCCTTGCTCCCGCCCCTCTCCTGCAACTTACTGACATCAATGACTTCTCTTATGGCCATCCTACTCCCTATCCTAGCGGAGTTGCTCCCAGTTGTGTTGTTGCACCCCCCTGGGCGATGCCACCCCGAACCTGGCTGGACCAAACCGGCACCCATAAGAGGACCAATACCAACCATGTGGTAGATCCTATCCCTACGTTAGATCACAACCGAGCTATCCCCCGGGATGAAGACGACGGTACTGAGACGCAGCGACCTCTAATTGAGGCTCTCTAGGATCTTCAAGAGAACTTTGATGTCCTAAAGATGAACGAGGAGGAGGACCAAATCATCTGCGTCCCAAGGAAGCCGTCGACAGATTGCACTCGGGGTTGTACGACTTTCGGCTTGGCGGGAAGACTCTTTAATACCCGATAGTACAACCGAGACTCGATGGAGGGAGTCATGACCATGGTATGAAACCATGCCGACATGATTATCAAGGACCTAGGATGGGGCATCTCGGTATTTTACTTCACATCAAAGAAGGAGAAGGAGATAATCCGACGTGGAGAGCTTTGGTCCTTTAAAAGAGCACCACTGGTTTTGGAAGACCTCTGCTCTAGCATTAACCCAACCACCTTACATTTCTCAAGGATCCAAATGTGGGCGATAGTCTCGGACCTCCCACCCTCACAGTGGAAACTAGCTTCCGGTTAGGAGAAGCACTAGGGGGCTTTGTGGACTTCTGTACCGACAAGGCTGGAAAGGCATGGGGTGGTACTCTAAGTGTTCATTTCTGGAAATACCTCGCCACGGCCCTCTTTCGGACAACCCGAATAATGATCGAGGGCCACCATACACCAACACGGGTTTGGCTCCAATATGTTCGATCTCGGTTTTCTGTTTCTATTGCGAGTGCATAGGCCACTAAGAGAATATGTGTCATTGAAGGGACCCGGACAACCCGCTACAAATATAACACTACAATATCTCCCTCATGGCACCATAAAGAAATAATATAAAGGCGGATATTTGAAGGGATTGGGCGGAACCCAGGTCGACCATACAGATCCACCAATTATAACCACTAGCAAGGATAGAGACCTACACCACCGAACCCTCGGTTCTGTGACTCGTCGTCCCACCGGGATTCGCCCCACTGGCCTTCCCAAAACCAAGTTTGGTCCCAAAAGGGGACCACCAAATTCTGCCTTATCGATGTAAGGTATGTCAAGCAGTCTCGCCATGGTCAATGAGCGGCTCTACCAGCATCAAGTTGTGTGTAGGGGCGCATACCTCTCCATGCCAAGGTTGGTGCAAGTCTGACCCCATAGTTTCCCTACTTCCTGGTGTTCTCCCTAGATGCCCGTTATCCCCTTAAGTTCCCCCGATCTTTTATCACGAGTATTTTTAGGTCGAGTCAGGAAGTGAAAAACACCGACGAGTTCTCGTTCACAACTATAAACAAGGTGTTTGCCTCCCAACCATTCTCCCTAGTATAGCCTAACATCTTGTGATGAGGTTAGCGTTCGATATCTAAGGATTCGAACTATGTCTCGTCCTTTTCCATATCATATTATCGTTGTTTACCTATGTCTGAGTTACACGCTTAATTAAACTACTCCATTATGTTAAAAAAATAACATTGAGATTTATATTTTGAAAGGATCATAATTTATTTATCAACACAATAAAAAAAAATATCTATCACCGTACACAATTATACTACTATTCCTCTACTGACTTACAATTCATTTTTAACCATGTCAAAATAACATTAAGATTTTTGCAGACTCCAAAATAAATACTCAAGTTTGAATTCGGCTAAACTAAACTCACCTTGCTTAGTAATTTTTAGGACAAATTACATTCAAGTACACTTAACTATCACGGATTTTCACCTAGATATACCTAACTATTGTTTTTCTTCTACGAGATACACTAACTTTTCAAATTTTCACTTTACCTATTTCCGTTATTTTTTTCATCCAAAAATACTTGAAACATCCTAAATAGACCTCAGTAATACATGCCATTAGTATGGTATTGTCAATTATTATTCATAAAAAATTTAAGTCTTCTCTCTGCTAGAGTTTGAGAGTCTTGCCGCCATCTACACCTCCATGGCTATGACTATGGAAATTGTCATAGCTTATGTCATGCCTCTTCTTCTCTTTTCTTCTCAATCTCCCTTTTTCACTTTCCCCTTAGATCATGCGACGTTTTTCTCTGCTAGGTCTTTGTTCAAGCCATCCTTATCCACCGCGATGTTGGCCGCCTCCCGCCACCAACAGAGCATCTCCCGACCTGTTTCAGTCTCTCCTCTGCCCTAGGGGTTACCGTCTCAACAGTCGCCGTCCCTGATGTTGCCGTTGCCGTCCTTGAAGCCGCCGCCGCCCCTGCTGTTGTCGCCACCTCGGATGCCGCCGTTGTCCCTAGAGGC
Source organism: Erodium maritimum (assembly GCA_963921825.1). Taxonomy (NCBI): domain Eukaryota; kingdom Viridiplantae; phylum Streptophyta; class Magnoliopsida; order Geraniales; family Geraniaceae; genus Erodium; species Erodium maritimum. Next base: position 124,191,711 of record OY997588.1, on the reverse strand, counting down.
GTCCCTGAAGTTGCATCAGTCGGCTCTATCACAGCCGGCGCGTCCTCTTCCCTGGCCTCCACCGCCGCAATTTCCTCATCCCCTTTCTCGGTTATAGCTCTGGCTAATCGAAATGGTTTCGTTTATTTTGGGAGGAACAGTTTAGGGCGGGGAAGCAGCCCTGCCAGAAGGAATGAGTGACATATCATGCATCTGGGACTTGCCCTAAGAGGGGTCTCTGTATGATGCGCTGCCTCCCCACTTCACCTTTACCGTTGAGGTCCCTCAAGATCTCCGGTACCCCACTCGCCCCTCCACTTTCTATCATGGCCTATAAGGCATCAAAATACCGATTACGTCGGTTATGCTCCGATAAGTGTTAGAGAACCATTGTTCATCTATTCTAACCTTCTATTCGTGGCCGGGGAATTTATTCCTTGGACCACATCTATGTAGTTCTTTGAGATCAATAAAATTTCACCATCGTTCAAAAAAAATACATGCCATTAGTACTTAAAAATATAAAATTCATAAAATATCAAAATTACCCTCTATTAACTTTCAAATTTTCAGATGTACCATTAATATCATTATTTTATAAAAATTTCATGATTTCATTTTCTGAATTTATAATCCTTTTGTAATTACGTTCCTTTCTTTAATTTCTTTTTCAGTTTTCCTTTTCTTATTTGAAATCTTTTTCTTTATTTTTTTTTTACTTTTTTAACACACGGGGAACAATATTTATAATTTGAGAGTTTATAGACCCCACTTTAATTTCTTTTTCAGTTTTCCGTTTTTTATTTGAAGATTGAAATGATGATTTCTCTCTTTTAAAAATCAATTTGAATGAAGATAAAAAGATTAAATAATAAAGAAAAACAAACTTTTGAATGAGGGGAAAAGATTGAGTGATGAGCTAACCAAAACATATATCTTTTTTTTTGGATAAGCGATGAAATTATTATTACAGGAATCCAAGGTGGATACCTGAAAAAAGAAACAAAAACCTCGGAAGGTTACACCAAATAATACCCTGAAAGGTTACACCTAATAAACCTCGAAAGGTTACCCATAACCCAAAAACAAAAAACACGAAAAAGCAAGCGAAAAAACATCCTATTGGTAGGACTTGAAACCTTTCAAGTAGACATTTTTAATCTTCCATAGCCATCCTTGATCATCATTGAAGGTCTAAAAATGTTCTTGGAGAATTAAAATCCATGCACAACTTGATTGGACACAAGTAGATGATAAGTATGCTCGCTTCCAGAAATTTCAGTGTTACCCTTTACTTGTTCAAATGAGCATAACTCTTTCCACAAGAATCCAAATCCCACAAGGTAAGTTGGGTTAGAAAATAAACTCATATATATTTCCAATGGTATAGTATATCCTTATTATTACCTGGTAGATAATTACAGTGTAATCAACAAAGTTAACCAAGAAAATTTGTTTTACCTATTCTGGTAGATTTGATGTCTACTTACCTTTCTGTCCATTACTCTCTGATGGAGTATGCAAATGTAGAACCACTATTTTAATCCAAAAGTAGACTCACGGAAATTTCTATAACATCAAAGAAATCGGAATTTGATAAAGAATGAATTTGATATGATTTTTCAAAGTTACCTAAAATACAACCAAAGTTGTTGTCTTGAAAAATACAAAAATCACATGTATCAAAAATACAAGAACACTTATAAAATAACATAGGTTTATGAAATAAAACATAGGAAGACTTATTTGATCTTGAATAAATATGTGAATATTTATTATAATGATGACACAAGGTCAGAACAATTACGTGTCCTAGAACTATGTTATGCACCATTGTTTTATAGCCTGCACAACCTCTGTGCCACTCTCAAATGTCGTGCTCCCTAGTCAATACAGTTCCATTCTCTACAAAAAATCAAAGGGAGGGAGAAAGTTTTAGAACAGAAAGGTGGAAAAACCTCCTAACCTTTTTCCCCCAAACCCCTCGACGTCCGTCATTCTGTCCTCCATCCCTTCCTCTCGTCTCTTTGTCTATAACCTCCTGCTCGACGGCACTCCCGAACGCCTTCCTGCCCTCTTCAAGGACCTTGGACCTGTAAGTCGTGCTTTTCTCCCGTCATCTCTCTCCAACTCCGGGAAGAAATTTGGCTTTGTCTCCTGCTCAACTCTAACTCTATGACGGCAGCGGTCTCAGCTCTTCACCGCTCCTCGGTTGGCTCCGATCGTTTGATTGTTGATTACTGTAGGGGCCCTCAACGTGGTTCCAATCATGGTGCTTATTGTTCTTCAGCTCCGACTCCACCTATCTCTATGCCGGTTCCCTCCACTCATCGATCCTTCAAAGACGTGGTTGTTGGTGCAGATGCTTCTCCTCCTCCTCCCCTCAACTTCTCCGGCTCTAGAACCGCCCGCACTTGCTCTGGCTCACCCAATCCTTTGAGTGCTTCCCTGCTCCGTTTGCTGTCATTGGAGTGGCTCGAGTCAATCGTTCGACTTTATCGCTTCAGGACGACCTCCCACCCCCTCGTTACTTGGCCTTGTAAGTCTTCACGAGTTGGGGGCAGAGCTTTCTTGGTTTGCTTCAATTTTGTTGAGGCTCTCAAATTTGTGGAAGCCAACGCTTCGATCGAGCTCCAACCCCTTTTCTCTGATTTCTTCTTGGATATGAACAAGGTTTTTGCTGGAGGGTGCTTCAGATGGTTTTCTTTGGTCGGAATTCCACTCTTAGGTTGGCCCGTGGTTTCCATCCGCATTGTGTCTTCGACGGTCGGGACAGTCATCGTCGTCCATCCTTGCTTCTCCTACTTCACTCGTCTGGATCAGGCTTTCATCCTCACCTTCTCACGTTGTCTGGTCCCTGAAGCTCTCTCGGTTGAGCTTCAAATTGAGGGATCCAAATTTCCAATTAGGATTTCTGGCCTCGAATCTCATCTCGTCCCTGATTCTGAGCCCAAATACGATTTCTTTGAAGATGGTGACTCTGAGAAAGAGTCAGACAACTTTGAAGATGGAGAAGTTAGATTGGATGAAGATCCCTCCCACCCTCGGTTGCCTTCGGTGTCGGGGTGGCTGTCCTTGGGGCGGACCAAATCTCCTTACTGCCCTCGTCCTACAACCTCCGTCTTCTCTCCTCCTCGTGCCCGGTTTCTGCCTCTGGTGCCCAACTCGGCTCATGCCTTCTCCGCTGGTTGGTCCCGAGGTCAACGCCGCTTGAGTTCCCAATCCGAGGAGTCTCAAGATGTCTCGAGACAACTCCTCCTCCTTATCGAGAAGCCCTTCTTGTCCACAGATATCGCGTAGAACGAGCTCAACGGGCCTGCCCTTCTATGCGATGGGCCATGCTGGACATTCTGTCCACAAGCCTAGTTCTATTTCTGGTGATCCAGCTCCTCAGGCCCACACAGCCAACCAGTAGAATTTTTCCTCCTTCATTGCTAGGATTGTCTCTCCCTCGATCATCCTAGCTTCAAGCCCTTCTTGTCCCAAAAGCAAGAACAAGAAGATTAGAAATGCCCGTCAAAAGCTCCTTCAGGCACTCAAAGATGTTAGCCCCTCTTGCTCTTTTCGCAAGAAGTCCGAGGCCAAACGCGCCTAGGCCCTTTCCAAATCGATGGGATTCACCTCATCGTTCGGCGATAAGGACACTATCAAAATGTTCCAATATACCGGTTAATTTTTGGTTCCCTTCTTTGTTTTTCCTCTTTTAATCTTTTCTTCCTTTCGATTGTAATTCTCCCTTGGAGTGTATTGATTGGTTGAATAAAATCAGTTTCTTTTGTTGATAAAAAAATAATAATTACGTGTCCTATCTTCTTGGTGCTTGTGTAATAACCTCTGGTTCCACATTCTCTTCTTGAGGGTTTACTTCTAGCGTGATTCCATCTTGTTGGTCTCGAACTTCATTAAGTTTGATTGTTCTCCCACTATCCCGTTTGGAAATAAACTCTCTTTCCAAAAATGCGCCTTCTCAAACAATAAACACTTTATTCTCTTCGGGCTTATGGAAGTAGTATCATTTGATTTCCCTAGGATATCCTACAAAGATGCATTTATCTACCTTGGTTGTTAGTCCAAAACTAATCGTTTTACATAAACTTCACCGCCTCAAATCCTTAGAAAAGACAATTTGGGACCCATCCCACTCCATATCTCATGGTGTACATCCTTTGTAAGAACTCAATTCTTTTTTCTTTTTTTTTGATCAGAGAAAGCATATAATAAGAACCCTCTTCCGAGGTAGAACTCAATTCAAAATGAATGCAGCAGTTTCTAGAGCATGACCCTAAAATGAGATTGGTAGATTGGTCTTACTCATCATGAATAGAACCATATCTAATAAGTTTCTCCTTTCGGACACACCATTCCATTTATAACCTAAGAATTCTTGGTATAACCACTTTTATTACGACTGAATTGTAACTTTTTGATGGTTTGGCAAAGTTTGATTGAACTAATTTCTTATTTTTGTGCTCATGGGTTCATATGCATCTGGATGTAGGGGTTCCATTGAGGTTTAGTTTGATCACCAATATTACGAAAGTGATATGACTAGTTCTATTTTGAACAACACCAACATGATTCGAAATCACCCCTTAATAGTTTTGAAACATGTTTCTTGTTTATGTGTCAAACTTTTGTTTTGCCATTTTAGGTTATAAATGTTTCTCCTTGTTAAGATTCCCTTTTTATTTGTACGGAGACTTTGAACAATTTAGCATAATAATACCAAATTTATTGTTTATAATAATAAGGGTAAACTTCACCTCACTACCCTAAAAATACTTGCGTTTCGTCTCACTACCCTAACTAAACTTTGTTGCACCTCACTACCCTAACGAAACTTGTAGTTGCACTTTCATACCCGTTGTCAATTTGACATCCATTTTTGGATGGAAAATGGTAAAAAGTCCAAAATACCCCTCACTAAAACTCAAATTTTCAAAAGCATGCCATTGGTTTTCAAAAATTCTTTTTATTTATTTATTTTATATAAATCAGTTTTTTATTTTTAAAAAATCAGTTTTTTATTTTTAAAGAACCAGTGTATTCTCAAAAAATCAGATTTTAGTTTTTAAATTTTATTTTTATTTAGAAAATCAGATTTTATTTTTAAAAAATCAAATTTTATTTAAAAAAAATCAGATTTCATTATCAAAAAATCAGTTTTTTTAAAAAAAAAAACAGTTTTTTTTCTAAAGAAGGGACGTATTTGAAAACTGTTTTTTTTAAACTGATTTTTCGAAAATAAAATCTGATTTAAAAATAAAAGCTATTTTTTTAAAAAAATTGATTTTTAAAAATAAAATTGATTTTTTAAAAATAAAAGTTAAAGTTTTAAAAAAAAATCTGATTTTTTCAAGAATAAACTGATTTTTAAAAAATAAAAAACTGATTTATATAAAATAAATAAATGAAAAGAATTTTTGAAAACCAATGGCATGCTTTTGAAAATATTAATGTTAGGTAGGGGTATTTTGGACTTTTTACCACTTTCCATCCAAAAATGGATGTCAATTTGACGGCTGGTATGAAAGTGCAACTAAAAGTTTGGTTAGGGTAGTGAGGTACAACAAAGTTTGGTTAGGGTAGTGAGACGAAACGCAAGTATTTTTAGGGTAGTGAGGTGAAGTTTACCCTAATAATAATCCAAAAGGTAACCATACCATAATAGTAGGTGTATAGTAATCACTTATTCAAATGTTTCCAAAACTATGCTAGACGGAACGAATTTGCTTCTAAGACTAAGGATTTAGTCCCATTGTCACTTTTGGCTAACATGGTAGCTTCCCCTCGCTCCAATTCTCTTCTACTCTTTGGTCCCTACACCTTATGGATTAGTGTGAGATTTGGATTTGTTGTTTAATATTGAATATCCAAAATTAGATGCTTTGACTATAAGATTTATACTTGACGAGGAAGTCTTACTTCCTTTGTTGTTCTTTATCTCTTCCAGGTTCTTCTCTCGATTCCTTTGCAATGACAAATATCATTACAATGGAAACAATTAGACTTCTTTTGGGATTTATGGATTACAACCATTTATGAACTTGAAAACTCCATGTGAAGGGGACCGACAAGAGTCTATATCACTTAAAAGGCGTACTTCTGAACATGTTTGCTTGCCATGGCTAGTTAGTAATCGAATGAAGCTTGAATCTAAGAACACCTAATTTACCTACTTAATATTTGAAATATCATCGAATTTTATTCAATTCATGAAATAACACTTAACTACCTATGTTCCTAGATTAGAGATATTTAGCTCAACATTTTTTGAGCATATGGTAACACTTTGTTGATAATAAAACGAAATTACAGACACAAGACCAAAAGGACACCAGGAAAATAATTAAATAGCGAAATAAAAACGAGATGGAAAATGTAAAAACTACAGTAATACATGTATAAAAGGGTGAGACATAAGTTCTTAACTCGTAGGTACCCGATGCAAACCTTATAACAAGAGTCCCGGCTAATCTAGGGATAGTCTAGTGGATTACTGCTTTGAATTGCAGTTTTGTGGGTGGCAGAAGGTTCGTTTCCTAATTCGATCTGAAAATGTCGAGGATATCTAATATGTAGTGTTTTCATAGGATAACGGGCATTCAAAGAGAACACCAGGAAACAGGGGAACCAGAATATCAGATTTATATCGACGTCGATAGTGAGAGATGCGTGTCCCCACACACACCATGGAGGTGTAAGAGTCTCGATCCAACATATGTGATTGATGTTCATTGTTCGTACCGGTAGCCAACAAGAGCAGCTGCTGGTTCCAGTTTTCCTGACTCCAAACAGGGGTGTCAGGACCCTAATCCAATAGATGGGAAGGAGGCTTCTTTGCGCGGTATCCTCGATTTATTGGGTGTGCCATGGTCCTAGCACCCGATCCATGGTCGGGCCTCCGATGGTCGTGAGTTATCGACAGTCAATTGATGGAGCAAACATGAGGTTGAGGCGGCGAATATAATATAGAAAGAGGAAGGATCTGGTGGAGGAGGAGGAGATGACGATGGAAACTCTAGTGGCGGAGGATGCGAGGACAATAGTGGTTCTAGTGATGAAGGAGGTGGTGGCGGTGGCGACTCTGGTGGAGATAGGGACATCGACGCTGGTGGCTACTGAGGCGGTGATGGAGGAGTTAAAAGCGGTTGCTCTGGGCTGGTATGTGGATCGGTGGGGGGAAATGTGATTTTTCCATGGGGAGCTAGATCTTTTTGCGAAGAAAATCATGGCTACTACAGCGATTGAATTTCGCAAGCCAATAAACTGCAGTAGAGGCAACTGCAGGGATGGGATAACTTGTTGTGGTGGTGATGATGGACGAGATGGAAACTTGGGGGACAGTGGCACTAGAAGCAGATTCGGTGATGGAGCCAAAAGCGTAGGCGGAGGTGGAACAGGATGTGGAGGCGATACATGAGACGGAGGAGAGGCCGAGTTGCCTCCTAACTAAGTCGCTGGGGTCATAGAAACACCGTTGATGGGGTCGGGGCATGACTCGAGATCTATCCGCCGACAGGAGTACTGGATTGACTTCCATCATAGACCGAGAAGCGACAAATCAGTTTGGGAGGAGGATTCATGGACGAACAAAGTTTCCAATGGTTTTAATGGAGGGAGAGAGAGAGAGGTTGAAAAGGCTTTGATGAAGATTATGTTTCATTAATTGCGTGGAGAAGTGCACTGGAAGGCCTAGTGACGACAGCGGCGGCTAAATCTTGTGACTAGAGAAAACCAATTATTCTAAAACAAACTTTTGTGGACGGTAGATATTAAGCTCTATTTGTTTGTGGTATATTGATAAAACTTGGTTGTCAAGGATGTTAATTATAAACATAAAACAAAGCAAATGAAGATACTAAATACTAATGAACTTGACTTCTTGAATGATTAAAAATAGAATCATACCCTTTTTTCAATATACTAGCTCTCAACTCTATGAAGTATTACTAGATTTCTCTTTACAATCGTTCCCCCCTTTTCCAAGCCTAAAGCATGTATTTATACCTCTATTTTCGAACCTATCAATCCTCCTTTTCTGTTGCCACTTCCCACTATTGTCTTCCGCCTTCCTAGAGGCCAAAAGTAGCCAAAATCTCGTAGAAAATTGCCCTGTTCCGATCTACTTGGTCAGCACATCCGGCGGGTAGCAGACCGGATAAGAGGTTCTTAGTTGAAGGTCGTATCAGGAGGGCCAAGGACCGAATAAGAGGTCCTACACGTTGCAAGTATCCAGCCAGTGACCGACCGAAGTACAGATACCCTAGCTCCTTCTCATTTCATTTTTTTTTTCCAGTTTTGGTCCTTTTCTTGTTATAGCAGATGCAAAAATAATGGCATTTACGTTTGGATTTTTGAAAAAAAAAACAAAAAACAAAAGAGTAGTACGATGAATGGCACTTATCAACTAGAAAAGTGGATGGAGAGCCGGCCCTAGGGAACGCGCTTCCCCAAGTGCCCCTTGTGGTCTTCGTTCTCGGAGATTGTTCGTGCCGTCGGATTCGTTTCCCTTTTCTGGCCGGAGTCCTTGATCGGAATTGTAGATTCACAAGCAGAGACGAGCCGCCGTCAGAGCCTCGTGTGTGGGTTAGATCGGATTGGAGCTGGCTCAGGTCCGGTGAGCGTAGATCGTCTTCTTTGAATCGCGAATTCGGTTTTGGTCGATTTTCCTCGAGGCTGACCTGATCTCTATAAGAGTTGAGTTCCTTGTCGCAGTTCGCTTGTTGGCTGCTGTGAAGCGTCTTCTGGGTCGAGAGGTGGGGCAGTCGGGTTAGTCGATCGTGTTAGTTTGACGCCGGCTGTGGTTCAGGGGGTATTGGTCGCCGTCTGATTGCTGGTCCCATCGCCGGAGTCTTCGTCGGTTTCTCGGAACGGGGTTAGTACAACCGATTTGTCCTGTTTTGTTTGGGTCTGTTGCTTGTGCAGGTTCCATTTCATTTTTCAGAGTAGATCAAGAGGAATGGCTCCATCTCTATCCTGAATTCGCCGGAGAACCAATGGGCTCTTGGCGGAGGTGTGGTGCTGGGTTCAGTAGTAACAGCTTTGAATCATGTGTTGTCTATTTCGGAGTCGATGACTTCCGCTGTTTCAGGATCAAAGAACCATCGGGTTAAGGTCCGAAAGTTGTCGACGGTGAAGAAGAACCGTGTGGTGGAGAAAGTTTAAATTTGTTCTGGATCACAGCCACGTCCGTCGAAGAAGGAGGCGACAATCTGCAGCTGCAACTTCTGGTTCAGTAGCAGAAGCGGTACATGTCAGTGCTGGTATTGAGCCACAAAGGGTTCCGGTTGTGAAGAAACAGACACCAAGGGTTGTTCGTCGGCCTAAGGCAGTGAGCGGTAGCTTCATTGAATTAGAGGACGAGATCTTTGTGAATTGTATACCTTTCGAATTGTCGGAGGACTGGACTCAGACTTTGTTTAGCCCTTTCGGTACGATCCTGCCCGTCAAAGTTCCAAAACGACCAAGCCGAAGCCAACGTTATTTTGGGTTTATTCGTTTTGATTCAAAAGATGCAGATGCTAAGGCAATATAGGTCATGAACGGATTTACCATCAATGGATACACTTTATTCGTTGCCAAGGCGTGGCGTCGTCGGTCGACGCCATGCTCTGTCCTCGTAGTCCCGAAACAGAGCATCTTACAGCCTTCGGTTCAGGTGGAAGTGACTGGACAGGATGTTCTTGAGACCGATCTGTGAGTGATAGAGTCAGGTGTCGTGATTGTAGTCGGCGGAGTCTCACCGGAGTTGGTCACCCAAGGTGAGGAAATCTCAAAGTCGCTGGCTGTGGCAGATGCGGAGATTTCAAAATCACCCTATGACGATGAGGGTGGAGTGGATCTCACTCGGATTCTCTCGACCTCGTCTCGCGTGGGGAGGTCGCGATCGTATCTGACCTTGATTCCAGGGATTTGGTAGTCGGGGAAGACGAGGTTGAGTCTGGGCTTGAGACCGGGCCTCGTGTGTATGGGTCTACAGCTGAACCAGCTGGGCCTATTGTCGGGCCTGGATCAGAGTCCATCTCAACTTTAGAACCGGCTGGGCTTGCTTTGGGCCTAGTTCTGTCTACTTCTGATCCTCTGCAGAATTTGGAAGTAGCTAAAAGTTCTGAGTCGATTGAACAACATGTGCCATCCCCGTGGAAAGGTGCACTTGTTACATCGAAGAGGGTGAGTCGCCCACCTAAGCATTTAACGGAATGTTATACCTTGACGTGTAAACCAAAAGTCTCTGATCGGGACAGATACGTTAATCCCGTCAATATTGATAAGCAAGTTGAACAAGGGCGAATAGGAAAAGGACAATCTCAAGTTATTTCTTTGTCTCAGAGTTCCGACGCATGGACTACAATTCGTGGGTTGGCTGCCAAGAGGAAGGAGGTAAAGACTCGTGTCTAGCGGGGATTTTCTTTTCTTTGCTGGTTTTTTGTTTCCTGTCTATTTGTATTTCTTTTTGGTTAGGAAAAGGCTTGGCCTTTTGGCTCCCCTTAGTTGAGCCCCTTTGTAATCGTTGGTTCTCACCTTGATTCTCCTTGAATCAGGGCTTTCCGATTCTTTTTAGAATTGGTCTTATTAATAAATTTTCGAGCTTATAAAAAAAAATCAACTAGAAAAGTTGATATTTTAACTATCTAAATTGATGAATGTAGTTCAATTCATTTTGGATATTGAGATGAAACAACTAATCACCGTACTTCACAATTTCTCACGTAGAAGGTTTAAATCCTGATCGTGGCTATTCAATTGATTACACAGAAAGAACACAATTGAACCCAAGGCCCATAATTTTTTTTGATCGGCGAATGCATATTTAAAAACCCTCTTCTGAGGTAGAAAGGATTACAAATATAGGAAATCTCACTACAGATTGCACCTAACCAAAGAACCAAGCAAGAAAAACCAAAATAATAAGTCAAGGGTGCAAAGTACGACAGTGTAACAAACTGTCGGATCAAAGACGCGGGAGCAATCCAACCTGCAGCCCCAAGAGAACCACGGCCGGCCCTCCCCACGAATCTAGCCAACATCGAGATACGAGAACGAGGAGGACCTGGTTTTTCAACCGAGCTTGTGAAGAACTCCGAAGGCACAGGAGAACGCCGAGGCTGGAGATATCGGAACCTTCAAAGGATGAGGTCGCGTCGGCTTCCAACAGCAACAACAAGAACCAAGCGTCAGCACCACCAGAAGCAAAGAGGAGCCGACCCAGAACCGCTTCGATCCCAACGGGGAAGGAAGTCCCACGATCGGGACTGGGATGAGAGCCACTACGCTACCAAGGGAGAATGAAGGATCAAGGCAGGGACGGACCGAACCACTCACTAGGTCCTCCTGACGAAGCCAGTCAACACCGGGCAACGCATGAGAGGGTGACCGGTATTTCTACCAGAGTTCAAGCCCGACGACTATCTGCAAGATCAGGGTTCCAAGCGCACGCGGAAGGAAGGACAGACGAGCAAAGGGGGAAAAGGACCCGGCCCAGGCAGGCAGATCTGGGCCAAACCAGAGCTAGGTCTGCCCTGTGACCCAGTGCTGACCAGAACCAGAACCAGGCCCAACCCAGGGCCTAGCCCAGACCCAACCTGATCCATCTGACCCACGAACCCAACTGACTGCAACAGTAGAAGAAAAGGGCAACCATCACCGGCGAGACGAGGATGAGGTCGGCGAGCAAAGTCGTGTAGATTCCGGATCTGGAGAAGAAGTCCCAAGGACGAGAAGAAGCCGGCCGGTGAGGTGCAGTACAGTGAGACGAGTCTGGAGCGGCCAGCAGATCGACCGAGGAAGGATCAAACATCAGCCAAAGCATCGAGTTGCAGAGGAAGCCCCGAAAGAGGATGAGCGCTGTAGAATGGTAACGAGACGTCCGCACTGGAGCTCCAAAGTTCACCAAGCCACGGGAAGGTCCAGATCTGCCTAGGTAAGGTCAGATCCAACCTTAGGGAAAGAAGAGTCGTGACCATGGCCGGAGTCGAAGGCCTGAGAGCGTGGCCAGAGTCAGAGGGCAAGGGCCGGAGAACGAACGGAGCAAGGAGCGGCGCCGGATTCACCAGGAGAACAGGCCCGGAGTCGGAAAGGCCAGATCTGACCTTGAGAGATGGAAACAAATTCGGAGATGGCTGGAGAAAAGGGTTGGCAAGGCAGGAGAAAAGGGGCGAGTTGCTAGCGGCGCCGGAGAAACCCGAAGTAGGGGAGGCAAGCCACGGCCATTGACGAGGGCCAGAACAGGACGAGGAGCGGCAGAGAAGAGAAGGTCCGGGACTGTGGCCGTTGACAAGGGCCACGGGCAGAGCGGGGCGAGGCGCGGCGGAAGACAAGCCGGTTGCCGGAGGAGGAAGGAGCGAGGGCGGCGGTTTCAGAAGAAGAAGGCGTCGATTTCGCGAGCAGAGGGAGAAAAGGAGGCTGGAAGGAAGGTGGACTGGCCGGAGGGGAGCCACCACCGGCGACTGGCCTGGCCGGAGCCTAGGCTGTTGCCGGTGGAGAGAAAAGAGAGGGCGGGGCGGCTGGAGAAGAAGTAAGGTTTCGGTCCTTACTAGAGAGAGTTTTTCTTTGCTGTAAAAATCGTGTACCGTGAGGGCTTCCTAATTGGACTTCGAAATTAGAATATCATACCCAAGGCCCTTAATGAATCAAGGAATTGAGCGGTAGATAATAAGACTAGGATAATTAATTACTAGAGGAAACTCCATGTTACTTTATTGTATTAAGGTCACACGTCAAATCTTAACCCACATATATGAAAATTATCATATAGTAATATGTCTTACCAAATTAATTGTCAAAATGTATCAAAATCTGTTAAGTGTGACTAACACCGTGAAATACCAGTCACATGCTTGTCACGTGTTCTGAAATTTTCCTAAAATGGAAACTTCAATTTTTCGTTTATTCTCAAATCATAACGTAAACATTTAGTTTATTCTTAAATCGTAACGTAAACCTTTTCGTTTATTCTCAAATCATAACGTTGAACTATCAATTTTTCCAGTTACTCATTAAACGGCCGTTAAACTTTTGGACGGAAAATGCCAAAATTACGGTCAACGTTACTACATGATAGTTTATGTTTGTTTGGGGTAGGTTTAATAATAAATGAAATGTAGGGGTTAGGACATGGAGTAACCCATAATTACTATAAGCCAGTAAAAGAATTCACGTACGGACTTAAATATTTATAGAAGCTACATTATATATTTTGTACCTTTCACCGTCACAAGTAAGCAAATAATGTTTGGCAGTACTATCAATACTAGCAACAAAAAAATCAATTGATAAATACTCTCTCGTACTACTTGTCGAGAGTCTATGCCCGAGAAAAACTCTAGTCCTATGAAGCTACCTACGTCTGTCTTGGCCATCGACTATTCTGCTGGTCTGGTCATGTCGATGCCTGCTCCCATGTGTTTTTCGGAAATCCCCCCTCCTCACCCCTGTTCGGTGGAGGAGTCCCGATTAAAATCACGGCGCCGAAGGAAGCCCAAGAAAACTCTTGCGGGAACCCCTTCACAGCATCTTTCACCACTCTCTGCACCTGCGCTCCCATTTCAACGGAGATTGTACCGTTCTCCCTCGGTGAAGATGTCTAGCAGAGGCCGGCCGGTGAAGATGTCTCCGGTTGTTTCCTTTCATGCAACCCACCACCGTCATCCTCTACACCGCTTCTCTACTTGGGAGCCCTAGGTCCGATTGCCTTTCGCCTCCATTGAAGGTTTCCCCCTCTCTCGATGAGGTTTCACTACCCCTACTGTGTCGGGATCCTCTCCGGGGTAGTGCTCCGATGGTCGATGACGGAAGGGCAGTTGTGGAAGAACTACTTGAGGGGACCACAACCGCTAATGCGGCGAGGATCCCTCTCATAATGGCTCTACTTCCCACGCCTCTGGGTATGGTTCATCGAATTCGAGTACTCAAACCTCGCGAGGCCAGCCCTACTCTTGGGACTCCAGCACCACCGGAACCACTCGATTCCAACCTTGCTAGTCTTCAGGACGACATCTCGTCTTACTCGCTGGAGGAGGAGAAGAAGTCAGAGATCCTCGTTCCGTACTCCCCGGTGGATCCCTTGGTCATCGGCCGCTAGCAATTTGCGATGATGGGTAAGATTTGGTCCTCTAAATCGTCTCGGAAGGTACTAAGGGTACTAAGGCTACTGAATTGATTTGTATATGGGTTATGAAGGCTTTTATGGAGTACATGTTTCAAAACTTTGCATCTGGAAGGGTTTGTTCTACTGTCATGCTGGGGATGGCTACTGGGTTTCGAATATTGGTCTGCTTTCGGGTTTTGATAGTAAGCTGCATTCTGGGAAGTGGTTGGTGTCACTGTTTTGGACTGGTTTCAGAAGGGTTTGGTACACTGAAGGTTCTAGAAAGGTTGAGAGAATGGTTAAATGTTAGATAGGTTTGATTTTGAATTTGAATTAGACTACTTGTCTTGCAAGACATGTTATTTGTTAAATACTTGTTGTTATTTCGAGACTTGTCTTGCACGGAAAGTTTTATGTTTTGTGCCCTATTGAGGCGTTGCTAGGTTGTAACACCATGAGGGTACTCCCATTGACCTCGTCTTTCATTTCGAAAGCTTGGTTTTATCAAAACAAAAAAATTGATGATCAAAAAAAAAATCGCCTCGGAAGGAGGTGTTACTCCGGATAATCACCAAGGCGTGGGGCATAAATGTAGAGGGCCTAGTGATCAAGAACATTGGTGCTGGGATCTTCGGGTTCTACTTCGAGTATGAGGAGGCTCATGCATGGTCCGGAGCAACGAGCCATGGTGTTTTGATAGCCGTCCACTCCTCCTTGGGAACTTGGATCCGACAGATAGGGAGCCTCATGTTCTTGACAGGCTCCAGCTATGGGTTCACATCCATCGGCTTCCTCCGTTAGTGTGGACTCGAGCGACTGGAGAAACTATTGGAGCGGCGCTTGGGATGTGTGTTAAGGTCCCATGCGATCAATGGAGTAGCCGCTGGGTAGGAACAGTGAAGGACCGGTTATGGCATTTAGTAGAGCGCCCCTTACGCCGATAATTGTTGTTGAGGTCAAGGAGTTTCTGGACCCGTTCCAAGTCTCTCTCACGTACACCAAGCTGCCCTCCTTCTACTACAATTTTGAGGATTGTGAACGGGTTGACGTTTGACTCCTCTGTACTGGAGTTCCATAGGGAGAGGTGTGCATAACCGTACGCGACTAACTAGAGCACCAATGGGTCTCGGTTGAAGATCAGGAATGTATCCTCGAGCACTATACCTAAGGACACCTTGCCTCGGGGAAGGGGCCCGATAGTTTCTACAAGCACTGTATCTAAGGGTTCAGGGCCTCGTGGCATTACCCAGGCCGGGGTGGTCGACCCCGATTGGAGCAACTAGAGGACCGTCAGCTTTCTAGGGGCTAGGAAATCGAGTTTCAGGTTTGTTTGGGCACATAGGTATGGACTTGGAGCTTGAGCTAGTTCTGGAGCTGCAGTTAGTAATGGCAGAGTGAAGAGGGCTTCAGCTGGTGAACCCTGGGATGATCAGGCGTGAACTGGTAAGCATCCTCGTCAGGAGGAATGTTAGGTCCTCAGGCTTTGGGGACTGGCTCCTAGAAGGGTCCCTGGTTCAAGCCTTGCCTCCTACTATTCATGTAGTCTATGCTCGGGCTTTTGAGCATGACTTCCAGTTTTTCTTTCTTATACCCCCCACCTTTCTTTCGTGCGTATATGACATATCAATACCGTATGTGACGGTTCTAGTTTTAAAAGAACTGCGAACGATTTTATTCAATGTCTGTTCTTTACTTGGTGGTAAGAAATTTTCATGTCGCATATTATGTAGTTGATTTTCTGAATTAATAAAATTGCACTTTTCAGTTAAAAAAAGCAACAAAAGCCTTACACTATAAAAAGAAACATCAAAACTGATGATGAATCTGGTTAAAGCATAACAAAAGAAATAGAAGATTTTAAAATAACTCAAGTTTTCTCTCTAGAGCTACAATAATCTTGTAAGTGTTCATATCGTGTTCTTCATAGCTAGCCTATATGACTTCGTATTCTTTAATTGGGCCTCCGACATGGTTTGAACAAGGTGGTTATAGGAGGAAAGAGGTTGTTGGTCGTACGGAAATGAGTCAGAGTCATAGTGGGGATCCAGGCGGTCTTCTACCGAGGTTGAAATCGATCACCATTCTTTCTGAGGATAATCAGGTGGATGAAGTTGTGTATTCACCACATCAGAGAAATAACTGGATTTTTGTTCACAACCTTCCTCCAAGAACTTCCAGGCAGTGGATTGGGAACCTGTTCCAAGAACGTGGACACATTTTGAAAGTTGAGGCTCCTCTTAGACCCAACACCAATGGGAAATGGTTTGGTTTTGTGTGTTTCAAATTTGTAGAGGACTTCGATAAGGCGATCTAGGCTTTAAATAGTTTTGTGTTGAAAGGTTACAAACTCTTTGTGGTAAAAGTTTGGAGACGAGGAAGACTTCAAAATCAGCCTGAAACAACTAGTTATTGGAGAAGGAAGGAGGATAATAAGGTGGAGAGGAATCTCTTACCTGTTGGGAAAGTAGTGGAAGCTTATAGGGAACTTCTTGCCAAGGGACATCTTGCCTTGCTCCATAACAATACATCTATTAAAGCAATCAGGGAGGACTTTCGAGCTGCGAGAGAGGGCGAGCTGGTGTAAAATCTCTTGGTAACAGAGTAGTTCTAATCTTCTTTCCTGATGAGGAACTGGAGAAGGAGGCCTTTAAAGAGGAGGCTGATTAGCTCAAACCTTGGATGAGTATTATTGGAGATATAACAAGTCTTTGAAAAGAAGGTGGAAAGTTCACTTGGGTAGCCATTTATGGAGTCCCAATCCTTGGTTGGTCACCCGAAACTTTTGCTGCAGTCACTACTGATTTGGGTTCCTTGGTGTTGGTTCATCCACGTTCGCTGTTTAGTGAATATCGTGATGCTGCATTTGTTTTAATTCATTCACATGAATACTTAAAGGTTTACAAAGAAGATTCAATATTATTGGATCAACTGGAATACAAATATATGGTATATTAAGTAGATTTATCAGTTGTTCCTTTCTCTTTTGTCCTTAGTTTTCAATCTCCATCTAATCCTTCTGATGATCAAAGCTGTGATAACTCCATGTTTAGAGAATTTAATGTCCTATTAACTGCTGAGACATATCCTTTGGGGGATAGTAATCCATCCCAAGTTCTTAAGAATTTGTTGTCAATTGAGTTTGGCTTTAATGGAGGTTTGCTGCAAGAAAAGGTTGGTAAGATTTTGTTGTCTAATGAGGGTGGTCTTAATGGGGGATCTCTACTATAAGAGAATGTTGGTATGGGGTCTTTTTTTTGAGGAATGGTATGGGGTCTAGAAACACTGAAGTTATTGCTTTCAAGGAGTATTTTTCTGGAACAAAGAATTTTCCTTCTCTCTCTCCAAGGACACTTTCAGGAACTAAATCCTTCATATCCTCATTCTCAAACCTACAGAGATGTAGTGGTGGCTGATAGTTTAACTGTAGAAGGAAGAAGAGATGGCACTGTTCAAGCATATTTGGGTGGGGACCCTGCGCTATCTCTCTCTTTAGTACAAGAAGATGGGACTGTTATGCCTACACTAGGACCAAAGACATTGTTGGAAGTTGGGGCCTTTAATGAATGTGAGATACAACCCCTCTTGTTGCAAAATTGGGCCCCAACGACCTTACCCCCATTTTCAAAAATTCAATTTGGTGGCTAATGTTACCAAATCCATGAGCAAGATTTCTTTTTTGAATGATGGTGGGAGGTTATTAACAATAGGGTTGGGCATATATCTTGCCGTAACCGAAAACCGACCGTCCTCATCACCGGAATCACATGAACCGGTGTCACCGGTGATGGTTACGGTTAAAAATATATCAACCCGATAACATTTTAGGTGGGTACGGTTTTTTATCTTCCAAATCGGTAAAAAACTGACCGACCGGCTTTAGGTGTGTATATAAAAATGTTTATGTTTAGTTTTGCTAATTTGATGGTTATAGTATTACAAGAGGGTTAAATTAAATGTTGACACGAGTATTAGATTAATAGTGTAATAGAGGTAAAAGGTAGGAGATTTTGTTTACTTTTAAGGGAAAATTTCACTTTAATACCCTGCCAAACATTTAATTTCACTTTGATACCTTGGCAAAAATATTTTTGCACTTTCATACCTAAACAAAACATTTAATTTCACTTTGGTACCCAACCGTTAACTTTCTGTTAGTTTGGATGGAAAAAGGTAAAAAGACCATAAGACCCCTAACAATTACTCAAATTTTCAAACTCATGCCATTAACTCAGAATTTAAAAATAAGTGAAATGACAATAATACTCTCCATTGTTAGGGTATTAAAATGAAAATTTCACTATTTTAAAACTAAAATCATTTTTTTTATAAATTCAATTTTTCTTTATGAAAATTATTTTTATTTATCGAAAATTAAGTTTTTATTAAAAAAACAAAACACAAAAATCAATTTTTTTTTATATAAATTCATTTTTTTTTCAAAAAATCAGATTTTAATTGAAAATCTGTTTTTTTTTGTCCATTTGAGTCTAGCGACGTATACCTTTCTTTTTGTCCATTTGTTGGGACGTACCTTTAAGTTGTAAATGTTTAAATGATTATTTTTGGTTAAGTAAATGGTGGTTTTAAAGTGATTTACGTAAAAGGTTTCAAATGTTTTATTGTTTTAAACGTTCGCGTCCCGAGTTCGGTTTTACTGAAATTGGGGCGTGACAGCTTGGTATCAGAGCTCGAGGTTTCACACCTCGGACCGTACGTCAATTAGGTGGGGAGAGTCGAGTCAGTAAAGTCCCGTCGTGCGTTGGGTACGCAGGTCGGAACCGTGTGTAGACCTGCTGTGTTTTGAGTCCTGTTTGTGTTTGGGTGTATGTGCAGTACGGGGTTACTAGCATACTGTTTATGTATTGCTGCGTGAAACGTTTTTAAGCTGTCGCGACTCGACTCAGGAGCGCTCCTGTAGTCGAATGCGGCGATGTTGACAACAATGGGTACAATATAGTTTGGGGACGCCTGAACCGGGTTGTAACTACGTGATGTCAAGAAATTAGGTTTTAAAATGAAAAGGAGAAAGTTTTGAAAATTCATTGGCCCCGTTTGCGTGTTTTTTATTTTGTTTGTCCCTGTGGGCGTATGTTTAAGTTGGTTGGCCCGGTGGGCGTGTTTCGACTTTGGTAGGCCCTGTGGGCGTGTGTGTGTGGGTTGATTGGTCCGGTGGGTGCGTTTTTTATTTTGGTTGGCCCGGTGGGCGGGTTTCGGTCTTGGTTGGCCTTGTCGGCTAGTGATTGAGGTTTGGGTGACTTGTGTTTGGTCTGTAAATCGTTGTACGTGTGGTGTTAGCTTGGTGGTCGTTTGTCACGCCCCAATTTCAGTAAACCGAACTCAGGACGTGAACCTTTAAAACAATAAAACATTTTGAAACCTTTTACAATAACATACTTTAAAAATCACCGTTTGTTCAACAAAATAATATTTACAATTTGAAATACGTCCCAACAAGTGGACAAAAGTTTGGTATCTGCCGCTAGACTCAAAAATAAACCCAGAAACCCGCTCCTAGCTCTTCAAGCTCCGGAAGCTCACCTAGTCCAACCTGCGACCGGTACCTGTAGGAAAAGCAGCTAAGGGTGAGCGTTCGCTCACCACCACAGATAACAGACTGACTACGGCAAACTTAGCAGACAATACCGGTAACACCAACAACCAACTCAACACCGGGGATCAGGCTGTCGACCTATCGCAATTCATCGACACAAAGTCGGATCAGGTTGTCGACCTATCACACTCACAACCCCGAACCACACACGCGCGGCCAGGACCCCTTTGTTGTCGGGCGGGCCCCCTACCCCGTCTGAACATGCAAACGCGAGTGATCGAGGACCCCCGTTTCATGAAGCGGGCCCACAACCTTAGGTAACCACAATCACAATCACAAACAAAGTTCAACAAACAACAACAACACAAGTTCAGCACTCCACAGGCACTCATGGCCACCCAAGACACCAACGGTAAAACACGGACTCAACAACCCCCCAAGCACTCACGGCCTCCCAAGATACACCAACAGTAACTCACGGGCTCAACAACCCCCCGGGCACTCACGGCCTCTCAAAACCACCAACCATAACTCACGGGCTCTCACGTCCACTCAAAACCACCAACAGTAACTCACGGGCTCAACAACCCCACAGGCAGTCACGGCCTCCCGAGACACACCAACGGTAAAAAGACACGGGTTCAATAACCCAACAGGAACTTACGACCTCCCAAGACACACCCACAGTAAAGACACGGGTTCAACAACCCCACGGGCACTCATGGCCTCCCAAGACACCAACAGTAAAGACATGGGTTCAACAACCCCGCGGGCACTCATGGCCTCCCAAGACACCAACAGTAGAGACACGGGTTCAACAACCCCACGGGCACTCATGGCCTCCCAAGACACCAACAGTAAAGACACGACTTCAACAACCCCACGGGCACTCAGGGCCTCCCAAGACACCAACAGTAAAGACACGGGTTCAACAACCCCGCGGCACTCATGGCCTCCCAAGACACCAATAGTAAAGACACGGGTTCAACAACCCCACGGGCACTCATGGCCTCCCAAGACACCAACGGTAAAACACGGGCTCTCATGGCCACCCAAGACACAACAGTAAACCACGGGCTCTCATGGCCTCCCAAGACACAAAATACACAAATAAGCTCCGGCATAACCAATGCCTCCAACAGTTCTAATATCAACAATTTCACAATCAACCTCCGGGCATGGTCATATGCCTCCAGTACTTCTAATATCGATAAGTTCGCAATCAACCTCCGGGCATGGTCATATACCTCCAGTAATTTTAACATCGCTAAATTCTCTGCTCCTACGACACTACTAAGTGTCACATGCAATTCTAGTGATCGCACGTTCCCGTATCATGCCTTTCTAATATTCGATAAACCTACTTAACCCACGACACCCCGGTGTCACATGCAATTCTACTGTTAACTTTCCCTAGTCAGGGCCGAGATCCGGCTACTTTTCCCTGCCTCGTGCGTGTTCTCCAAAAGTGCACAAATAAGCCCCGGCGTGATCTCCGTCACTCGCCTAGCTTTCCTTGGCCCCGGTCCGCAGCACGATCTAAAAGAACACAATTTTAAACGCTTTTAAGCTTGCAGGCATAATGCTGAATTTGAATAAACCTGACGCCCAAAAGTAACCCCGAAAATGTCGATCACTCCCAAACTCCCCAATTACTCGACATTGTTGATATTGTACCCGAAAAAGCCCGATTCGCCCGACATGGCGAATCTGCCCGTGTTTTGTAAATGCCCTTCCGGGGCTCCAAAATTTCCCGTTTTCGTTTCTACGGTCTTAGAATAATTCAAGGGTCCCAAGGCACTCGACGGAATCGAATTCCGACTTCCGAGTCAATTAATTAGCGTTTAAATTTCTAAACCCGATAAATACAACTTTTGCAATTTAATTCCAAATTTCCATCCGGTTGTGGATTAATGATCCGGGGAACGTTCTAAACCACCCGAACACAAAAACCCGATACCCGGGCACGTGGGCCCCACACGGCCACAATGGGAAAAATTCCCTTTTCGCCCCGAAACGTTCCTAACGAACTCCAAACCTCAACCAATCATCTTTAAACCAAACTTTAAAAAAACCCAACCATATTTGAATCGTTTAAACTCAAACCCTAAAATTCGAACTTTCCAAAACGAAAATCGGTTAGGTGCTCACCGTAGAGAATTACGGTGTGAACTCGATTCTTCTATCGTTGAGACGAACCACCGGTCGGATGATCGAGAAACGTCACAAATACCCCAAGCCTCTTCTCTTTTCTCTCCTTTTCTCCTAACTCATTTTCTCTCTCTAAAACCTACCCTTTTCTTCTTCTTTTTTTGAAATGGCCGTGTATCATCTTATTTCCCTTTTGTTTTATTAAAAAAACTAACACTTTAAAAAGCAAAACTAACCATCAAAGTCTTGTCTTGTCTTGTCCCAAAACCTAACACCACCACTTGTTTGACAATTGGCAAGGTGGGTCCCACACCTTTTTAGAAAAAATATCTACTAGTTATTTTCCGATCAGATTCGCGAAATTCGGACGTTTCGGGCCCCGAACGGGCACTTTTTCCAAGAAATTACAAAACTTGACGGGCTACAAGGAAACGGCTCAACTAAGACCGATACGACGACGGCTAAGTTTTTTGGACCCAAAACGGTCCTCGAATGGACCAAAACGTCCCTCGGTTGACTTTTCCATCGAAAAGTCAACATTTCCCAAATTGATCAGAAAGTTGCCCTGAGTCCCCCGGAACTCACTTTGGTCGATATCGGGGTCAACTTATGTTTGGTATAACCCTCGGGGTCAAATTTAGGTTCAATCAAGTGTCTGATGAAAATTTTAAAATTTTCCTGTTTTTCGCATATTTGACTGGCGTTGACCGGGAGTGGTTATTACATCGTTTGCGGGTCGCTAAGAGCAGGGTAGGATGCGAGTGCCCTAGGATAGATGTGACGGTGTGTTGGGTGCGAAGTCGTTGTAGCTACGGGACGGGCCATGGACCGGCCCGATAGGAAACGTGGTCGGGGCCTCTGTTTTGGCCCGGAAGGTGGCACGGCCCGGCTGGCGTGCCGGCCGGATTGGGGCACGGCCCGGCTGGCGTGCCGGCCCGGATGGAAGCCCAGTCCGGGTGTCTCGCCGGCCCAAAAGGAAGAACAGTCCGGGCCACTCACCGGCCCGGAATGCTGCACGGTCCGGCCCACTTTCTGGCCTGGTCCAGTCAGTTGCTTTCAGAAATTTTTGGTTTCGTTGTGTGGTTAGTGTTGTGGTCGCGTGACTCGGCTCACGTTCGTGCAGTTGAGTGTTGGTTTGGCATAGTTGTGGTCACAGTTGTGGATTGTAGAGGCCGTAAGCTCGATGTTAAAGGATGAGGTCTTGGGTTCGAGACTCATCGATGACCTACGGTAGTAATACAGCACCTCGGTGTGAGAGTCTCACCACAGGTAGAGGTTAGGGTTGGTGCGCTGTGGCGCCATACGAACTAGGTTCCCCTATGTGAACGGGTTATTCGAGGTTTTCCCTCGCGTGAACGGGTGGTTTGAGGTTTCCTTATAAATTCAATTTTTCTTTATGAAAATTATTTTTATTTATCGAAAATTAAGATTTTAATTAAAAAACAAAACATAAAAATCAATTTTTTTATATATAAATTCAGTTTTTTTTTTCAAAAAATCAGATTTTAATTCAAAATTTGTTTTTTTTGTCCCTTTGAGTCTAGCGACGTATACCTTGCTTTTTGTCCATTTGTTGGGACGTACCTTTAAGTTGTAAATGTTTAAATGATTATTTTTGGTTAAGTAAATGGTGGTTTTAAAGTGATTTATGTAAAAGGTTTCAAATGTTTTATTGTTTTAAACGTTCGCGTCCCGAGTTCGGTTTTACTGAAATTGGGGCGTGACAGCTTGGTATCAGAGCTCGAGGTTTCACACCTCGGACCGTACGCCAATTAGGTGGGGAGAGTCGAGTCAGTAAAGTCCCGTCGTGCGTTGGGTACGCAGGTCGGAACCGTGTGTAGACCTGCTGTGTTTTGAGTCCTGTTTGTGTTTGGGTGTATGTGCAGTACGGGGTTACTGCATACTAATTGTGTATTGCTGCGTGAAACGCTTATAAGCTGTCGTGACTCGACTCACGAGCGCTCCTGTAGTCGAACGCGACGGTGTTGACATCAATGGGTACAATGTAGTTCGGGGACGCCTGAACCGGGTTGTAACTACGTGATGTCAAGAAATGAGGTTTTGAAATGAAAAGGAGAAAGTTTTGAAAATTCGTTGGCCACGTTGGCGTGTTTTATATTTTGTTTGGCCCTGTGGGCGTATGTTTAAGTTGGTTGGCCCGGTGGGCGTGTTTCGACTTTGGTTGTCCCTGTGGGCGTGTGTGTGTGGGTTGATTGGTCCGGTGGGTGCGTTTTTTATTTTGGTTGGCCCGGTGGGAGGGTTTCGGTCTTGGTTGGCCTTGTTGGCTAGTGATTGTGGTTTGGGTGACTTGTGTTTGGTCTGTAAATCGTTGTACGTGTGGTGTTAGCTTGGTGGTCGTTTGTCTGTGACGCACAAGTGTGCGGGTCGCTAAGAGCAGGGTAGGATGCGAGTTCCCTAGGATAGACATGACGGTGTGTTAGGTGCGAAGTCGTTGCAGCTACGGGACGGGCCATTGACCGGCCAGATAGGAAACGTGGTCGGGGCCTCTGTTTTGGCCCGGAAGGTAGCACGGCCCGGCTAGCGTGCCGGCCCGGAATGGGGCACGGCCCGGCTGGCGTGCCGGCCCGGATGGAAGCCCGGTCCTGGTGTCTCGCCGACCCGGAAGGAAGAACGGTCCGGGCCACTCACCGGCCCGGAATACTGCACGATCCAGCCCACTTTCCGGCCTTGTCCAGTCAGCTGCTTTCAGAAACTTTTGGTTTCCTTGTGTGGTTCGTGTTGTGGTCACGTGACTCGGTTCACGTTCGTGCAGTTGAGTGTTGGTTTGGCATAGTTTTGGTCACAGTTGTGGATTGTAGAGGCCGTAAGCTCGATTTTAAAGGATGATGTCTTGGGTTTGAGACTCATCGATGACCTATGATAGTAATACAACGCCTCGGTGTGAGAGTCTCACCACGGGTAGAGGTTAGGTTTGGTGCGTTGCGGCGCCATACGAACTAGGTTCCCCTATGTGAACGGGTTATTCGAGGTTTTCCTTCACGTGAAGGGGTGGTTTGAGGTGTCCTTCACGTGAGTGGGTTATTTCAGGTTCCCTACCTGATCGAGTAACTAGGGTATCGAGGTGGTGAGCAATAGTGGTTTACTTAGTTGAGAACGTGACCCCCGCGTTGTGGTTTCCCTTTTGTGATCGTGTAATTGGGGTATCGATATTGTGAGCAACAGTGTTGGCTTTGTTGAGAACATGATCCCCGTTTGAGGTTTCCCTACGTGATCGGGTAATTGGGGTATTGAGGTTGCGAGCGATAGTGATTTACTGAATTGAGGACGTGTTTCCCGTGTCGAGATTTATCTTACATCAGCGAGTACTTGAGGTGTTGATAGCGTGAACCGTGTGACGTTTGACATCAGGTTTTGAGGTAGTGGTTGCCCTGGTTAGATCGGTAAGTCTTTAGTGCGTTACTAGTATGCCATAATCGAACGGGTGTCCGTGGAGGTGAGCATAACACCCATCCCCTTTACTACTTTTCCCGCAAGGGACGAGTAGCGAACACTGGTTTGGTTGCGGAAAGTTATAATTAAATGCATAGAGGACCGTGTGAGTGTTGCACTAGACCTTACCAGGGTGACTAATGGAGTGGGTGTTCGGTCTCCGATTTGGGCGTCAGTTTTATTGGATGTCGGGATGTCACACTCGTTTGTTCGTCGAGTTGTGCTGAGAGGTTGGGGCTGCGTTTAGAGCCGTTGAATCCACCCCTACGTCTAGACACGCCGGTTGGTGGTGGGGTGGTGTTGACTAGGGTCTGTCGTGCTGCGGAGTTGGAGAAAGCGAACCGATACAAGAGGTTCGAGAGAGGGCTCAAGAGCCCTGATGCTGGATCGAGTCCTCACCCCGAGGATTCGGGTATGTTCGGAGTTGGTAAGCACGATAACGGTAGAGGAGCGAGGTCTTAGAGAGACCGCGAGGTTCCGTGAAGTTCGGCAACGACTGAGCTGGTGCGTGTGTCCGTGGGAAGGATACTTACGGAATGACAACCTTTAACGTAATCTTGAGAATGGATTGGCTGGCGAAGTGCCGAGCCAATACCGACTGTTACTGGCGACGAGCGATTTCAGGTGTTCTCGGATTCATAAGAGCTTTAAGTACATCTCTTCCCAACGAGACCTGAATACGCGCTAGCGGCGATGGATGGGACTACTCAAGGAGTACGACTTTGAGCTACACTACCATTTGGGTAAGGCGAACGTGGTTGCCGACGCCCTGAGTAGGAAGTCGGTCCCGAGTCTTACTAGCATATCAGTCCGAGAGTGGGACATGATATGGGAACTGGGCACGCTCGGGTTGGAGCTAGAAGAGGTTAATGGCGGCGTGGCCATGTACTTCTTGGTGACTCAGCCCACCCGGCTTGGCCGGGGGATAGAGGCAGCAGTCGGTGGATGTCGAGACGACGGAGATCCAGGAGAGAGTTGCCGGCGGTGTTGGAGTCGAGTGCTGGGATCGTCGTGCTAATTGGGAATTACGGTATCGTGGAGGTTTGTAGTGGAGCGGGATGCGGAGAGCGGTTGCGGAGTTAGTATCGCGGTGCCTCACTTGTCGAAAGGTGAGAGCCGAACAACAGCGTCCCGCTGGATTAGTGCAGCCACTACCGGTTGCACAGTGGAAATGGGGGCACGTCACGATGGGTGTCGTGAGCGGTTAGCCGAGTTCACCTACAACAACAACTTTCAAGCCAGTATCATGATGGCACCGTTCGAAGCGTTGTATGGTAGGCCGGGTCGATCTCCCGTGTGCTGGGCAGAAGTGAGGAATAAGAGTTTACTTGGTCAAGAACTGGACCGAGAGACAGCTGTGTCGGTCGTGCCGAAGCATGAGCGGTTGAAGACCGCGCAGAGTCAGCAGGAGCTATGCTGACAGACGGCGCCGACCTCTCGAGTCATCAGTCGATGGTCATGTATCCCTAGAGATGAGTCCGAAAGGTGGACTGGTACGTTTCCACCGCGGCGGAGGTGGGTTAGCCCCGCGGTGTATCGGGCCTTTCGAGGTCTTGAGTACGTCTTTGAGTGGGCGGATGTCGAGGTAACGGGTGATGTCCCGTATAAGGAGGAACCGATGTGGGAAAGGGATCCACGAGAGCAGGTCCTGCGCGGAAGGGTTATCCGCTTAGAACTGGTGTTGTGGCGACACCACAAGGCCGAGTCGATTTGGGAACGCGAGGACGAGGTTCGCGCGAAGTACCCCGACCCGTTCGACTCCTGAAGTGCGTTGTTTTAAATTTCGCAGATGAAATTCCTTTAAGGGGGGTAGATTGTAATAACCACTCCCGGTCAATGCTAGTCAAATCTGCGAAAAACAGGAAAATTTAAAAAATTTATGCAGACACTTAAATGAACCTAAATTTGACCCCGAGGGTCATACCGGACTTAATTTGACTCCGATATCGACCAAAGTGAGTTCTGGGGGACTCAGGGCAACTTTCTGACCAATTTGGGAAATGTTGACTTTTCGCTGGAAAAGTCAACCGAGCGACGTTTTGGTCCATTCGAGGACCGTTTTGGATCCAAAAAGCTTAGTCGTCGTCGCAGCGGTCTTAGTTGAGCCGTTTCCTTGTAGCCCGAGAAGTTTCGTGATTTCTTGGAAAAAAGTGCCTGTTCGGGGCCCGAGACGGCCGAATTTCGCGAATCTGATTAGAAAATATCTAGAAGATATTTTCCAAAAAGGGTTGGGACCCACTTGCCACATGTCACCAATGTGGTGGTGTTAGGTTTATTGGACAAAACAAGACTTGACTACTTGAGGGTTAGTTTGCTTTTTAAGTATTATTTTATTACTTTTTAAAACAAAACCAAAGGGAAGGAAAGGGTGATGTTCAGCCATATGGTTCAAAAAGGAGGAAAAATAGGTTTTAGAGAGAGAAAATGAGTTAGGAGAAAAGGAGAGAAAAGAGAAGAGGCTTGGGGGATTTGTGATGTTTCTCGATCATCCGACCGGTGGATCGTCTCAACGATAGAAGAATCGAGTTCACACCGTCATTCTCTACGGTGAGCACCTAACCGATTTTCGTTTTGGAAAGTTCGAATTTTAGGGTTTGAGTTTAAACGATTCAAATATGGTTGGGTTTTGTTTAAGTTTGGTTTAAAGATGATTGGTTGAGGTTTGGAGTTCGTTAGGAGCGTTTTGGGGAAAAAATGGAATTTTCCCATTGTGGCCGTGTGGGGCCCACGTGCTTGGGTATCGGGTTTTTGTGTTCGGGTGGTTTAGAACGTTCCCCGGATCATTAATCCACAACCGGATCGAAATTTGGAATTAAATTGGAAAAGTTGTAATTAACGGGTTTTAGAAACTTGAAACGCAAATTAAATGACTCGGAAGTCGGAATTCGATTCCGTCGAGTGCCTAGGAACCCTTGAATTATTCTAAGACCGTAGAAACAAAAACGGGAATTTTCGGAGCCCCGGAAGGGCATTTCCAAAACCCGGGCAGATTCGCCGTGTCGGGCGAATTGGGCTTTTCCGGGTCCAATATCGACAATGTCGAGTAATTGGGGAGTTTGGGAGTGATCGACATTGTCGGGGTTACTTTTGGGCATCGGGTTTATTAAAATTCAGTTTATGCGTGCAAGCTTAAAAGAGTTTAAAATTGTGTTCTTTTAGATCGTGCTGCGAACAGAGGAAAGGGAAAGCTAGGCGAGTGACCGAGATCACGCCAGAGCTTAATTGTGCGCTTTTGGAGAAAGCATACGAGGTAGGGAAAAGTAGCCGGATCTCGGCCCTGACTAGGGAAAGTTAACAGTAGAAATGCATGTGACACTGGGGTGTCGTGGGTTAAGTAGGTTTATCGAATACTAGAAAGGTAGGCGTTACCGGGTAGTGTCGCATGATTTAGGAACGTATCGAACATTAGAATTGCATGTGACACTTAGTAGTGTCGTAGGAGCAGAGAACTTAACGATGTTAGAATTACTGGAGGCATATGACCATGCCCGGAGGTTGATTGTGAACTTATCGATATTAGGAGTACTGGAGGTATATGACCATGCCCGGAGGTTGATTGTGAACTTATCGATATTAGGAGTACTGGAGGCATATGACCATGCCCGGAGGTTGATTGTGAAACTGTTGATATTAGAACTGTTGGAGGCATTGGGTATGCCCGGAAGTTGTTTGTGTAAGTTGTGTTTTGGGTGGCCATGAGAGCCCGTGTTACTGTTGTGTCTTGGATGGCCATGAGAGCCCGTGTTACTGTTGTGTCTTGGGTGGCCATGAGAGCCCGTGTTTTACTGTTGGTGTGTTTTGGGTGGCCGTGAGTGCCCGTGAGGTTGTTGAGCCCGTGACTTACTATTGGTGTGTCTTGGGAGGCCGTGAGTGCCCGTGGGGTTGTTGAGCCCGTGAGTTACTGTTGGTGTGTCTTGGGAGGCCGTGAGTGCCCGTAGGGTTGTTGAGCACGTGATTTACTGTTGGTGTGTCTTGGGAGGCCGTGAGTGCTGTGGGGTGGTTGAGTCCATGTTTTACTATTGGTGTGGCCATGAGTGCCTGCGGAGTGTTGAACCTGTGTTGTTGCTGCTTGTGATTGTGATTATGTTTGCCCGAGGTTCGTGACCCGACTTTGTGTCGGGAAGTGGTGTGGAATTTGGCTGGCTTACGAGTTCAAGTCTCGGTAAGTTGCGAGCGTTCTTTGGCTAGCCTGATCCGTGTTCGAGTCTCGACAGGTTGTGACTGTTTTTAGGCGATGAGAGGGAAGCTCCCCTTCCGACTAGCTATCGGAAAAGTAGCTCGGTTTATCGCCAACAAGTCGACCGCCTGGAGCCTGACAGTGATAGGTAAAGCGCGTGGGGCAGACTCGAGCCCATCCGGTTAGCAACCGGCACTGAGCAGCTGATAGGAATGCGATCCTTTGTGATCTTGTCTGGTATGCGATCCTTTGTGATCTTGTTTGGTGTGCGATCCTTTGTGATCTTGGGTGTTGCGTGGTTGTCTGTCGTGTCTTTGGAAGAGGTCGTCAATCATTGTGTCAGGTCTACACTACGAGTCCGAGTGTTGAGTCGGTTGAGGAAAGTATCATTGTGTGGGTGTCAGTCGGGTTACTTGAGTTTGGGGACAGTGATCCCCGATGTTGAGTTGGTTGTTGGTGTTACCGGCATTGTCTGCTAAGTATGCCGTAGTCAGTCTGTTATCCGTGGTGGTGAGCGAATGCTCACCCCTAGCTGCTTTTCCTACAGGTATCGGTCGCAGGTTGGACTAGGTGAGCTTCTGAAGCTTGAAGAGCTAAGAGCGGGATTATGGGTTTACTTTGAGTCTAGCGACGTATACCTTGCTTTTTGTCCATTTGTTGGGACGTACCTTTAAGTTGTAAATGTTTAAATGATTATTTTTGGTTAAGTAAATGGTGGTTTTAAAGTGATTTATGTAAAAGGTTTCAAATGTTTTATTGTTTTAAACGTTCGCGTCCCGAGTTCGGTTTTTCTGAAATTGGGGCGTGACATTGAGGGTTTTCGATCAGGGTTTGAGGGTTTGGATACAAATCGATCTTTGATTATAGATCTGCAGATGTGAGTTGGGGGGTTTCTATTTGGTTGTCTTCATGTTCTTCGTGTTGATACTGATTTGGGGGTTAAAAGTTGTTATTGTTGATACTGATTTGGGGCAAGGGTTTAGTTTGTTGCTGTAAAACTTGTAACTAATTAACAAATGCTGAAATTGGGTTCTTTGTTCTCAAATTTTCATTTGAAAAAATATGGGTTCTCAAATTTGTGGAGATTTTGACATTGATTTGTTGGGTGAATTTTTGTGTTCTTCAAATTTTTGGTGAAGAATAATAGAAAATGTAGTTTTTTTAGAAAAGAAAACTCATTTAGTGTTGGATTTAGAAAAAAATAATTAAAGGAAAATGGAAAGGTAAATATTAGATAAATAAAAACAAATTATAATTTTAAATTAGATAAATAAATAATTGATTTTTGTGTATTTTTTAAATTAAAATATAAATTTTGAAAAAATAATTTCATAAATAAAAACTGAATTTATAAAAAAAATATTGATTTTTATGTATTTTTTTTAAATTAAAATCTGAATTTTGGAGAAATAAAAACTGAATTAATAAAAAAATAAACTGATTTTATTTTAAAAATAGTTAAATTTTCCTTTTAAAGTGAAAATTTCCCCACTTTTAATCATAAATTTAGGTATAAAAAATCATGTTTTTTTATAGGCTAAAAATTTATTAACGCAAATGTTCTACAGGAATATAGAACAAACCAAGAGAGGATCCGAAAAGATCCTTACCTCAGACTATTACAAGCTCAAAAGAGCAAAAAGCAAAAAAGAAAAAAAACAAGAGATACAAGAACAAACGGATCAGGCCCAACCTGATCCATTTAAAAAAACTAGGTAATGACCCAAGACCCCCTTTATCCAACTCGTCCAAAAAACCAGCCCTGTCCGGATCAGGCCCAACCTTAAAAACTTGATCCAGATCAACATGGGCATCTTCAAGCCCACTTGCAAGCCCATGCGATTTCAGAGCCACAGACGCCACCTGCACATGTATTGCACACGGAGCCGACTCTGTTGACACCGCGATCAACGGAGAAATCACTCCCGAATCAAGAATTGAATTTGGAAACCTTTTCAAAAAAGGATTCTCTTTGATCGTTATTCCTTGAATCAAGGGATAGAATCAGTTGCACGAGACGAGCGAAGAAAGTGGCCGACGTCCTGAGAAAACGACGACGAAGTGGTCGCCGGCGAAGATAAGGTTACCTAACTGGAATCCTTACCAGTGTACTCATGTCCCTCACCATTCGTCGGAAGAAAGTCCACGGAGCGAGTTTCCGGATCAACTCGCGAAACAGAGCAAGTGCTAGGAGATTTCTCCCCAGAGCAAGCTTTGATAGCATTCAAAACCTCTAATTTTAAAAAGGGTTGCTCTGAGACTTATACTTGAACCAAAGACAATATATTAAAAGGGACAGAAAAAAGATCAATATAACCAGGAGGAGCAGACCTATATATGTGAGAAAAATGAGTCTATGCCGCCTCTCTAATCTCCCCAGGGCTTGTTAATTAGGGGTGGGCATCGGTCGGGGCTCGGAAATATTTTCACTATTTGTAACCCAAACCAGGAGGACCGGTTACTTGAAATCCTTACCCGTCACCGCACCGGGTTCCAACGGGAAACCTAAAAACCGTCACAGAGCCGGCCGGTTACGGTTTTTAACCAACCCATTGGGCTTTCTTTTGGGCCTTCAATTAAAGCCCAACATAGAAAAAAAAAACATCAATTTCTTAAACAACTAGAACAATAAAACCAATTTACAACAAAAATACAATAAGTTATTACTAGTAACTTTCTATTAAGCTATAACATCAAGAAAACATTTAAAAAAAAGTCTTTAATGGTTTTCAAAATCAAAAACCTTCAAATTAAATACATGCCACAAACAATAAATAAATAAATAAACTGTATGTTTATTCAAGTCCAAGGATTTAAATTCAAGTTCACTACAATCAAATAAACTTTGAACTTTAAAATCAAATAAATTCATTAATACTAGTGCCAACATTTAATTTATTTTAATTTGAACAACCAACTTACTACATGATTGTTTATAACTTTCTTACCGATTCTGACATACTATAGGATTGATGGGATCAATGAAAGGAGGTCTCTCAGCCAAAGGCCATCGGAGTTCGGAGGAACATCGCCTACCTTTCTCCGATTTCTGTTCAGTTCTTATCTCTACCTATGCTTCTTATTGTAAGTTGGTTCCTGTTCAAGCTGCTTTGTTAACCAAAAAGAAGCTTAAAAAGGCTGGGGACGGTACAGTCCGAAACCAGGCCAGAAGCCACCGGAGAAAGAAGGGGGAGAACTCGTCGGCCACAACTAGAGGGTCGGTGCAGAGGACGGCGCAACCTGTTGATGGTGTTGAAAGGTTTCCAAGTACGGTTGGGGGTGGTATAGCGAAGCCCCCTGTTTTACTTGAAAAACATAGCATTAATGTATCCGTACAGAGAAGGTCGTTCTGAGCACCGGTCGCAAAGCACCCGGCCAACTCTGCCCGGGTGGTTGCTGGAGTCGATCAGAGCAACCCAGCGATTTCAGCAAAAGGGGATCAACATCGCACTGAGGACGAGGTTGTCGTCACACCTCCTTCGGTCATTGCAACGCTTGTGGATCAAGAGGAGGGTGGAGATGTATGTAGAGACAGTGATGCAGTTCGCCGGCGACGAACCCGAGTTCGTTTTATGGAGAGTGAAATGGAGATTTACGTGCGAAATCTACCTTTTGCTGCATCAAAAGACTCTTTCAAGGGCTTGTTTCTACCTTTTGGCGACATCGAAGCTTTTTCCTTGCTTAAGAGACCAAATAAGAAAGGTTTTTTCTTTGGTTTCATTCGTTTTTCATCTCACTCTACTGCAGTTCAGGCGATAGAATCGTTGATGATGATGATGATGATGATGATGGTGTTGATGGTGGTGGTGATGATGATGATGATACTTTTTTTTATCGGCGATGTTTTATAAAGCTCTCCATTGCCCAGGTTGGGCCATGAAGGAATAATAATGTCGGAACGACGAGATCAAAATTTACAGCAACATAACTTAAACTAAACCGACTAGATAGAAAGACAAAAACCGAAACACAAAAAAAAAACAGGTGAAAGACTTCAACGAGAGTACCCGACTCAACTTGTGTGAACTTTTCTTACAAAAAATTGATTCTTTCTTAAATAATAAAAATAACGGTCCACCAAACCACCAGGTTGAACTGAAGGGAAGGACTTAAAATAGATTTCATATCTCTTGACGAGAAAAGTACCATAATCTTCTCTACCTCCGACCGAACACTCTGTTAAGACACGACTTAAAACAAGCTAACCATATAGCCCAATACTACCAAAACGCCACCCACTCTCCAAGAAGATAGTGCCTCCTGCTTGACACACCAAACCCCAACAAAAGATGATGATGATGATGATGACGATGAAGACGACGACGACGACGACGACGACGACGACGGCGACGACGGCGACGGCGACGGCGACGACGACGACGACGACGAGGATGATGATGATGATGATGATGATGATGATGATGATGATGATGATGATGATGATGATGATGATGATGATGATGATGATGATGATGATGATGATGATGATGATGATGATGATGATGATGATGATGATGATGAAAGCCAATATCCTGATGAATTATTGGACACACTAGCTGTTGATGAGAAGAAGACGCGAAAGGAGAGGATGAGGAAAAGGATGAGGAAGAAGAGCAGGTTGGTAGAAGAAGCATATGATAGAGAAGAAGATGATGATGACAATGCGATGATGATGTTGACAATGAAGCGGAGGACAAACATTTTGTTCAGTGTCTAGAGCAACATGTTGATGTTGAAAACAAGGCCACAAAGGAGAGTAAGATGGAAGAAGAGGAAGACGCAGAAGATGTAAAGCCGAAAAAGATACTGAGGGAGGCATACATTATGCTGATGAAGATGATGCTGATGAAGATGATGCTGATTAAGATGATGCACATGAGGATTAGATGATGAAGAACATGCATTTTGTTACTTTTGAACCTTTTGGACGAGGGTTCGAACGTTTGTATTTTGGTAGAATGAAAGTGTTTTGAACCTATAATAATATTTAGTTAGAGACTATCAGTCAAACCTACATGGGTATTTGTTAAATCCAACTTGCATTTTCTTAAAGTTCAGTGTATTTCAATGTTTAGAACGGTTAAAATAATGGGAAAGTCGTGATAACACCTAAGAAACATGATTAAAACTAAGGAACATTATAAAAAATCTGTCCATGTTCATAAATATGTATTATTAACTCAAACACTTGGTGTACTGGTCCTGGATCTCACCCGTAAGTTGATGTCTACAATTGCAATTCATTACCCGTTATATCATACACCCTTGACGAAGAAAGTGTGCTTATTGCGGTACGCTCTAACAAGTGTATATAAATCTGAAGGGTAAAAGTTTGGAATATAACGTTGAGGGCCATTAACCTAAAATGCAAACCGTCAAGCCATATATTTAATGAACTGGGAGAATAAGGCCAAAAATTTAATTAACCAATAGACCGGTGCTTGGCCCGCTCCTGGACCTGATCCAGTTGGAGGCGTGGTTCGTCCCTAGGTCGGTCTTATATCATAACATAGATCTTTTAATTCCCTCCAATTTGACCTCTTATATGAGGAAATCAGAGTTAGTATAAGGAAGTTATGTCTTTAGAAAGATCGGGGAGCTTCCAAAACTCCTTAAACCAATTTTTCCTCCATTTTAACTTTTTTTTCAATCAAAGAACAAAAAAACAGAATGAGAGACAAAGTATAAGTAACGAGAAAAAGGTGGATCAGTTTTTACTGAGCCGGGACTGTAAAGCTTAGAAATGTGGGATAAAAACATCTAAAAGAGATGCATTTTATGTTCACATCAGTCTCATCCTCAGAGGTTGTGCGAGAGGTTCTCAATGTTGAGGTTCTAGCAGCTAAACTGGGAAAACAGAGGAAGGGGAGTGTACAGCTTGGATGTCGTCGGAGGGTCATTCTCCCAATGCATAAACAAAGGGCGTTTTCCTTGAGCGCTTCTTTTATAGAGATCTCTCATGATATCAAAGAGCAAGTGTAGGCCAATATACAAAAGCAAGTGAAGGCGGAGGTGGAGCGCCATTTGAAGGAGCAGGAGGATCGAGTGGCAGAAAGACAGACCGTTATCGATGCCGAACAACACCCGACAGTAAGCTTTGCACTCTGAACATGCGACTCGACTGGCAGCACAGACGAAACAACAGGTGGTTCTGGACGAGAAATTCGGAAAGTTAGTGAAATTCTGCAATCGTATGAGAGTGGCCTTATCCTATTACGACCGAACCCCAAAGATAGAGGGGTCTAGTAGTAAATGATATTGCTTTACTGGCTTTTAAAATTTGTTTGGACTCTGAATTTGTTACGAATAATTTCAGTATTATTTTGGATATTTGGTTCAAAATTTGTGCTTGTTGGTGATTACGTTAATTTCTACAAGTTTTGCATGTTTGGGTGCACGTTTTTCAAATATATATATTTTTTAATCTGATACACTTCTTCAACAACTTAATAAGTTACTTTTGAGACATTATTATACCGCCGCAAAAGTTCTATTGGATAAACTTTTACGACTTCATATATTTGACCGCAGAAGTTTGGGTAATGGAAAATCTATGACGGTATCTATACTATCGCAATAATTTACAAAATAGAACTTCTACGACGTTATAATTTTGTCGTATAAGTTCTATTGTGTAATCTGTTGCGACGGCATAGATACCATTGTTGTAGGTAGTATGATGTTGTTGTAGTACGTAGTCTCCAACGGTGTTATCAATACAGTCGTTAGAGATACTAACTTCAGCGATGATATAGCATATTATTGCTGAAGTTCTATTTTGACGAAAACATTGCGACGTGCGTTTTGGGACGCTCGTACCATCGCATTAGTTATTCAGCGACGGTATGGTAATCTTCTACGATAATGTAATACCGTTGTAGAAGAAATTTTTCCTAGTATTAAGTGTTATTTCTTATTTGCTTGGTGATCAACATATGGACACTAATCTTTTGTGTTCCAGTATGTTGAGCTTTTTTGGCGTTCTTGTTGTTAGTCTTGCACCTCGATTTACAACACCTTATCGGGACTAATTCTATGATGGTTGTGAGCACGAGTTCTACCACACCCTCGTATTATTTCTGTATTTTGTGAAGTCATCGAGTGCTGACGAAAATTGAGACTTTGACTATGACATAGGAAATGTGTCGCTCCTATTCTTCAGTTGCACGTTATCAAAAGAGGAAAACAATTCATTGATATTTTTCCAGAGAAAATTCGATATTTTTATGTAATTATTGTGAAGTCAAGTGTGTACAAAAATTTAAACTTTGACCGTGACAAAGGAAGTGCGAGGCTCCTATTCTTTGGTCGCTCGTTATCAAAAGAGGAAAATGACTAAGTAATACTTTTCCACAGAAAATTCATTTTCTTTTATGTAACTATAATTCTGAAGTCAAGTGCGGACAAAAATTGATACCTTGACTGTGATAAAGGAAGTGTGAGGCTCTTACCATTCGGTTGCACGTTATCAGAAGAAGAAAATGATTAAGTAGTATGTTTCCAAAGAAAGTTTAATATTCTTGTACGTAATTATTAGAGTATTTTTTTAGAATAAAGAATAGTTGTATTAATATAAAATCAGAGTTATTAGAACGGTTATAGTCCGTAATGAGATAATAATCTAATAACCCTTAGACAAAGGAACGGTCCAACAAAAAGCGCTTGTGGTAACCAGTAAACATAACTAAAGCAGAAAATGAAACCAAAACTAGAATATAAATAAAATCCAAAAGTGTCAAACTGCCAAGAACCGCTCCAAGTGGTGCTTAAATGTTGCTTGGTCCTCGTTTTCCAAGGACTCATTTCATAGTGAAAGCAATCGAACTTGAACTTGACAATCTACGTGGGAGGTATGGCTCGAACCAGGGACCCCTCCCCGAGTAGGTCCATGGAGCCTGAGATACCTAACATCTTTCGTGGCAAGGCTGCTTCCCAACCCTCGCCTGATCCTCCCACGGCTCCTCTATTGTATCCCTCTTTTGGCCCTCTAGGCCTTGTAGCTTCCCAGATGGGACAAACCCATGGAGTCCTATCTCGGAAGACTCAGGGAGGCCTATCTCTGAAGACTGACCAGGGCCTTGAGGGTAATGCATCACCCTGGAGAGGCCCTGA